>CAOKZL010000846.1:0-600000 GCA_948472985.1 Iguana delicatissima | reverse complement strand
TTTAAAGATCTATAGAGCTCAGATCCAGGTTATCTGAAGGACAGTATATTCCTCTTTATGAATCTGCCTATGCTTTCAGATCAGCTGAGAAAGCCATTCTCTCTGTCCCACCATCTTCAAAGGTATGTCTGGTGGGAACACAGGAGAAGGCCTTCTCAGTGGCTGCTCCTGGGCCCTGCAACTCCCTTCTGAAAGGAGTTAGACTAGCACCCTCCTTCCTGTCTTTCCACAAATAGGTTAAGACTTCTTTATTTCATCAGGCCTTTGAAGACTGGCTGCAGAATTGTACTATACTATCTGTGTTTTGTTTATAATTTTTAAGAGTTATATTTTTAACTGGTTTTAAATTTATGGGCAGTTTAATTAGATTTTTTAACCTTTGTATTTGGCATATGTCTCTTTTTATGTCAGTTGTTGTAGGTAACCTTGAGTCCCAAACTGGAGAAAAGGCAGAATAGAAATATAATAGTAACACCTCTGCTAAACTACTGGCTGCCATGTACTTACTCAAATGGATGAGCCCCAAGGGTGAAAAACTGAAAAGCCAACACATATTTCAGCTTCTCCCAAAATGGCACCCTCCCAAATGCTCATTGTTAAAATATTTTTGATTTTTCTAGTATATATACGTATAACAATACATAAAACATAAAACTAGACAGGCCTAATGCAGTAGGGAGTATATTACGCAGAAGAAATTGATGAAAGCATTAATTCATTTAACCTTTTAAGAGACAAACATGGGCTGTGGGTAAGAGAGCAGATACAATTAATTGAGTTAGCACAGCTGATGAAGAAGAATAATTTTTCATAAAATTTGCTAGCGTTATGATGCAGTATGTAAGAGGTTAACTTATCCCTAAGGACTGTGTGCTACACTCTGAACACCCAGTGAGATAGAGAAAAAATTATTCTCCCTCTTCTGTTTCAAAACATTATTCATCTGGCCACCAAAAACATGGAAACAATTGAATTTTCACGTACAAAAGCTGAGCTGGTTCCCATAAAAAGTGAAAGCAGAACCAAAGCTGAAGCCTTATCTATTTTTTTGATTACCAATAAGACTTCATTCAGGAAAGGCCCCTATAACAAGTTGAAAAATTTGCATATAATGCCACCACATGGAAACTGCATGATGTGCAGTTTGACATTTCCTCCAGCACCTGGGATTTGCATTACCATCATAATAACTTAGATGGGAGTAGGGGTGGGAGAGGAGGGTGGCAATCATGTAGCCAAGGGGCCGCATGTTTTCCACCTGAAAGAGATTGTCAGATTTGCGTGGAGTTACTAAACAATGCTGTTTAAGGGGGCAATAAGAGCTATCAGCTGAGATACTGTAAAGTTCAGAGCTCAGCCCATGAGACTCACCAACAGAGTAAAACAGCAAGGATTCAAATGAGGAGAGCTTGCAGCTGGTTTTAGATTGGACCAGAGGTCCCTCCTGATGTGCTTGGCTACAAGTCACATCTTCTCCAACCAGTGCAGTCACCATGTTGAGTGAAAAAGAAAGGGGTTAAGAACACAAGGACAGCTACAATGGGTTAGACCAAGAGTCTGTCTAGCCCACTATTCTGGGCATATAGTTGTCAGTCCCATTGCCTACGGAAAGACAACCAGCAGGGCATCATGCTTCCCAGAAACCAACAGAAAGGCATGATAGAAATGAAATGAAATGAAATGAAATGAAATGAAATAAAATAAAATAAAATAAAATAAAATAAAATAAAATAAAATAAAATAAAATAAAATAAAATAAAATAAAATACAGGTATATCTCAATTAAGAAAATATGGTGGATTTTCTACTTTTGTGGGAGTCAGGGGAGCAAGACCCCCACAAAAGTGGAAAAACCATGAATATAGATAAAAATCTGGTGAAAGTTGACCATAGAATTATGCTGACCATAGAATTATACCTAGAGATTCCTAGAGAGAACACATTAAGAAAACCTGTGAATTGCTGAATCTGTGAAAGGGATACTAGCGAATGTGGAGGACCAACTGTAGATATGTCTCTTTTAACAAAATATTTGGTACCAGAGGCAGGAATAACTTGGAAAGAACACTGATAGGTTCCTACACCACAAAAAAGAAGAACAGTTCAACATATTTCAGCAAAGTTTTTATACAGAATTAACAATATGTACGTATGAAATGAAACAACCACACCAGCTAAGCTTTGCATAAGTAAACAGAAACATTTTGAACCTCCTAGTGACCACTTGAAAGTTTTTTGCAAACTGTATCTGATGATCAATTTTTTCCTTCACCAGTTTCAATTTTTCCTGTGGTTTCCATTTTGATGGCCATACTTACAGACCTCTGCCTTTTAAACATGTTGGTGATAGCTGATGAGGAGATTTATTCACTTTCCCCTTTTTTCTCTGTTTTTTTGGTTCATGCATGCTCAGTAAGGGATTCTGAAGGCAGCTGTAGTTTACCATGCCTTTTCTAGGCAGGCCCACACAACTACAGTGGGACTTGCTATAGCAGAATCCATTCTTTCCCAGCTTAAACTTTACTGCATGGTTTGCTGCAGACACACACCTACATCCTGATATCAAAAGTCTGCATTACTCCAGCCCTCCTTCACCATCCTTCCCGTGCCAATACTGCTACAAAGCTCTTCCAGCTAAACAGGGCAAGGAAGGAAAGGTGGGGACTGAGCAGGTGTAAAAATACTTTGTAAAAAGAAGCTTATTTGTTAAGTGAGGCATGCCTGTAAATGAAATCTGACGCTGGAGGTGATATATAGCCGCCCTAACTAGCAGCCACTCATAGCCCTAACCTCCATGAATTTATCTAATCCTCTTTTAAAGCCATCCAAGTTGACAGTCATCATGAGATTTCATGGCAGGGGATTCCACAGTTTAAATTACGTGCCCTGTGCATCATTTTTATCTGTTCTCAAACTGACACCTTTCAGCTTCATGGGTGTCCCCAGCTTGCCAAATTATGAGATGGAAAAAAGCTTCTGCCTGTCCCCTTGTCTTCTCACCATGCATCATTTTATACACTACGACACCCACACCTCTCCTTACACACTTTTTTCCTAAGATCAACAGTCTCAAGTGTGTTTTCTCATAGGGGAGTTGCCCCGACACCTTGAACATCTCAACTTCCCTTTTCTGCATCTTTTTCCGATCACTAGGTTGTAATCCACCACATCTGGACAGGACGGTGATTTAAATCACCAAGAAAAAAACCCCAGATTTAAATCACTGGCCTTTTCCACACAGGGTTAATAAAATGGGGCAGCGCGAGCTCTGACGGACATCGCCCACACATTCGAGTGTGCTAGCTCGTACATAATTGGCAAGCTCCACACTTTGGTCTGCCCAGTTGAGTCGCCAACAGTCAGCGCGCAGGCTTTTTAAAAAATGGGGAAAAGGTGGTTTTTTCCCCTCATACCGTGCTGCTTCATGCATGATGTAATCAGAGGGAGGGCTGTGGGCGTGGACAGCTTCAGCGGTTGAAACGCGCCACGAGAAGCCTCCAAGCAGCGGCAAAGAAAAGCTTAAATGCTCCGCAGCATTACCAATAAAAGGCCAATCGCTGGCGCCTCCTTGCACGGTCTTTAGCCCATAGATGTTCCAGTTCAGCCAGCACAACTCCAAGAAGCCAGAATACAGCTAAAATGGGCCATTCAACTTCAGGAAACACCTCTTCCTCCATCGCTCACAGGGAAAGATAAAAGCAGAAAACGAGCGCGAGAACCCACCCAGAGACAGGGAGAAAAACTGTACTCCACCCAGCTATGGCGTGGAAAACCATTCCCCCGAGATAGGGAGCGAAAATAAAAAATCGACACGGTTTATTTTACGGTTAGCAGGAGGAATGGGAGGAGGGAGTCATCGTAGGAGGAACTGCGGGACATGACGTGAGCACGCACGTCATGACGCACGAGGCCATTTAAAAAAAAAGAGCTGCCAATCACATCCGCTGCGCGAATTCCACGGAACATGTGGAAATGGCAATAGACCGTTGTACAATATGTCCGCGGTAGCACGGACAAAAAAAAAAACCCACCCAGAAACGTTGCAGCGCAAATTCCACGGAACGTGTGGAAAGGGCCACTGATTTCAGTAAAGTTTCCCAGTACTTACTTCACATGCAAATCTAAAATTAAACACATTAATCTACAACCCAGCAGAGCATTTTGTAATAACTAAGATAGCAATTTTTTTTAGATAATGAATTCAGGAAACAACAGTACTTAATGTATCAACTACCTGTGTAACGCTCTGGTTGCTACATCAGTATGTTAAGCAGAATGAAAAGTAAATTACTTACATAAACATAGTAGCTGAAATTAAATTGTTAATCCTTACTAGAGTCAGTGGGAACTCGGTAAGTCAGCACTTAACGTAAATTCCATGAGCTTCACAGGCCTACTCAACTTGGAACGAACAAATAGATCCAGGCCACAGTTTGTTATTTAAATGATATTTAAATGTTTCACTGGTGCTATTTCAGCATTGCCACCTGATGGCTATCCTGACAATGTACATGCAAATTTCTATAGCTCCTGCTCACCCATCTGTGGGCTTCTAGGTGTTTTATATGCTTACTAGCATATCTACCTGGCATTGCCTGGGATTTTATTTTCTTCTTAAGAACCCACCCAACTCTCTTCTCCAGTACCTGTAACTTTCCCCCGTATTTCCCAATGCAATCTGTATTCAGTTATTTGCATACACAGTTTGGGTTCCTGAGGGAATACGCTGTTCTCCTCCTTGCTGCTAGGCCTCATCTTCACAGGAACTGGCCTATTCCAATACCTGTAACTTATCCCCATGTTCTCCAATCCAATCTGTAGTTGTTAACATACAGAGGTTGGGTTCCTGAGGAAATACACTGTCTTCCTCCTTGCTGCTAGGAATTGTCTCCATAGCAACTGGCCTATTCCAGTACCTGTAACTTTTCCTCATATTCCCCAATCCAATCTGTATTCACAGTTGTTAACATACAGAGGTTGGGTTCCTGAGGGAATATACTGTCCTCCTCCTTGCTGCTACGCATAATCTCCATAGGAACCAGCTTTTTCTGGTACCTGTAACTTTTCCCCATAGTCCCCAATCCAATCTGTGTTCTCTGGCGACACTGATGTACTGGCTTTTTACTTATTATTATTATTATTATTATTATTATTATTATTATTATTATTGCTTTCTGTTGAATTTGTGCAATGGCTTTACATTTTTCTGGAAGCATTTTTTATTTTGAATTTCAACTTTAAGATTCCTCACATATGGAACCCATACAATGTACTGTGTGAGGCGAGAAGACCTTGTAACTATGTTGTGCGTGTCACTTTAATTTTTCTCATATATGTGTCCCAAATGTTTTCTGGCATCCTTATTGATGGTAGGCCTCATCTCCATAGCAACCGGCCTGAGGCCCAAGAGTTCTCTGGCTGAGAATTCTAAAGCCCCTCCCTAAACTGCCAACCCCAGGATTCCGTAGAACCTTCACAGCCTGCCTGACACAGACAAACAGACAAACTCACAGACAAACTTTGACTTTTATATAATAGATTAGACCTCAGAAAACCCCCTAGAGCAGTGGTTCCCAGCCTTTTTCACTTATGTAACGCTTGGCAACCCATTTCCATAAACTGTACCCTTCATATTAGTAAAACATCTCCAATTAATATAGTTGCTGTTATTTAAAATTTATATGTTGTAACTGTAAATAAGTAACCCAATAATGGGATTAAAAAGCAATAGAATAATAAGATGAACAGACAGTGCATACGCATTTACATTCAAAACTCAAAAGATACAATGAACTCAAGTAAATACTGCTCACAGGGCTGACTGAGCTGCCTGTTTATTTCTAGAGTGCCCCCTCCATTTTTGCAAGGGTTTGGGGCCCAAAACCCTTGCAAAAGATGAAAAACCACAAATAACTCCCCCTGTCATCTCTCTCCCTTCTGTTGCCTTTTGTGGGCCAAGGCCAGAGGCAAGGGAATGGCAGAGGGAGCTCTGGAGGGAGAAGGAAAGCTTGTGCAAGCGTCCCCCGCCATTCTCTTGCCTATGGCCTTGGCATGAGTTCTCAGCGCTGGGGCCAGAGGCAAGCGAATGGGAGGGGGAGCTCCAGAGGGAAGAAGGAAGGCATGTGCTAGCCCTGCTCTTTCCTTCCCTTTTGCCCTGGAACTTGCCTTTCCTCTCCGCATCCCACAAAATGCAAGGGAATGGGACGAAGAGAAGAGTGGAAGGCACGTGCGTGCCTCACAAATAATTAAATTTGCAAACGTCAAGCCCACAAATGTGGAGGAAGGACTGTACACTGGTACCAGCAGGACAGCATTCAAAATGCTCTTGAAGTGGAGGAGAGTGAAAGCTAAGCCTACGAGAGGTGTGCTACTGAGCATGTGCACTGTAGTGGTGAGTTTCATCACACTGTTGCTTAGGGAGGGGCTCCCCACCATTTGCCAAAATAACAAAGTGAAGGAATGGGGATTTTCTTGAGGTTAAATAACAAAGGAAACCCACTCTACCACTTGTTATAACATTTAACTAATCTCACAATTTTGACTTCTATCTTATCTTACACTGCTGAGATGTGTGCCTTCTTCTGTCATTATTCGGGGGGGGGGGTTTCACGTATGCTTAAGCATCCTAGTTCATACCCCTGGAGGTATACATTCTCAGGTTGGGAATCACTGCCCCAGAAGAACCGAGAAAAAAACAGACACCAATGACACTAGGAAGCCAAATGGATTGAGTTGAGGGTAGGTCTTGAACTGGGCATTAGAAAGCCACAGCTTAGATGTCTTGGCCACCACAGCATTCTATTAAAATCATTTTTAAAAAAAAGTTTTTCCCCCATCAACTGCAAATAACTGCCCTTAGAGCTTCTACTACTAGATCCCATCTTCCACAATTCCTGTTGCCATTTTTATTCACAAAACACAAAACAGAAATTTGATTGAAACAGAATGTGTTATTTATAAAACAGAAATAAGTTTTCCTGCTTTTTCATGCATGCAAGTAACTTGGTTGCCAGGATCTAGTAAGTAAGTAGAGGAACACATGTCTCTGCCAATGTACCTATGGTGTTCACAGAGAAGAAGAGATACCTTCTTTCTCCACAGGAGGCACCTGCGTGCACCCCGATAGCCAATCAGTGGCCAAGAGACTGAGCAGCCCAGCTACTGTTGCATCACTGGTCCTGGAAACCTCCTTACACAATGCCTCCAGAAATAATATACTAGTGTAAGCAGGGCTTATACTGGGATATGGCATCTAGAGAATTCATGGCAATGCATGGAAGTGTGACGTTGTTGTGTGCCTTCAAGTTATTTTCAACTTACAGCAACCCTATCACAGGGTTTTCTTGCTAAGATTTGTTCAGGGGGGTTGTTTTTGTCTTCCTTTTAGACTGAGAGAGTGTGATTTGCAAAGTGTCACCCAGTGGGTTTCCATGGCTAACCAGGAATTCACACACTGGTCTCCAGTGCTCAGACCACTACACCGCACTAGCCAGAGCCACTAATTCATAAGACTATAGTTACAACTTTAGTTAACATACTTGTGATGAGATTTAGTTTCATCTGTTTTTTTTTAAATGAAAGCCAAGAAAAAATTTAGTATCTTATTTATATTTTGCTTATTTAAAAAACACACACACACACTAATTCACATTTTAAAGAACTGATTTAATTTTTTAGAAAACTTTTTTAAAAATATTTTTAAAACTTGTACACCCTGCATCTGGAGTCACTGAAGGGACTCCAGATGCAGAGTGAATAAAAATTTTAAATAAGTCAGAATTTTACCAGCATCATTAGTAACTTTTGAACATCCTTTCCCCACAAAGCCCAGGAACAAACCTATCCTCATTCTTCCTTTTCCAGTTTCCAAACCAACCTACCAGCTCAGCAGAGAAGGAAAAAGGGATAGGTTTGGCCTCAGAAACTGAAATGCTTTGCACTATATACAGGCCTGGGACTGAAGCCAGGCACAAATGAGAGATTAGATATGGGAAAGCCAACCAAACTCACTGATGCAGAAAACATTGATTCAAAAGAAATCATTCTTCTGATTGTATATACAATGATGCTCCCTTATTAACAAATGAAAACTGGAGGCTAGGCTGGAAATAAGTGGGTTGAAATTTCACAAAAGGATTATGGAACTCCACCCAGGAAATGTTTCTGCTACAAATAGCATGGCCAGATTCCTACAAAGCCTAGATACACAGTCAGAGGTTGGAAACTTTTTTGGACTAGAGCTCTCAACAGCCTCTCACCAGCATAGCCAGAAGTAAGGAAAAGCTTTAGGAAAGGAAGGAGCAGGGAGATAAGGCAAAGACAGCACTGCTAAAGACCAAGGAAATTCAGGAAAAGTTTCTACTACCTTCCTCCTTTGCATCAATAGTAGAGAATGCACTACCCTCCAGCTGCCCCCTCAGTGGCTATGCCAGCTGGGACTGATGGGAACTGCAGTCCAACAACATCTGGAGAGCCATACATTAATGCAGTTTGCTCTGCAAATCTCCAGATCTCCTTCTCTATCCCAATGAGAAATGCCTGGCTTCTTTCCCATATATTTTGCAATTAGCACAGTATTTCTAGCACAGAAAAGACTACAGTGCCTTAAATTCTTACTGGGGAAGGAACAGGTACACACACACAAGCAAATTTGTTTAATTTATTTGAACACACGCATGCCTCCATACTATTACTCAAAATGTAATTATCAAATCTGACTAATCTAACTTTGCTAGTTGTGGAAGATACATCTACCACAACCTAGCACCTCTTTCTAACACACATTCCCCATACATTTTTCCATTTTCCAGGATGTGGTTAAAAGTAAGCTTTTCCAAATATTATCTTTCAAGCATAACCAAACCATGGTAAACATTGCCACACATCAAAGCCAGTGTATCTGAAAAACAGACCAACATGTCTGCTGCATAAAGATAACCCCTGCACAGAACTACTTAAACCAGAAGGCAAGTATGAGCTTGCAGCCACTAAATTGCTGCAAGTTTAACACAGGTTGGCTCACAGACAGGCATGATCAATACTCAAGTGGCTAAGCCAGAAAAGCAAACAGGGAGGCACAAAGCACAGAGAGATATTGCTGCTCAGATAACAGGGTCAGAAGGATTAACTGAGGCTCAGAACCTTATCATTATGGGGTGGGCAACTTTTTCAATACTTTGGCACCCACTGGAACTGAATTTGGTACCACATTTTTGGTAACCCCAAATGCTGCCTTTCTCTATGTGTAAACAAAGTGTATGAGGGCATGCACCTTAAAACACACACGCACGCACGCACGCACGCACGTATGTATATTCCCAGAACTCTGCAGGAAACACAATTCTTAAAACCTTAAAAACAAGGTGAGTAAACTCCCATCCCAGTGCACTTTGTTTACAAGTAAAAAGACAGCAATTCTGCCACGATCACAACCCATTTATTAGCAGAGGGCAGGACCTTGGCAGGGGATACATACAGTCTATAAGCCACCTTTCCCGCTTGCCCTACTGAAACATCCTCAAAACTGGAAGAATAGAGCCTTTAAAGGAAGATAATGAAAGCGAAGCCTGCTGGCTGCATGTGGCTCCAAACTACCTTTTTGGATTCTCCAAGCCACCAAATCTTCACCCCCAAATGGGGAGAGGGGCACACAATTGGCCAACTGCTGCTCCTGGAAATCTCCAGTACTGCCAGATTTGCTTAAAACACCTCCTAGCTGCCCTTAATCCCATCCTGAAAACCTGGCAGTTACAACTGGAACTGACTTTTGGTCCCTATTTACAGCCAAAAATAGAGAGATGTGGCCTGTTGTAAGTGCTCTTGCCCTGCCCTACTTTAAAACTAAAGAGGTCAAAATTGCCTCGTCAGAAGTTGTAGCAAAAGAAGCAAGTATAACAGAGAGGGGGCTCTTGCATAAGCACCCAGTAGGTCAACAGATACAACGGCCAGGAACACAGACTGTGCCAAAGGAAAATGGGTGGGCACCTACCGCTACAACCTGCCCACGGCGGGGGTCAATGATGCGCACGCTCTTATCCTTGCAGGCTGAGCAAAACAGGCTGCCATCACGGTTCCAGCAAACATTATAAATGAGGTCAGGATGGAGATCATCAAGACGGTAAAGCTCCTCAGTTGTACCCACATTCCATACAATTACCACATTGTCACAGCCTGGAAAGTGAGAAGGTATGCATTAAATCAGGTATGCTCAGGAAGTCCCATCCATTGCAACTCATAGACCTTGGCCCTACCATCAGTCTCATCCACAAAGCTTTGCAGCTTAAACTTCAAAGACTATGCTTCTTCCACTATCACAGAGGGTACCTGCACTCAGAAGGACGTTGCGGGCTGTCGGATGCCAAGTGATGATGCCCACACGCTTGGAGTGCCCCTCTAGAACCACTACTGGCTCAGTCAGAGGCAACGTCAGTCCGTTCTCTGGGATCTGCCATACCTGGGGAGAAAGAGGGGAACACAATGAGACTCTCCTCCTCCCAGTATCACATCCTACCACAAACCCCTCACTCACTCTCCTCTCTTCCTGCTCTAAACATCTAACAGCACCCAACCATCAACAGGGAGGCACACTTTCTTTATCCTACTCCACATACAAGCATCTGGATATCTCATGATCCTGATAGCTCATCATCCCTCATTTTTCAGGTAGTCTCCTTCCTTCTAAGTAGCTCAATAGTGAACAGGAGAGCAAGATGTGTCCCAGAGCAAAGGAGAAAGAAAGACTGCTGTAAAAATTGCCAACTGAAAACCTAGTGTCCTCTTGAGAGTCCAATTAGTCATTTAAAGGCCTGAGATCTCACTCCGGCTCTCTTTCAGTTTTTTTTAAACAGACCTTTGGTGGCGAGAAATAGCCTTTCAACCCCCTAAAGGTTTCTGGGAGTGTAACTGGCAATTATTAGGAAAAAAAAAATAGCATGGGGGGTTGGTCTGCCAAAGTTCAGAGGAAGGTAAAAATGGCTTTAGAATCCTCCAAAGTTGAGCACTCATGTAATAAAGCAAGCTTCTCTACCAAAAGGTTTTAAATGTGCGGGAGGTGGGGGATTGCTTCCATTTCAAGGGATGGAGCTTGGGAGAGGGCATCCCCTGGTATTTCCTCACGCCAGACTGGAGTCACCTATAAGCCAGACTAGGCTGTGAGCCATATGTTCCCCACCTCTCCAATAATCCATCTCCTCCAGGAACCCCTCCCTTTTCCAATACGACAGAAACATCACTTTTATTATGTAATGCCTACAACTCATCACACACAAGGTTGTGGGGTGCAGGGGTAATCAGAGTCATACACACACACACACACACAGATGACACAGAGTTTTGCCTGTATGTATTACACAGATGTGATAACTTTGCACCTTGTTTTTTTGGCACAAAGTATTTTCTGCCAATGTTAATCACAAGAAGAGACCAAGAACTATACCATGCAATGAATCCCTCCCTCATCCTCATAGAAATACACACTATTGGAAATCCTCCTCAGCTTTGCTGCCAACATACAAATCAACTTTTTTTTTTTAAGATTTCACACACTTTCAGGCCCTCACAATCTTGAGGATCAGAAAATTGGTTAAAAATAGTCTCGCAATCCACAGCATGCTAAACTGCTTGATAATGCAATAGGTACTACCTCAACCTTCTGTATGAACCTCATTGAGATCTTGAGTTCTAATGAACACATCTTATGCCTTTACAAACAGCCCCCTTTTCCATCTCCCCCTCACCATAATTGTGCAATCCTCAGAGCCGCTGGCTATGATATGATCATTGTGTGGGCACCAATCGATGTCCAAAACAGGGCCTGTGTGTCCACATACTGTAGGGTAGGACTTATCAATGCGCCCGGTCTGGAGGAAAAAAACAAAGGAGAAAAGAGCCAGCAAAGTTTTAAATGTCTGCTCGCACAGTCTTTTCTATATACCTACCAGACTATCTTCACTCCCAGTATAAGTCCTTGGTCTCATCTCTGACTACTCACAGAAGCTGTGTTTGCTAACACAGAGCAGAAGATGCACGGCAAATCTTTAAAAACCTAGAGCCAACGTAGTGGTTAGAATGCCGGACTGGGATTTGGGGAAACTCAGCTTTCAGTCCCCACTGATCCATGGAACTCACTGGATAAACTTGGGCCAATCCCCCTTGTGAGGATAAAGTGAGGAAGAAGAAATACATGTTAATCTGACTTTAAGTCCCCAATGGAAAGGCAGGTTATAAATCCAATAAACAAATACCCTGCTATGAATTTTCTGTGCCAAAGAAATATCAGTCCCATGCAAATCTTTTCTACTCATACCCAAAGAGCAGGCAACTATGATACGTCTAGGGGCCCAATTTTCTGCCCTTGGCACCTTCCAAGGTAGTTAAAAGTCCATTTCTGACCTTGAAAAGCTTTTTTCTTTTTAATGTAAAAGAGGGGTGTGGCTGGAACTAAACAGCCTCCACAAGAGGCTTTTCTTTGCCCAGAAGAAAAGGTGATCTGGGAAGCCTGGAGAAGTCATAGGAACAGCCATGGAGGGCCACATTCATTTCTTGGGCTGCATCTTGCCCACCCCTGTCTTCCTCCTCCTCCTTTGACCATATGCCTACAACACACCCCTCACCTTCTGGAGTGGGAGCACCATGAAGGCCCCTCCTCCACTCGCCTCTATAATCACAGCAACAAACTTGGGGTTGACGGCACAGAAGGTGCTGTCCCAAGTGACCCGTGATACCCGGATGTCATCGTAGCACTGGTCGTTCTTGACGGGCTGCCCAAAGACATGGCGGAATTTGCTCTGGCGGACAACCTTCCGGAAGGACATGACTGGGGAGACTTGGAAGAAGAAAATTAAGGTCACACACCTTGATTTGCACACTCACATACAATGCAGTACAGTTAACGTTGTGGGGTGTGATTCTCTTACCAAGTTGATTTTAATAGGGTGATAATTATACCAGAGCAATTTCATCCCTACCAATGTACAGTCATCCCTCCACATTCGCTAGGGTTAGGGGCAGAGGACTCCCATGAAAATGGAAAAAACGTGAATAACTCAAGGCCCTCCCAAGCCATATTTAACATACACAAGAAGTATGATCACCATATTCAACCCACCGTGGATTCCTTTGAGGCATGAGGGTTCCTTCATAAAGCAGAAGTGGGTGGCTGGTGGGGCTTACTGCCACCTCCACTGTGGCCCCACACCAAAAGCCTCTTTTGCAGTTTCTCAGTCTCATAAGGCTGGCAATCCCTATTAAAAATGGCATAGGGAAGCAGCAGAGGTGACAGGAAATAATCCGTGAATAATCAGATCCACAGAAGTGAAACCCTCAAATTTTAATTCAGAAATGTGAAGAATGAATTCTGAGGTAAACATTCACTTTGAGAATTTTAATGGATTTACCCAATTGATAGTCTGCATGCTGATGAGAGAAAGTGTGTTCATTTCTTTTAGTTTCCCACAGTTAGGAGGAAACTATGAGCATCAGATTCTTCCGTTTCTCTGCTCTGATTTATATGGAAGTCAATACAAATGGCTGCAAATCCACACAAATGAAAAATACACATGCACATGCTTTTGTCAATGGGGAAGATGCATAAAACTGCTTACACTGAGAAAAATGTGTAAGAAAGGCACGCATTTGGAAAAGTGCCTGCCAAATCCACACACATTTCTATGCAGGAAGCAGGTGGGGAGAGATTGTGCACAATCCAATAAGGAAGTTCAATAGGAGAAGAATGCTGATGGGTTCTGAGAAACAGGAACAAAATGAAACTTTCACATCCCTAATGTTCACATCCCTAACCAAGACTTTAAC
Organism: Iguana delicatissima; assembly: GCA_948472985.1. Lineage (NCBI taxonomy): Eukaryota > Metazoa > Chordata > Lepidosauria > Squamata > Iguanidae > Iguana > Iguana delicatissima. The sequence continues at coordinate 586,191 of CAOKZL010000846.1, read as the reverse complement.
TGGCTGAAGATGTTAACAAGTCTCACATGCCTCTCAACAGTTCCAGGCACTCTTGAGCCAACTTAGGTCCTTCATCATGCATTTTTCTTTCCTATATAATCCAAAATCTCTCTGAAGAACAGCTCTCAGCACTTCTGTGTGTAACATTTTGAGCCTCTGCTTGCAAATATATCCACACATGGACTTTTTTTCTGCTTCACAGTCATAAGCTAACATTTTCTCTGTTTGTATCCATGGAGATGCAACAGTTGCATGCACCCTGAAAACTGGACCTAGCCTGGCCCATGTCAGCAGCTGTATTGCTTATGCTCTCAGCCACCATACACCTATCAAGCCACACCTGATCTCTCTTCTGCAGGGGTCAAATTCAATTCTAGCTGGAGTGGGGGGGCATCACATAGTAAAAGAGTGAATTCATACTCTGTTCTCTAGCAAATCCTACAGCATTAATGCAGCACTCTCCTAATCCATTCCTTCAAAGAGGTCAATGTCTAGAACCAAATATACCTCCTCTAAGCACCATTCACAGAATCTAGTACACAGGAACTAGAGCTCTCTGCCTGAGAATTCTAAATACCACACCAAACTACAGGTCCCAGGATTCCTTAGGAGAGAGCCATGGCAGTTAAAAGGGAATCATACTGCTACAATTGTGTAGTGTGCAAGAGATATTAAGAGCACCACACACACAACCCTAGAACAAGGTGATCAATCCACTTCAATACAAATTCCAAGCCAGTTCATATTTAAAGACGTTTGGGAAGATGAACTACACTAGGAATAATCACGGGTGCCCAGCTCTTTCCTCTAGAGTCTCCTGTTCTGTTTTGCTATGGACACCACCCTATTTTCACACCAAGTGTGCGACGGAGGTTACCAAAGTTCTCTTCTGGATGGTTCCTGTTACAGTCCTCCATAACACAGTAGGAGTCACCCATGGGCCACCATATTCATTCTACTCACAACCATGAAAAATCTGGGAGAAAAACGGGAAGGGCCACGGGGAGACCAGAATCATGTGGTTCCCCCCACCTCAGAAAACCCAGAACCTCCCAGAAAGCTTACTTATTATTTGGGAGTTGGGAACATAAAGGAGAGGGGAGATGAAACAGAGGAGAAATATTCTAAGGTTTGGGAAGCAGATATTTTCCGATTTGTGTCCCCCCTCGCCCCACCCCAACCAGAAAGGGGCAGCGTAAATCACAAGGAGGTTCCTTCGTGGGGCAGGTCCACCGGATGTAAAGGGAAATTTCGCAACCGGAGTTCTTTCGGACCTTTGGCAAAATCTGGACACCGCAGACGTCGCCCCACGAAAAGAGAGGAGCATCGCGTCCTTCTCCAATCCCCAACAATGCTGTTTTGGGGGGAGGGGGTCAAGGAGTTGTATAATCTCCCCAAAAGGGAGATTACACTCCATGGGGAAGAAAAGAGGCTTCTGACGCTCAGCCTCAGGGGTTCCTGGATTTTAGGAGTGGATCCCCATCACACAGGAACGGGAAAGGGAAGCCCCTGGGCAGGTGCAAAATATTTTCCCTCTCGCCAGCGAATAGCTACAGCTAAAGATGCGGAGGGCTGAAGGCTAGCCCGACGCCGTCTATTACCGACGCCCGGCAAAAGCGGGGTTTCTTTTTCCGGCCGCGGGAACAGGGTGGGACCGTCGCCCCGCAAGCGGCAGGGGGAGGGTGGGGGAAGAGGGGCGCGCAGGGGGAGGGAGGCGGAACTGGCTCGGGCGACGGCGATCCCTGCAGCCTGCCTCGCCCCGTCGCTTCTTCCCGCCCGGCAAGGAACCCGGGGCCCGTCGCCTCCCTCCTCTGGACCGGGACCCAGCCGCCCGTTTCCACTCACCCACCGGCTTGGGAGGAAGGGGGGTGAACGCAGCAGCCTCTCCCTTGCGCGCTGCCCGGGGCGGTGCAAGCCGCTGGAGCGGGGAGGGACGGCGGCGGAGGCGGAGGCGGAGGCGGGCGGCCCGGACTGGGCTGGGCTCCCGGTGCCTACAGGAAGTGACAGAGGCAGCGAGGCAGGCCGGGGAGCGAGCCTCGCTCCCGTCCGCCGCGGGCGGGCGCGGGGAGGCCCGAGGGCTGCCTCCGGCCGGGGTCAGAAGCAGGGCGCGCCGCCTGTCCAGGCAAGCCCGCCGGGAACAGGCGTGGGCCGAGAGCGGGAGCCGCCGAAGTAGGGAGGGGTGGACGGCGCATCGGGGCGAACTGTGTCGTACGACGGCAGGAAAGGAAGATCCCGAGCTCAGGATGGGACCTGATTGTGCAGTTGGCGCAGGAATCACGCGGTCCCAGGCTCGGATTGTAGGAACCCGCCCAAGCAGAGGGTGCCTCTGAGCATGCGCCGAGTGCCTTTCGCTCCCTGCCATAAACAGCTCGTTACGGGCAGCCGGTACTGATTGCTGGAATCTCTCTACTTCACAGAGAGGGAGCGCGGCTTTCCACGAGAAGCCGGCCTAAATCAACCGATAATAAGCTTAGGATAGGGTAACGTGGTATAGCAGCCTTACCAAACTGGATGTCTCCCCAGCTTTCATCAGCCCCAGCCAGCCAGGCCCACGGGCCAAGGATGATGGAAGTCCGGAGGGCACGGCCAGATTGGCGGAGGTGATTACAGCCCTGGCTTCTCATTCTGTGCCAAGCGTGGGTGGTTGTTATTGTTATTACTGGGAATATTAAGCTGGGTCAGCGACAGTCTGCTTTACGCAGGCATGCCCCGCTTGTTGAAGCCCCAGGCTAGCGGACTTTTAAGCCGGCCATCCTTCTGTCTTGGGCTGCGAGCAAGAAGGGCCTGTAAACTTGGATCTAACCTGAGCACACCCCCCCTGTGGACTGACCTGGTCTGGACTGGCCTTAGCCAGGCAGCTGTTTCAGCCAGAATAGGCTTGGGTGGCGTTTAGTGTTACTCCTTGTAAAGATCCAGCACTTAGAGTGTTAAGAAATGAAGTAAAACGTGGGAGAAGCAAGGTTCCTGCCACAAAGTCTAGCTTCGAAGTGTGGGAAGGGGACTAAAAGTCCACTTCCATTGTTCCTTAACCACTCCAGCTGTGTGCAAGCAAAGGCCTCCCCAAACTGCCATCCAATGCTAAAGGCACCACATCCTGTCTGAACTTGGAAGAAGAGCAGAGTCAGCCCCAGTTAGTACTACACTTGGGTGGGATACTGCCGATGAATACCAGGTGAGCCAGCGTGGCCTAGTGGTTTGAACGTTGGACTACAACCCTGGGTTCCCCACTTAGCCATGGAAACCCACTGGGTGACCTTGGGCTCATCACACACTCTCGGCCCCAGAAATCCTGTGACAGATTTGCCTTAGAGTTGCCATAAGTCAAAAACAGCTTGAAGGCCCACAACACACACACAGGCTGTATTTCAGAGGAAGAAACTGGCAAAATCACCTCTATTCCTTCCTTGCTCAATGAAATTCATGGAGTTGCCATAAGTCAACAGGTGACTTGAAGGCAGGTGACTGGAGGTCCCATATACATCTTCTCAAAAATAACTCACAACGAGTTCATGGAGCTTACTGCAAAGTCAGTGTTTACAGGATTATTTTATTCATTTAGATCACACCTTCTCCCGAATACTGAGGCTCAAGACAAGTTACATAAAATAATACTAACAACAATATAGGATTACAGCTTTAGCAATGTCAACAGCTGACATCACAGCCCTGATGTCATTAGAGACAGCCTTGGTGAAAGTTTCTAGCTTTTAGTCTTGAGGAGTACTTGAGTTAGTCTGTTGAAGTAAAAAAAAATAAAAATTAAGTGTCTTGAAGAACCTAAGAACTGAATACATTTTTATGGCATATGTTTTTGTTAACCATAATTCACCAGATGTACTAAGTATTATTCAACTTTTTGTTTAATTACATTTTTAACTCATTTTATATGTTGTAAGCTGCCTTGAGGGCTGAACTGGGGAAAAGGTAACACTATTGTTGTTGTTGTTATTTCACTTTTGTCTATGGAGGGAGGAACATTGTAAACAATCAGATCCCACAGAAAAGAAATGTACAAATAGTGACATTCTCATTATTGACCATGGCCATTTACAAAGCAATCATTGGCAGTGGTAGTCTAAACCAGTGGTTCTTAACCATTTGTTTACCAGAGATACCTGAAAATATACTGCACTTTGTTGTCAGAGTCCCCCAAGACTTAGCTCAAGATTTAAATATGTAAATTTAGATATAAATATTCAAATATTTATTTATTAAAGGCTTCTGGAGACAAGGATTCAGATCCCAGCTCAGACACTTTGTGATCTTGGGCAACTCTACATTTCTATGATTCTATGATTCTATAAGTCACATTCTCTCAGCCTCAGAGGAAGGCAAAGGCAAACCCCCTCTCAATCTTGCAAAAAAAAACACCCCTAAAACCTTGTGATAGTGTCACCTTAGGGTTACCATAACTTGGAAGTGACTTGAAAACACAGAGCAACAGACAGAGGGAGCTTCTTTCTAGCCATCAGATCTCTCCCCTTTGAAAACTGACTTATGGCAACCCTAAAGTGAACTTGTCTTAGGGGTTTTCTTTGCAAGATTTGTTGCCTTTGCCTTTCTGTGAGTCTGAGAGGATGTGAGTCTCAGAGACGAGGCAGTGGCGGGGGTGCTGATGCCGAAACTGCTACCTCATTTGCAAACCAGGGAGCAGTTTGAGCATGCACACGTGCCTGTTGCCACGTCTCTTTCATCAAGGAAATGGCAGCGGGGGGGGGGCGGAGACCATCAAGGGACATGGCAGTAGGCATGTATGTGTATCCAAACCCTTCTTTGCAAATGAGGAAGCAGTTTTGGCACCCACACCCTCCTCCACTGCCGTGTCCTTGTTGCTGCTGCTGCTGCTGCTGCTGTTGGTGTCCAGCAGCAAGGCTTTGTGGGCCCCTTGTGAGGGCTCTGCAGACCCCTAGAGGTCCCTAGACCCCAGGTTAACAATTACTGGTCTGAAACACTTTGCTTGCTGAAATGAAGTTTTAATGGTTGTATGCACTTACTCCTCATCCAGGTCAAGGTGTGTTATTTTGGTGTGCATGCACACGTGTGTGTGGATATGCATTCAAGTCAGCTGTCAATTTATGGCAACCCTATTTTGGCACAGGAGACAGCAAAATTATCAAGCACTTTTCTCCTCCCTGTCCATAAAATAAGAGATAAGTAACAACTGCCTTTCTGTAACATCCCAAATATACTGTCTGAGGCAGCTGTTTCCCTGGGCTTAATGGGAGGGGAACAGCCCTTGTTTATTACAGGCGCCTAGTGTAATAAATCTTCATCCGTCTTCCTTTGAAGTTCTTTTGTTAAAGAATGGCCACTTTAAACAAATATGATAAGACTTTCATAGTTTTAGCAAACTGTTTCAGTTTTGTTACATGTTCTGCCCTTGGCCCTTTAGAAACTTTTCCTCACTTAAGATAGAGATTTGTCATATTTGGAAGTTATCTAAAATGCTACTGTTATAAATTGCTGTACAGGAAACAGTAATTTTTAAAGAGCTCTCTGGAACATCAGTAGTAGGTAACTATAATAAAGTGAGGTTTATCTCCCTAAAGGCTGCAGTCCTCCAGGCACTTAAATGGGAGTGAGCCTGCTTGAATATAGTGATACTTAGTTCTGAGTAAACATTATGAGCCAGTGTGGGGTAGTGGTTTGAGCCACTGGACTATGACACAGGAGACCAAGGTTCAATTCCCCGCTCATCCAGGGAGACCCACTGGATGTTCTTGGGCATGCCATACACTCTCAGCCCCAGAAAACCCTGTGATAGAGTTGCCATAAGGTTGAAATGACTTGAAGGCACACAACAACCACAACTGTGTATGAGTAAATACATGAACCCGTGTGGTATAGTGGTTTGAGTGCTGAACTAGGATTCTGGGAGACCAGAGTTCAGATTCCTCTTGGCCATGCAAACTCACTGGATAACCTTAGGCAAATCACACTCTCTCAGCCTCAGGGGAGAGCAATGGCAAATAAATTCTGATTACATTTGGCCAAGAAAACCTTATAATAAGGTGGTTTTGGCGTCACCCTAAGTCAGAAATTACTTGAAGGCACACAACAGAGAGACACATGTAGGATGGCACTGGACACAATGCATTTATTATGACAAAAAAAAAAATTGAAATGGGCTAGAATGGAGGAAAATAGGCTTCCCAAAACTGCAATAACTAGTTGCTGCAGCGTGAAACTAAAATGCAGGAACTGGAGCCTACAGTCAAATGCAGAAGCATCATAGAATCAACTGAGGAATTATGTGTGTGGTAATATTTGAATGAGAAAATCATTTTGATCACCTATTTAAAACAACCCAGAACAATATGTAACAAGTAGGACATTTGTGAGTCAAATGTAATGCACTGTGAAGACATTTGTATGTACAGTACTGTTTTCATTATCATTATTACAGCTTTGCCTCCCTGAAGATGGTTCCATTTCTTCAAGATTTAACTGTTTTTACCTTTTGTACTGTGGGAGTTCTGCAGTAAGCTTGTTGGTAGACAAATAAACTTAATAGAGACAGAGCTGTACATAAGTTGAAAATGTACATGCTGTTGCACCAAGTGAAACCAATCTGGATTAAATGAATGTTTCATTTTCACATACTCTGATTTTCCTGTAGATTCTTCATTTGTTCAAAAGGGTATGTGCACTTGTTTCCTCCAGTGACTTGTTCACCAGTGGCTCCAGGACAATGCTAGAAGGCATCACCTGAAACATGGCAATTTCCATCTAAAACTGCATTCTTTTTATACTCTCCTGTAAATTATGGAAATATTCTGGTTTCCATCCCTCCAAAGAAGAAGGGTTCTTCTCATGAAGAGTCTGGCTGCAATTCTGTGCACGCTTACCAAGGCACGATTAGGAATACTTTTGCCCTCAGCCTAATTTCAAAATTCCCTCAGAGTAAACATTTCTGACATCTGACATGAATGATCTGGCCCCTTTTGGTAGGCCATGTGGGGGGTGGGCGCTGAAAGAAAGAGGGAAGAGTTGGCTCCAATTGCTACCCAACATCTGGTCCCACCCACAGATTACCTTCAAAGGAATGCATCTTTTGACCAAAAAGAGGGGGGTGGGTAAGGGAAGGGATTCCCCATTCCTGTACTCAGGAATGATGTTATCTCCCTGGTAAACCCTGTCCCGGGTCTACAATTTTGATATTAAAATATGATTCAGTGTGCCTGAGAGGTCACCTGGATGGGTACATAGGCAGCAATGGTCAAATGACCGAAAACCAGGTCAGGCCAGTAAAATCCCCAGTCATGTTGCCCCAGGAGACCTCAAGGTATGTAAACCCCCAATAAACAAAGAGTCCACAGCCCCAAGAAGCCGACTTGAGGGGATTAGCATGTCTGCCCCAAGCTGAGCAAATATCCCATCATGAGAGGACCATTTACATGAAGTCATACCACAAAACACAGCCAAAGATCCTGAGATTGTGGTAACGGCTTGTAATCCCATCATGCAAAGGAAATTACCATTGTGGAGCTTCTTTCTCACTGCAACACTCATTGTTCTCCCCGGGAAAGGATTAGCCCTCCAGGTACCTTTTCCCCTACAAATTGTCTCGGGTTTTGAGCAGTTCTTTGGATCGCTCCCGGTCATCCCAACAGACCATTTGTCAGTCCCTTGAGTAATCCCCTCAGCTCTCTCTGTGCTGAGCTCCACTTCTCTGCTGTTTTTCCCGGACCAAGGACTTCACGAAAAGGTGCAGTATTACCCCAGTTACAACCCCTTCAATATTCCCCTATCCAGTTTCCTGTCTTTTGCTTCTTAATAGGTCTTGGGTGAGTGTGTGAGTGATTGTGTTGGTGTATGAGACTTTCCTTCGATAAAGTCATTTATTGGACATCTTTATTTGGTTTTTGGCCTGACCCCATAAAAACTGGGTAAAAAGACCCTGCTAGGTTATCCTGCCTCTAGCATTGCTATTGCTCATGCTCTGGCTAGTTCCCATTCCCCATCACATGAGCACAGTGAGGTGTCCTTCCAAGGGACCCCAGAAATCAGGGTAACAATGACTAACTCAGTGCTGCTTACTCTTGAGTAAATCCTAGGCTCCCATTGCACTGCCATCTTTTTCTCCAGGGTTGAAAAATTAGCCACTATGTGGGGCTAGAGACAAAGAAGTGTGGACAACTGAAATCAGCCTAGGCTCCATTCATAGAGTCTCTATAAATTGAAGCCACTTTGACAGCAATTAACAACAATAATCTCATAGCCAATACCTCCCAGCCTTTTTTGTGTGGTACACAAAACTCACAGATTCCTCAAATTCTAGAAATCTAAAAATGATACATGAACCCTTCTGACTGAAATGATGTTTTGGATGTTTTGAGAATGCCCTGAAAAACTCTATTAGTACTTTTAAGATGGCAAAGGACTTAATTTGGTGCAACTCTTTTCTGGCTGGCTGGTTCATACATGTCCCCAGATTCACAAACCAGTAAGATCAAACTTTTATGTTGAAAAAGCTCCTACAGCTCAGTCCTGTACTAAAAAAAATATATCTGATAGCCACAAAGTAATGGGATAATTAGGAGGAAGGCACAGAAAGTATCAAGCCAAAAGCATAGGTTTGTGAAAAGAGAAGCTTTAAAAAGCGGCGGGGGGGGGGATGCTTGTATGGATGTTAAGGGAGTTGTTTAAAAGAAATGGCACAGGAGAGGAAGTGAACTCTCTGAGCCCAATAAAGAGCCACCTATAATTGCTTGCTCTGTTGTGTATTTGTCCCAGTCTTGCAGTTCTTGCCAGGACTGACTCCACCACTAGGCACTGTGAAGCAATTGTTTCCAAAAGAAGATGCTGTGGGGTGGGGCAGCTGCAGGGTGGTTTCCTGTCCATTTCTCCAGAGACCCCTGGCCTTTTCCCTCTGTGGAAAGACAGGACTGTGCATGTCAACTAACCTTTCTTGCACCCCTGAAAGTGGTTTACTGCCCTTGGTGGCAGTGGAGGATGTTATTGTCATTAACACCAGCACTGAAATCCAGTGGAAAAGGGCAGTGGTTGGGGACGTCTTTGCCCTTTGTGTCTTTTGTTTCAGAAGAAAGGGTCTTCTGCTGGCCATCCTCTTGGCCAAAGGTGCCCTGCTTGAGAATGCTTGTCTGGAGCTGAGTGACTTGTTGCATGAGCCAGTTCACTTGCAGAGTCTATGCTCTGCCCCTTGGCTATGGCCTCCCCTAAATTAGAACTAGAGAGACAGGGGAGATTTAAGAGGGTCCTGTCATAGAAGCCACGGGTGAGTGCAGTTCTAACAGGCTGAAGCCAGCACTGGTGTCTCTTTGATAATCCCCACTAATTGGCTTCCTTCTCGCCCAGCTTCTCTGGGCAGGGGGGCAGGGTATAAGAAGATTGCTTGGGTACTTCTTCTTAAGCCCTTACATTACGAGTCTTCCAACGAGTGCCCATCTCAGAGAAACATACCTGTCCCATGCCACGCAAACAGTCTGGGGAAGTGGAGGGCCCAGCCAAGGGCAAAGCAGAGGAAAGAGAGCAGCCCCCCAAAGAAGACGGCGAGTCTAAAGGCAGCAGAAGCCCTGGCTCTGAGTCACGGCGAAGCACTCAGTCTGGGCGCAAGCACAGCAAGAAGCATCAAGCTGACCCCTATGCAGCCGCTATTAAGACCTACTCACCTTTCCTCAATACCGTCTTTGGCAAGGTAAGGTCATGTCTATAGAGCCTGGGTGAACAAAGTGTGCCCCATCAGGGATTGTCGCTGGACTAGCAGTCTTAGCTAGTGGAGTCAGTGATGAAGAATGCTGGGAGTTCCAGTCCAACAGCATCCAGGGGGCCACATGATTCCTGTTTCTGGAAGGAGGGAGGGAAGTGAGTGGGTAGCAGTAAGTCCCCAATGTCCTATATACCAATAGCAAATTCGTTCCTTAAGTGTGAACGTGTATGTGGCTGAAATGGTACCAGAGCATGGAACAAACGAGTTACAAGTAGCACAGCTACCTGCAACTAATTACCTTTCTTTCAGTGACAGTGTGATGAAGTTACATTTCACAAGTTACACCTGTAAAATGGAGTTATTGTACAGAAGTAATAAGTAACTGTTTCTACTATCTTTCAAATATTACTTTTAAAGGAAGCTTTACAGGAAAGCATTTTGAGTTGAATTTTTCTAGTTTTGTCTAGCCGTATTAATCCTCTCTCTCTCTCATTCTCTCAAAAAAGTAACAAAATAATGACAAAGTAACAAGCAAGGTAACAAACTTTCAACCCTATAATAAGTAGCAACAATGAGTTATCTCTCACACAGTGTAATGATAAACACACTGCTTTTTAAAAGTAACTTTCCGAGCTTTGAATGCAAAAACATACTTGCATGCATGCTCGTGCACACATGCAAAAACCCCTCCCCTGCTGGAAGTATAGTAGAAAATCTGAAGAGTTGCAGGAGCAGAAAAAGAAGATAGAGCCTCTCAAAATTAACAAAGGAGAGATGAGCAAAGCAAAACAGTCCAATGAAGACTGATTGGGGCCAGCTGGCACAGAATATTGACTAATTTGGGCAGTCTAGGCTAGTGTCTCCCAAATCAGGAGATGGTAAATCCCCACTGGGTTTTAATCTGAATTTTAAAAAAAGATAAAGGTGTTAAACTCTATTTCCCCACCTAGATTCAGAACCAAGTATAGGCCCTTTACAGTTTGGACTAAAACCAAGGCTGGATTTACTGCCCCATGGACATGGAAGCCACTGGGTGGGAGACCAATGGATGGAAAGGGGTGTCCTGGAAGAGAGCACAGCTGCCTGGAACATTTAACAAGAGTACTCCACATGACAGTGAGTTGTTACAGGCCCACTTGTGGGGTCTATGAAAGGGAATCAAGAGAGGGGAAGTAAGGAAGTCTGTAGCTTAAGTGAAGGCAATGGTATAACTGAACAAGAATGGGTGTATGGTTATGGAGTACCAACAAATTGTCACATAGAGTAATGGATGAGACAAACAAGATGAGGCTATGTACAGCCCAAACATTAGAATAAGAGTTAAAACAAGCTTGTATTCTCTGAAATTAATATGACATTCCCTATCAACTTGGTAATGTCATGCCAGTCTTAAGTGCCCGCCCTCTTGATACCTATTCAGCAATCTCCACCACCATAACCACCACCTCATGTTTCAGACAGATATTCTAATTTTGGGGAAATGGGGGTTTGGAGCATTTAGCTGTTCAGCTGTTTAAACTATTCGTGTGTGGTTTTATTTGTTTACTATCTTAGTAAAATAAGTAAAGAACCATTCATTTAAAATAGTTTTAAATCCACTCTAGGGAAGGGAGGTAGCAGGATTTATGATATCATAAACACAAGTGCCAACCTTTTGCTGTGGGCAGTTGGCTTTCACTGAAAAACACGTTGAATCACCTTTGACTGTATAGAGAAAATACTTTGTCTGAGAAGAATGTATTTCCAGGACAGCCCTATTACTCCTGTGATGTAAAGTGTACTATATGCAACCTTGGTGGTGTTGCCAAATTTTCAGAATAGCAATAAGGGGCAGTCAAAATTCATAACAGGGACAAACAGGAAGAAGTTGTTACCAGGTTGGTGTTCTTCCTAAATATCAAGTGAAAGTATGGATTTTGGTTAACTTGGCCACATTTTTCTCTGTGAAGTTAACATTTTGTCTACATTCATGAATTACATGATGAACCCATTTCTGTCATTATGAAGACATTTCACTCCAAAATGCAGTATTTTGTTGTTGGCATCTTGTTCAGTGTATATGAAAGGAAAAGCTTTCCAACCCTCTGATAAGGGACATCTCCTAATAATAAAGGACACTTGGCAACCCTAAACCTTGGAGAAACAGCAGGAATAGAGAATCTATAGACCACATGTTGTGGTCAATAGCTCCTGTCATCCCTGACCACTGGCCATGCTATCAGGGTTGATGCAAGCAGAAGTCCAACAACATCCTCCTCCCCACCTCCTCCCTCTCTTACTTGCCTTCCTCTGCCTTGCCCTGACTAGGGACCATCTATCTGTATAGCTAGCTCCAGCATGCCTATAGGTGGATAAAGCAAGAAGTACCTCTTCCAGGATTTGCTGTTAAGATGTGGTAAGTTTACACAAACTTCGGGCAGAGGGTGACTGGATTTCAGGAGCCACAGTCTCTGGGGAGGAGGAGGTAATTAACAGAGTGAGGTTGGGTCCACTTGGATTCTAAGCTTCTGCCGGGTGGCACCGTGCCCATCAAGATTATCATTAGCCCTGTATAGCATCTTCCTAGCCCTTGCTTGGCTAACTCATATAAATAGTCCAGGTCTCCTACCCTGCTGGGAGGCCAGGAAATCCCATTAGCCAGAGCAATAAGTGGGGAGAAAGGCTGGAATGGTAATCCAGCTCTTTTCCAAGGCTTTCTCCTGTTTAGGGGTGGATTCTAGAAGTTTCCATGGAGGAAAGGATGGGTAGGCAGCTCCTCAACAGCATTTCAATCTTTCAGCTTTAGTCCAAAGTCCGATGAAGAGCTGCCTTCTCTTCACACAGAGGTGGAGAGAAAAAACTTGCAGAGCTGTACTTGACCTCCAATCCATTTAATCCAACCTCCAGCAGGTTAATTTGGGAAGCGATTTCTTACCGGGGTGGAAGTGGGGAGGATTGCTATGAACACTCTGTTGTTCATTATGCAAGCTTCTCTCTGTGTTAATCAGCTTCCTTCAAAGAGATGAGACTTCTTAGAGGACATTGTCAGAGAACCATTCCTTTCTAGACATGCAAGACGTGCAGTAAAACATCGCAGTGTTGCCATCTCCTTCTAGCAGGACTGTTCTCTTCAAGATTCCAGTCAGCTGTGCCCTTCTCTAGAACACTCCATTCCCTTCCATTTCATCTCCTCTCCCATACACACACACCCATTTCAATTTTCAATTTTCTTTTTTGAACGCATGCTTAGCATCTTGTGATTCATGAATGTGCTCAGTTCTCAGTAAATTCATTTGGGGAGAGATCTTTGCCTCCTTAGGTTTTAAATGTTTTTCTGTCATTCTGTTTCCCATCAATGCTGAAACTTCCATCTTGTTTTGCAATGCCTCATTTTGGCTCCATTTTTCACTCATCACCTGAGATCTCTACGAGAAGGATAAAGATGCTAAGAATAGATACTCTGACCACCAGAGACTGGATGGCCCAAAAGAAAACACAGCAATTCCATTTTATATTTTATGGGTTTCCTTCCTGTTTGGGTAAAGATCAGAGCCTATCCATTTTGCACATTTTTGCTTTTCTTGATCTGTTGGTCTTTGTCATTCATTTTGTTATTGAGATGCTGTTAAGGAGCTCTAAAACCTACTGATGAATGGCACATGCACACAGATACGTACAGGTTCTCCCCATCCCATCCCTGGATGTGATAAAGTTGACTCTAACCTAACCTCTAGTTGGAGAATTGGAGGGAGTAGGAGATTTGCCTCTAGATTTTGGTTACTTTTTAATCTTCTGCTAATGAAGTCCAAAATTATACACATTGCATATATACAATGCTTTCTCTTCCTGCTGAACTGATTTTAAAAAATAAAATAAAATAAAATAAAATACAAACATTTATAGTGCGGACAATCCCTTAACATTATAATAGGCTATCTTTCAGGCACTATAATATTTGTATTACATACAACTTTAATTTCACGTGGTTGTATAATATATTCTCTCATATGCTGTTGATTAGAGCACATGTAGGTGCTGTTCATGACTGTTGTCATCATCAGCAAATCCAATCCTTTTATGTGTGATACAGTTTTTCATAATAATAGTAAGCTTTGCAAATTAATTATACTGGAACAAAGGGGCCAGTCAGATTCCAGAGCTATTGATGAAGATAGTTGTAAGTTTATAGAACGGAACAAAGCAATTAAAGACCCTTTATAATAGTACAGTCAGTGGTTCTTAACTTTTTCTTTACTGGGGAATCCTCTGTAAATATAGTGTGTTGCTGGGGTTCCTGAAGACTTAAGTCAAGATTTAAGTATTTAAATTTAGATTTAAATATTCAAATATGTATTTAACTCTCTATCTATCTATCTATCTATCTATCTATCTATCTATCTATCTATCTATCTATCTATCTATGGCTTCTGGAGAGTAAGTTTCAAATCCCCACTCAGACAGTTTACCTTGAGCAAGTTGCATTCTCTTAGCCTCAGAAGAAGGCAAAAGCAAATCCCCTCTGAACAAATCTTGCAAAAAAAAACCCCCAAAACCCTGTGATAGGTTCACCTTAGGGCTGTCATAAGTCAGAAATAACTTGAAGGAGCACAACAACAGAGTGCTGCTGACAGGAGGAGGTTCTTTCTATCCACCATGTCTGTCCTCTTTGGAAAGTGAGTTATGATGATCCTAAGCCAAACCTATCATGGGGGTTTTCTTGGCAAGATTTGTTGCTATTCCCTTTGGCTTTCTCTGGGGATGAGAGAATGTGACTTGCATGAGGTCACTCAGTGGATTTCCTTGGTTGAGTGGGGATTCAAATCCTGATTTCCAGAGTCATGGTTTGGGCACACAAACATGCCTGGCATTGTGTCTCTTTCATCAGAAATATGGCAGGAGTAGTGTGTGGGGGTGGGTGGGGGTGGGTGATGAAACTGATTCTTTGTTTGAGAGCAGTTTGGGTGCATGCATGTGCCTGTTGTCATGTCCCTTGGCACCCACACCCCCTGTTGCTGTGTCCCTGATAAAAGGAACATGGTGGCAGATATGTGCACATGCCCAAACTGCTCTCTCATTTGCAAACAAGGGAACCGTTTTGGGACCTGCACATACAGACCCACTGCCACATCCCAGTTGCTGCCACTGCAGCAAGACTTTGTGGACCTCCTGTGAGAGCTCTGCAGACCCCAGATTAAGAACCACAGTAATAGTAAATAAAATGCATAGAATACTTTTGAAAAAAGCATAAAAACTGAGACTTAAACTTAACATTGAAATATAAAGGGCAAAAAGATACAAGGACAAAAAAGTTGGCCTATTTTTTTTTATGGGATGATATACATACGAAAAGGAAGACATATCATGCACAACTTTGATATGGTCAATTGACTAATCAATAAAGTTATACTACTGTACTACTGCTATTATGCACAAGATGGCAACCCTATAATGGACACTTGAAGTATTTTATTTAGATGACATTTGAAGAACTTTGCATATTTCAGGAATGTTGAATAGGGAAACTATACTGTGTAAAACTAGGTAGTTTTTATTTAAGTAACAAACATGCATAGAGAGAGTTAAATCTCATTGTACTAACTGTGAGTAGACAGGCTATGGATTGCACTGTCAATGTCCTAAAATAACAAACATCTGGACATTTGGGCTGTTCTTGCCAGTAGTGGTACAATTCAGAAGTGGGAGGATGAGTGTGGGATTGTAATTGTAGGGAACTGGTTGCAACCACATGTGCTTTTCAGAGAAGCAAATAGCTGGTATTTATGTCTAAGCTGAAAAATTGTTCACAACAAACCTGGGCACCAAAACATTCCCAATAGGATACTGGGGGTAGAAGGATGTTGTTGAACTCTAGCTCCCATCTACTCTAGCCAGGATAGCCAATTATGCTGAGAATCAAAGTCCAACCACCAGGGGAGGGACCATTTGACCACCCTTGCTATAGTATAGGAGCAAAGTCTCTTTATTTTATCTAGTGTGCTCTAGGGATATAAGATCACTTAGACCAGGACACAATAGAACCAGAATACAATGCGTGCAGTGGAAGCCTTAATGGTGTCATGGAGAAGCAGAGAGGTAGACCCACCTTCCCATCCCAAGCCCTACTGGCTTGCAGTACCCAAGGCAGAAGATGGGGCAGTGGAGTATTAGGTTGCTGGGCCTTTTCAGGCTCCCCACACAGACACTGCAAGCAATGGGAAAATTAACTATCCCAGCTTCCAGGAGGAAGACCTGAGAGATCCTCACCCTATCTCTGGAATACCTTGTTTGGGGGCCCTGCTCTTGCTACAGACCTCTCTGTGGATGCAGAGGGGCTTCTGTGGTGGCAGAGCCTTCTCCCACCCACTGGTGGAGTCCCTCCCCACCAACACAGGATGATGGAAGGGTGCCTTCACCCAGTTTTGTCCCTTCCCCACAATGCTGGATCTGGGAAGTTTGGTTCTCCTGAAACAATGGCTGGCATCTTGTTAGTGACATACTCAGAAATGAGTTATGCTACGCTTGCAGAGTGACAGGCACAATGGTCATACCCAGCTGATGCTGGCAAAGGCAGAGTTGCACATGTCGGATTATTGCACACGCAGTAGAACATTAAAGTGGGCAGAGTAGCATGTGAATGTACATTGCCTCTAGACAGTGCTTTTGGACTTTGGGCATGGCAATGTGCATTCATCCTTGATCCAAATATATCACACTACTCTGCTATTCAGCATAGGGAGTGTGTAACAGAGCTCCATGAGCACGATATGTTGAAGCAACATAGGATCTTGGCCTAGGAAATATATCCATGTCTCTTAGGGAATTTCCCCTTCTGTTTCTTCATCCATCCCTTAACTCTGCCCTCTAGGGATTGTCTATAATAGAATGCAAATAAGCTGAGTTCTAACCCCCTACCTCCCGCCTTTTCTTTTGCCAGGAGAGGGAGCTTTCCCCAGTAGAGCTGGATGGTGAGTAGCCCTTGCTGTTGCATGTTGGATGTTGGTAATGGGGAATTTTGGTCTTGGTCAGGGCGGCCTTCTCTTTCGGCATGTAGAGTACTGTCCTCCTCCCAAGTCTTTCTAGCTAGTACAGGGATGCAAGAGGCACTCAAACCTTGCAAGGGAGGAAGCCAAGTACCAAACTAGATATAGCTGGCTTCTCCTCTGGTGATTCCTTTGGGTCACCCTTTGGTATTTGATTTATTACTGCTGATGTTATACTTTGTCCCACTTATCCCAGTAGCATCAGCTGTGGCTGGGTCCTGGATTGATGGAGAAGAGAAAAGGGGAATTGTATAAACAATTTCTCCCTGAAGTATCAGTAAAAAGGCGGTTTGCACAGCTTCATCTCCTTTTTTCCAGTATCCCTAAGATAGCTCCCCAGTGTCCATTCTGGAAGGGGCTAGAGATGCTGAGGATGGCGATGAGGATGACTAAAGCAAAGGAAATAGTGATTTGCCATTCTTCATAAAGTGAATCTTTTTAAAAATCACATTATTGGTATTTGATTTATTACTGAGATCATTGAGGGGCAAGAGTGATGCTCTGAGATAATGGATGTCTGTCTTATTTGTTTCCTTTGCTTCCCTTTCCTGCACATAGGCTTATCAAGTATGAAGTTTAGTATGTCAGATACTTTTTAAAAAAATCTCAAAAACCAGTTCAATTTCACTAAAGCAAGTATAGCAAAATGCTTGCATACTATGTAATGGTTATTATTGCCACTTTTTGTACCTTCCATTAAGGGCTTCTAAGTATTTTTGTGAACATTTGAATAGAAAGCCATTTTGGATGATGCTTTTAATTCATAACAGCCAATGCCACATAGCCCTAATAAGCATTCTTCAGGTTTCATCAGATTCAAACTGAGGCTCTTCAATTAACCTATCAAGTCTCTGACTCTTCCTATAACTCTGCTTCCACCATTTCCCTTGTCCTGTATGTTTTTCTGTTACCATTCAGAGCTGCCAGTATCCCAGTCCTAGCTGATTCAAGGTATTAGTGGCCAGTAGTGGATATCACTGGATTGGTAGGTAAAAATGAGGGCAGATCCCCTTTTGATAGCTTAACTAGGCAGGTTTCCATATAGCCTGCCTAATTATGAACAGTTTGATCAGTGGTCAAAAGAAATAACATCATCAAAGAGCTACAAAAAAACACGGTATAATCATCAGCACCTAGTCACATATATTTAATAATTAAGATCACTATGGCCCTTTCCGCACCTTATCTTCTTCTGGCGCTGGGATGCGGGAATTGCGCAAGCAGCCTCCAGCGAGAGGCTCTCACATCCAGAGTCCTTCAGCTCCGCATGAGCTGTCTGCTTGTGCAAGAGCCCCGCCTCTTCCCAGGCTGTGCTGGGACAGGAAGCGCGATCGGCGTGGCTCCGGAGGCTCCGCATGCCAGGTAAGTGCGTGCAGGGCCTGGGAGCAATGCGCAATAGTGCACCATTTTCGGCTTCCAGCCGAAAATGAAAAGGTGTGTGATCAACGCCTACGGCCCCTGGAGCATAGCACAATTGTGAGTGCATCGTGCAGATCGCTCCTCACAATCGTGTGATGCTCCAGGCCCCCTTTTGCATGGAAAATGCTGTGCGAAAAAGGCCTATGTGCTGGAAAACACATTAGCTATACCTAAATGGTCATTATAGCCCCTTATTATCCTACAATGCAGTGATGTTGGGAAAACACAATAGCTATGAACTGAATCTCTACAAAACTTACTTGCCTTTATTAGTATAAAGGCTAGGTTTTGTCTGATAACAACGCTCAATCGCATCAGATCCAGAGGGAACATTCCTTGTTCTTTCCACTGTCATTTGGTCTCGCTTTCTCTTATAACATTCCTTATTCTGACTCCTCAGTGCAAGCAATGAGATCAACCTGGAAAATCAGCCTGGAAAAGTATATTGCACATTCTAGCTGGAGGTTCTAGGAGTCCTACACAAAGGCAAACAAATAAGCAGAACATTTTCAAGCTATGGTTTAAGCCAGAATATTTATGGCATGTCTGTAAAGCACTCTTGGATCTTTCCTGGCAGAACTACTAGATGCCTTCAAGGAGTTTGACACTGACCAGGATGGCTACATCAGTTACAAGGACCTGGGAGAGTGCATGCGAACCATGGGCTACATGCCCACAGAGATGGAGCTTATTGAGATTTCCCAACATATCAAAATGCGCAGTAAGTTGGGTGTTTATGTTCTCCTTTCCCATACTCATGCCCATAGCAGTGAGAAGGACCTTCACCTCCAGTTCTAAGGGAAGAGGGAGGAATCTCAGGGTGAGGTCACTATCTTGAAAGGTGTTTATGTATGTATAGGTATATATTTCCCTAATTTGTTAGACTTGGTGTTTATATTTAAATAGCATACTTAATGACATTGTATTTGATGCTTAATATGCCATGCTTAATGGCATAGCTAGGAGCTGCCCTTTGCAACATTATCCTTGTAATATCACAAGGGCCTCTTCCTATGGCCTCACAAGAGATCATCCTGAGGCATCAGGTTTTGGTCCTAAAATCTCAGGGTTGGGCATAATCCTGACCTGAAATCACTAATCTGTTGGTACATCTATTCAATTTTTAGAGAGAGGATGGAACTGGACTTTCTGTAACATTCCTTTCTACTCGTCCATGAGGACATTTGAGTACTTTACAGAAAGCTGAGGTTTATTTAATAAGAATTGCAATGTAATTCCCTATCTCACTCAACAATGCTTCTAAGTCTGACTAGCTTCTCCTTTCATTCTCAGGGAAGCTGACTCTTTCCCTTTCTCTTTCCTCACAGTGGGAGGGCGTGTGGACTTTGATGACTTTGTAGAGATGATGGGCCCAAAGCTGCGTGAGGAGACAGCTCACATGGTGGGAATAAGGGAACTGAAAATTGCCTTCCGTGAGGTATAGTGGTGCAAAAATAAACAGAAAGGATCCAGCAATTTGCAGTATTCCTTGCATTATTTGTTTTGTAATGCCTTATTTACACCTCCACATTGTATTTTTGTAATCCCTGCTACTAGGCTGAATTGTAAAATATAGAGAAGAATGTCAACTTGGGCCAGATAGGTGGGCGGTGACTAGAACTGGAGCACAGGAGATGAGGGTCAAAGCATTCAGGTCCTGTTTCTTCACTACTAGAATAGAGTTATGTCTCATAAACATTGTTGTGGCACCAAATATATAGGTAAAAAAAAGGAAATGATTCTCATTCAACAGTACACAAAATAGGGTTGTTAACAGAAAAATCCTTTATATGAGAAATGACCTGAGGCAGAGGAATAATGCCTTCTTATGCTTGAGCTGCCAGAGGTCCTTCTACATAACACAATTACAGCACTATGATTCCCCTTTAACTGTCATGGCTGCATCCTATGGAATCCTGAAATTTGTAGTTCGGTGAGGCGCTAGAGCTCTCTAGCTGAGAATGCCTATCCCAAGATTCCATAGGATGGAACCGTGGCAGTTAAAGTGGAATTATAATGCTACAATTGGGTAGAGGGAAAGGTCAGAAGGTGGAGAGAATTGTGCTTTCCCCCTCACTGTTTGTATTTGGCCAATTAGAAAAAATCATGCTCCCCTTGATAAAGAAGTTCTGCCAGCCCTAAGGCTAGTGCAATGCCTCTCCCACATTCTTCCTGCCATATCAAGGAAATAGGAGGGCTTTGGATCCTGTAGACCAGTGGTTCTCAACCTGTGGGTCCCCAGATGTTCGTGGACTTCAGCTTCCAGAAGCCCTAGTCACTATGGTCAATGCTCAGGGCTTCTGGGAGCTGAAGTCCACAAACATCTGGGGACCCACAGGTTGAGAACCACTGCTGTAGACCAACCACTTCTCTCAGCACTCCTGCTTTTAGCCTGCTCATGGCCCCCCAACACCACATTTCCAATGTCGGTTTCCACCCAAGTCTATTTTGTCAGCTCTTCCTCTCTGAAGCTGGTTCTTTCTCTCCAGAAAAACTCCTGAAACCCCAGCACACCCTCCCAGAAACTAACACAAAATATTCTGGATGGCATCCTGATTTGAAGTTATGTCATTGTAAAGTGACTTACAATTACATCAAGTACAATTGCACCATTGATCAATGTAGGTATTCTCAGGAGAGAAGACGTAACTATGCCATCGGGGCCATTGCATGGGTACAGCCAGCAGCGGCCTTTGCACAACAGTCCTGACACACAACATCTCCCAATGTGCAATGTGTTCCGTTACTCAAAGGGAGCCCCCATTGTACAACAGAACATCTTGTGTTGTGCTTCATTGTGCATTGTCACAATTTCTTAGCAAGGTTGCATAACGTGTCAGCAATACAGCTCTGTCATCATAAAGTTACTCATTGTAGCCTCTGATGCGGGCTCTCAGTCCTTGTTTCTTAACCGTGAGCCAGTTGGAAGACTAGCTATGTAAAACAACACAAGAAGTTTAAGAAAGAAAATGCTACATATTCTGCCAGGCATTTCAGGGTCCAGAAGTGACCTTGCTCTGTGTATAAAACATCTGTGTGTTTGTCAGATTCTAGTCTGAAAAATGTATTAGTCATAAAATTTGGCCTCATTCTAGTTACAGTCTTTGCAGCCATTCTGCTGCTGTAGAATAAGTAGTTATAGCTGGCAAAATGGTTGACTATGATGGATCTCTTGCTATGCTGAAATAATATGAAGTATTAATACAGTGCCCTCTGGTTTTCAGACATGTGAACAGCAATTCCTTTTGGCAGCTGTGTTGATTTACTTTTGGGCTGTGTGGAGAACAGAAAAAAACTGTCCCTGTGTCACATAAGCTCCTGAGTAACCATTTAGGATCAACTAAAATGGCACAGAGACAGCTAGCCTATATTCAAAAGTACACATTTGACCTCATTCTGTGTCTGTGTTGCTCCTTCTTAAATCTTCTATCTGCTTCTCTGAGGTTCTAAATGTAGAGGCACCTGTTAACATTTCATAGAGCTTTGATGTTATGAAAGGGGGTCATTTAAGATAAGGGGAAATTGTTAACCTTCTTTTAGTAGAACAGGTAGGAGATCCACTACGCCTGGCCTATAAACATGAGATACAAGCTCCCTTCATACCAGGGCCAGCCCCCAAAAACTCTGCCTGAAGCAAAGGACAAGATGGCAGCCCCTTCCTGACTGGACTGGTAGTTGAATCTTACTTCCAGGGCAGCATCCACTACAGACCTGAGGGCAGCAGGATAGCTTAGCAGGTGAGGCAACATGAAGCTCACAGCAGTGTCTTCCAAGACACAGAGATGGATCAGACTTTAAGTAGAACAGTTGAGAAGTTGCTACCACTTCCCTGATATGTGCCACCTGAGACATTGCCTCACTCTATCTAAAGGTAGGGCTAGCCCTGCTTCACATCCACACCTACAGCATTACGGGACCTGCTTTCCCTTTGTTGCACACCCACAACATGGAGGGTAAGAATAAAGAAACACATGAGTGAAACCAATTGCATGGGTCGAAAGACACTTGGAAACTGCATGACTCATCCCTCACCAGAGGAGAGAATAGCAGTGGAGTGGGAAAGATGCACATGATTGTCCTGGACTACACAGGTACCTCAATGTATGCACACAAAGAGCTTGAGATTCTATCCCAGAGAAAGGTAGGCTCCCATGCTGCTGTAGGCCTCCAAAGCCAATGCCAAATAATATGTCAGGATAGGGGGGAACAGCAGAAATGGAGTGGGTTGTGCAGGGTGGGTAGGCATGAAAAGAAGAGGTAGAGGAAGGAAAAATGAGAACTGGAGAAGAAAGTAAGGCATTACAGTTGAATGCAGAGATACATAACCTGGCCTTCACCTATTTCCTTCTTTCTCAAGTTTGACACAGATGGAGATGGGTCCATTAGTGGGGCAGAGCTTCGCCAGGCTGTGACTGCCCTACTGGGAGAGCAACTCAAGGCTGAGGAGATAGATGAGATGCTGCAGGATGTTGATCTCAATGGGGATGGAAGTGTGGACTTTGATGGTGAGAGAACTGAGTGCCTTCCTTCCTTCCCTAACTCCTGAAACTCCCTGATTGCAGTGTCCTGCCTCTGCAATACAGGGGCTAGGGACTGGTTCCTTGCACAGTGTGACTCCATTAACAAAAGCAGGTGGACGGCAGGGTATGTCTATCTTTCCATCACCTTCCACTGCAGTCCGTGGCTGCTGTTGATTCCTTCTGCCCCTGTTGTGTAAAGCCCATGTGTGGCCTGGATCTCTCCCTTCTTCCAGCTATCCCTATCAGAAACCGTGGATTTTTCTGCACTATTATTCCACTTTCAACAACCTACGGAATTCTGGAGTGTGCAGTTTAGGGACGAGCCTTTAGAATTCTCAGCCAGAGAGCTCTTTGGCCTCAATAAACTACAAACCCCAGAATTTCACAGGATATTGAAAGTGGAATAATAGCACTATAACTGTGTAGCAAGGAAACAGTATAAGATCTGTGTCTCCTCTGTGCTACCTACATACTTCTGCCTGCAGGGAGGCACAGACCTGTCAGTTTTACTTTCTGTAATGCTTACATTTGTAATCACATACTGTATTTGTTCAATACTGTTTCCAGATCCACTCTTTTTAGAAGTCTGCTTCTGAGATTATGCTCTTAAAAGTCCACATTAAAATGTCAATGTACATTTTGTGTGCATTTTGTACACATAAAAATCATAATGAATTTTATAACCAGTTTCCCCAAATGTGTGTTTTGTTTTGTTGTTTTGAAAGCATTCCTGGTACATGTGCATTTTTACATGCCTGTTTTGACTGAATTGCAAAATTAAGTGAGGAGGGGTAACAGAAGGATAATTGAATTCTAGTTCATACATTAGTTCAAGAAGTGCAAATCAGCTCAGTTTATATGGAAAATAAACAAATGTCTCCTCCATTCCTACCTGCCAACAGCATGAGCAGGCCCAGGGAAAGTGGGAAATGAGGCAATAAGGAGGAGGTCTAGTGACCAGATGGCAATATTACTGCCTGAAGTTCAGAGCCCCTGGAGGTGCTTAACCACCTAATCAGCACTGCCTTCTCCACTGGCACATGAAGAAAAGGTCTGGGAAGAACTTGGGGATGAGAAACTCAACACTGGGAACTGATTCACCTCTTTCCACTTCTTTCAGAATTTGTGATGATGCTGTCAAGCAGGTAACAAGATCTGGAAAGGAAGGGGCTGTGTCATCATTTCCATTACCACTGATCTTTTCCAGTGTTCGAAAGAGAAACAGCTATCTCTGATGGCTCTTCACCTCCTGAGAACTGTGGAGCATCACCTCACAGAAGACTGAATTATTCTCTCTGAAGCTTCCTATAGGCTTCCCTGGAAACTATGTAAAAAGCATAATTTATAAGTTTAAGTCGAGCTCCAAAGGGTGCAAAGTATCTTACAAGTGGCCAGTTGCCAGCTATGTCCAAGAGAAGCTGTACTGCCTTGAGACAAATTGGCTAGGCTAAAGCTTGAGAATCCCCCTGGGAGTCTCTTCATCCTTAAATTTGGGGGAGCATCCAACAGCCCACACCTATATAGCTGGACCTGGGATATATTTCTCCAGGTATGGAAAATCACTCCCCAATTCCAACCATAGTTCAAAGGAAAAGGCCAGGGGTTTCTTCTGTATCCAACTTCTTATATGATCTCAGGCTTTCTTCATGAGTGCAGAATTCTTTGAGAATTCCACTTAAATAATTAGCATTCATCACATCCTTTCCAAGAATGTCAATATTCTCCTGAACTGGGTGATGAAATATGCCTCTCTCTGGGATAAAACCAATAAATGAATGAAAGTCTTCTTTGTAGAGGCTTTGAGAAGGAAAGGAGCCCTGCAATTCATCCCATCCACTAAGCTAGTTATTGTGGACTGTAAGGCTGTATGTACAGAATCAGTTGAACCAAAGTCAGACTAGCTTTCACTGGATAGAACAGTGTTTCTCAACCTGTGGGTCCCCAGATGTTTGTGGACTTCAGCTCCCAGAAGCCCCAGCCACTATGGTCAATGCTCAGGGCTTCTGGGAGCTGAAGTCCACAAACATCTGGGGACCCACAGGTTGAGAACCACTGGGATAGAACGATCCCATTCCAAAGTAAGATTGTTTTGTGCACAACCCATTTGCTATGTATTCCAACTAAATACAAAATGCTCCCCAGAGATTTCATTCCTGAAGCTCTGACTTCGTAACTGTTGTGTACTTTAAATCCTGCCCTCTGGGCTCTGGGCTATAAAGCAGAAAGGGAGGGGGACCAGAGTCCTTGGCAGGAGAACGTGTAGCCCTCATGTAGATGTCCCTAGACTTAGTCACCAGCATCTCCAGCCAGAAGGGTCTCAATTAGCAGGTAGCAGATTTGGGAAATGTTCCTGTTGGAGATCCCCAGAGTACCACAAGCAGCAAGCAGAGCAGACAGCAATGGGCCTTGCTTAGATGGCCCAAGCATAGAACAATCTCATATGTAAGCTATTGGAAGAAAAGTAAGGATCAACCATAAGTTACTTATTTTCTCTTCTTTTCATCTTTTGGGAAATATTAGGCATGTGGGGGTGTTGCATTCACATCCATATGAAGAGTCAGGCCTCATCTAAACTTTTTCTAAACCTGGCTTAAAAATAACTCTCAGAGCCTTGGTGGCATATCTTTCTTAAACACATGTATGTCCATGTTTAATCAATCCCACCTTTTAAATTCATATATATTATGCAACGTGGTTTATCACAGTTGATACAGGACAATAGCAGAATATAACAACACCAGAAATGCAAAAGAGAGGCATGGAAGATAAAATACAATCTTCAACATGGCAAATTAAAATCCTGCCAAACTCAAAATGCCTTCACAAGATGATTCAAGGCAATCATAATACCGTAGGTCTTCAGAATATTATGGGGCAAGATGTTTTATAGCAGGTGGTACAGTCAAAGAAAAAGGTTCTGTTCCCAAGTGTGCTCCCACCATGGATAGGATGCTCTGAAGGGCTTCCATGCTCAATCTGAACAAGCAGGCAGGCTCATACAGTGGGAGGTGGAAGTTAGGCATCCTGGAGTCAAGCTTTAGTGGGTTTCAGAGGCCATGCCTGAGTGTCCTCTAACATCCCTGATGCTGTCCATTCTGTACCAATTGAACTTTCCAAAGACTCTTCAAAGGTTACACTGTGTATAGCACATTACAACAACCTTTTCTAAATGTATCTAAGACCTGCATTTACCATAGTCAGGACAGGTATCCTGAGAAATGGGCAGATTTGGTGCAATAGCCTGAACAGGACCCTGGTCATAGGTAAAACTTGGGCATCCACATGCAAACCAAGTCTGGGGAGTCCTCTCAGTCTTCAGAGCCAGCACAATGCAGTCGTTTGAGTGTTGGACTACAACCCTGGAGACCAGGGTTTGAATCCCCACTCAGGCATGAAAGCCCACTGCATTACCTTGGGCAAGTCATGTTCTCTCAGCCTCAGAGGAAGACAAACCCCATCTGAACAAATCTTGCCAAGGAGCTCCCATAATAGATTCACCTTAGAGTTGCCATAAGTCAGAAATGACTTGAAGGCACACAATAACAACAACAACTCTCAGTCTGCAACTCTGCCACCCATAGATTGTATCCTGAGTCCATTCCATTTGTTATGAATAGTACCTTTATCTCTTATGAATGATAGCCCCCATGTTCTGTGCTGTTGTGCTGCAAGAAACAATTCTCCAAAATGTGTAGTATTCTGTACCCATCTAGCCACTTTCATCAGGAACAGAAGACAAAGCATATTATCAAAGTGTGGAATCCTAACCTAAAGGCACTGAAATAATAAGTGTCCAGTGCTGGAAGAATACCTCTGGGTATATTCTTCTTGTTTTTTCAACAGCCTTTCTGGAACAGAGTTAGAATAACAAATTCAGCTCAAAAGAGGCAAAAGTCTACATAGCCTCAGAATGCTTTCTTCCTCCTGAAAATTTGAACTGCTTGAGGGGGTCTTTTGAGTCCTGGTGGGTTCAATTCTCAAGTCTTGTCTGCAGAAGCAGAGGGAAAAATTCCAGCGCAGTTAACTATGAGTCACTTAGATTCTGTCAGGATTAAAGTGCTGTTTTAGAACTGAAAGAGAATCCTCTGCCTCCCTCTCTCACACACACATAGCACAAAAGATTATAATCTTTTCCTTTTCAACAGCTCTGTCACTGGAAGGGAGCTATTTTGGGGAGGAAACTAAAACCATGATTGCGTTGTAGAATGAGAATCTAGGTCCATGCAGTCAGCATTGATACTACTGGCATATAGTCATTTATTCAAATGCAACTACTTCATCCAAATGGCATCCAAAAGCAAACCTAGAAAATATGCTGGAGACCATCCCAGTCCTTTGGATGAAAACTCTACAGACTATCTCTGCTTTAGAGAATCAGTTATTACATGGTGTAAACATGGATAAAAGCTATCCCCAGCATTAAACTATGGGCTGATTAAGTTGATTAATTTGAGTGACTGATTACATAAAGTTCTTGAGTAGGTCATACAACAGTGGCTTATGGAATTCAATTTTTTTCCATATGATATACTGTTTGGCAGTCCATGAGAGATTATGACTTTTTAAAACTTCTTCTGCAGTGCAGGCTGGAACAATGTCTGTTTCTTTGTCTTGAAAAAAGCTACTTTCTTCTCATAGTAGGCTGCCTCATTGATGAAAGCTGGGTGGATGGTGTCCTCACCCTCATACAGAATATCATCCCCATCAAGAGTCTGGAAAATGGGGTCCCCAGGCTTCAGGGGCTGGAAATCTTTATCCTAAGATGAATGGTTTAGGTATAGGTAAAAACAAACAAACAAACCAAGACAGCCACAAGTCCTACCCACAGCAAGCATTTCACTGTGTTTTCTTGAGCATCTTATGAAGAAGCAACAATGACTGTCAGTGGAACAAGAGTTCACCACCATCACCACAATTAGCAGTGTCACAGCCATCATAGTTTGGGGTGATCAAATGTCACCTTTTTCAACTTCAACCAGATATTGTTAAACTATGACTCCTATCATTGTCAGCTAGCTTAGCATCTGCTTGGGGCTGTTGATCATGGGCATCGTAGCCCAACAACATCTGGGGACCCAAAGTTGGGAAAGGCTATGCAAAGAGAAGATTTGATGTACTTTTGATAATCGTGCCGAAGGGAATTTTGACACACACAGTTTTTCTCTCTCAGCATTATGCTACGTGATGTACCTACTCAATTGCTGCATTGTACAGCAGCTACAATGATACGTCTCAAATTACAGGATTTTGCTCCTACACACACACACACAGGTTTTACCTCCTTTTCTTTCATTCCTTCATTTGCTACTTACCTGCAGTTTTGCATGCACCACAGCAGAAATCTCACCACTGGGATCACGAGGGAAATCCACAGATCCAACTATTTTGTATGCTTCAGTCTCAAAGGCTGGGAACAAGGTACCTGAGAAAAGGAGGTGGAAAGAGCTGGCTTCCTATTTTAGCCTTCTACTGTAGTTTTTACAGGGAGGAATACATTAGGATAGGAGTCAGAATCATGTGGCCCTCCAGATGTGGTTGGATTCCTCCTAGCATTCCTCATTATTAGCAATAGCATGTGTATTTCTATATCACTTATCAGCTAAGTGCTCTCTAAGCGGTTTACAATGTGTTAGCTAATTGCTCCCAACAAGCTGGGTACTCATCTTACCAACCTGCGGAAGGATAGATGGAAGGCTGAGTCAACCTGGAGCCCGACAGGATCGAACTCACAACCTTACTGGCATTTAACCACTGCACCACCAGGGATCTATTGGCTATGCTTGCTAGCACTGCTGGAAGTTCTGCGTCTGATTTCCACCCCTCCATTAGAGCAAAAGTAAGTTCTTGCCTTTTGCAATTTACAGTCACTGTGTATCTGATGAAAAGCCCTAAAGGTGCCAGAACCTGTCTGATCTTGGAAGATAAGTAGAGTCAGGCCTGCTTAGTACTTGAATGGGAAGCCATCAACAAATGTCAGATGCTGTGGGCTATTTTTCAGAAGAAGGAACAGGAAAAACCACCTCTAACTATTCATCACCAAAGAAAACTGCATGAAATCCATGGGATTCCCATTAAGTTGACAAGTGACTTGAAGACACACACACACACAAGACTATATCATGCTAGATTTTGAAGCACGCTGGCTTCTTCATCAGGCAAAGAATCATATAAGGGAACCAAGGGGACAAAATGACAGGTCTGCACCTTGCTTCAGATGTTTGCTTATGTGCTAAGACGGTCTCAAGAGAGGGTTGATGCAGATGGAGGCCATATGTTTTATTGGCCTTAAAGAGATTTGAAACAAAAGTCATAAAAGAAATGTAATAAAAATTGCTTCTCCATTAGCAACATTAAAGGATGGTATTACCAGGATGTGTTTTTTGTATTTTGTTGTATTTTGCTGTATAGCCAACCTGGCTACCTAGCTTATAATTTTATGGAACTGTATGTCAGCTATTCAACTAAGTATTAATCAAGGCTTATATCAAAGTTAATACAAAATTTTGAGCCCTCTGTAGATAGGAGGCATATTTGATGCAATAGGACCATATGCCCAAATTAATTATGGAGTCATACATGATGGCTGAGTGGTCAATCAGTCTGTCTTGCTATCAGCCTCTGTCTTTTAGTCTGTATGTAAAAAAACTGGGTATTTCCAGCTTTCACAAGGAAGCAACAAAAAAGCAATATGAATCATCTTCAGTGTTTCAATAGCCACCAATCAATTTAGATCAAATTCATTTAACCCAATATTCAGCCACAAGAATCAGTACAGAACGAAGCATGATGGGATAGGTTACCTTTGTTAAACAGCTCTATGAAGTCCAGAACATAGGCCACAGTGGATCTCATCTCAGCTAGCAGGTCAGCCCGTGCCACTCCCTGGGGCTGTGGGCCCATCTCTATCACTGTAGAGGGTGACATGGATATGGGTCTGTTGACTGAAGTATTTGCCAGAATTATCAAGCAGAGTCTTCCCCTACACAGAGCTATAAGATACTAATCATATACAGTAATACGTTAACTTCTAGGGAGATTTTTACACAGAACAACCTTTCCCAATCTTATGCCTTCAAGATATGTACAACTCCCGCTGATTACCATGCTGGTTGGGGATGATGTGAGTTGTAAACCAACACAACTAGTGAACAACAGTTCAGGAAAGACTGGCCTAGATCATTGTGCAGACAGCAAAGCCTTGATAATGTGCATTTCGCATTCTCACCTGGCTTTCCCCAGATCTCTGACCTAAACCACATTCAACTGAACCAAATTTCTATTCTACCTCATAATGGGAGACAGTGTGATACATGTACTTAGAGGGCTGAACTTTGAGTTAGGAAATCTTATAAAGTCTCACCCCCAGTCAACATCAAAGCTTGCCAGAGCACCTTAGAACAGTTACTATGGCCATTTCTACACTACACTGTTATAGTGCTACTAGCATATTTACACAGCGTTGCCCAGGATTTTATTTTCTCATAGGTAACACTTGTTAGAAACAGGAGTTAGATGCAGTTGAAATACATAGATTTGAGATCCCGTGTCTCTAATTCTCCAAAATGTGTTGCTCAGTACCTGTAACTTTTGCCCATATTCCCCAATCCTGTCTGTATTCAGAGTTGTTAACATACAGAGGTTGGGTTCATGAGGGGAGTTGCTGCTAGGCCTTGTCTCCATAGCAACCGACCTATTCAGAGCTCTCTGGCTGAGAATTCTAAAGGCCCCTCCCTGAACTGCCAACCTCAGGATTCCATAGAATCTTCACAGCCAGCCAATTACATGAGGTCTTTGCCTGCCTGACGAAGACAAACAGACAAGATCACTCACGAACGTTGACTTTTATATAGTAGAGATTACTCCCCTTTCAAAATCCTATGGAATCCTCGGGTTTGCAGTTTAGAGAGGGACATTTAGAATTCTCAGCCAGAGAGCTCTTTGGCCTCAGACAAATACAGGCAAAGCAAACCTGCCTCAAAGCATGTGCTCCCCTAAGAAGCTCCACTATGCACTGTGAACAGAGCAGGATATTTATTTATTTAGATTATGTGCTTTATTCTTGGGCCGTGTGTATGATCTGCATTGGAGCTGTACCCTGGCATCTTCTGCAGAATTGCAAGGCATACTGGGCTACACCTCTTTCAGACAGATTGTTCATGTTTCCTTCGTATTCTGAAGGAAAGCACCATTCACTTCAAACAACAGCTTGGGTGCCTTGCTCAGCTGAGCTGGCCAACTTGCAAGAATATTTGCAGAATTACAGCCAGTGTGATGCGAGGAGACCTTTCTGACATCTGGAATGTGCACTCTGAGGACTACACCTTACCCAGCCCAGCTTTGGCCACAGAAACAACAGAATATGTCTCCTCTTGTGGTTGCTGATAGAGTAAGATGGAGGAGGGTTCCATTTTGGACTGCTTCTGTGGAGTCAAGAAGAAAGGAGATTACCTGGGACACCCCAGCCTGAAAAAATGTGCAGAAAATAGCTTTTCAGGAAATCCCTAGAGTAGGTTCTCACCTGAATGTAATTGCACATGTGCATGGGCAATATGTCATCCTCAGAAGCCACCATGAGGCAGGAGCCCATGTTGGCAGTAGTGTTGTGTAGGTCAAGCATGAAGTCATAGGCTTTTGATGAACCCTTGGGTCCAAAGGTCTGGTTGATCTCCTGAGCACGCTGACATTCATAGGAGTCTGAATCTGAGACCTTATAGCTGAGAAAGAGACGCTCAAAGCAAAGGCAGTGGTGAAGATCCAATAGGACTTCTTACAGAGCATAAATCTCCCCAGGTGTTTTTATTACAGGAGGCTTTTTGGAACAGGTGAAGGCTCCTTCTTCTCTTCCCCAACTGTGGAAGGATAGACACAAGGCTCCTGGGTGCAAGTCTACTCCCACCATCGAAAGCTGTCTGTAGTGAGTTAGTTTGTGTTTAGTGGCTTTGTTAGACAAGCTATGAAAGCTAGGAGCAGAGTCAAGGTGTGAAGGTTCTTTTATAGCAGTCTATATGAATGGTTCTCATAGCTTTGGGCAGGGGAAATTAGTCTTGTTTGTGGGAATCCTCTTTCCACCAACCTCACCAGGAGTGGTGCACTCCAGTCTGGGGGCACTGTTTAGCCAGCCATGGAGAACTGCCACTTATGAGGTAGTTGGAGTTCAGTTAGTCATTTAGGGGCCCAGTTCTAAACTGACTGTGAGAGAATGCTGGACCCATCAGCAAAACAGCTGGAATCCTCTGCTGGGTACCATTTGCTGCATCATTTACAACCAATAAAGCTTATATTATAGAGTTACATGGACCAGTACCAAACAAGGTCTGGGGAAGGCCAGGAACTATAGCCAGTTCCAAAACAGAACATCAGACACAGGAATACAATCCAAGTCTTTTCTGGCTGCCCTTGAACAACCAAGAAAGAATGAGATTTTTTAAAAAGAACTTATGGAACAAAGCAAAGTCTACTCCTTCTCCCCCAGGTGCCTGAAGGCAGCCAGAAATCATCCAGAAGCACCTCCCTGGCCTGCTTGTCTCAGTGATGGGGGCAGGGGACAAAGCTGTACCCAGGAGCTGTCTGATTACCCTTTCATACCCAAAGGTAAAGGTTTTGTGGAAGTAGGTGCCTTGCAATGTCCTCAGAGATATTTTATGTTGGTGTAACCAGAGATTATGCTCACATAAACAAACAGGATTCTGGCCAAGGTAAATAGATTCCCTACGCCTTTTAAGAGATTTAATCCAGCACTGGAGCAAACATGAAGACCACTCAGAGGAGGCACATCTGAGGGCTTACCAGCATACTCAATTGTCCACAAGCCCAGTGAAGCCTGATGCAGGCTAAAACAGAGGCATAGTTCTTCCCTCACCCCCTATTCTTGTGGAAGCTCTACAAATCACTACACTACAGTGTGGTGCTTACTTGAGAATATCAGCTGTGAACACACGATTAAGGTCCCTCCCTAAGTAGCGGACACACTGCTCAGCTGCCAGAGGGTTGCCCAGGAAGGGTGTGGCATGGAAGGTTTCACGCTGCAGCTCGGAAGGGTTGCACAACCAGTGCTTGGCCAAGTAAACGCCAGAAATCTCATTCCCATGTGTGCCCCCACATACTGCCACATGCCTCAGGGCAGGAAGGTGCTGCAGGCCTGTCATGATTGTCTGAGACCCTGTTGGGAGAAAGACGTCTAGGTGAGACTGTTAGCCACCTTCTTGGAAACGTGGAGGAGACAAACGTCCACATCTGTAGCTCATCCAGCCAACCCACTTTGCTCACTTTCAGATACCTACTCAGTACCCAGTTCTGAAAAGTAAGAGGAACGGAGCATCTCTGGAGAGTGAAAACTGGAAACAGTTCCTGTACCTTTGATACAGGGTTGTGTAGAAGAGGGTATTTCAACAGATCTGTTTATCTTGCAACCAGGTGATAAGTAATACTTGCTTGAAATTCCCTCTTCTTTACAACTGCCCAGTTTCCATTCTGGCAGCCCTAGGAAATAACTACAGACGTTCTTAAACTGTAATGTTTACCAGTCACTGGCCCCCAACTAGCGTGGAGACAGTGATTGTGGGATCCATAATCCACCATCTGTAGCCCTTTCACATTACACGGTTATATTGTTATTCATTCATTCATTTTAACTGTCCTGGTAGCATCCTATGGAATCCTGGGGTATGTAGTTTAGGACTTGGAACTGTCTCAGCCAGAGAGCTCTTTCAGCACCTCTTATCAAACTGCAAAACCTAGGATTCCACAGGATGGAACCGTGACAGTTAAAATGGAATCACAGAGGTATAATTGTGTAATATGAAAGGGCCCCTTGGAGAGCATCAAGAGCTGCACCCTTGAATTAATGGATGAGGACAGCCTTATGTATTCTTTCTCTACAGCTAGTTAATCCTTTCTTACTTGCATTTCTCTGACAGCGCCTTAGCATCCCTTTTCCATTTACCTTTTTCTTTCCTGCATGAATTATAAGCCCAAGCACCAGTTAGGGAGAACACATGGAATGGGAGGACAGTGTCTCCCTTCTTGATTATTCCTTGTTGTCCTTCTGCCTGCAGTTGAGGGCTTCTTAGTGCTAACTGGTCTTTGGAAAGCAACAGTTTTATACAGAAAAGCCTTTTAATAGTGTGCTGTAACATTTTTATTTTCTTGCCATTTTAAGGGACATGTTGTGATTTTTTTAAAACTTTCATAGAAGGATTAGTTATATTTTAACTTTTTGTATGTTTTTACCAATGTGTATTTTCACACGTGGGAAGGGAAGGGAAAGTTCTCTGTTTGTACTGTCAGAACAATTGTGATTATAAACAATTAACTTGACTTTTATGGGTACATATCCAAAGGCATAAATCTTTCATTTAAAAAAAAAGAGGGGCAAAAACCCAAAATGGCAGCAGTGATGACAGGTAGACAGTGTGAAATGCATTAATAGCTTCGCTCTAACCTGTATTACAGATATTATAAACAAGAAAATAAAGAACACCTATAGTCTTAGAAGCCATTGCTTTCTTCTGTTTAACTGTGGATTTCATAAATCTAGCCACTTTAAATATAAAGAATGGTCAGCTTATTAATTGATATGGACATTATCAAAAGACCTTTTATATCCTTAATGATAATCGGGAATTTGTAGTTTTTTTGAATGCAATGCCTATTAGCATTTCAGAAGTCAACACTATTCACGTAACTAAGAGTTGGAGCAGAAACAGCCTTGTATCACTTTTTGAAAGAGAAATACAGTAGCATTCGTTTTCCAGAATCAGTAATGTCTGATTGGTCAAAGCTTAGGGTGAAAGAAAATAAAAAGAGCCCTACCCTTCTATATAAGCATTCAGGCACTATGGTTTACAATGACAATGCATAGAAACTGCAAAAACTTACCACTGAGAACCTCCAGAAGCCTTTCAGGGGGTCCAAAACAGTCTTAGACCAGGTCAGTATCTGCTGGCTTCATACACTAGAGACACACACCCACAGAGCTGGGAACATGTAGATTTAACCTTTACCTTTTGCTTTCTGGAGCTTAGTGAATGATTTTCCTGTTATGGTTCCTGAGTGACCTATGGACCACTCTGTACCCAAATGTTGGCTCTTGGCTAAGGTCCAGCAGAGCTCAGAATGGTTATAGTTAAGGAGAAGCTACCTTTGTCTCCTTTGAAGAAGGGCGGGGGGTAGCACCAAAGTTAGGAAACAGTTCCCAGCGTTTTGTATTTTGTGCAGAAGAAACAATTTCAGCAGGTCTTGCTTGTCATGCAACCAAGTAACCAGCCAGACCTGCTGAAACTCCTGTAAAAGCTTACAGTTCTGGTAAAAGGGGAAACATTACAAGATTTTTAAAAAGAATGGGAAGTAATTACTAATATATTACTTAAAGATGTTTAAACATCTGATAAATCAAAATTATAATAATATTTGTATTTGAGCCAAAGATATTTGACTTTTGTATTGTGATAAGAAGATACATGATGAAATTCATAAGATTAATTATAGATGTTTTGTAAAGAAATTCCCTTTTTTTAATTAAAAGGAGATGTCACTAGACACATTTATGAATACAAATGAAACATATATGTGCAGGAAGAGGATGGAAGGATGTGTAAATATTTGTATTTTGTTAAATGAAGAATTTGTATATGTATTTGATTTTTTATATATAATAAAATTATTTTTAAAAAAGACAAAAAAGAAACTCCTTCTATTCAACCATTAAAGGTGCAGAAACTGTCTCCAGTTTTCACTCTGGCAGTCCTAGTAGATCCATTCATTCAGTGGAATTTACTTACATGTCGTTGTTGTCTCTTTTGTTGTGTGCTTCAAAGTCATTTCTGACTTTATGGTGACCCTAAAGCGAAAATATCATGGAGCTTTCTGGGGGCTGAGAGTATGTGACAAGCCCAAGGTCACGAAGTGGGTTTCCATGGCCAAGCAGAGAATCAAGTCCTGATCTACAGGGTCGTAGTCCAAAGCTCAAGCCCCGGGTCTACACCATGCTGGCTTTACATGTTGACTTACCGTTTGACAGTGGATTGAATAGGCCTAGTCTAGCTGGGATCAAGCAACAGGATGCCAGCCCAGGTTTCAGACCAACCATGACTATTCCTGAGGAATAATCTCACTTCTGCTTTTGAGATATAAAAAGAAACACACTGGAGAACTGCACATGTGGGAATGTGTTTTCGCCATTTCATTTTGTATGTATTTAAGAAATAGCTCAGCACAGGCTTCTTTTCAAGTTAGTGATTTCCAGATATCTTGTCTGCTGGCCTCCTGCTCCCTGGTGGCCATGCTTCTCCTCCTTCTGATGACAGCAACAGCTCCCACCCCCAGATCTGGCTTCCCCCAGTCTCACTGCCATGGGGGCATCTTTCTCGGTTGCCCATTTATCTCCCTCTGTCACCAGCAGTGGCAGCTCTAATAACTCCTAGGCAGGTATTGAGCTGCAAGATGAGGAGGTGTGAGAAAGAAAAGGCGCAGCTGTCAATGGCTTGGCAGCAGGAGGAAGATGGATGGAGGTGAGAAAGAAAAGGCCATACCCCAGAGCCTGAAGGCTGAGCAAAAGGAAGAGGAAAGGAAGGCTGTTTTGAATATGAGAGACACCATTACACGTAGATCTCTTTAAGTGAAAGTTATTTATTAAAATCTCTTGGAACACGGAGCACAATCCAACTCTAAGGAAACCACAAGAAAAGAGGGCCCACAACTGCCTTCCATTTTTCTCTTCCATTTTGGATGCTACCTTTGGTAGCCAGCACCGAGGCATCTGGGCCTGCCTCTTCAAGGGGCGCTACAGAACAAGAGAGCTAGCGTGATATAGTGGTTTGAGTGTTGAACTACAACGCTGGGGACCAGAGTTTGATTCCCTGCTCAACTGTGAAAACCCATTGGGTGCATCACATACTCTCAGCCTCCAGAAAACCCTATGATAGATTCACCTTATGGTTGCCATAAGTTGGAAACAACTTGAAAGCACATTGCCACCTCCATCACCACCACCACCACAACAGAACAAGATAGATGACTCCCACATGAGTTTATTAGCCTCCTTTATGAGGTTCTTCATCTGAGTTGGGTTGCCAGAATGAAAACTGGAGGTGGTTCCTGTATACCTGTAAGAGTTGTATAAAAAATAAAATTTCAGCAGGTGTTGCTTATTACCTGTTTGTGCAACAAGCTGCACCTGCTGAAATTCCCTCTTCTACACAACCATTAAAGGTATTGAGACTGTCTTCAGTTATCAGTACAGCGACCCTATGGGACATTTATTTCATACATGCAAGCCATCCCTTGAATTTATACTCATGTGTAGGATCCAGATTTAGGTTGGAGGTGGAGGACTTCGGGCAAGATGGCCTTAGTAGTCATTCTTCCATAAGTGAGGCCCTTTGTTCCTGAGAACTACCCATCTAGTTGCCTGCTTCATCAGACCTCATTATTTCTTGTGGGGGGGGGGATGAAGGCTACTGCTTCTACTTCTCTTTGTGGTCATCACTATGCACATGCTGAGTTTGAGAAAGTAGTGTTTTGACTGCAACACCCTAGCCACTATGCTGGCCAGAATTCTGGGATGTGTCATCTCATATGTTACTGTCTGAACTCTAGAAAAAGAAAGCATCAGTAGTGAGAAAGAGGAAATCCAGGAAGCTCCAAGAACTCTTGTGGATATGGATGTCACCCTGGAATGTGCCTCATGGGGTATGGTAGTAATTGGCTATACCTTCCAAGTCACCATTTTGCTTCTGGTTTGGCCCTGTCAACAATTAGTATTTCACATCAAAATCCATTTGGAGTGTCTAGGTTGAAAAAAGAGAGAGAGAAAGAGACAAATCTGAAAGATGATTCCTACATTTGGACCAACAAAATGGGCCTCTCAACATTGTTCATGTGAACTTAATTTCACAACAGAATGTTTGTGAGTCATATAGAATCATAGAGTTGGAATATACCACCAAAGTATTCTCGACAGATGGCCATCCAACCTCTGTTTAAAAACTTCTAAAGAAGGAGAGTTTAGGGAAGTGAAATGGCACAAGAATAAACACACATAATTTAGTGAGGCCAAGGAGAGAGACTTTGAAGAACTCAGAGCCAAAGACAAATGTAGCCATGACTCCTTTTGTTTCCAGAAAGGCTTACAAAACTATGACCCTGCACCTGGGCCTGTTCACAGCCACTTCTCATGTCATGCTTCAAGCATGTGCTTCTCTTTGTCTTCTGGAAGCATAAGACTTCTAGGCTATCATCAAAGCCAGCGTGGGGTAGTGGTTTGAACACTGGACTATAACTCTGGAGAACAAGGTTCCAATCCCTGCTTGGCCATAGAAACCCACTGGGTGACCTTGGGCAAATCATAGGCCATTTCCGCACTAGACTTTTATAGCGCTATGATTCCACTTGAAACATCCTATGGAATCCTGGGGTTTGCAGTTTTGGGAGGGGCTGGCCGGCCTCTCCCGAAACTGCAAACCCAGGATTCCATAGAATGTTTCAAGTGGAATCATAGCGCTATAAAAGTCTAGTGCGGAAATGGCTATACTCTCACAGCTTCAGAGAGAGGCCAAGGTAAAACCCCCTCTGCACAATTCTTGCCAAGAAAACCCCATGATAGCTTTAGAGTCACCATAAGTCAGAAATAATTTGAAGGCAGACAACAACAACACTGTTTTTCAGCAAGCCCACAGGGATCTTGGGGGGTTATTCATTACCATAGGTAACAAAAAATAACACTGAGCCAAGTGTTAGGAAAATTATTGTTGTTGCTTGTTACGCTGTAACTAAATATGTTACTTGCTGTTTTTTGTCACTTTTCCTATACTTACAAATAATGTTAAGTTTGGTAAGAACATGAAGTAAAATTTGTAATAGCTACAAACCTTGACAAATTCCATTCAAAATACCTTAAATCCGTGGTTCTTAATCTGGGGTTCAGGGGGTCTTGGCTGTCCACAAAGCCCTGCTGCTGGACACCACCAACAGCAGCAGCAATAGGGACATGGTAGTGGGAGTAGAGTTGTGGGTACTGAAACAGTTTACTCGTTTGCAAATGAGGGAGCAGATTGAGAATGTGTGCGCACATGCGCACGTGCACACACATACACACACACTACTGCATTCCTGACAAAAGGGACACAGCAGCAGGCAGGTGCATGAATCCAAATTATGACTCTGGAGAAAAATATCTGAATCCCCACTTACCCATGAAAACCCACTGGATTAGTTCAGGCAAGTCACATCCTCTCAACCTCAGAGAAAGGCAAAGGCAACAAATCTTGCCAAGGAAACACTGATGATAGATTCGCCTCAGGGTCGCCATAAGTCAATTTTCAAAGGGGAGAGACATGATGGCTGGAAAGAACCTCCCCCAACCGTGGCACTTTGTTGCTGTGCACCTTCAAGTCACTTCTGGCTTATGACAACCCTAAAATGAACCTATCACAGGGTTGTTGTTTTGGTTTTGTGGGTTTTTTGCAGGATTTGTTCAGAGAGGGTTTGCCTTTGCTTCCCTCAGAGGCTACAAGAATGTGACTTGCCCAAGGTCACCCAGTGTCTCAGCAGCAATTTGAATCCTAGCCTCCAGAAGCCTTAAGGCTTAAATAAATGAATGAATGAATATTTGAATATTTAAATCAAAATTTAAATGTTTAAATCTTGAGTTAAGTTGTGTACATCCTAAACAAAAAATTACATTTGCATGGGGTCCCTGGTAAAGAAAAGGTTTAGATCCACTGCCTTAAAATATCTTTTTGCGTTAAAAGGTAAAAAAAGTAAAAATGTTACTGGTCCCCCTTAATAGCACGAATTCCACTTGTTATTTTTTAAATGTAACTTGCTTACACCCTCATTATCAAGAAAGGGGTAACTGA
Source organism: Iguana delicatissima (assembly GCA_948472985.1). NCBI lineage: Eukaryota > Metazoa > Chordata > Lepidosauria > Squamata > Iguanidae > Iguana > Iguana delicatissima. Next base: position 546,707 of record CAOKZL010000846.1, on the reverse strand, counting down.
TTGCACATAGTTAGATATAACTAATTACTTCCACGTTCTCTTTCTAATAATGGACATAAAGAGACTGGCCTTGAAATATAGCTTGAATGACAGAGCGAAGATAAGAAGGGCAGGGGGGCTCCTGTACCTTTAACAGTTATTTATGGAAAAGAAGGAATTTTTATGGGCATCTTACCAAGTTATTAAAACTACTATGGATAATAAAAATTGGACCTGCCAAAATCCTTTCTTTTATACAACATATAAAAATCTTCAGAAATCCAGTGTTGAGATCTGGTATCTCTGTGTTACAGATTTGGCCTCTTCCATTGAAGCTTCCATGACTGATCTCTATAGGGATCACTTTGAAGTACTAACTGGAAATTAAATCTGTTGCACTCACTGTCCCTTTTAGCCCTCCGGCTTTGGCAATATTGTCTCATCCCAGGATGCAGTCCCAGGGCTGCTGCCCCCAGTCACCTGCTCACCCTCCTCTAGATTTGTAACATGGATGTGTATGTACCCAAATGCCTCCAGCAAGTGCTGATGATCTTGCTGTATCACCCAAGCAAGCTTTTTCCGGAATCACTCATTCCCTTGCCTTGTTTCTCATTGGAGGGTGGAGATGCCTCTCTCTCTACGTATCTACCTCTTGCCCCTCAGCCCTGCTATAAAGGAAGATAAAATCACTCACGCCACCCCAGAGATCCACTTCTGAACATTATAGAGAAGGACATAGGAAGACCGAGAGAGAGGAAAAACTGAACAACCCAGAACCTGCTAACTTTCCAGCAGGGCACAATGTCAGGTAAAGCCTGCTGAGAACTGTAGTGGGCATATGTGCTCTGGACCTGGGCAATTTTCTCTTCAGTCATTTTGTTTCTTCTATGTCGGTAATTCCATTTCTTGCTCTGGGGCAGAAACAGAACTTGGAAGCATTATATATTTTTTTTATTGAACTACAACTCCCAGAATCCCCAGCTTTCAGAGAGAGTACTCTTACTGTCTGGGCATTCTGGAAACTGTAGTCCAAACCAGTAACATTTCTCCATCTCTGGCGAGGAGCTCTTACATTCAAGACTGCATGTTGTTGTTGCATTGCCATTCAGCGTGGTGGCATAAGTTGATTGCATGGTGAGCTGGTTAATGTTATATTCACTGCCTGGATACTTGGATACTGGAGATGTGGCACTTGGACAGCTGGAGTGGGAAGATGGAGACTAATGCAGCAAAGCCTAGCATGCATGTCTGATTTGATGTTATGATATTCATCTGTAGTTTTCATAAGCGTCTGGCATGACAAGTTTATATAACAGGATAATCTTACTGTCTGAGAGGGCTCACCCCAATATTTTAAGGTGAGTTCCCCTCTGCTCAGACCGCAGGTCACTCTGGTTTGTGATAGCTCCTGGTGAGCCCTTCTAAATGATACAGAGATTTATCACCAGATCCCAAGGCACCTTCTGTTCACTCCTGATTCAGACCTATAAAAGTACGGAGTGACCCAGACTGTCGTTCTTCTGTGACAGCAGACGAACAGCGGTCTGTGACATCTGTGCTACCTCAGATGCTGTCTGAGTCCCTTCACTATGGCCCCTTCTTCAGGACCGGTAACTATCACCCTTTTCACCCAGTCTCTCTCTATCCAGCCTTTTTTGCCCCCCTCTCCAATAGCCTCATATGGTTCTTAAGAGTGTCTGATTCCTCGTATATTTGTCAATTCAAACAAAACACTTTGTTTAACTTTAATTGAAGTCCTCTTTACAGTTAGTACTGGTACACATAGGCGAAAAGGTCGTACCGTTACCCTCTTCTCACAGGCCACATTTGAGCTATAATTCCCCCAAATTCTAAGGAGATGCTGGCATTGCAGGTGGACTCCAGTGTCCCCCACCTCTTAGGGTAATGTTCTTATTTATCCTGTGAAGGAAGCATGTAGTCTTGGCATTGTTTTTGACTCTTTTATCTGTTGTTCCTCACGTTGAGGCTGTAACAAAGTCATGTTGTTTTAATTTATAATGTCAGCAAAATCAGACCTTTTCCTTCTGCTTCTTCTACTGTAGTTCATGCGTTGGTCATTTCCTGCCCATAGTGCTATAATCTTCTTTTGAGTAGTCTTCTGTTATCTCATCTTAGCCCACTGGTTTCCATTCAATATTCTGGTTCTAAGATTATTTGACCTGTTGTTCTAATCATGTTTCCTATTTCTGATGACACTTCATTAGTTACCTATTTTCTTTGGGAATCAGAACCAGCTTCTTGTTTTAATTAACACCCTACATGACATACCTGCCCCTCTCCATCTCTCATCTCTCATTTCTTTTTACCAGCCTGCCCAGGGTCTGTGTTTTAGGAACTCTAGCCTTCTCATTCAGCCAAGGGTTTCTTCTTCCTTGGCTCAGATTCATCTTTTCTCAATCCATCCTCCTGCTCCGTATTCCTGGAATTGCCTTTCTGAATATTTGCAGACTGTTCTTTCCCTGCTTATTTTTAAATCCCAGTTGAAAACCTTTTTTGCTTTCCAAAGCTTTTGGAGTTTTAGTTAATGTTGTTTTATTAACTTGTGTATTTGTGCTATCTGTATTCATCACTTAGCTTTATTTATATTGTATTTCTTCTATTATATCTTATATGTTTTACAATTGTATTATATGATTTTAAACTTTCATTGCTCCAGCGTTCCCCTGTGTGTGTGCATGTGTGCATACACACCTTTGGAAGGGCTGACTGTTCTTTATTGCGCTTTCATTTGTTGTTGTTGCTGATGATTATGGTTATTGGTTATTATTATTATTTACTGTGCAGTTCTCTTTTTCAACCCATTCCTGAGGAAGGAGTCAAGGATCTCTCTGCAAATGCCTGGGGACTAGATAAATTAATCAGGGGGCAGCTACACTTGTCCCCTGCCTATTTTATTTGGGCACAGCAACCATGAACCTCTTTGGTATTATACCCTAGAGCCCAGTTCCCCACACACACCAAACAGGCACTTCAAGGACCTAGGCACTCATTTTGTTCCGAGAACAGAGTTGGCCCAAGACTTTGTTCTGTTTGAGTCATAGCAATCAGTGGCACCCCTGAAGCTTGGTGTGCAAGGCTGGTCAGCTTATTTTGGTGCCCGAGTCAGAACATTCAGGAAATGCCTCATCCTTTCCTCTCCTTGGCAGTAAGAATAAAAATATAATGAACATTAAAAGCTAATATTTTTGGGGGAGTTATGACACCCCAAATCAGCTTTCTGAAGTAACTGCTTCATTCCACCAAATAGCAAGAGGACGAGAACAGATTTTAAAATAAGTAATCTACATTTGTGTGTTGCCTTCTGTCCCAGTCACTTCACGTCTAGACAAAGGAGTTAGCCTTTCCATCATGCCTCATGGAGCTAGAAATTTTAACTTCTGTTGTGTCTAATACTATGTGCTTTATATTATATCCTTCAAAATATTGGATATGGTGGTAGTGGCTTCCTAAGTGCATTGACAGAGCTTAGAAAAGTTTCTTCTTTGGACTACAAATGGTAGCTGGAGGATTTTGCAAGTTGTAATAAAAAACATAATTTGTCCACATTCTGAGGGAATGGTCCCATAGATTGTCTAAGCTAGATGTGTCTAATTTGGTCCAGTCAAGTTGAAATATGGAACAGAGCTCCTTTATGCCTTTAGGAGAAAAAAATCTTTAACTGCAAAACAAATATAGAGCAACAATAAATGTGAGATGGGAGTTAAAGCAGATTCTGCCTGTCTTGCAAATATAAAGGCCAAGCTTCAAAATGGATATTTACTATTACCCAGTCAGATGAGCCAGAAGGAAGCCTCCCCATGTCTGCAGTTTCTCCTGACAGACTGCAGGTCACTTCTAGACTGGGGACTAGTTCTAGCATTACCCACTAATTGTTCTTCCATTGTAAGCTACAGACATAATTGCAGCTAGTACTGGGAAAGGCAGCTCCAAAGAATCTGGGTACCAATTTTCTCTTTCTATGTCAATGTGACATAGCTGTGCAAGCAGGGGAATAATGCCTATATTTTAGTAACATGTTTATTTCTGTGTAAACTTTTAGATTAGCCCCAGGATGCTTTTTTCCTCCTTCAATGGATTGTACAAATATGTTAAGGCTGTAGAGGAAGGGTACATATGGCAGAATGTAGATGCATGGTGGTTTGAGGCTTGTCTGCCTCAAACAAAATGATAGAGGAGTAACAATAAGGTGATCTACACTTGAAAGTGTTGTGCTACCCCTAGAATTCTGGTCCCTTGGTTGGCTTGGGATCAACAATGCCAGTTTCTTTCCTTTCCTTTCTTAGCCTTCATTGCAGCCAGCCTCAGTGTATTGACATCTGATGGCTGCCCCTTCTCATCCAGCCCTGTGAGGACACCATGTCTCTTGGGGCCAGCACCAGAGTTTGAGCAGTATGAAGCTGAGGGAGCAATGAAGCAAGGAGGCAGCACCCTTTTGTCCAGGAAAAACCAGTGTGTCTCTGGTGTTACTGTGCAACTGGAGATGAGAAGCCTGTGGGAGGAGTTCAACAGCCTCGGCACCGAAATGATTGTCACCAAGGCAGGGCGGTAGGTATAATATTCCACAGCCCATAAATATAGAGAAATAGGTTGTGAAGACTGTGAAAGGAAGCTTTAATCCAGAGAATGACAAAATAAGGACTACAGGAATCCTTAGCTCCTTCCAGTCTAACTCTACTTTTGTTGTAGTGTTGTTGACTCTGACTTATGTCAACCCTCTAGCAAGGTTTTCTTGGCAAGACTTATTTGGAGAAGGTTTGCCACTGCCTTCCTCTGAGGCTCGGAAATGGCGACCTGTTCAAGGTCAACCAGTAGGTTTCCGTGGTCTCCTAGAGTCCTATTCCAACACTCAGAGCAGTACGCTTCGCAATCTCCTAACACTACTTTACAATTTTCTTAATGCTTCCATAAGAAGACGCTGGTTCAGTATGTATGCTACTACTATCAGAGGACACCACAGCTTGACACAGTGCCTGCAAAACTTTGGCTTTATGTGTGTGTTGGTCTGGGACAACTCTGTCTTTGATAACTGAAGGGCAGCCCTCCAGATGTTGCTGGACCGCATCATGCCTCACATTTGGCTGTGCCGGTTTAGGCTGTACAGGTTACAGTCCAACAACATTTGGAGGGCCAGAGATTACTAACCTCCTTTCTTCCTGTTCCAGGAGGATGTTCCCCACTTTCCAGGTGAAGATATCAGGCATGGACCCCTTGGCTGACTATGTGCTGCTCATGGACTTTGTGCCTTTGGATGACAAAAGATACCGGTATGGGCCCAGTTCTGAAAGTGTGAGGTTGAAGTTGTATCTACTGCCTTCAGTTTAGTGCAATAGGCCCCAGAAAGACTCAGAAGGCAAAAAAGACTCAGATGGCAATAGCCTCAGAAAGACTCAGAAGGCAGAGCCTAGCGATAACTAATTTATACACAATAGTTACCTGAAAATAATTTCTTTTCCAATAACAGGCATATACAGTGGGTCCTCAGTATCCACCGGGTCTTAGTTCCAGGATTTCCCTTGGATGCTCAAGTCCCATTACATACAGTGGTGTAGTAAAATGTTACATAAAATGGTGAACAACTCAAAAGTTTGCTTTTTGGATTTTTTAAAAATGTATTCGAACCATGGTCGGTTGAATCCATGGATGCAGAACTGTGGATACAGATGGCTGACCACAACTTAATAACCTTATGATTGCAACTTAATGAGAATTTAACTTCTTCTGAAGTGTAACCATAATTTTCAAGTTACTATTTCAGTTCTAGGGGTGACCTCACTCAATTGTAGTGAGAGAATATAACGTATCTCAAGTGTTGACTTGTCTTCTGATGTGGGGATTGAGATGACCAAAAGGCCTACAGAGGACTGAAGATAAATTAATTAGTGGTTGCCAAATTGATCGTTAGATCTGGTGAACAGGCAAAATTTAATATAGTCTATTAAACAGAGCAGTGCAGTGCGGTGCCCTTCTCTTTGTACCTACTTTTTTGTGTTCTTTGAAATGAGCTCATAGCGCACTATAGAGAAACATGAATGAGTATACCGTTTTCTTTACTAATGGTCATGGTTTTGAAGAACCTTGATCTGGATTGTTTTCAGTGCATAAATCCTGTCTCTAACCTTATCTTCTTGGTGACAGCTCCATAAAATATACTTAAAAGACATATGCATAAGAGAGTCAAATACATTTTAAAACTAAAATTATTAATTATTTGTATATCTACTGTATAAAAGTCAAAGTTTTTCTGTGCCAGGTGAAGACTTCATATGATTGGCTGTATCAGGCGAAGAGCTCATATGATTGGTTGCCTGGGAAGATTCTATAGAATCCTGGGGTTTACAGTTTAGGGAGGGAGGCCTTAGAATTCTCAGCCATAGAATAGGCCGGTTGCTATGGAGATGAGGCTTAACAGCAAGGAGGAGGGCAGTGTATTCCCTCAGGACTCCAACCTCTGCATGTTAATAATTCTGCATACAGATTGGATTGGGGAATATAGGGGAAAGTTACAGATACTGGACAATTGGAGAATTAGAAACATAGGATCTCAAACCTGTGTTTTTCAACTGCATCTAATTCCTAAAGTAAGATAAGGTCATTCCTAAGGTATTTGTAGCAAGTATTACCTGTGAGAAAATGAAATCCTGGGCAACGCCAGGTATATACGCTAGTTTTATATAAATCTTATTTATGTTTAATTTTTTATTATTAAAAAAAATAAATTTAAATTGCAGTCCTAGGGCAGCAGTCACTTTGGAGCTGAGTGTTCTTTCTTTGGCCAAGTGCAGAACCAAGTCCTGTATCTGCTCTTCTCTGCCCAGTGGATGGGGAAAGAATAGGTGGCTGGAGGTGCATTGGGGCCTATATGTCTATCTGAAACTGTGCAACTGCACAGCTGAGCAGGTGTGCTGAATTCATCTCAAATCTATTTACTCACAAGCATTCTGTCAAGAAAGATAGGAAGGGAACTGACTCAGCAAAGAAATTTTCTGCACTGCAGGTATGCATTTCACAGCTCTGCTTGGTTGGTAGCTGGCAAGGCGGATCCTGCTACACCTGGTCGAGTTCATTTCCATCCTGACTCTCCAGCCAAGGGAGGCCAGTGGATGAGGCAAATTGTCTCCTTTGACAAGCTCAAGCTCACCAACAACTTGATGGATGACAATGGTCATGTAAGTCACTGTAGGGCTGCTCTGTGGACAGCATCATTTTGTCATCTAGCCATGAGGTGAGACTAGATGTTGAGTTTTTCCTTACTGTCTTGTTCTTGTCTACCACTTCTGGAGTGGCACCTTCTTTATGTATTTCAAGACATCAGGTAGCAATGGCTTTTATCACAGTGACATAAGGAGCCTAGAGAGCTTGAATTATAAAATGCAGCCGCTGAAAGATGACTAAAACCTTTGGTATCTGAGAAACAGAAAATAATAATATCCAAAACAATAAAGCAAATTTTTAGCCAAGCAATCTTTCTTCTAGGCCAAAAGTCTTTCACACAATTTCTTACTGCAAGAGTCAGAGGAAAGAAGAGGTTTTCTCGCTGGAATGCAACTTCCATTAACAGCCCATAATTTAACCAGCTGAAACAGCTTCTGTAAATGGTTAATGGAGCAAGAGAGACAACAGGTCTCTGGCTGAAGAACTCATAATCTTGACCTGCACAAATTGCTATCCTATTACATGGAAAGAGTCTGGGATAATGAATCCTTATGTAGACTATTGAAATGAGCAGAGAATATATGGCTCTCCAGATGTTTACGTAGGGTTGCTGGGTTTGCAGAATACTAAGAAGGAACAATCAAAATTTATGATCTGAGAGCTGATAATTTTCTGTCTTTATGAAAATCTATATCTGATTGCTTTTTTAGCATGCATCACCAGTCCTGAAGCCATTATCATATCATAACTATTGGTATCAGCAGTGATCTTCAGAAAGACTCACTTGCTACTGCAACCTTATCTTTTCTCAAAATGACCACACCTGCAGGTAATGGATTTTTGGCATCCCATTCAGTCTACATAAAAGGACATATTTTCCAGCCTTCATATAAGGGGTATTCCTTACAGCAAGGAATACCTGGCAGCCCTAAGTGTTCACAAACTACAACTCCCATCACACACTCAGCTGTGCAACCACCTCTGGAGGGGCACATGTTCCTCAGCTTTATACTAAATGACATATCACATATGAAACATAAAATGTAAAGTAATTGAATTTTATACAATTTGGTTTTTTAATGTATAGCCATATAATGCTTGTGAAAAAACTTAATATAATTATGGGATTTCTACTGATCAGTGGGCCCAGAACCTCAAGATTTGTTAATTTCAGGTTGTACAATAACGTATGGGACAGTGAGGGGATGGAGGTGATTTCAGGCCACTGAATGACTAAATGGAAGTGGTTAAGCAGGTGCCAATATCCCTAGACCCTTCTGGAAAGATCTCTCTTCTTGATCAAACAGATCATCCTGAATTCCATGCACAGATACCAGCCCCGATTTCACGTGGTGGTGGTCGATCCACGTCCAGACAGTGAGCGTTATGCCCAGGAGAATTTCAAATCCTTCATTTTCACTGAAACGCAGTTCATGGCAGTGACCGCCTATCAAAACCATCGGGTGAGAACAATATTGTAAGAAAAATAGTCATTATATTACCAAGAGGGCTGACCCATAGGAAAGTGGGCAAGGTTGCTGCAATACAGATCTGACTGGAAGGTGGCAAATTAATTCATACAATCATCATGCCCTCTGCTGTGCAATCTTCTTTTCCTAATGCATTTTTAATGGCACTGAGCTAAGTATTATTTTTTAGTTACCATATGGGCAGAATTCACTTGAGCAGTTATGAAAGCATAACCTAGAGTGACTGTTTTGTATTCACAACCCCAATGTATTCCCTTATTTAGGAGATACATAAGGACTGTGAAAGTCCCCCAACCCCTACATACAGGGCAGCAGCTGCTAATGTCAATAAGGTTCTGTTCCTCTGTCAATTAGGAAGCATAAGCCTGATGTTTCCATCATCTCTTGTGCCAGTGAACTCTGGTGTGAAGGTAATTGTAACAGGTGCCCTGCTTCTGACTGTCGCAACAGAGATCATTCATGGGAAGTGAAGCCAACGTCAATTAACTGCTTCCTAATGGCTGCTTCCTGAATGACAGGAGAACAGACCCCTGTGGATTGCAGCAGCTGCTGCTCGGTAAGTGTGGATTTGGGTTGAGGTCAGGCTGGTAATACCTGCACTGCTATGTAACTACGGTAGCCATTTGTAACTGCCTAAGTGAATTCCAGCCAGTATATTTTTGGGCTGTAGTGGGAAGGGACTGATATGAATTCTGAGTGCCTAATTCCAAATTCCCATCCAGGAATTTAAGTTCATTGTATGGCCATATCTCCTCTCCTAATCTACCCCAGAGACTTGCTGCAAGCATCAAATAGGACAAGACCTAGGTACACCATCCTCGGTAAAATGTTGGAATAAAATAGACTAAAATAAATGTTCTTAAATGTGTGTTGCACCTTTCTTTCAAAACACAGTGTGCTTTTGGCTCCACAAAGTAGTGATATATATCAGGATATATATCAGTGCCACATGCTTCCACTGGATCTGGTGTTGTCCTCTCAGGGATTAATATAAAAGCACCATAACCAAAAGAGTAAAGGAGAGGGTGACAGGAAAGATGCTGTGTGCTTAACAAACTCATCACTCTCTTGGCAGATCACGCAGCTGAAAATTGCTAGTAATCCATTTGCAAAAGGATTCCGGGAGTGCGAACCAGATGAGTGGTAAGTCTCCTCTGCCCCACCACTGTCAAAAATGAGTGGAAGGATCAGTCTCTCAAGTAATGTGTCTGAAGACAGAACAACTACTGTTCTCACAGTGCAACCCTATATAGGCTTATTCAGATGCAAGCACCCTTGAGTTTAACAAGTTACTCCCAAGTAACTGTGGATATAGATCACACCTTTAGATATACTGAGGCAGAAGTTAGGTATTTATTAATAACTTTTATTCAATGTGCTGCCAAAGCTGCAACTGAATAGACTCACCTTGTATCAGTAGAAATTATCTGTTTTTAAATGGGAGTCTCTCACATCCTGCTGTGCTCAAAGATAAGACTTCTTAGTGGTTTAGTCCCTTATATCTTTGGAATTATCTACAGCAGTGATTCTCAATCCACATCCTACAGATGCTTTGGACTTCAGCTCTCGGAATCCCTGACATTTTGCCTGAATGGGGCTTTGAGAGCTGAACTCCAAAACACTTGGAGGACCAGTTAGAAAATCACTGATCTACACTTTGCTGGCCTTTCATTCCCAATGAAATGCCAATTCTCTTTGCCCACCCCAATAATTCTCAGCCTTCTATTTGTAAAGTTGTCAGAAAACTTTCGTCTTCCAGTAAGTGCTGGATAGAAGTGTGTGTGCGTGTGTGTGCGCGCAGCCTCTGTACCTTTTGAACAATCAAAAAAGGAAAAACCAGTGGTAGTAAATGGGAACAGGAGGAGGAAGATTTGGGGCTACAGCAGATCTGAGGAACCTTTAACTCCCAGGATGTTTTGGACAACTTCCACAGTCCCTTACCATTGGTGATGTATAGAGAGGCCGATAGGACTCCTATATCAAAGCATCTGGAAGGTCAAAGTTTCCATATTTTTGGCTAAGGAAAAAATCCACAGTTTTTCTTCATGAAGTCCATCACCAATTAGTTTTTGCATCTTAACTCTGTCTTTTTCTTTGTAAATGTAGGTCAGGTTCCCCAGGGCAACTACTAGGCTGCTTATCTCGGAATGGCAGTGCAACTACCTTAGCCCAGATGCAGGAGATTCCAGAGAAAGGTAAGGTGGAAGAAGAAATGATAGTCATTGTGCACAGTGATCTTCTCTGGAAAGCAGAGTCCCTTATTCAGTGTGTGTGAGGAAAAAAACAAGAGTCATGTGCTTGTGAAAGACAATTAATACCTGAACAAGGGCTTAAGGTATCACACTGGGCCATGAGGATGTGGTACACACTCCCAGATCACAATTTGTAGCATTTATCTGAAAAATTGCCCCCTCCTCATGTTGTAATGCTGTTAAGTTGTAGTTACCAAACCTGTCTATCTACTACTTGCCTCTTGCTTACTACCTCTTATAGCCTGGTTTCTCAAGTTGATCATCAGGATTGTTTGCATTCCAGATTCCCTCTTGGACCAACGACAGAATTTAATTTGGGGTGTAGAATTCAGCTGTGACTGTTAAACATACAGTTAATAACATCTGAACAAATTAAATGTAAAAGAAGGTGCTACCAAGTAAGAGCTTCCATGTTTAATAACCAGTATCTCATGAGAGCACAACTCATTTGCCCACATGTGATTACCACTAACAGTATACTTTCTCTAAATTTGAATAAATTGGCTTTTCTTCATGGATAACATGCTATTTCCTTTTTCAAACTGTAGAGTATAATCAACACTGATCATAACTATGTGATGCTGAGCTCTGTAGGCCCGATTATCTTGCCAGCTTAGTGCATGGCAAAACACTGTGATCTACCCAGGGCTTTCTGGCACAGTAGTAGATCATCCAAATAAGCAGCATGCAGTTCAGGCAGAGGGCACTGATCCTGTTCTATACCAGTGCTGTGACTAACTATGAGTGTAGGACCTAGCTGGAGAATCAGGTAAGCAGAAAGTGTCACAATGCACATGGACAGACTCGGGCTATCAGGAAAGAGCGCCTGTGCTCTACATCTAACTTTTTTGCTTTCTAGGATTTACCAGCAGCCAGCATCTCCCTCCTTCCCTCCTCAGAGAAACCTCTCGGCTTCAGCACCCACCTCTGGTGACACCTGCCAGCCTCCAGGATATGTGCGTTGCTCGACGGCCCTTGAATGAAGCCTCTGGGGCCCTGCCCTACAAGCACCTCTCCTATCACAGCATCTATGTGGGGGCCCGCTCACGCGCAGCACCATATGCACTCCCCAGTGGCCGGGCCACCAGCTTCCACGCTCTCAACATCTACACAGCTGGTGGCTATAAACAATGAAGGGAAAGAAAGGTGGTGGGCAGGTCCCCAGATTGAACGTAACCATCAAAAGTCAAAACTGTGTGCCCACTTTCCCCCTCATGTTGTCCAGATTGCTGCGCTGCCTGCCTAAAGAGGCCGCCCCATTCCACAGCTTATACTCCACTGAAAGTATGTGAGGATGTTACCTTCAAGGCACCCTGAAAGACGTGCCCACCATTCTGCCCAAGACAAACAGTGTTGTTCTCAGTTGTTGTTCCTTAGTCTATAAATGTTGTTCTGTGCCTTCACGTTGACTCTGACTTTTGGCATCCTTACTATAGGGGTTTCTTGGCAGGAGTTATTCCAAGTGACTTTGCCATTTTCTTCCTGTAAGCTGAGAGAGCATGACTTGCCCAAGGTTGCTCAAAGGGTTTCCACGGCTGAGTGGTGATCTGAACCTGGCAGTCCCAGGCCAGCACTCAAACTGCTACACCATGCTGGACTAGGATTCCCGAAGACCAGAGTTTAGATCCCTGCTCAGTCATGGAAACCCTCTGGGGGATTTGCACAAGCCACACTCTCTCAGCCTTAGAGGAACACAATGGAAAGAATAAATCTTTCCAAGAAATTCCTAAGATAAAGATACCATAAGCTGGAGTCAACATAACAACCACAGACATTAATCAGAGCACAGGATCTGATGCATTCTTAGTCTCCTTCCAGAGATGAGAGAGAGCCCAGGGAAGCAGGAAACCTATTTCACCAACATCCTGGTCTTCAGCTCCCAAATAATGATATGCTTTGTCTCTTTACAACATTCTACACTGTAGAGTCTACAATTATGAAGGAATTCGACTCCATGTCCCCAGCCTGGTGCACTAGCAAATGATGTTCCAATGCAAGTCCCACTTAACGTCAACTCTCCCCTGCAAGCTTTACAACACAAATAAACTTGACAGACAAATATTTTAAAAATAATGCAGGGAGAAGTATATTTTATTGTAGAATTTGGTGGCTGCAGTGATTGAAGGGCTTTAGTACAAAAATTCTGGACAGCTTGCTTATAAAAGCTTTCCTTTTCTTAAAAGGAAGGACTCAGCAGGGTAAACCCAGGGTGCTGCTATGAACCCTTTGTCCTCAGTACAAGGGAACCTCTATTCTATAGCTCAAGGCAGGAGGAGTACCTCTTGTCTTTGGAAAAACTGACTGCAAGTTTCGCCTACACAAGACTCTTGGTGCTTATCATTTGCTCACCTTGCTAGCAACTGGCAACAAGAGGCACAAGGCAAGCATTGCCATACTTTCCGTCCTCCATGAATTGGCCACCAGAATTTCAACTGCTTTGTTAGCACAGGCAGATGCAGTGTTAAGTCCAAGGAAACAAGTTCTTTGGGACAGACTCAGAAATGTCTGGTATGGAAATCAACACCAACTGAATTATCTAGTGTAAATTCCCAAAATGCTTTCTCTCTGAGCATGTTAGAAGCCTGGGTTACAGCTCTTGTCTCCTAATGTGATAGGCAAGAATGTACTCTGATGAACAGGGATGGGCAACAAAGACCAACAGGGCCACTTGTCACACCTGCAAAAACCACACAGATAGTGCTGCCCCTATACTGGTGTTCCTTAATGTCAGGTACATCTTCCCCAGAAGCATCTCTATGGCTACACAGATGTGTACAAGGCAGTCTCGTTCAGGTGCAAATCCTATGGATCAAGAATGGCACGAAGCAGGAGGCAGTTTCCTGTAAAAATTTTCCTTACTTTTGGAATTTCCCCCTCAATACTGGTATCCTTGCAGTGAAGCAGTGCAAGACCTTATCTTCGTTGTCACAGACAGTTGGAGATCAGGAAAGCAGATCCTTCTCCAAAGAGGGGAAAAGGGGTAAAGAACTCTGTCACACCATCTGGTAAGACAGGAGGCACAACTGGCAGAAGGGGAGAAGCAAGAGACAGTTGCTCAAGTAAGAAAATGCAGCATAAGCCAATTAATCTGTCTCCACTGGCTCATGAGAGCACACACAGTACATCTGCTCTCTAGGGAGAAGCTGTCCTCTTTTTCTTAGTCCCAGATGTTGGCAGTGAAAGTGAACGGGTTGAACCGGTACCCAGCACCCGCATAGAATTTGTTCTGGAATTCCACCCTGAAAAAAAATATAAGAGCAATCACAGATTTAACTTGCAGCTGCAATGCCATCCTGCCTCAACACACAGATCCAAGATCCACAGCCCGTTTGCGAGTAGGCATGCGGGGAGGGGTTATGTTTTTGTTGTTATGTGCTTTTGTAAATTCTGACTAACTGCAACCCTGTCCTAGGGTTTCCTTGGCAAGATTTATTCAAAGGAGTTTTGCCACTGCCTTCCTTTACAGCTGAGAGAGTGTGACTTGCCCAAGGTCACCCAGTAGATTTTCATCCAGAAGAGTCAAACCTTGGTCTCCTGGAGTTCTAGTTCAACCCTCAAACTACTACAGCACACTAGCTCTTTATGGGGGAGTTGTCCTTTCTCATTGCAGGTCCCTCCCTCTTACCATGAGAAGAGGACCTCTTTTCTGTCTCCATCTGAGTCTCACAGAACAGGCACCAGGCAATCCAAGTCAAATCAGGTAGTAGCAGCTTTCATATAGGGCATAATTATACAATATGACAGCGGTCAATATTCTAGGAAGAGGGTTGACACATGCTTAAGGTTCTTACCAGTGCAGACGCAGGGCATGCAGGAAAGCTGACAAACCCTCCATCACGAGCAAGATAGCCACAGTCAGTACCGCAAAGAAAGCAAAGACTGGTACAAGGATGACACCGCCCTTGTAGCCTGTCATCCACAAGCCGTTCCTCATCACCATGGTCCACAGGACCTCTGAAAGTTCTGTGGATAGAAATGAGTAGAGGGATTGTCAGGGAATCGTTGGAGCAATCCAAAAGCCATCCTTCCCACCAACATTCCACACCAGAAACCTCTGGGGGAAAACCAGCAGTTAAAGGCCAAGCAGAGATAGCAAAGTATGCATGTGAGCTCTCTCTCTTTTACACATACACGCACCCCACTACCACTTAGTCTTCTCCAACACGCCAAAACATTTGCTTCCCACTCAGGAACAAATGTCCATGGCCAAACTTCTTGCCATATCTCATGTGTGCTGCCCCCTCACTCCCACTTCTAGGAACTCACGTGCATGGGCCAAGCTCAGAGCCCAGAGACGCAGGTAGGAAGCTGTGTTTGAGATACATCCCAAGCAATATTCAATCGTGTGGATTGCTTGATGCATGAACACTTCAGAGAACTCAAACTGAAGGAGAGACAAGCAAAAGTAAGGGTACTGGCAAGCATTAGTTCGATGCTGTAGATGGCTGTCACGGCAGGAAATCCAGTCATGGCCCAGGGTCCTAAATAAAAGCTCTTTGAAGCTGTTCCCAGAGATTAAAGGGCTTACCCCAGGCTTAGCAATGAGCCCATGTCCAAGGGCTGCACACATGCACACACACTGATCTAGGGAGACTGCAGCTTCTTACAAATACCCATTTTAAAAATAATAACAATAATCACTGAAAAATCACCTCTCCCAGTCCATTTTGCTAGGTTTAGAGGTCTTCCTGGCTAGTCTTAGGCTCAGGAAAGGCATTTTTCCAGTCAGGAAATGACTGTAATTCACTTCTAGCTTTAGGATAAGGACTTGTAAACCTGGTCAAGTTCCACCCAGTCCACAGAGGTCACAGAGGGCAGGACTGCTCAGGAAAAGGACAGATAAATAAAAAATTGGAGGAGTTGCATGGGTGGTGATGAGCCATGCTAGAGCTCCTGGAAGTGCTGAATATGGCCTACAGGCCTCACTTTACCTACCTTGGCTTAGAATATTAGAAGCATCTCCAGGAATTTTCTCCAAAGGACCAGAGTCCTTTGGCCCAAACACATTCCCACAGAAAACCGAACATAGCCAAACACTGAGCCAGATTCTGAGGTTTTTGTGCGCATGCATGCACTTATAGCAGCCTCTGCCTCATTATACCTTCTCTATGCACAATCACAGCACCTGCACATGGCACTAAAAGGGGGAACTCTATCCTACCTTCTCAACAAACCCTCTCAACCCAAGTACTTCAGACTGTATTAAAAAAAAAAAGCTAGAATCTGTCAGCCATGCTTAGTTATTCAGCACCCTACAAACAGCAAGGGAAGGAAACCACTTTGATCACAATCCATAAGGCTTGATCTATTTGCTCAGAGACACATTAAGAGGATATCCTGCAGCAGCTGCCTTGGTGCACCATCCAAACAGGTTCCCATAAGCTGCCTTAGAAGAGTGTGGCCTCTCCTGATTATAGGGTCCCTGAGAATATGTACTTGCAGTGGCTTCTCTCCAATCGCTTTTGCAGAGTCATAAATTCTTACCACATTTCCAGACTCCATTTTTACAAAGAACAAACTTATCTGCCTCTGAATGCAGCCTGGAATTCAGCACATCTGTATGTGTTTTCAAGAAGAAAAGTACTGGAACTAATCTACTTAATCCTTTCCCTACCAGTCCACTGCACAGCTTTTTGTAAGGAATTACTCATTGCTTAGATCTTGTCTCATTTCTCACTCAGTCCTCAGAAGGTACAATGCAATTTAAAATGGGTGAGGGCTCTCTGCAATCTGAAGAGTACATTCTCTTCACTGTCAATTAACTCCAGCCTTTGTGTGTCTGTTTGTGGGAAGTTCATCTTTCAGATCAGAAAATGTAGCTTCTAGGTACTCTTAAACCCCTGCATCCCTTTTTAGAAGCTAATTGTACTGTTCCCCACAGTAAATTAAGTTTATTGTCTTACTTATGCCATCTATTTCAAACTTCCATCTATCTTCATACTGGTTTTAAAGAAACCATTCTAAAATTGAAGCACTCGGGCTACATGGAAAATCTGCACAGTAAGTTTTTTTGAGGGTCAAAAGGGAAGAAAGGGTAGGTTTGGGTGGGTCTTAAAATTCTGGTGTTACCTCTGGCTCTTGCTTGGGCTGTGCACGCTCCACATCTTCCTCAGCAACATTCACTGATCTGCTTGGCCCCGAGTCTACCAGAGACTGGCGCTCTTCTGCACTTGAGGGTTGGTGCTGCAACATCCCAGAATTTATCTCCCATAAGGAAAAAAGGCATCTCAGACAGAGAAAAGCTCTATCTCATAGATACACACCACATTGCCATGCTCTGTTTCAGTCCCGACTCCACACCTCAGAAACTCACAAATAATGACTCACAAATAACCATAGCCCTCACCCCTGGCATGTGTCATGTGGTCCTCCAGTTATTGTTGGGAGTGCAGTTCCACCAGCCCTAGGCAGCACAGCCAGAGGGGAAGAGTGATAGGAGATGCAGTCCAGCAACATTTGGGGGCTACAGGTTTCCCAGGTCTGTCCTCCCCCTGCCCCTGGTCACATGTTCCCCAAACCTGACAGGCACCTTCAGCTAGGATGCCACTGCAGGACAAACCCAGAAATAGTCCTTGACCCTTTCTAGGACTGGGGCCATTTCCACACTAGCCTGTTATAGCGCAATGATTCCACTTTCAACATCCTCTGGAATCCTGGGGTTTGCAGTTTCGGGAGGGATCGCGCTATAACAGGCTAGTGTGGAAATGGAGTCATGCCAGTGAATCCACATAGCAGCACTGACTCTGCCCTGGCAAGTAGGTTTGGGAGGGAGCCAGATTTGGATAGCAGCCCCAGCTCAGACAATAAAATAGGTTCTCACCCGGGACTGGGAGGTCTTTCTCCGTGAATGCTGGCACCAGAGGTATAAGGGTGACCCCAGCAGTAAGACAGGCACAGAAGCAATGGCCACCACCATCAACACTGTCTGCACCATCACCTGCCAAGAAAAGTTGTTGCAAGCCTTTCAGTCCTGAGAACAGCAATAGTCAAGGTGTGGTACAAAAATGAGTGCAAACCTATCTCACAAGGCTGAACAGAAACCATTGTTTTGGGTAGGATTGTAGGTCCAATCTTAAAGGAAGACTTTTATGGAAGACTATGTGCAGTGTCAAATCATTGTGGTTCCTGACCTTGGTTTCCTTTTTTATGAGAATGAGAATTTTTTGTCTACTTGACACTATGGAAGAAGAGATTTTCTCTGTTTTACTCATGTTGATGGTTTCTTCTGTTTTTAATGCTTTTTGCCTGCTGTTAATAAACTGGCAAAACCAAAGAAGTTTGGGACATTAGGGAACATGTAATAAAAAGTTTAAAAAGGAAATCCAGTCTGTAATTATTATTTGAATAAATTGCTTTTAAGTACAGTTATACCTCAGTTAACAAAGTAGAAGTATAGCTGGGCTTTACTTCTTTAACAGAAAGTTTGGTACCAGAGGTAGAAACAACACAGAAAGAATAGAGATAGGTTCCTATTTGACAAAAAAGAAGCTTATTCAAAACTAACATTATTCACATGTGAATTGAAAAAAACCAATCAGGTAAGCGTTGCATAATTAAATCGTCTGCTGCTGCTGCTGCTGCTTCTTCTAGAGACCACTTGAAAGCTTTTTCCAAAAGGTATCCTAGGATGATTTTTCCCCCAAGAGCCTCCACTTTTCTTAGGATTTCCAGCTTGGGTGTTTTCCAGCTTGGGCGTTCTCCTGGACTCAGCTCTGAGTCCGGATGCCCATTAGAGCATTTGCACAACTAAAACTTGTGTGTCAGATGTGCTCATTCCTTGAGATGTCAGATCTGGCTACAGTGACAAATGCCTACAGTATATCTTGGTTGGACTACTGTAACACACTCTACCTGGGACTGCCTTTGGAAACTTCAGTAGGTTCAAAATGCTGCAGCCAGAATGCTGACTGGGGCCAGTTACAGGGAGCATGTAACTCCCTTGTTAAAACAGCTCCACTGGCTACTAGTTCATTTCTGGGCACAATTCAAAGTGCTGGTCATGACTTATAAAGCCCTATATGGTTTTGGTCTAGACCAGTGGTTCTCAACCTATGGGTCCTCAGATGTTTGTGGACTTCAGTTCCCAGAAGCCCTGAGCATTGATCATAGTGGCTGGGGCTTCTGGGAGCTGAAGTCCACGAACATCTGGGGACCCACAGGTTGAGAATCACTGGTCTAGACCATTTGAAAGATTGTATCTCCCCATATGAACCTGCCAGAGTTTTAAGATCTGCAGGGGAAGGATTTCTCTTAGTCCCGCTATCATCAAAGGCTCACTTGGTGAGGACAGGAGACAGAGCCTTCTCAATGGCTGTTCCCACCCTCTGGAACTCTCTTTCACAGAAACCTAGGCTGGCCCCCTCCCTATCTTCCTTTTGCCAGCAGGCAGAGATATTTTTGTTTAAGCAGACTGTTAGTGTATAAATAGGAGAGCTTCTTAGTGGATTGTTTGATCTTTTTAAACTTTTCTTCTGGGGTGATTCTAATTGTTTTAAAATTTTACTATGAATGCTTTTTAATTGACTGTCTCTGGGAGCCGCCTCAGGTCCTACTCTGGGAGAAAGATGGCATATAAATGAACTAAATAAATAAATACATTTTGGTGACAGGACTTATAGACATATGCTTTTTTAACATGTGAGGGGAGTTGGTAAGGCAGGCCAATCTGCTTTCCACTTTTCTTTCTCTTTTGCTCTTTAGACATGCTCAGTAAGTGATTCTGGAGGCAGCTGTTTACCTTGCCTGCTGTGAATAAATACAAGCAGCTACAGTCACATTACCT
The DNA here is from genome assembly GCA_948472985.1 of Iguana delicatissima. Lineage (NCBI taxonomy): Eukaryota > Metazoa > Chordata > Lepidosauria > Squamata > Iguanidae > Iguana > Iguana delicatissima. Next base: position 527,031 of record CAOKZL010000846.1, on the reverse strand, counting down.
AAAGCAGAATCCCATTCCTTCCCTTGTTAAGCTTTATTGCATTGTTTACTGCAAGCATGATGCTGCAATCCAACACTGAAGGTCTGTCTTCCTCCAGCCTTCCTTCACCACCCTCCCAGTGCCAATGCTGCACGAAAACCTTCCAGCTGGACAGAAGACAAAAAAAGGGAGGAGGCTGGGCTGGGCTTAGTCCCATAAAAAGATATTGTAAAAAGGAGCTCCTTTGTCAGAGGCTTTGTTAACTAAGGTATGCCTGTATACCAAACAAGATGATTTTGTGTCAAACAAAATTATCCATTACACATTTTGTGTTCTATAAGTAACAAGGTGACTTTCAATCTGTAAAAGGTACTAATATTGTATTTTTTCAATTTTTCTAAAAATACTTGTTTTCAGGAAAAAATGTACTTTTTTCCCCATAGCCTCAAAATTTTGGGGAATTTTATACCTCTAGTAAAAGACAGGAATGTCTTCATAACAACGTAAAAGGTATTGGACATAATATTTGTGGTTGTGTTATTTAATTACTTGCATTGATAAAAGGCAAAAGACAAGTTAGAGCAAAAGCAACAATAAATATCTAAAGTGATTACTGAAAACTATCTTATGCAAGAAAGTGTAAATGAACTTCAGAATTTTGGACAAAGGAAATTTGGGGGGAGTTTTGTGCAGGTGGAGTTTGTTTTTGGATTTCAGGATCTCAACTGACTACTTTGTTTGAAACCAGAGAGGAATTTTATCTCAAACATGGCCATTTTGATGGCCTTATGATTTCATGTCAAGGACCAATTCCCACATCACTTAATGGCAACTATACTGAACAATGATGGATCCATGTGTCACAGGCATGACCTGCTTCATCATATTGGAGTTCTTGGAAACTCTAGTTTCAATCTTGAAAACTCACTTCACAAAATACAAGCCATTTGAGATCCAGCGGCATGCTGCTGCATTTGTAGATAGCATTCTCTTTTTTTTTAAATGGCAGGTTGTCACAGAATCATGAAATCACAGAATTGGGAAAGATCCTAACAGTTATCTAGTTCAATGCTACTCAAAGGAGCGGTCCATGGAGCTATACCAGCCCATGAGCCATCAGCTGCCAGTCTGTGGCAAATTTCCAGGAAACTATGTGATTCAGATAATAATATGGTACTGGTCTGTGGCACATTAGGGAGCACAGCTGAGTCTGCCACATTACACAACTTGGCAAACGCTGTTTACACTGCTGCCAGTGTGGGAATCCAAAGTTCATAGAATCATAGAATCATAGAAACGTAGAGTTGGAAGAGACCGCACGGGCCATCCAGTCCAACCCCTTGCCATGCAGGAACACCCTCAAAGCATTCCCAACAGATGGCCATCTAGCCTCCGCTTAAAAACCTCCAAGGAAGGAGACTCCACTATACTCCGAGGCAGCAGATTCCACTGCCGGACAGCCCTGACTGTCAGGAAGTTCTTCCTGAGGTTCAGGTGGAATCTCCTTTCCTGCAGCTTGAATCCATTGCTCCTTGTCCTGGTCTCTGGAGAAGTAGAAAACAAGCACTCTCCTTCCTCTACATGGCATCCCTTCAAATATTTAAACATAGCTATCATGTCCCCTCTTAACCTTCTCTTCTGCAGACTAAGCATACCCAGCTCTCTAAGTCTATCCTCATAGGGCACGGCTTCCAGGCCCCTCACCATTTTGGTCGCCCTTCTCTGGACTTGCTCCAGCTTGACCATGTCCTTCTTGAATTGGGGTGCCCAGAACTGGACACAGCATTCAAGATGAGGTCTAACCAAAGCAGAGTAGAGTGGTAACAGTACCTCCCTCGATCTAGACACCATACTCCTGTTGATGCAGCCGAGAATTGCATTGGCTTTCTTGGCTGCCGCATCACACTGCTGACTCATGTTCAGCTTGTGGTCTATGAAAACTCCTAGATCCCTTTCACATGTACTGCTATCCAGCCACTTGTCCCCGATCCTATATTTCTGTATTCCATTTTTTTCTACCTAAGTGTAGGACCTTACACTTATCTATGTTGAATTTCATTTTGTTAGCCTTGGCACAGCTCTCCAATCTATCCAGGTCATTTTGAATTTTGATCCTGTCCTCTGATGTATTAGCAACCGCTCCCATCCATGACAAATGGCCACTCAATCTCACTTTAAAAGCCACAAGCAAAGGTTGATCTTCAAACACTGAACACATCTAAGTAAACGAAACCAAATCTGTCTCAATTGACCAATTCTTTTTCTATCAATATCTCTTGCAAGAGTCTCACAAATTCATGCATTCCTCTGCTATTTGGGACAAAGGGTAAACTAGATAACATGGATAACCTGGCTTGGGATATATGGATATACCATCTTGGTTTATTCAATCCATATCACTGCTCTGTCCATGCTGCCTTATAAATTCTCAATGAAATTCTTTTCATGTTGAACTGGGGTAAAGAGGGGGCACAACTGGTGGAGGAGCTGAGGAGGAAATACTACCTAAATAAGAAGTTGAACAGACATAGTATGTTACCCCAAGCTATTACCTGGTGTTCATAGAGTAGAACGTTAGCAGGATTCTCTGCAAACAGAAACATGTCGATGAAGTGGATGAGAATGCTTGGTGCCCATCGAGAAACAGAAGCATTGTATGCTATCCACTTGTAAAAAATCAGGGCTACAAGATAGCCAAAGAGGGCCAGCAGGAAGATGATCTCCGGAAGGAAAACCAGCAGAATCTTGTACCTGTGTTTGAAGTGGCTGCAGGCCAGACAGAGGAGAGTAACCATCAGCAATAGAGGAGTTCTAGAAAATCATTAGGAAAAGCCTAGCTGAATCAGACCAAAGACATATCTAGTTCAACATCCTATCTTCCACAGTGGCTAACCAGATGCCTTACAGACACAAGCAGCCCATGAGTACAAAAGAAACTTCTCATATTCTACCAGCAATGGTTATCAGAAGCATGATCTCTAAAGACTAAAGGCCCCTGACATTTTATCCTCCATGGAATTACCAAGTCCCCTTCCAGTGCTCTTTTTGCCAACATCAAGTGAGATGGGATTGCCACAGTAGAATATAACAAAGGTGGAATGGAGTCTGAAGATTTCCTAACCCCTTTGACCAGAAAAAAAGTGGAGTGGGAGGAGTCATGGACTTACATGTGGTTGAAAATGCCAAGAAACACTCCGAAGCTCATGTGCACAATACCCAAGATCACAGACATCTTCATCTTGAAGGAGTTCAAGAAGGTGAGACGGTTGACAGCCAGACTCCAAATCTGACTCACCAAAGTGGAGAGGAGAAGAATCACATACACAAAATAAACAAAGAGCATGACCCTCTTTTGGAAGAATACAACAAAAGTAGGAACAAAGGAGAAGTCCAGTTACTTTGATTCTGGTGGCACAAGGAGTCTTGCCCTAATATATGTCTGGACTTCAAAGCAATTAAGTGAGCTCGAAATTTTTCTGTTCGGAAAAACCCCATAATTTCATGACATCCTTTAGGAACAATGGATGGTAGGTAACACAATATTAGGCAAGCTTGGCTGTTTTAACATTGCAGTTTAATACTTTTCAGATGATTATCCCTAGAAAATACGTGATAGTATATATTTAATTGATTCGTAAAAAGGCCAGTAAAATAAAACCACAACTAGACACCATAATTCAGACTTTAAAAACTGAATGATGAATTCACTTCACCAACTGTTTGGATCAAATCAAAACCCAAGTGAAAATTCTTACTTGATCCTTGATTGCTGGTGAAACCTAAGCTGTGATTTAATTTATTGTTCTGCTTTCAGCAGCTGGGTTTGGTTTTTCTTGCTGTGTTTTGTTTTGTCTTGAGTGAGAGAAATTGCAAGTGGTTGCACAAGGTCTATCTGTTTTTAGTGCTCAGAGCAAAGACACTCTTTAACAGCGACAGAGCTCATCTCACCTTCACACAAGATGACACTTTCTCACAGTGTGTTACCCTGATGATTGTTCAGGAGTTGCCACCATAAGGATCCTAAGCATTCTGACAAAAGCAGCTTCTTGTGAGCAAAATTGGAAGCATTTCAGCTCAAACAAAATCAAAGGAGAGAAAGGAGGGAACCATTTTTTAGTCCAAGCCAGCATGGCTGATGCTGAGGGATGATGGGAGCTGCAGTACTACAACATCTGAAAAATTACATGTTCCCCGTAGCTGTTTGAGTGAAAGTACAAATTATTCAAGCAGTTCAGAATCTGGTTGGCCTTAGTGTGAAATGGGAAAAGTAAACCGTGTTTGTGGCTTTTGCAGACAGAGAAAGTGAAACAGCAGTTGCCTCAATAATCTCAGTGGAAGCCTGTTGTAGCAAATGGCTGGATGCCCGCAGTATATCATGTGCTAAAAGTTGCATATTAACAATGCACAATAATTTCATTTTTTTCTTTTTTTAAAATCTGAGAGGAAATTGCATTGTATTACCATGCAAGGGAAGTAAACACTATTGCTTTTCAATTTTTACAGTAAAAACAACCTCCATGTAAAGCTTTGAATTTGCTTGAACTAATCCACATTAAAATGTAATCTGTTCATTTTTCTCCCCAACAAGTTTTTCAATTCATTTACTGGGGCATAAAATTAACATGGGGTATTTCAAAGCCCGCGCTGCTGCTTTTCAGCTTACTGTACGATAGTGGCTTCTAGCAAAAAATCCTAGCAGCTATAATCTTGCTCAGGACTAAATATGCCTAGACATTCTTCACTATATCCTTGTCTGACATTGGTGACCAAGGTCTCCTGACATTTTTTCACACTGATTTGATCTTTCAATACTTACCGGATCAATGCCAAAAGGGTAGGGACCATTGAAGACTCCAGTGACATTAGGATCCAAGGCAAGAACGGGGTTTTGAGTGATGTACTCCCAGCTGAAAAAAACAGCCAGATATGTTATTTGGCACAGAAAAAGAACAGAAGGAAGAAGAGGTTGGCACTGGTTTGATTCACAAGCTGGCTTATACCTCCATTCTGACTGGTTAGCCATGGCAGCAACACTCCAGGCAGATGGAAAGATGGTGGTAGCCTTGCTGAAGCATTCATTGTAGATGAAGCCAGTATACACAGAGAAGGCACCCATCAGGAGGATGAGGTAGCGGCCCGCAAAGAATGTTTGCCAGATCTGGAGAGAAAGCAATGCAATTTTAACATTGAATTTAATAGATAATGTAGTGTAGTGGTTAAAAAGCAAGGATGAGAGACCTCTGGTGGAAAGAAAGTTGTCAAGATCTGGGCTCCTCCTTTTCCACGTGAAGTATCTTTCCCCAGAATTGCCTCTTCCTCAATCTGGGGCTTACCTCATTTTCCACCTTCTTCAGGCCAGGACTGTTCTCAGCCAGCACCATCCACAGGGCAAAGAGAAACATCAGCAGACCATGGCCGACGTCCCCAAACATGACAGCAAAAAGGAACGGGAAAGTGATGATGGTGTACGGAGCTGCAAAACAGACCTAGTGTCAGATGTGGAGTTCAAGGAAACCTCCTAAGCCAAATACACATGGCTATCCCCCTTCACCTAATCCACCTCAAATCATACTGTATTTATTCCTTCTTCTTCTTCTTAACTGAAAAGTATCTGGTATGTTACGGTTCAAGCAGGATAAAAATGCAAGACAATATCATCACTGGCCCCTCTCAGTGAACACAACTGCATCCTTAATAAACAGTGCATATTTTCTTCTTCTCTCTTCATACCAGTCAGCCAACCCACAAAGCCTACTCCTTCCTGCAGTGGGGCATCAATGCATCCAGCATCAATTGCTGATACTCCATTGCCCTATTCCTGCTGTTAAGTAGGCGTGCCACTAAGCTTCAGACAGGGACGTGTCCACTGAAAGCTAGACAAGATGGACCTTGCAAATCTCCTCACCTGGGTTCACCTCCTGATAGCTGGCCACCCCATAGGCATCAACAATGTTCTGGAAGCCAGCTGTGAACTTGTTGGTTCGGATGAGAGTAGGGGGGTTCTCAGTGCAGGAGATCCGATGGGCAAAGGATTCTACTGTAGAACCACTGAGGCGCTGCAAGGGCACAAGGGGAAAGGGCAAAGGAGATGAAAAGCCCAGACCGAACTGAGAAGCTCAGGAGCTCTTAAAAAGCAGGCATGAAATATGTCAATCACCAACTTCTCTCTCCCTCTGAAAAAAGTATACTATACTATATGTGAAGCTCACCTTCCAGGATATAGTGTAGTTTACCATTCAACTGCCTCCCCAGAGAAGAAGGTTGGAGTAAAAGAAAGATGCACTGTGATTCCAGATCTGTGTGACTTACAAGTGAGACTATACCTTTTAAAAGGCCTCTAGATCAGCACCTCTGCCTGAAATAAAATTTCTAGTCTTCATGACTACAGAACAACAGCGAAATGCAGCTGCGGATCTGAGGTCAGAAACAGAGGCATATCACCGTGTACAACTCCAGCCCACTTCCATAATAACTCTTTGCTGCCTCAAATATACAGCTATCTATCTGATTTTGCATGATATAATTTTCGTTGCTGCTAGCCACCAAGAAAGTTGAGGAGAAGGAGCTGTGCATGACACTTAAGACACATTTCACAACAGTTGGAAATCTGCAAATTCAGCACACACTGCTCTGTCTCTCACAAACACAAATCAATCATGAGGGTTAGGTGCTTTGGAATCTTCGTTGACCTGATAAAGAATGCGAGGAGAAGCAACAGTCTATACTGTAATATCTTTCAATATGTTCCCTTCAATTTGGCTGTACCCACGCAGGCAGACAAAACAAATGCAAAGTCATGCACATGGAAGGAATCCCTTTTCCTTACCAATGGTGTGACATAGTGAAATAGAACTACCATGTGCAAGAGAGGAGTATAAGAAGACTTGGGCAACATCTAAAGTTTACAGTAGAACATAAACAGCGTTTGAAAAAAAATATCTAAAGTGCGAGGACCTCAAATAGCTCAATGAGGACTGAGTGCTTGGTAGCCACAGAATGCTGATTAGAGGCAGCAGTGGAGGAAGCAAAGAAATATTATGGAAAAGGGCAAGAATCAAACAGGTCTCACTTGTTACACTCTGATTCACAATCTGCCTGAGATAAATAGGCAAGATCTGTTATACAGGATCACAAAAACAATGGGGGAAAAAACAGCACTTGAGAGTATGTCAAAAGGACTAACAGAAAGCACCAACCCCCAGCCCATGGTTTCCCAGGCAGAGCAGAATGCTAGAATGGAGAAAAGGATGGATAAGGGGCAGATATGTGATGGCACCTACCGATCCCTCTCTCAGGGCTTGCTGTACGGCCGGAAGATCATGTACAGGGCACCACACTTCACCAATAAGGCACTTGTCAGTGATGCTGAAGCTGCACTGGTTGAGAATGAAGTAGATGGCCTTCATCTTCTGGATCCGCACTTGCCAAGCAGGAAGCAGCAGCAGCACCTTCTGTAGTACCTGGTCCAAATATTGCTCTGTCTGGCCCAAGACCTATTTGCCAAAGGAATATGGAAAGAACTAAGATCACAGTCTTCCAAGCGTAAGGGAGAATTGTCATCAAGTACTTCTTGGTTTAGCCATGGAAAGAGTTGCTCAGAACACTAGCACCCTAAGCAGACTGTGGATACTGCATTACCTAAGGCCGTGGAATATGCACTAAGCTTGTAAATTTTGAAATCTGAAATTTCTGTGAGATCACTTAACAGTCTGCATCAGTATCTGCATCAAGATCCTACAGGTTCTTTTTCTCTGACACTTCCTCCTCTTCTCCCATATGTCAAAAGCACAGGTTCCAGGGTGGGGGTGGTAATTGTTACACCTCAAAATGCCCTGATAGCACAATGGCACTTTCTACAGGCTAGTGGAACACACGCACTCCATTGAGTAGTTCAGGAAAAGGGAAGGGGACTGCTAAACGGAAACACTAGGTGAGACAAATAAGGAGAACAGACTGGAAGTTCTAGCCTGAAAACTTGGAACGGGAGTAAGGACAGATGGCAATCGAAATGCAAATATTGGACTTAATTTTTTTTGACTTTTTAACTTGAAAGAAAAAGGTAACAGTGATAACAAAGCAACACTGGATCTCTCAGTGCCTTTCTTCTGCCCTCCCTGAGACTTGCATTTCTACTACAAACCACCCCAAACAGTCCCCAGCCACTTACAATGGTCAAATCTTCTATTTGGGTGCGCAACCGACGCAGGGTCTCCCCACGCTCGGCCTCATCATCAGCATATGGATACAGATGGCAATGAAAGCTAGAGGGAGAGACGGTACAGGGTGAGCATGAGGATGCAAATGCACACTTATACAACATATGGCAGGTGGCATAGGGGAAGGCAGAGGCTCAGAAAGTGAGTTGTCTTGAAAAAGAGTTGATAGCTATGTTAGTTGAATGAAGATAAGCAGGTCTATGGAAGATGTTCTAAGGCTTATGGAAGACATACGACATCTGACTGCCTGTTGAAGCTTATGGCCTGTTGTACTGCAAAGGAATGAGCAACATATTAGAGGAACAACTTTGGAATATATACGTATGTGGGCAAGCGGGAACAAATCGCTGAACACCAGCACCTGGGACACACATCATGTGTCAAACAAGAACAACGAGTATCACGTGATGATGAGGATGTGGGGGGATCTTTGGAAAGAGACAGCACCAAATCAAAAGGGGAAGCACTGCACACAGGAAAGAAAAGCAACAGACAAAAGGAGATCATAGTAGAAGGTAACCATCAGCAGCAGCGAGCAGAATACACATGCATTGCCCCAGCACTCACCAGTTGGCGATCTTTCGGATTTTCTGTCCAATTTGTTCACCCCAGTAGGAGATGATGAAGATGACCCAGGTGACACTCTCACCCTACACATGAGAGGAGAGGTTGCCCAAAAGCCTCTACACTGAGAGGATCAGGAGATGTACCTTGGGTGCCTTCATCCTGGACTAGACCACAGAAGATACCTGTGGCCTCCTTATCTGTGCCCTCTCCCTGCTTCATCCATCCTCACTCTTCAATTTAACCCACACCCAGGGTGTACCCTGTCCACCTTCACTGTGTAAACTCACAGGGTCATCCAGATTAACTCCCCACCCTGAACAATACCTACTGTCTCTGCTCCAACTCACCGTGGCTGGATTTATGACGGGCTCTGGCATCTCTGTGAAATGAGCAACTAGGTAGCCACGGCACGCACGCCACAACAGTCGTTCAAAGGAACTGACTCGCCACGGGTGGATCACACCTGCCACAAAGCTTGGGGGATGAGAGGAAGAAAATACGAAGTGCATATTCAGATTATATGTGCCAGGCTGGGTGCAATGTACTGAAGGGCAAAATAACAGATTCTTTTAATTTGTACAGTACATTTTCAAGGTTACCAAAATGCTTCGTATATAATATCAGAATAACCCTTAGAACAAGGTGGAGAAAATGCAGCCCATGCTTTTCATCCTGGGGTCTCTGTTTTGTGACCTCCAAAGCCTGCATTTTTCAGCTGAAAAACAACCCTAAACCATCCAAACTGTCACAAAAACATGGAGGTTGAGGTGCCCTTTCTCTACACTATCCCCCACTACTTCCAGCCCCCGATACCTGGAAAGTTAACCATTTAACCAGAAGTTAAGTCATTTCTAGTTGTGTACGGAGCAATATCCAGGCTGACAGAGGTGGGGGGTAACTGCATGAAGGAAAACTGGCCCCCACTGCCTTCTCAGTTGTCCATCTCTGCCTTAGGACAGCCCTGTAACAGCACTTTGGCTATGTCCACCTACAATGTTCAGGTCTAGAGTTAAACTAAGGACTTATCACTTCACAATTTTAATCATTTGGCTACACCATCTCTCATCCAGAGGCAATGGCCTTTGTCTGCCCACCTAGCTCTGTCCCTCATGCAGAAGTGTGTCCCTGCCCAGTACAATAATCACACCCTCATGGCTCACTTTATTCTGAGGTCAATCCGCTGTGCCATAGATGGATCAAGCAGAGGCTCTCTATCAGAGAAGGCACGTCCGTGGAATGGGGATCCCAGTGGTACCTGCTAGCAGGAAAAGAGTCTGTCAGGGTAGCACTCAATAATAGAGGAGCACAGCAACGACAGTAAAGGGCCTGGAAGCCACATTGTATGAGAAATAGTCAAGGGTGTTGGGCATGTTTAGCCTGGAGCAGAGAAGTTTGTGAGGATATCCTAAGGATAGGATATCCCAAGAATATTCATATTCAGTTCTCCCTCCACATTCGCAAAGGTTTGGGACATAGAACCCTCACGAAAGTGGGAAAATTGCGAATAACTCCATCTGCTCCCCCTCCCGTTCCCTGCTGGGGCTCCCTCTCTTCCCATTCCCATGCAAAATTTAAGGGAATGGGGTGGAGTGGAGGTTCCCAAGAGCCTTCCATTCATTCTCTGGAGTTCCCCCTGTTCCCATGCATTTTGCCCCAGCACAGAGAAAATGGATGGAAAGGGGGGAACTCTGGAGGAGGAAAGGAAGGCTCTTTGGAGCCTCCCATCCCTTCCATTTTGCCTCAGTGCTAGTTCTCTGTGCTGGGGCAAAATGCATGGGAAGAGAGGAGGGGAACTCTGGAGGAGGAAGGGAAGGCTTTTTTGGGGCCCCACCCCACCCTATTCCCATCCGTTTTGTCTCAGCACAAGATCTCCATACTGGGGCAAAATGCATGGGAAGGGAACTGGGGGGAAGCATGCATGCTCACGAATAATCAAATTCATGAATGTCAAACCCAAAATGTGGAGGGTGGACTGTATATGATGTCCTGTAGAAAACAGCAAACTTGTTTTCTTTTGCTCTGGAAGATAAGATATGAGCCAATACAATCAAGTTACAAGAAAGAGCAAAATATTAGAAAGCGCTTCCTGATAGTAATAGTTGTTCAGCAATGGAACAGACTGCCTTGGAAGGAAGTAGAATCTTTTCCACTGGAGGTTTTTAAGCAGAGGTTGGTCATCTCCTGGGTATACTTTAGCTGTACATTTCCAACACTGGCAAAGGATTAGACTAGATGACATTAAAAGCCCCATCCAGCTCTGTAACTCTATGAGCCTACCACCACAGAGCTCATGAATTCTTGTATATAATTCTCACAGCCATCCAGCTCCATTCAGAGGTATGTATTTAAAGCTGTCAGCCTGTAATACTTAAAATTCAGGGTAAAAGAATTTCCCAGGGCCAAACAAGTGCAACTGAAACAGCTACATTTATTCTTAATGTATTTGCCCCACTCAGGAGTGAAACGTGAAAATGTGACAAAATGAATGCACCATGTACGGGGAGGTGAATGCTGTCCCCTAGTCCCCTGCCTTATACGGCTGCCCTCTGCCACTTGAAAGCCCTTTTCTGTTCTACAGAGCTCAGTTCTGGTACCAGACACAGGCTGGTACAGCTAACAGACCACAAGGAGATACACTGCAGGAAGAGCACTGGTTTGAGCATTTGATGGGCCAAGTAAAATCTGTCAATTAGTAACCAAGCATTTAACATCTGGAGACACACACAAAGGTCCACCATCAGTAGGTTTGATACTTGGGCTAATAATTTAAAAACCTAAATTAGATAGCTGTTGTTGTGAAACAATGATACTATCACTGGTAATAAACTGTTGTGTTACATTTTTATTCTACATTATCACCAGATTCCTCACAGTGATACACATTGTGTACATGCACACACACACACAGTTTTTATCCTATGAGGCAGATTAGACAGAATGTGTGCAACACTGGTAGACTAGTAGAGTTTTGAACCTAGATCTCTTTCATGCTAACTTGGTTCGCCATGCACTTTGCTATAGAGGATTGCTTGCTCTCCTGTTTGAAAGATGACTGCAATTATACCAGGGAACAAAGCTGCCTCTATTCCTCTTCTTTCTAACCAAATAACACCTTTATAGGGAGAAAAGAGGAATCTGCCATCATAACAATATCAAACAGTACGTGATCAGCTGAAAAATCTGACCGACAATTTGTCAGCCGTTAATTTGGAAACAAAAAATTCTGATATCCTATCAGCTACACTGATGAAGAGAAGCCAGGGGGAGGGGCAACAAGATACACATCTTGTTATAGCTTAACATTAAATTATGGTTTCTCTTACAATTGCATCCCTTTCTCTTAATCTCCGGCTAGCCAAAGAAGCAGGTATGGAAAAGGAAGTCTGTGTGCATGGAGGGCAGGGAAATCACTTACCAGCTGACCTGTGAAGTGCTGTCCTTCCTGCAACACCTGAACATGCTCTCGCATCTCCTGCAGCCGGCTAAGCAGCGCCTCACGGTTGTGACTGACCTCTCTCAGCTCCTGTGCCAGTGTCTCTGACTCCTCTTGGATCTGCAGGGCATCGCGGGATTGCGGAGCTGGCAAGTTCTCCTCAGGGGGTGTCAGTGACAGCCCAGCCTTCCGCACTTCCTGCGTCAAGAAAGCTGAGAAGGAGAAGTGGGACATGAGGAGCACCAGCACCTGGGACACCCTTTTCCATTCAGGATCCTGGAAAACCAGGCTCAGATACATTGAGATCTACAGCATTAAACACAGCTCAACAGACAACCCACTAGGCCAATAGTTGAGAACCCGTGTCCCTCCAATATTGAACGATAGCTCCCCTCATCCCCAACCACTGGCCATGCTGGTTAGGACTGATGGGATCTGAAATCCAACATCATGTAGAAGGGCCACAACTTCCTCATGCTTGCACAAGGAACTTTGCAAATTCCTGTTTCTGTTGGGTGCCTGGACCTAGAGAAACAGAAGAAGCTGTTAAGTGCTATGTACGCTAAATGTACGCTACTGGTGGCGTACATTTGGCCTGGCTGGTTACAAGTTGAGAAACTGTCAAAGACATGACTAGAATAATTCTCACCTATTGCTAAGGAGCCTTGTGAAAGTGAGAAATTTCATAAAACTACAAGCTGCTAAAATTTTCTAAGTTACATCAGCATGAAATTACAAAAGCCTCCATGTACAAAAGACAACTGAATTTCAAGCCCTTCCTGCTACAAATTAAACAGAAAAATTCATGAAGAAAGGACATCATGTTAAAGAGGAGCAGGCTTGTTTCCGCTGCTCTAGAGACTATGACAAGGAACAACAGATTCAAACTGCAGGAAAAGAGATTTCATCTAAACCTCAGGAAGAACTTCCTGATGGTCAGAGCTGTTTCGCAGTGGAATATGCTGCCTTGGAATGTGGTGGAGTCTCCTTCTTTGGAGGTTTTTAAGCAGAGGCTGGATTACCATCTGTTGGGAATGCTTTGATGTGAGTTTCTGCAGGGCAGGAGGTTGGATTGGATAACCCCTGTGGTCTCTTCCAACTCTATGATTCTATGGCTCTATGATTCTAAGAGTCACTGTTTCTTTCTGTTGCTTGCAACTCAATCTAGAAGCCCCACAATGCCCACAAAATCTGCTCTTAACAGGACAGAGAAGTAGTGTTTTTTACTATACCCAATAGTGTGGTTTAGAATATTTTCAAAAAACAAAAACCTTCCACTACTATGTTTTCCAATAGAAAACTGTTCATGATTTAAAATGGAATGCTTTCCCAGACTAACACAGTATTGGGGAAGAAAACATATTTTGAGTTGTATGGACACATGTAAAATTAATGTACCATGCTTTTTTTAAAAAAAAAAAGCCTTGATAATTAAATATACGTTATATATAGTAAAATATGTTCTCATCAATTTAGGGCATTAGGATACTTTCCCCCACAAAACACCCATGAGATCACTGACAGTGCCTTCAAAAGCTGTGGTCTCATGAGAAGGAAAGAGGAAGCAACAAATTACAACAGGCAGGGGAATGCCAGGAAGCATACATTACAGCAGCCAGTAACTTGGACAGCTAATATACTAATTGCCCAACCACATTCATATTCATGAAGATACTTAAGGTTGAACAAGCAGCAAAAAACAGGCTGTGTGAAAATGTGTAACTACCACTAGTCAGAAACCAGAAATTACATTAAGACCCATAAAGCATGGCTTTGTTCTTAAAAAAGAAAGTCTCATGATTTGCTAATTCAATTCTTTTTTATGATGGAGTTTCAAACTGCCAAGTTCTGGAAGCCTTGCCCAGCTCTCTGGCTGCTCTTGGATGGCCCAGGCAACTTATATCCACAGGCCCGGCAAGTTGTCTTGGGAAGACTTCATCATCACACCTGTACTGGGAGACTCACTGTTCTTGTCACCACAGATGACTGACAGACCCCCACCCAGCTCCCTGAGGCACAAGGGCCACTTACTGAAGGTTTTTTCCATATCTTCACATCGCCGGACCTCTCCCACATAACGCCGCTGGAAGGCATTGACGTGGGGGTTCAACTGAAAATCAAAGAATCAAATTGCTAGTGAAGAACTCACTACAGACAGAACACAGAAGATGTTGGAGCCTTAGCAGACACAAGACATCACTGTATCATAGCCAGCTATCTTAAGAAATGTGGAGGGATTCATGTCTCTGTATGCAGCCAAGATGTTCTTTGCTCTTGAACAAAGAACACTAGCCATTTTCTCCCGCACCAACACGCATTGTCATGTGACACAAAGTAGAAAAAAATATTACTAGTTCTCATGATTGTATTGGGAAAATATACATAAAATTTAAAAAGCTGTCACAGGTACAACCACATATCAACTGCCACCACATATAAAATCATGTATCCAATGTTTTGGATAAACTGTTTCTCTACAAAGGCCCCCACAAGAGCTCAACTTTTGTTTCTATGGTCTTCCCACAAAGGTTTCCCTCAAGCCCTCTTGCACCTACATCACGGAATTCCACAAGTCCCCGTTCTCCTAGCTCACTGACGCAAGCGTACGCTGAACCTGACTGCAAGAAGAGCTGGGCGAGGCAGATCTCTTCGCTGCGGAACATGAAGCCCATGTTGCTAGAAGAGACCAAAAGAGAAAAGCAGTTGATGAGACAAGCAAGGCCAAAAGGGTACTAACAGGCACCAACTCCCTAACAGTCCAGCTATGATTTACATTTGAGAAGGGTGCAGTCTGAGGGTTGTTGCTGGTTTTTCAGTGGCTATCTGACTAGGATAAACTAGTGACAGGAGGGTAGCGATGCGAACCGGAATGGGCAGGGGAAAGGCACTGGCAACAAAGCAGTAGAGAGGATGGACTATTAGGGGGAAGTCACAAGGATGGTTTCTATATTCAGTCCTGCCAGAATTTGGAAATGTTACTCTTCTGGATGTGTAGAATCTGCCAGCCAGTATGTCCACCACCGGCTGGAGAATACTGGAGCTTGTAGTCCAAAAAAGCAATGTTTGCAATCTCTGGTCACGCCAATATGGAAAGTTCATTACTAAGAAAGATCCCTGGGCAATAATGACTGAAGACATTTCACCAAAAAGAAACTCCCCAATGCATGACATTAAAGATACACAACCTGACATTCAGCAGTTGCGCAAGTCTATTATGTCTTGTCAACAACTTACCTTCAAGCACTCCACAAAGAAGCTGAAAATAGGGGTTATCCTTCAGCTGCTGTCTCTTTGAAGCTCCAGGACCTTGTTGCTTCTAACACCCAAGCTCTGGCTACTGACTCACGTGGATACTTTTCCCCTTCTTAGCTCTGGAATTACAACAGAGTTTCCAAGCCAAACCACAACCATCAGTTTCACAATGTGTGCCTGAGTCAGAGCTCTGTGTTGCTCACATGGGATTAAAAAATGTCCTGCGATGGCAAATCTGGGACTCAAGCTGAAGAAAACGGCAAAGAGATCCTTGCAAGTATTAGCTTGACATGTCAGATGAGGCAGAGTATGTTGTCCTTGTAGCGCGAGAGAGAGAGACAGACAAGAGGCAAGAGTCAACTATTAGCCAAGAAGCAGAATCTTCTCAAGTTGTCTTTCCAAGAGCTCCTCTCTACCTTGTGAGAGGTGAATCAGTTGCAACCAGAATTTAAAATCTTTTTTTTTTTAACTACAACTCTGAGAATCCCCCAGCTAGCATGGCCAGTACCACACTGCCTGAGGATTCTGAGAGCTGCAGTCCAAAACGCAATTTCTTCCAAGCTTTGGTTGCACCTCAATGGGAAGTCATTTGCCATGGGCATAAAGTGATAATGACAGCCAACACTGACCAAAAAGATTTTGCTGTCTGAGGCAGCCATCAAGTGACATTTCCTTCTCACACACCCAAGTCAAGATTATTTTGTCAGCCATGTTGTTTTTTCACATGAAGTGGGGTAAAAATCCAACATCAGAAGAGAAAAAACTATTTGATTTCCTCTTAAGACACCACAAATCTACTGCCTGAGGCAATAATAGCACCCTGGTTATAGCTGGATAAGGACCCTCTCACAACTCCATGGTAGATCTGGGAAACCACAGAACTTTTTCAATAGCCACGGGACCCACACACAGAGCAAGTATCTAGATCAAGCACTCACTGTTGAAAGATTAGTCTTAATATAATTGATATGCCAGACCCTAACAGCTCCTCAGGCCACTTCCTGTGGTAGAAACTGCACACAGAAAGATCACACTCTGCCACCCTATCAAAACATCTCTTTCCACATGTATGAACTAGGCATACCTGGTACTCTTGTCCTGACTCAAAAATTATCCTGAGTTGGATTCTCCTGAACAGAATATCCCTCCCATTCCATTTAGAAGAGGGATTCTGTTCCTCTGTCTGAACAATGCTGGAGTAACAAAGGTGCAACTTCTCCCAACCCAATTTTGCAGTGACAGGAAAGGACCCGTTAGGGTGTAGCAAACACTGCCTTGTTGCTGAGCTCCTCAAATTACAGAAACTCTGTCCCCAAAGGTGATCTATCTACCAGCAGAGGAACTGAAGGTTCTTCACTGTGGATCATGCATTGCAAGAGGTCTTGCACTTTTTTTCCTCTTAAGTTCTAAGATCTCACATTGCTTTGAAAAAGAGAAATCCAACCCTATGACACTTCAGTGAGGGGTAAGAAAAAGCAAAGAAACAACTCACAATTTTCTGCTACAGAAAGCTCTTCAACATGCAGCAACATGAGTACTGACATCAACACTGAAATGCCGCCACATGTTGAAAGTCGGACGGGGACCTAGGCCAGGCTGAGCTAGGCTGTGCTCTGCTTCAACTACAAACAAATTTCCTTTGGCTTTTGAATGGAAGTTTTTGAACTCGTAAATCTGGTTGTAGCACTCTTAAAGTGAACTCTGCAGAGATTCTGGACTATGTTTTAATACAACATTTAAAAAAACAACTTCCCAAATCCTGGGAAATTTTTCTTAAAACAAAAATGAAAAACAGAAACAAGACTCACTTGTGGGTAAACTGCAGCCCTCTAGGTGTTTGTTGAACTGCGATTCCCATGAGCCTCTGCTAGCATAGCCACTTTTCCTATCCCTGGTGTATTGGGTAAAGAAAAAAACTGTTTTTTTTTAAGCAAAGGGACTAATCTGGAATCATCCTCCATTAGTGGAAACACAGACTCCTGGAAGAAACAGTTCTTCAGACTTTGTGGCTGAGGTTAATTACTAGTGACTCCTAGCCCAAAGAACTTCCTCTCTTTAGTACTGCAGTACATTCCTAATCTTCCACTTTTTTTTTCAGATTAAGAGATTAAAAACACACAGGTGTGGCATTTAATGGGAAATGAAAAATGCCTAGCCATATCTTTGAAGAGCACTGTGCTTATCTAAGAAAATTAATACTACCACTACTAGTAATAATAATAATAAAGAAGTGTACAAGGGTTCTCACATTCTCAACCTGCATTGCACCCAATGCAATCAACAGCTGCACTACCATCAAAAAATTCGGGGGAGAAAACACACACGCAGGTTATTATGTTACAGAAAAGTGAGGGAAGCTCTGCAAAGCTACCACCACTTCAGAAGTGGCATGGAAACACCCCCTCACCGCTGGCAGAAATTAGTCTTCAGGAAACACACCACTCTGGGGGTTTTTTTCCTTATGGGGAGGTGCCGCAGTTCCAGCTGCATTTGGAAACAAAAGCCTTGCTTTCTGACCTCACTGGGCTGCGCTTCCAGACCAAATTGATCCTGAAACATTATCAGCGCAGATGATTCTGCAGGTTCAAAATCCACAAGCAATGTGTAAACTCTCAAAATAGGGACATCTAATCTCTTTATTGACGGAAGTGGGAGAGGGGGATGGCCCACTCCTCACGTGAGCAATATCCACACACACACCCCCCCGCATCTTAACTCCACCGCTCAACTACGGCCATTGTGAATGCAAGATGGAGGCCACTTCCGCACTAGACTGTTATGGCGCGATTATTCCACTTTCAACATCCTACGGAATCCTCAGGTTTGCAATTTAGGAAGGGTCTCCTCCCTAAACGGCAAACCCCAAGATTCCATAGGATGTTGAAAGTGGAATAATCGCGCCATAACAGTCTAGTGCGGAAGTGGCCGGATACAACCCCCCTCCAGACTTGCAAAGAGGCACGTGAGCTGGGCGGTCGGGAAAGCCCCTTGCAAGAAACGGAGCAGGGCAGTGGGGAACCGGGGGTCAGTGACAGATCTCGCAATCGGTTCAGCGAAACCAGAACCGAACTCCAAAGATCGCCCCTGGCAGCATCTATGACCGCAGCCATAGCCTTTGCATCCGCCCCCCCCGCAATCCCACCGTAGCGACCAATCCACACGCACCCCTGACCGCCTCCTCCCCATCCCCATCCCCCTCGCCAGCAATCTCCGCCAGGAAAAGCCAGCGGCACCACCCGGGGCTCCGCAGAAGGGACTGGGAGGCATGCTTGGGGCTGATCTACGCGGGTAGTCCTCGAACCCGATCGCCCCCGCCATCCCCACTGCCACATTAGGAGGGAGGATTAACCCGGAGAAAAGAGGCGCAATTGGAAAAGGAGACGAGAAGCCCCAACCCTGATTCTCTGTCCCGCTGCAGCCGTGCAGAAAAAGAAAGGAAGGAAAGAAGGGCAGAGATTTGCCCCGAAGAAACCGAAAGAAGGGGAGCAGAGCAGAGGAGCAGCTACCGAGTTGCTCTCGGCAAACTGGAGGGAGGCAGGGAGAACCGGGGGTCTTGGGAGGAGCTGGGTCAGGAGGAGGAAGCACCGAGGCCGGGAGCGCGAGGCGGGGCGGAGGGGCTCAACACGTACCCTCCTTGCAGGGAGGCGGCGGCGGCGGCAACAACCGGCCGTCGCCGAGCGAGCTGCGAGCGCCGAAGAGCGGCTTCCTGCTCTGTGCCAGGAAGGGCCAAACCGAAAGGAGGGCTGAGCTGGCCCGCCCCGAGAGAATTCCCCGCACGCCGCCCCGAGGCACTTCCTGCCGCTGCCCCATCGAGGCCGGCGGGCGGGCAGGCGGGCGGGCGGGCCGGCAGGCGGCCGGAGGGGGGCCGCGGGGGCACGGCCGTCGCTTCCACCTCCTCAGAAAGGAAGGGAAGAAAGGATGGCCGTTTCCGCACTAGACTGTTGTAGTGCTACGGTATTATTCCACTTTCAACGTCCTATGGAATCCTGGGGTTTGCGGTTTAGGGAGGGGCCAGCCAGACCATAGGACGTTGAAAGTGGAATAATAGCACTGCAGCAGTCTAGTGCGGAAATGGCCAGTGTTCCCTCGCTTTCGAAGGAATGGAGGCCGGGGTCTCCTCAGACCACCAGGCTTACAGGCGGCCGGGCCCTATGTAGGTTTAGTGAGAAGCGAGTCGCATTGACTGAGGAGTTTGCTCCCCAGTGAGCGTGCGCAAGGGGATTCCGTGGCGGCAGCCGAGCGGAGCATTACGCGGTGCATAGATGCACGGAGGGCCTGCAGCGAGGCGCGAGGGCCTGGGCACCCCACCCCACCCCAGCTGAGGGCACGCCGTCTCGCGCCACGGGCGTTCACTCGGAAGCTACGAGGCCGCTAATGGCGCGAGAGCGGGCGGGCCTGCCTCAGCAGAAATGGCCCCGGGCCTCTCCGTGACCGAGGCTGCGGCCTATGCGTTTTATTTATTTTTTCCGTGCCTTCCTCGTCAGAACCCGGAGGGTGCTGCTTCTGCGCTGCTGGCGCCGCTTCGCGCCTCAGCCGAAGCTTTAAGAACTAGAAGCGGGACGAGCACGAAGGCCTAGAGGGGATGGTGTGCTGGGTGTCTACGGTACTGCACGCTGGAGGGGGCACGACCAGATTTTACTATCGCTCCTAGCGAGTGCCCTAAAAGTTGCCCGCTGTTGTCATAGAGCGGGGTAGGAATCAGGCAGCGTTCCAAATATTGGACTACAACTCCCAGAGCCACAGCTAGCATAGCCAACGGTGAGGAATGCTGGGCGTTGCAGTCTAACACCACCTTTTTCCTGCATGGCAGGGGGTTGGACTGGATGGCCCTTGTGGTCTCTTCCAACTCTACATTTCTATGATTCTATGTCCTCTACCCCCCGCCAGTGGGAACCCTGAGCTAGTTCGAGCCTGTTCCTTAAAATGCAATACCCAATTTTCCACATTTCGACTTGCAACATCTGGTAACAACTCCATTTCTTTCACTATGATTTAGGGTTCCTCTTTCCACCTCCACTCCTTCATTTTATTGCCCAACTGTCTATTTCTGAGCCCCCGAAAAGGCAAAGAGAGGAGGAATCCTTGGCTATACAGTGTCTCATTCCCAAGACTTCCTGTTTTGGAATGTCTTATGAGAACTGCTTTATTCATGTGTGGGGTGGACAACTTAGTCTGAAGTTCCTGTGATTCCTCCTAACTAGCCATGTGGAGGGGGACTGCAGTCCATCAGTATCTGCAGGGCCACACACATTCATGCCTTCTCAGAGGGGTCTGAACTGCCCAAATTCTCCCTTCCATTCACTGTTCATTCTTTGAATGAAGCTCTGCAGGAGGCTTCTCTGACCAAAGCCCCCCCCCTTCCCACTTCCAGGAGAAGCAGGGGAGACCTTTTCACCAAATTGACAGAGGCAGAGGGAGAAGGCCAGCCAGCAATATAGAAGATAAATCTGGCAAAGAGCTTCATTTCACGTGAACATGAGGAAGCATTTCTGCCTCAGTGGCATAGCACCCGGCAGTTAAACAGACATGTAAGCTGATCAAACAGAGCAAGGAAACTAGGTCAACCAAGCCTTCCCCCTCTATTTACTCTTCCATAACTTAACTTTCCAAATGAATAAACCCAATAAACAAAATAGTCATGGAAGGCAGAAAGCCAGCAAGGCCGTGAGATTCAGGATGTTACACACAGTGTCATGTACTACTGGCAACTGAAGAGAAGTCACAGGTATTGTATTCGGTGTAATGAGCTTTCTTGGGCTTGAGACTTCAATGACCTGAAGAAGCTGAAAAATCTGTGTAGGAGGCATTCAGGGCATCTAATTCCCATGAACAATTACAAAAGAAATATTTAACAGTGTCCTGGAGAGAATTTTGCAAATTTTGTAACTAGTTTACAGCTACATGATGTCTATAGTGGATTTTTCCACACAAACTATAGTGACAAAAAGAACAGCATCACTTTGCGAAGAAGATGCCATTACTTCCAGCACAAAACAATACACTGTTGCTCAAGGGTACATTAATAAAGGTAAGATGCTGCTAACAAAGAGTGATTTAGTCACTAGAAACAAGAGATGGAGATGTGACAAAGCTGTAAACCAAATGATGAATTGTCTATGGTGCAAAAGGTGTGCATGCCACACCTCGTGTAGATATACACAGTCACTTGTGTATGTTGGCACCAATGACTTGCAGAATGTAATAATGCAGTCCTCGAAACTAAATTTTGTTTGCTATGTAGGAAATCAAAATTCAGAACTTCCAAGGATATTTTTTTAGGGCTGCCTAGACAGGGAAAGCTGCCTAGACAGGGAATTCAGTGCATGGATGAGATGTGGGTGGCAGGAAGAGTTTGAATTTGTCAAGTCAGTGAGGAACATTTTGAGACAAGGTGATCTTATGGGGGGGGGGCAAGCTGCACCTAAATGGAAAAGGAGTGTTGGCACTTAATATCGGGAAGCTTGCTGAGTAGTTTTTAAACTGACCCTTGGGAGAAAGCCAACAAGAACTAAAGAGAATCCAGGTTGAAATTAATCATCTCTATGTGATGAGGCTAATCACTCTAACAGATGAAGTACAATTAGGCAGCAGTTATAGAGTAAAACACAATAGTTGGCCAAAAGGCTGCAGGAAACATAGACCAGAGACATTGGGAGAACAGTGATACTGTATGCATGTATTTATGTATAAACCAGTGCTACCAGCCTCCAAGCCAAGACGTAGAAGTTCTTTTATTTTAAAAGAGAACAAAGATATAATGAGCACAGTGGAAATTTGGTAGAATGGAGGAAAACAGTGGTTTACTCTGCATTCAGGGAAAGCCAGGGAAGACGGTACCAGGGCAGTATAAGTCAGAGGGGGCACAAAATTAAACAACTAAGAAATCCCAACAGGGTAGACCCACTGCAGACAGTCGTTAACAACACTAGGCTCCCAAGGCATTTTAACAACAGGAACATATTCTACCCATCCAGATGAAAATTATTGGGGCTATCACAATTCAAGAATGGTATCAGGGAAGCATCCAAGGATGAAAGTTATAGTGATAAAGCAACCCTAACTATCTTTGCACAAACTGTTTTGTTTACCACAAAGAGGTAAAAATTTCTAGATATAATAATATAACAATTGTTCACATGTGGGTGAAAAGTTTATGACACAGATTAAAGCTCTGTATGACGTACAAGAGGTGAGAATAATTATCAATAGTATCAAGGAAGAACCTATTATAATAACTAAAGGAACAAGACAAGGTTGTCCATTATTGCTACTAGTATTTATTTTAACATTGGATATTCTGAATAAGAAAATTAGAGAAAATAACCAATTAAAAGGATCCAAGATAAAATGGAATGAATTTGAATTATGGGCCTTCGTGGACAATTTGATGATATTTCTGGAAGAGCCTCAAGAAAATATAAAATGGTTGATTGAGATTCCTGAAAACTACAGCATGGTCATTACTATGAACATGCTGAAAAAAGAAAAGGAATTAAAAATATTTTAGAATTTAAGGTGGAAAAGATTGAAATACTTAGGTATAACCATTATGAAAAAGAATTCTGAACTTTTGACAACAACTATCAAAAGGCATCGACTAAAATTAAGAAAGATTTGGAAAATGGAACAAATTGAAATTGTCACTAATGAGTAGAATTGCTATACTTCCTAAAATAATGTATCTATTTCAAAATACACTAGTCATTATGAATAATGCTCCTTTCAACAATGGGACAAGGATATTTCTAAATTTATATGGGGAGGGAAAAAACCCGGTCAGGTAGAAGATACTGAAAGATGCAAAAGAAAGCGGTGGATTAGGGCTCCCAGATCTTAAATTATACCATTATGCTTATGGATTAGATTGGGTAAGGGACCAGATTAATATGAAAGATAAACCATTATTGCAATGAGAAGGATTCAACCTAAATTTTGGATGGCATACTTATCTCTAGTACAGAAAGGATATTGATAGAGAATTTCAGAATCATTACATGAAAAAGTCTCTTGATTAAAATTTGGACAATTTGTAAAAGTAAATCTTATAGAAAAATCCCTATGTGGACCTACCCCCCAAGAGGTATTTTTCATTGGTGGAAGGTTAAATAATGAAGATTGGATGAGATATAAAATTCTCATTTAGGAAAGAGACACCCAAGGGTTAAAAAGTAGAGAAGAACTAAGTTCTTAAAGGTTTAGATGTGCAATGGTTTCCATACAGACAATTATAGGAAAAGTTTAAAATAGACCTTAAACTGGAAGGACTTGCAAAAAGAATATAATGAATTGGATGATATACTGCTTTTTAAAAAAACAGGAATTATTGCTAATTTATATAAAATATTGCTGAAAAGAGAAAATGAAAGTGAGCAGATAAAAAAGGGTATGATAGATTGGATGCAAAATCTTCAACATCCAATAGAATATGATTAGTGGCAGAAATTGTGGACATCAAGATTTGAAATTTACATTAAGTATTGAAAGAGAAACACTATAAAATGTTTCATCACTGGTATATAATCCCTTCTCAATTGTATAAAATTAATAAAAATGGCCAAGAGAAGAGTTGGAAATGTGGAGAAGAGAAGTTCCTTTTATCATAAGCAGTGGAAACAGCTAAGCAATACTGTAAAGCAGCTAAGAAAAACTTGAAGCAAATTCATATTATTATTATAGAAATTTTGGGAATTTCTTCTGAAACGAAACCCAAAATGTATTTGTTGAATATAATTGATAAACAGTCAGAAATGAAGATAAATACTAAATTGTTATTTTGTATGATAACCATAGTGAGAATTCAGTATGCACAAAAATGGAAAGAACCAGAGGTACTTCAACTTAAAAGATTGGTCATTAAGGTTATTGGATATAATCAAAATGGAAAAACTTGTGGTCTTGTTAGCAGAGGGGATGATAAAAGATTTTGAGAAAGAGTGGGAAATAATTAATACTTATATTTCAAAAAGTTGTTTGAATAGGTGATATGTTTATGGTTAAGTTGTAAATTATAAAATATTATAAGGGTGAATTTTGAAGAACAGTGATGCAAACAATTTTGATTATAAATATCTAACTTTTGTATTAAGACAAGAGGGTGTAGAAAATTTCCTCTATTTAAAGTGTAGAAGTTTCTTTTTATAAGAAATGTCTTCTCATTTGTGTAAATGGAAAGAAGTTACTGGAAGTATTGATAAGTAGTATTTCAAGGTTTAATTTACACAGAAATAGAACATAAGCAGGAGAAAGAAACGAAATGTAAATTTTGTATTTTGTATTGTGTGATTTGGAAATGGTACATACTTGATTTTTTAAAAAAAATTTAATTAAAAAAACCTGTTTGCCCAGAAGAGGTGGGCACAGAACTGATTACACCAGAGAGATGCATAAACACAATCCAAAGCAGCACCACAGGCCTAGTGGGAGACGTGCTACTAAAGAGAATAGAAGCAGTGACTACAATGCTATCAATTCAACATACAAAATACTCATCAGGCAACAACTCCCAATTGAGTCCAGCACTTCCCTAAACTGAAATGCGAAAAAGCCAAGCTGTCCAGAATGCTGGGGAGGGGGGAGTCACTCAAACCGCAATAATAGAAGCTTCGATATAATGGACGTACTACTGGAAAGGTACCATAAAGTCCAAGAGGTCATCAATACGGTCAACAGTCAGTGCCAGTGGACCAATCAGAGGGAAAAAGGCACCTACCATTAATCCTTTTCTCCTCCCCTTTTATATCGAATTATTTTATACATATCAAAACCAACATAGCTCACCTGGACTTCACTATACTATATAATATGGCAATTTTAAAAGTTAAATGTGTGGAAATACCAGTTGGCATGGGAGACTGACTCAGCATCAACTGTCTGCTTTGTTTCATTTTCCATCCAAAAACATCTCACACGATTTTACTTCCTATTTTCCTACATAGTAATTTTAGTTGACCTGATTATACCAATTCATTCTGAGTAAGAATATGAGTAGGAAAGGGAACATATGCTTAACAACAGTGCCTATTAAGACTTCCCATATTTCTGGAGGGACATAATCAAAAAATTAAATGCTGCTGTGTGCCTGGACCATGGTAGCGGCTTACTCTCCTGCGCTCGCTGCCTTTTCTCTGCCTTTCCGTCTTTTCCCTCACCCTTGTGCAGCTCCCTTTAACTTTAGTTTACTTCAAATGACATGCATACTAAGCAGAGACAGAAATCATTCAGAGGAAGAATCAGAAAGTTTTACAAATTACCACAGTTTGTAAGCTAATGGATCATACAGACTTGATTGGACATCCCATAAAACTTTCGTAACACTTAACAGCCACAGTCCCTCCTGCCCCTAAGTTGTCAATCAGCAAGACCTGGTGCTGTGGAAAAAATCCTTATTGTAAGTGTAATTGATCTGTACTTGTAAATAATTATTGTTGAGCGCCAAATGTGGTGTATTGTTTTCAATACTCGACTATGACCCTGGAGACCAGGGTTTGATTCCCCACTCAGCCATGGAAACCCACTGGGCACCTTGGGTGCATCACATACTCTCAGCTGCAGAAAATCTCATGATATGGTGACACTAAGTTGGAAACAACTTGAAGGCCCAGAACAACAACATACTGTTAAGTGATAACAATCAAAGTACATTGAGCCATGCAAATCTTTTGTTTTTCTCTGAATCATAACTGCTTTATTCTGACCTCCTCCTTATCCAGTTTTTGTTTTCTAAGTGCAGATGGCTTTAAAGGTCTTGCCAGAAAGAAGAGACTTATAAGCGCTACAACTGTGCAGAGCGAATGAACCTTAAACTTCCACAGAGCAAAGGAGGTGCTCTGCTACACCATCTATTTGACATGAGAATCAGGTATACTGTAAGAAAGGCTGACCCTCACTGGTTTCAAGATGTAGCACAGATACTCTGACCCTCTTCAACAGCAGAAGAAATCGACACCACGGCTTTAACAATGGAGCTCTTTATCTGCTAAAGCTGCTTAAACTATCAGAATTCAGAGACAATGCAATCTGTCTCTCAAGAGATCTGTTGGTACCACCAGTACCGTACAACTCCATTGTGTCACACACCAGCAGGAATAAAGAGAATCCTCACCATCTAACTCAATACCTGGATTTTTATCATCAAACATAAGCGGCTAAAACAGCTGAAGACTTGGGGGGGGGGAGCCGTGCTCATTTCTCAAAGGACCAAATGCTTATGCAAACTCCCTTCTTTATCCACTCAGGCCTATCTTACACAAACACATTCCTGGCAAAACTTTCATTGCAGAGTACACAAGACTTTTATCTTGGTTCTAAGGGATGCTTATCTTTAAGCAGACCCTTCCATTCTATTCAAACCTGATTTAAACATTCAGAAAAAAGCATATGGCACAGGCTTCCTGCAATTGTACAAGCAGGAGAAAGAGCTGTTATCAACAAGCTGTATAAAGAATATTATAATATATGAAGAAAGATCAGGTTTATCCACACTGGGCAAGTTCTCTACCTGCAGCATATTTATGATTCAACAGATGTTACTAATACCAGGAACACTCTAAGATTTCTTTGATCTTTGAACTGACTTGGAAATAGAGGGCAGCAAAGAGGATATTAGTTCCACAACAGTGCCTTCAAACAAAAAAACCCATTCAGCAGGGAGAATATAGAAGAACATGTGTTCTCATAGTTCTCTCTCTAACCACCCCGCTTCCTGACCAATGTCCTTATGTTACACTTCAATTTTGCCCTTCGCTAGAGGTCTTGCCTTAAAGGGAAAGACAGGTTGAGGAAGCTGCTTTCCTTTCCCCACTCCCCCCCCCAAGCAAGACTGTGCAGTCTACAATATCCCCAGAAAGTTTTGTCTCCTACTCCCTCAAAACACAAGAGAATGAACAACAGGTGCATGTTCTTTATTGCAGGTGTGGCTTCAGTTCAGTGGCTGGTTGTGATGAGTGAAGGTTAAGTTTAAGTGCTCCATCACCGGTACAAATAGTCAGCTTGGATGTTAGCAGCAATCTCAGCTTCCCACTTGTCGCCATTGTTGAGCAGCTTCTCTTTGTTGTACAGAAGCTCTTCATGTGTCTCAGTGGAGAACTCAAAGTTAGGGCCCTGCAGATCACAGGAAAAAGAATGTCCTCAGATCAGACTGCATACCTCACCTCACAAAAGCAGGAGGCAGTGTTTATTCTCTGAGTAGCTCCACCTTCCAGATGCAAACCCAGTGTGGGCAACCTCAAAATATGAACCTCAACATATTCATCCCAGCCCATTCACCTCCACAATGGCATCAACAGGACAGGCCTCCTGGCAGAATCCACAATAAATGCACTTGGTCATGTCAATATCATAGCGTGTAGTTCTTCGGCTGCCATCAGCACGAGGTTCTGCCTCAATTGTTATTGCCTATGAAGAAGAAAGAGGCACAATTCACTAGCAGGTGGCATTCTAGCAACTAGCAGATTGCTCAAAGGGGAGGAGGTGAGGGAACAGCCTGACAGAAAATAGAATTCAGGTTATTCATGCTATGAATGAGAAGGAATTAAGGTCGGTAGAGAAGTCTCAAATGAAAGTATGTTAGAAAAGGAAGAGAGTTGTTAAGCAAGGACTTAAACCCCTACCCCAAACGAAAAGTACTATTTCAAACACCATTTCCACAGTGGATATTACTAAGGGATACAATCAAGGAATTGTCATTTTAGTAGCAGGGAAAATATTTCACAGATCAATCAGGCAGACACACATTCTCACGGCAGAAAAGGGAAGTCCCACAGAGGTCACAGGGACTACGTACAAGCAGATTTGCAGATCCAGCTGAAATCAGTAAAGCCTACCTGACTCCTATATGTGCCTCCGTGGTAAATTGCAAGTTTCCAACTGCTTATACCTCTCACCTCCCAAATGCAGCTGGTAGCCAGAAATGAATTTTAACTTTTGCATTGAACACCTGTATCATGTATAGATATCTCTAACAGATCAGGAAAGAAAGAAGGGACAACAGGACTCTCACCTGAGCAGGGCATACAGCCTCACAGAGCTTGCACGCAATACATCTCTCTTCTCCAGATGGGTATCTGCGCAGGGCATGTTCCCCTCGGAAACGGGGGCTCAAGGGACCCTTCTCGAAGGGATAGTTGATGGTGGCAGGTTCCCTAAATAAATAGCTCAAGGTCATAGCCAAGCCTGAGAAAAACAGCAAAACAAAATACACAGTTTATTTAAATGCTCTTTTCATTTCACAACAAAGTTCGGGGAAGATCAGCTACAGAGGTAAATTGTTAAAAAGACTACTTTGCTAATGTCCAAATGTGCTAGAATTGAGAAGATTTAATATTACAGCTGTTTCCTGGAGTGCTACAATTGGCTGCCTGCCTGCTCACCTTGGGTTAAACTGTAATTATCATCGGGGGCATGCTCTGTCATAAATTGCATCCAGCATGAACCTCCTTTCTATCCACTGCTGCTGTAACATCAGCCCACAAACACCAGAACTATCACAGCTGCCCTCACAGTATTTATTTGTGTTTTTTTTTCAAATGAAGTGACAGTGCAGAAATTCAGCTAAGATAACATAACACTCTATCACAGCTACCAGTTCAGGGTCTTAGAATCATAGAAATGTAGAGTTGGAAGAGACCCCAGGGGCCATCCAGTCCAACCCCGCCATGCAGGAACACCCTCAAAGCACTCCCGACAGATGGCCATCCAGCCTCTGCTTAAAAA
Organism: Iguana delicatissima; assembly: GCA_948472985.1. Lineage (NCBI taxonomy): Eukaryota > Metazoa > Chordata > Lepidosauria > Squamata > Iguanidae > Iguana > Iguana delicatissima. Next base: position 497,874 of record CAOKZL010000846.1, on the reverse strand, counting down.
CCTCCAAGGAAGGAGACTCCACCACACTCCGAAGCAGCAGATTCCACTGCCGGACAGCCCTGATCATCAGGAAGTTCTTCCTGAGGTTCAGGTGGAATCTCCTTTCCTGCAGCTTGAATCCATTGCTCCTTGTCCTGGTCTCTAGAGCAGCAGAAAACAAGCCCTCTCCTTCCTCTACATGGCATCCCTTCAAATATTTAAACATGGCTATCATGTCCCCTCTTAACCTTCTCTTCTGCAGACTAAACATACCCAGCTCTCTAAGTCTATCCTCATAGGGCATGGCTTCCAGGCCCCTCACCATTTTGGTTGCCCTCCTTTGGACTTGTTCCAGCTTGACCATGTCCTTCTTGAATTGGGGTGCCCAGAACTGGACACAGCATTCAAGATGAGGTCTAACCAAAGCAGAGTAGAGTGGTACCAGTACCTCCCTCGATCTAGACACCATACTTCTATTGATGCAGCCGAGAATTGCATTGGCTTTCTTGGCTGCCGCATCACACTGCTCATTCATGTTCAGCTTGTGGTCTATGAAGACTCCTAGATCCCTTTCACACGTACTGCTATCCAGCCACGTGTCCCCCATCCTATATTTCTGTATTCCATTTTTTCTACCTAACTGTAGGACCTTACACTTCTCTCTGTTGCATTTCATTTTGTTAGCCGTGGCCCAGCTCTCCAATCTATCCAGGTCATTTTGAATTTTGATCCTGTCCTCTGGCGTATTAGCAACCCCTCCCAATTTGGTGTCATCTGCAAATTTGACGAGCATGCCCTCTATTCCTTCATCCAAGTCGCTGATAAAAATATTGAACAGCACTGGGCCCAGGACAGAACTCTGTGGCACCCCACTAGTCACTTCTCTCCAGGATGAAAAGCAGCCATTCGTGATCACCCTTTGGGTTCGGTCGGTTAACCAATTACAAATCCAACTAACAATAGCCCTGTCCAGCCCGCATTTTACTAGTTTCTTTGCAAGAATGTTATGGGGTACTTTGTCAAAGGCCTTACTGAAATCGAGATATGCTACATCTACAGCATTCCCTTCATCTATCAAGCTAGTAACTCTATCATAAAAAGAGATAAGATTAGTCTGGCATGACTTATTTTTGAGAAATCCATATTGACTTATTGTGATTACCGCGTTGCTTTCTAAGTGATTAGAAACTGACTGCTTAATGATCTGCTCTAGGATCTTTCCGGGTACTGATGTCAGACTGACTGGGCAATAATTATTTGGGTCCTCTTTTTTTCCCTTCTTGAAGATGGGGACAACATTTGCTCTCTTCCAGTCTGCTGGAACTTCTCCTGTCCTCCAAGATCTCTCAAGGATTATAGCAAGCGGTTCCGAAATGACCTCTGCCAGTTCTTTTAATATCCTAGGATGCAGTTCATCTGGCCCTGGAGACTTGAATCCATCCAGTGTGGACAGGTAATTCCTGTACCACCTCTCTACCTATTATGTGCCTCATTTCCCCTGCTTCCTCACTTGCTCCCCAACCGCCAGGTTGAGTGCTTGTATCCTTCTGGGAAAAAACTGAGGCAAAGAAGGTGTTAAGTAGTTCTGCCTTTTCTCTTCCCCCTGTAATTCACCATCTTCTCTGCGCAGCGACCCTATCGTATTTTTCCTTTTGCTGCGGACATATTTAAAAAAGCCCTTTTTATTGTTTTTAATGTCTCTGGCCAGCCTAAGTTCGTTCTGTGCTTTAGCCTTTCTGACCTTCTCCCTACATCTCCGGGCTACTTGCTTAAATTCTTCTTTGGTGGTTTCCCCCTTCTTCCATTTCCCATACATGTTTCTCTTAACACTTCGCTCAGCTGAGAGTTCTTTACTCAACCATTCTGGTTTCTTCAGATGCCTTCCATTTTTCCTCCTCCTTGGCACAGTTTTAGACTGTGCCTTCAGTATCTCCCTTTTAAGGAACTCCCATGCCTCCTGAACTCCTTTCCCTTTCACTATTCTTGACCACGGAATTCCAGCGAGCAGTTCCCTAAATTTACAGAAGTCTGCTTTTTTAAAATCTAAGATAAGTGTCTGGCTACACTTATCTTCTCCTTCCCATTGAATGCCAAATTCCAATAGGGCATGGTCACTCCCCCCTAAAGATCCAACCACTTCTACTCATTAACAAGGTCATCCCTGTTGGTCAGGATCAGATCTAGAATATTTGATCCCCTTGTGGCCTCTTCCACCTTCTGGACCATGAAGTTGTCTATCAGAAAGTAGAAAAGGAGCACTGAGGATTGTCACCACAATCCTAACCAGTACTTCCCCTGCTGCAGCAGCACACACCACTGAGATAAAACAATACTGTGTTTGGTGTTGAAAGGCTAGGCCAGCATCCTCAAATGCCTCTGCAGTAACAGAAATACAACAGAAGTAACAAAGAACTGTAGTTAGTCTTGAGTTAAAATAAAATTTAAAAAATTCAGCAGCAACAGGAGGGGCAGCAGGTAATGAAGGCTGTCTGCATTATTACAGAAAACAGTAAGCTACTTGCAGCATTATTTCCAAGGCTGTTCAAACACAGATCACACTGGTACTTAACAATTATTAGTTGCAGTAAGCCATGGCGAGGACACAAGTCTCACTCTCAGTCCCTTCATGACAGAATTTCTGAAAGGTGCAGGGAAGATGGAGACAGACAGTAATATCTATGTATTAGATTCTTCCTCTTCATGCCTACATGGTCAGTCTACTCAATGCCACAAGACAGAATGTCTTCTCCTTAACCCCAAGTAGTCCCACCGTTGCCCTCACCTCGGATAAGTTCTGTCCACAGGAGAGTCTGTGCAGCCTTGTCAGTGATTGATTTCACGTCTGTTGGCTCCTCCCTTGCATTCACATATTCTGTTGGGGAAAGAGAGAAGCCTTGGGCTGTTGCTGCACAGAAGTCTCAAACACTGAAATGTACAACATGGGCCCATGCCATTGTCAGCAAAAAAGATCTCCTACATAAAGTGTGTAGACAAGGACATTACACAGTAATGTTCCTGGAAACAAAAATCCATTTCACTTCATTTTTATGCTTCTTTTCCCCTGGAATGGAACCCGAGGCAGCTCACAAAAAAACAATGAACTAAAATCTAACAATAAATTTTTAAAAACAATTAAAAATCATCACATCAAACCAGTATAAAAATAATTTTAAAAGCATGCAAAAGTTAAAAATAAAGCACAGCCCCCACAAGAAGCTTCCTGTGTGCAATTACATATTAAAAGCCTGATACCTATTCACAAAGGGAACAATGAGTTTCACAGGAAGAGCATCCTGACACGTTATGCTTGCACAGTGCTCCTTCCTGAAAGACACAGAGGGAAGGTGCTGAAAATAGGAGCACAGATTGAATTCTGTGCCTTCAGGAAGAACCTCTAAGGAGCTCTTGTGTAAGTAAAAAATGAACCAAACAGTTTCCTCTATGATAACTGCTACTACACTTCTAGAAAAAGACTCCATTGCCTGTGACTCAGTAAGAGAAGATGGACTTGATTATGTACTTACTGTAGGAAGTTCTGGGGGCTGTGCTGCTGAGGTGTCGGACAAGGCTCAGACACACTGGAGTCCCTAAGAAGCAACAGAAGAACAAGGCTACATACTAGAAACAGAGATGCTAATTCCAAACACCCAAAACACTACAGTGAGTATAGGAATGGTTCAACAAATGGCTTCTGCCAATACATCTGAAATCCCGACCCACATTCATTCTATAACAGTGTCATATTTAAGTACTGGTCTTCTGGCCCAAAGCAACAAGAAATTGCATGCAGTTGAGTGCATAGAACAGGAGTGGGGAACCCTTTCGCCCTGTAGGCTTTTTTTAGCTACTGCTCCTGTCAGCCACACCCCATGTAGCCAGTGGCAAGCGATGGGGGAGTTATAATCCAAAACATCTCAAGGGCTAACTAATCTTTGGCATAGAATTTGATGCAGATGATTAAGCAGGCCAGCAACACAGAACCAAAACCGCTGTCCATGAAGACAAATCCTCTCTTAATGGACAACCCTTTTGGGAAAAATGTAAAGAGCACTAGTTCTCCATCCCCATTTTACCAGCTCCCAGCAGTTTAAAAAAATGATATGGTTTTCAAAATATTGCCATACTTGTTTAGAGGAACACTGTCAAACAATCAGCAGAACAGCCAAGTGCTCACTGTGAAAGATGATCAAAAATGTCAGAAGACAGAAACTGTAGCAGGAGCTTGATTGTGACACTAGCCATGTAGAGAAGATAACAAACACAAGAGGAAATGTGCTGGATGAAATCAGAGCCCCATCTAGTCCACCAATTTGTTTCCACAGTGGTTAGCCTAATGCCTACGGGAAAACCTACACATAAGACATAAGCATAACAGCTGTCTCTTATTCTCCAGCAACTCAGATTATCAGACACAATATACAGCCATCATGACTATCAAGCCATTGATACCTCCATCGTCCATTAATCTGTCCATTCTCATTTTAAAGCTGTCCAGCATGATGGTCATCACGACAATCTAAGAGCAAATTCCAGTTTGACTATATGAAGCAGCATTCCCTTTTAACTGTCCTCAACCTCACAGGATCTATTCATGGTCTTCTGTTATCTTCTTCTTCATCACCATCATCTTCATCTCCTCCTCTTCTTCTTTCTCTACATTGTATGTAGTTTTATACATCTCTATCAATTCAGCAGATTCATACTCTTTGGAATAAATCTATGAAATTAATCCTCTAGAGAAGTCTTCTATGTGTACTTTCAAAACTATGCTCTACCGTCATAGTTTTTTTGTTATTGTTTATTGAAACATTTTTAAACCACCCTACATTTTTATGGATATTAGTACATATATTAATATAATTAAAACAATAAGAACATGTAATTGTAAGAGGCACAAACAGGGGCCTTTATATACAACTAAGTCAATAAACTGGGCAAAGCATTCGAGTGGGGACTATAAGGACACTCTTTGGAAAACATTACAAACAACTCAACTGCTATTTCATTTTCTTCCAAACTTGCACAAAGATGGCAGCCTTCATCATACATAGATATGTACAAAATCTGACATTGTTCTCACCACATATAACACTTAGGATAGTGGAGGACTACCCTAAAATTCACTTTCAAAACAGACAAAGCTATCACCATAGGATGCTTCAGAGATGCTACCCAAAATTCTACCAAGATACCCACTCTTACCACTTACTGACATACCCAGTTGTCTTTTCCCTTCTAGAATGATTGTATCTATATGCATCTGATGATGTAGACTTTAGTCCATGAAAGCTTATACTACCAATTTCTTTCCCTCAGTCTCAAGGGTGCTACAAGATCCCTTTGCATACTGATCCGGGCTAACACAGCTAAGTCTTTGAATTCTACATGCTGACTGTTCTCTAACAAACAAATATTCATTTCTTCTTGGATCCAGATAATAGCTTTTCCATCATGAGGGAGAAACAGGGAAAAAAAGCTTGCAAAGGAGAAAGATGCACTATTAATACTCTGCACACTAAATCAACATAACATATAGCATGGCTGCACCAGTTCTTTCTGTTAGACTGAGAAAGATGCTGACATGGAGTTAAAAGTAGACATTTCACTCTGATGGAAGGCAACACACTGGCTAGTTGCAAGGCCTCTGTGTATAGATACTATGAAGAGTTTAAGTATCTTCACCAACTGTCTCTGCTTCACAGTAAGGCCTAACAACTGCCTTACACCTTGCCTGATACAAGTCTTCTAATTGGCACCACCTTCTGATTAGTAATAGAATGTATCTTGGCTTCACATATGGAGCCAAGGTATGAAATAAACTTCACTAGGTTCAACAGGCTTTCTTCCCAAATAAGTAGGTACAGGCTTGAAACCTTGTTACTTTGCCATCCAACATTTCTGTGGCTCCTGAAAATAGTACTGTATAATGTACTTTACAATTCTTCCTTATTCACACATCACAGATATTAATTACTTGTACACTGTAAATTTTGTATCTAGATAGAAAGTTAAAATGCAATCTTCCACATGAAAACTTCATACTCTATTCATGCTATCACAATTACGGTTCACAAAGGTCTCTCAGTACAAACTGCATTTTAAAAACCTTACTCTTAAACTCTGGCAATATAGTTCAGAAATATTCTCATTTTACAAATGGGAAACTACAACCAATAATTAATTACCAGGCCTAAGTTTTGAACCTAGGTCAAGGCCAACATCAAACCCAGGTGTCTTTCTGCTGTGGGCTACCTGTTTGGGAAGCTTGGCGCATCATTCGCAGTGCAGACATTTTCAGCTTAAATCTGGGATTCCTCTGAAAAAGAAAGGAAATGAGTCGGATCTATTTTCTTTTTTAAATCCAGGAGCACTGTACAGCATGAATCCTCTTGGTTATCCAAACTAAAGTAGACCCACAGAATTGGCTACTGAATGGTGAGTCAACAGTTAATGTAAATTCCACAGATTCAAGAGGTCTATTCTAGTTGGGACTGAAAACAGGATTCTAGCTAATGTGTTTCAATATGACCAACTTTTGAGTTCACCGAAATTCAAACAAGCTGGAAATTAAGCAAAGAAAAGTACAAAAGGGAGGAGGCAGGCAAGGGCAAATGGTCCTCAGCATGATGAAAAAACCCTCATCTGTAGTTTGCAATCATCTTACACCAGAGTGGAAGAAACATTCTGTGAACGTCGGATGCACACTAACTTACTTGGAAGAAAACTATACTGGGAACTGCATACATGCATAGCATTGCGCTGTATAAGGCTACAATCCTATTCCTTGCTTTAGAAAACAGGGCAACCTGATTCCCGGCACGAACAGGCATTCGTTAACGCTGAACCTTCGACAAAGTCACTTAAGAACCACCAGACAGGGCTACGGCGCAAAGGAAATTCCAGGCTGACCCTATGGTTTCTAAACCAAAGCAGCTTATGGCAGTCCGTTTATCTTGGGCCTAGAGCAGCCTACTCTCTCTACACGAGTCTATTAAAATGTACGTGTGGGGGTATTTTAAAGACCACTTTACACGGCGCCGCTTACGTCCACCCGGACAGGCAAGCGCACAAGACGAGGTGAGGACCTTTAGGGGAAGGGACAGAACTTTGGAGGGCAGCCCTGACCTGGGCGGAGCTAACCGCGTCTCCCACCAAGGGTGACGCCAAGGCGCATGCGCACGGCCCCCTCCCTTTTCCAATCCACCCTCAAAACCCCAGCGGGCGCTTGCGCCGTCACCAGCCGAGCCGGCACGACGCATGCGCAGTCCAGTGTCCTCTGCAGCCCCCCCATGAAGGTCCCAGTAACTAGATGCGACGAGAGTCTCGTGCCTCGTTTCCCCGCTCGTGAGGGATTTGCAGGGGTCTCGAAGAACAAGCGCCTGTCCGGCGTCGCGACACGTAGAGTTAAAAGAGGAAAAACGGACTCACCCGTGAAAACGCCGACAGCCGCGCACTGCCCCGAGCCTCCGGCGAGCAGGAGCGACAAGTGAGAACCAATCACTGCTAGGCTGAACGTTCATTGGTCGAAAGCGCCCAGTGGTAGGCGGGACTTTCTTTGAAAGGGCGGAATGTTTTGAAGGGAAAAGGTTGGACAAGGATAGTTGACGTCTACAGTAGCGGTCGTTGATTGGTTGTGCGGGAGCGTAAAGCCCGCGTGGATTGGCGTAGCTAATTCTTTGTACAGTTCCGCTTCTGGGTCGGTGGGGTGGCTCGCGGCTTCGTCCTTCCTCCTCGTGTCGCGTCTCCGCTGCGGGTAAGATAGCCGTTGGTAGTGTTAGGCACTCGCCGCCAGTGTCAAGAACCAATAAAGCCGCCGAGTGAGGTGGTAGAACCTCAGATTGGAAGAGGCCGCAGCGGCCATCGAGTCCAACCCCCTGCAGTGCAGGAACGCACGCGCACAAACCGCCCCGCAACAAACGGCCGTCCGGACTCTGTTAAAAAAAGAAAGAAAAGGAGGTGACTCCACCGCACTCCGGAGCAGCATGTTCCACTGTTGAAGGGCGCTTACCATCGGGAAGTTCTTCCTGATGCTCAGGTAAAATCTCTTTTCCTGTAGTTTGAATCCATTGCTCCGTGTCTTAGGCCATTTCCGCACTAGCCTGTTGTAGCGCGATGATTCCACTTTCAACATCCTCTGGAATCCTGGGGTTTGCAGTTTCGGGAGGGGCCGGCCGGATTCCAGAGGATGTTGAAAGTGGAATCATCGCGCTACAACAGGCTAGTGCGGAAATGGCCTTCGTCTCTGGAGCCGCAGAAAACAAGCCTGCGCCGTCGTCAGGCTTAACACGCCTCGCTCCCTAAGCCGCTCCTCATAGGGCATGGTTGCCCTTCAGCATTTTGATCGCCCTCCTCTGGACACATTCCAGCTTGTCAATATCTTCCTCAGATTGTGGTGCCCAGAACTGCATACAGTATTCCAGGTGAGGCCTAACCAAAGTGGAGTAGAGTCCAGTTCTGGGCACCACAGTTCAGCTCTCTAATCTATCAAGGTCACTTTGAGTTCTTATCCTCTCCTCTGGGGTATTAGCTATGCCTCCTGGTTTGGTGATCTGCACATTTGGTGAGTATGCCCCCTATTCCATCACACAAGTGGTTGATAAAGATGTTACGTAGCACTGGGCCTAGGACAGAACCCTGTGGCACCCACAGGTGACTTCTTTCCAGGATGAAGAGAAGCCATTGGTGAGCACCCTTTGTGTTCAGCTGGTCAGCCAATTACAAATCCATCTTAACAATTGCATTGTCTAACCCACATTTTACTGCCTTGTTTGCAAGAGTATCATGGGGAACTTTGTCAAAGGCCTTACTGAAATCAAGTTACACTGCATCCTCAGCATTCTCTTCATTCACCAAGCTTGTAACTCTATCAAAAAAGGGGATGAGATTAGTCTGGCATGATCTATTTTTAAGAAACTCATGTTGACTTTTAGTGATCAGGGCATTCCTTTCTAAGTGCTTACAGACTTCTCTTTAATTATCTGCTCTAAGATCTTTCTTGGTATTGATGTCAAGCTGACTGGACAGCAGTTGGGTCCTCTTCCCCCCTTTTTGAAGATGGGGACAATATTTGCCCTTCTCCAGTCTTCTGGCACTTCTGCTGACCTCCAAGAAATTTCAGGAGTTATTGTCAGCGGTTCTGAAAGTACTTCTGCCAGTTCTTTTAATACCCTTGGATGTAGTTAATCTAGCCTGGTGACTTAAATTCCTTAAAAGTAGCAAGGTATTACTGTAATACTACTTTACCTATTCTGTGCTGCATTTCACCTATTACATCGTATGTTTCATTTTCTCCAGGTGGAACATTGTCCTTATTGCTTGAATAGTTAAGTGCTTTGATTCCTAGCAGTTCTAAATGGTAGCTTGGATGTGTGAGCCATCATGGACCTAACAGCAGTTTTTAGCTTGGCACCAAATCCTGTTTTTAGCTTGGTACGAAAATGGAGTCAACCTATGCTGAAGCCTCCATTCAAAGGACCAAGACAGAGCAGACCCTTTACCCAGTATCTCAGTGTACAATGTTCTGTTGTTAGGACACAGAGGAGGGCCCCTGCAGCAGATCTCGGTGTTCAGGCAGCTACACATAAGAAGAGGCACTTTTTGAAGTATTAAGGGCTTTAATTGTTATCACTAGAACCTTGAATTCGGTCTGGAAATGCTTTAGCAGAGTGGCATACTTTAAAAACCAATATTGTTTCAGTCAGTATCCAGTGACAAGAGATTGAGGAATTGTTGTTGTGTGTCTTCAAGTCATTTCCTGCTTATGGTGACCCTGAGTTAAACCTATCAAAAGAGTTTTCTTGGCAAGATTTGGTCTGAGGGAAAATTCTTCAAATATTTTTAACTTATCTTTCATTATCCTACATATCTGGCCAACATTTTAGAGTTCTTATTACTATATTCAAAAAATTCTCTTCTTAAATATATTAGATTCCTCTGAACCTCATCAATTTCTATTTTTCCCCCAATTCATTTCTTTTTGCTTGTAGCTCTATATAAATTTGTTTTCTTTTGTCTATTATATATTTATTCTCTAATTCTTTTATTTCCTTTTCTAACTTTAATTTCTTCTGTCCTTGTTGTCTTTTTAAATTACATGATTACCTAATACAAATACCTCTTACAACTGCTTTCATGGTATCCCATAACATTGCTTGAGAAACCTCCCTATTAATATCCCAAACATCTTGCCATTCCCTCTTTATCTTCTTCACTACCTCCTTATAATTAAGTATTCTGGTGTCTAACCTCCATCTTTTAATCTTTCCTAAATGCAAAATCCATATTTACCAAAGCATGGTCTGTGACTTTTATCACTCCCATTTCTGTATTTAATAACCTCAGTATCATATTCTTTGAGACAAATATAAAATCTATTCTAGAATAATTTTTATGAACTGATGAGTAATAAGTATACTTCTTTTCATCCCTCTTTATCAACCTCCAAACATCTTTTAATCCATTTCTGTTCATCACTTTATTCAAAACTGTCATATTATTAAATCTATCCCTTGTTGTTGGGTCGGATTTATCTTTCTACTTATCCATAACCATATTAAAATCCCCCACCATTATTATAAAATCTCTGTATATCCTTCAGGTCCTTAAATATTTTTTCATAAAATTCTTTCTGTCTCTCATTTGGAGCGCATACATTAACCAATACATACGTTTCTCCCTCCATTTCTCCTTGTATAATTAAAAATCTACCTTTTTCATCTTTTTTAATGCTTAGTACATTAAAATTACATCTTTTAGATATTATAATTGCTACTCCTCTTGCTTTGGATGTACCATATGCTTTTTCATAAATAATAGCACAATTCATCCCATCTCATACTTGATGTGTTTCTTGTAAAAAACATATATCCACTTTTTTGTCAACAATGACTCTATCCTTTTCCCTTTTTATCACAGACCCCAAACCTTTCACATTCAGCATTATCTTCAACTTATTAGCCATGTTACATATTTCGAAAATCCTTCTTCAACTCTTAATTGGCTCTTTTGTGCAGCTCACCCAGTGGGTTTCAGTGGCCAACAAGGGATTCAAACCCTACTCTCCAGGATCATAGTCCAACACTCAAACCACTACAACACACTGGTTCTAGACAGGAGTGTCACAGTATGTACCTGTTCTTTTAAATGCAGTTCAGTTCTGTTCAGCACAGATCACTCACATGGTTTCTGCACCTGGGAACTACAGCCCATTGCAGCATCCAGACATCAAGCAGCCCCAGAAGAAAGGAAAAACAGCACTGACGTGTCACATGATAGCTTCATATAGATTAAGGGTAGGAACCATTCCTTCTTTGGATCACTCAAAATATTTTCATTTAAAGAAAAAAGCCTAAGCTGTTACAAAGCTGCTTTAAAAAGTACCTTTTTGGTTAGTGTTGGACCTGGGCCCAAACTGCAATGCTTACATTTATTGCTAACAGTAGCAAGAATATCATTGCCTCAGAAACAATATACTGTATGGTAGTTTGATCACTGAAAGAATTTAATAAATACATAATGTGAACAGGTCTTTGAAGGAACACGTATGATTCCTGTGCCACAACTGATGCGACTGGGATTTAGGATTGGTCACAGAATTAGCATATGATTGGTGCTGCAACACATTCCACATTCTTTAAAAGGGAAAAAATGCAGCTTGTACATTCTAATCACTTCACAGACAAAAAATGCAGTCAGTGTTCAGTTGCAACACACAGAATGCACTCCAAAAGACAGGATACTTTTCCTATCTCTGTCATTTTGAAATGGAATGAGTATGTACTTCATCAAGAACTTTTCTAGTTTAAGAAACAGATGTGTCTGAAAATGAAGCTGGCAAAGTCCCATGTTAACATCACCTCTAATGTTCTATGTATAGTAGATACTTCAAGGGAGTTCAGAGTAGGTAGTGATTGGTATTTGGCTTCTTTTACTGTGTAATACTTTGTCAGCTAATGGCAGTAAGTAAATAATACAAGTCCAGTCAAATTTGATTCAAGATCTTTATAGCAGAAGCAAATTTTTTATTGCAAAACACAGTACCGTGGAAAGAATGCAAGTCTTAATCATAAGCAATAACTGCAAGAAAATAAGTTCCTTGAAACTCATCAGACTTACTTCTAAGTAAACATGCTGAGGATTGCCTAGGGTGGATATTATTGCTTGGATGAAATTTCTGAGTTAAAGATAACTGCGTCCAGGAAGAAATGTGGAAAGAATTGTTGCTCACTATGGGCATGCCTATAGCTGCATGACAGTGTTAGAGAATTTGTATATAAACAATTTATATGGAAGCATCTCTTTTGAATTAAACTCATTTAAGGTCCCAGCCTCAAGACACTGACTTACTGTTGCTGTTCATTAGAGAGCATCAATAGTAATCTTTCAAGAAGGATCCAGACTTTTATTTTTATTGTATGGATACACATATCATGAATGTGATTAAAGTCTATAGGTAGAGCAACTTTAGTCAGTCTTTACAAAAATTTACTACTGAAGGCAGTGAATCAGAATTAGCACCATAAAACTGTATTAAAAGAGAAATTAGGCTTGATCCTAGTGCAAACATGTAGCACATGCTTATCCTCAGTTAATTGGTGACCTTAATGAGAGAAAATTTAGTGTAGGATTGGTGAGTGCAGTGAGGCTGGGGAAGATGTGTCCCTCCAGATGTTTCTGGACTGCAACTCCCACCAGCCCTAGGCAGAAACACCAATGAAGAGAGTTCTCGTTGTCATTCAACAACATCTTAGGAAGACCATGTGTTCCTCACCTCTGACCTAAATGTCGAATGTAGGCTCCTAGTGGGCTATATAAGAAACCAAGATGAGGAAGCAGCACTCTTACAGAAGGTAATGTTCTTGCATGGTCCATCCAGGAATGAAGTGAAAATGCAGAGTCTGAAGGAATAATCCTTCCTTTTGGCTTTATAGGTCCTGGTGCACAAACTCTGTACTGTTCAAGATTGCTCACAGCAGAGTGCATATGCCCTTGCGCTTGATCTCTGTGGTGGAGAGCACTAGCCCCAAGCTGCGGTCAGCATATGGTGGGTAGCGCATTGTGTTGATGGCCTCCAGTCCCATGGAGCGCAAGAGGGAGGCGCGATGGTGAGTGAACGTGTCAAAACTGAACTTCCCATGGTACTTGCCAAAGCCACTACATCCTACAACACAAGAAGAAGAAAGCACACCAGTTAAAGCCTGCTCCTTGGCAGAACTTTCTAATTTGATCTGCAGCCTGGGCAGTTCTTTGATCTGTTCTTTTTCATCCAGACAAGGCTGCAGGTTTGTTTATATGCAGCAGCTTCTCCATAGGCTTTGATGCTTACTATTGAGACTGTTTTTAGGATTCTGCACCACATGGGCACTACAGTAGTACCTCTAAGCTAATGGTGAGCAACTTCAGTGGGCCCAGGGTCCAATTTTTTGATTCTGGGTCCTGTGGAGGCCACATAGACTGCCAAAAAAATTAGGACAAAACTGGAAGCGAACAGAAGTCCACTTCTGGTTTTGAAAATTGGACATAAATACTGCAGTCCTACGCAAAGGTTAAAGTGTGCAGAGAAGCCCTGATACTTATACAAAAATAAATCACTCTTCAAGGTTTCTGGGAGAGTCATGATTTTTTTAAAGAGTTGAAGAAAATGGGCAGTATGGGGGAATGGAAGGTCATACATGCAGGAAGAGGTACTGAGGGCAATACTTTACCCACTCTCCTGTAAACACTGACTAAAAATATTCTAGTAGACACAAGGCAGACTGTTGGATAGTAAGAACAGCAACCTACCTCACGCAAAAGGGTAGAATAGCCAAATGTGGCCCATGTGCTTGGGCATTTTGCTCTGGCATTGGGACAGTGAAACTGATTTTTATTCCAGACATGAGATACAATAATGAGAGATGGAAGTTTAAAAAAAAAAATGCTGCCATCCTATACATAGGCCTACTGAATAAACTAGGCACTACTTCTAATTAAATGGCTTGCTCTGTGTAGGACATCTGACATCCACTGATTGTGTCATAGGAATATGGGAAAGGAAGCAGACAATACATTCTGTCACACCTGAACAGATAGTCTAATTTTTTCAGCAAACCAGTGGGTCTGGGTGGGTCTCATGGGGTAATGCAGAGGTCGATAATGATAGGTTTTTGGACTGCAGCTCCTAGGATCCCCTCCAGTGGATAGCTAGCAGTCATGCTTGCTGCGGGATTTTGGCAGTTGTTGTCCAATAAAGTGGTTTTTCTAGACTCTGGTCAGCAGTGAGCATGCCATGTCAAATGGCAAATCGGTTGAAGCCTTCCGCAACCATGGATGTATTGTGATAGAAACAGATTCCTACTACCAAGACCATAACTCTTTCTTCTCAGCAGCTTATGGTTTAGGTGGTGCCACGTTTAAGCTCAAGAACATTCAATCTCTCCCCCACCCTCTTCTTAATGATAAAGTTACTTGGACAGAAGATTGCAGAAAACACTCTGAGCCAGCCATGGCAAGTGGTATAGTTCACCCTGCCACAGATCTACTCATAAATAAGTTTAACAGTCTGTGGCTTGACATAGCACAATGGGTTGGTTGCAATTAATCCCTTTGCTGCATTTTTTGCCTGTGATCTGCATATGTGGGCAAGGGTGATATGGAAACCTACAAGGGCTTTGCTCCTCTTTGTCCCGGAAACAAATACGACAATGAGAAAGACCATCTACACTCATACATTACCAGATTGGAAGGGAGGATTAATGCAAAGGCAGGGAATACAATTGTTATGAGATGGAGAAATAGTTATACCAATGCCGCCAAATGGTAAGGAGACCAATGTTGTATGCATCAAGATATCATTGCCGCAAAAGCCGCCACTGCTGGTACGAAGCAATATTTCATTCACAACCTATACGGAATTAAAAACACCACAGTTGTATTAGGAGCCCTGTCTTTGATCTTCCAAGCAAAGGAAATAAGAGTTTTCAGTTTGGTAGAAAGAGACAACTTACAACCAATGAGGAAACATACATGAAACACAGTTAAAAATAACATTTTAAATTTCAAAACCCATTCAGAACTTTAGTAAATATATTTTCCACTATTTTGGAAGTCTAGTCCAAACCATAAATAATCCACTACTAAATGAGGTAACAATTTACTATTTTTTTTAATCAATAGATTATTTCTGTGTAGTTTTCCTGGATATTTTATTATTGTTATTTCTAAAAGCTGTAGTATGCATTGCAGTTGTCACAGGGATGTTCTTGTTGGTGCTGTGTCGCTGGTGAAGCTGCAGGACAAGGCAAGGCTCACCACACCCAGTCTCTGCAGTCTATGCACCCTATGGGAAGAGGAGGCACAATGAAAAGATGCCTCAAAGCCATAATATAGGTACCCCTGATATTATGACTAGACCTAGGCTGTGCACAAGGTGATGTACAGTAGTATCCCTGTGGCAGTCAGAACACTGACTGTCTCTGAAACCTCGAGAATATGAGATTAAATATGGAAGATACTGTATGGATATTTTGGCTAAATCTAAAAGAGCCATTGAAAATGTGTGTAGAGTTGACGCTCTGTACAGAACTGAAGTCCCCTTCCAACACACAGAACATCTCAGATTCAAAATTTGCATTCTTAGAAAGTTACATGGAACACAGGCCTCTGACTGATAACTGGAAAATCCTGTGGGACAACTGGGTTATTAAAGTCACTTTCACAAATAGATTGGTGCTACACTGGCACCATCTTCTGGCCACTGACAGATGAAGCAGAGACTTCTTAAATTTGGGAGGTGATCCCATCAATCTACACATAGGGATGGTGGTCTTCCAGATGTTGTTGGACTGCAAGTCCCACCAGCCTCACCCAGCATAGCCAATAGTAAGGAATACTGGGAAGTCCAGTCCAGCAATATCTCTAGAGTCTAGAAGGTCATATGATTACCATTCTTGTTCTAAAAGGAGAGTACACAGGCCACAGGTTACAAGTAACATACTAAAGGTAATTATAAGGTAATAATAAAAGGTCCATGTTACCTTTGAGGCAAAATTTGTATTTAAAAGCAATGTAATGATTGAGAATGCTGAAGTTTTAAGATGTTTAATGGATACTAAAATATTATTTCAGAATCTAGCA
Source organism: Iguana delicatissima (assembly GCA_948472985.1). Lineage (NCBI taxonomy): Eukaryota > Metazoa > Chordata > Lepidosauria > Squamata > Iguanidae > Iguana > Iguana delicatissima. The sequence goes on along the minus strand of CAOKZL010000846.1, from coordinate 481,782 downwards.
TTTTTATTCATTTTTTTTAAATAACCAAATAAAGCTAGTGTCAATGCATCAGTAATAGAGATGGCAAATCTCAATTTCTCCAAGTCCTGACAGATGTGAAGAATAATGAAGCAGTTTTTTGTCCTGTAGCTTTGAGACACACAGCAATATTTTCCCTGCAATAATGGAAAACTGCAGTTTTCCAGAAAGTCCACAGCTGCTCCTAAGAACTGTGCAGCTTTGTCCTGAAAACTGTTCAGCTTTCAATATAGAGAGGACTGCTTTCCGGCAGTCGCGCGTGTGTGTGTGTGTGTGTGTGTGTGTTGTACAAAATCGCTTTTCTACATAGTAAACAGCAATGCTGCCCAACATTGTTGCACAAAATAAACACTTTCCCCAAGAATATAGTAAAAAAACAATGAAAGCGGGTGAGAGATTTCTCCCCTCCCAGGAAGCTGCGTAGTTTTCTGTTCACACTAAAAAAGACTGTGAGTGTAGATTTTGACAGCAAACTGCACATTTTCTCAAACTCTTGAGCAGTTCTCAGAAATTGTGTACTTTATGTTGTGCTGAGAACAAAGAAAAGTTCTCACAGTTTGTGGGACAGTTAGACATGCAGGTTTTTCTTTCCACTGAAATTTCTCAAGGGTTTAGGAACTCCAAATTTGACCCCAGTCTGGAAGTTCATGAATTTCCATTCCATCCCTAGTCAATAATAAACAGCTAAAGTTACTTTTACTTATGATCAGTGGCAATGGATTTTTTATAAAGAAGTTATGAGCAAGAAGTAACAAATTACTTTTCAAAACATTCTAAGCTCTGAGAGAGATTCCAAGGGCAGTTTTCACACTTCACTTTGTAAAGTGGGTTGCAGTAAACAGAAGGGTGTGCAAAATAAAATGTGCTACTCTTTATGGGGCCAGAAAAATTTTTGTTATTTTTTTTCTGCAACAAGACTGACATGACTACACAGTTTTTTTTATGCAGGAGCTCAAAGAATCAGATAAAAATAATAATTGGTAGCTAGTTGTGATATGTGGTTTTATATAATCAAGGTTTATTTATGCCAATATGGACATTTAAAGCTCTTAATAACCTCCTCCACTACAGCAGATAGGGAATTCTATAGTTTTTCAGCCAAACATCCTGGTTCACTTCAAAGGTCATCATGTGCATATCAGGAGCCCAGCATTCCTTTGGACACTAGAGATAAGCTGCTGCCATTGATTATACCAGTGCTTCATAATCTAGGATGTGCGGACCCACAGGGATCTTTGATGCCCTCACAGGGGTTATGAAAGGCTCAAAGGCTGCTCCGCATGTCTCCTTCCCTATAATGGAGTGGCAACAGGACAGGAACCAAGGCAAAACGAGGCTGGCTGGCTGCCGGGCTGGGCCAGCACATTGCCTGCTCTGTTGTGGGGAGGTGGTGGGCTCAGCAGCTGAGTAACAGTGGAGCTAACAACCAGACAACCAGTCAGCCTTTGCCCTTCTTCTCTCTCCCTCCCCGCTTCTTTCCAGCAAAGAACAATCCCGTCTACTATTGAAAACACTCAACCCCCTCCCCACCGTTTTCGGCTTTTTTATCAGGAGGAGACTGAGACAGGCAAAGGAGTGAGAGAAGAGAAAAAGGCAAGCCTCCCCCAAAAACTGGAGGTTGAAGGCTAAAAGGGGGCGGTTGAAGCAACCCCTCCATAAAACACCCTGAGTACACCTCCTCATTTCCATTCATAAGTGTGCACACTTTCCTCTTAATCAAGTGGCAGCTTATTTTGCCACCTGTGATCTCTTGTTCCAACTTCCAGTGACTTGGCAGGGGGTGGCATCTGCTGCAGCAACACCTCCTCTTCTTGTCTGGCCCCACTCCTCCTTGCTATCATTTTTCAGATCTGGTCACCACATTTTCAAAGATCCCACTTGGAGTGGGGCTGAATGAAAAGAGGGTGTGCTGTTGCAGCAGGAGCCATCACCTGGCAAGACACTGGAAGCTGGAGCAGGGGCTCACCATTGGCAAAATAAGCTTTCAATTGATTCAGACAAAAGTGCACACACTTATGAATGGAAGTGAAGCACACTCAAGATCTTTTATAGATGGGTTGCTTCAATCCCCCCCAACATTTTTTTGCCTTTTTCTCTCCTTTGCTCATCTCAGTCTCCTCTCCTCCTGGTGAAGAAGGCAAAAAAAGCAGGTGTGTGTGTGTGCTTGACTGTTTCTGACAGACTGGATTCTGGAAAAAAGGAAAGGGACTGAGAGAGAGAAGGGCAAAGACTGGCTTGCTGAGCCTACACCTTACTGTTTAATCCACTCCAGCCTTAAACTGGCGGGAAGAAGCAGGAGAAAAGTCTTCCCTCCCCTTACAGCACCTCTCAGGGAAGTGCACATTTACTTACTTCTCCCTTCTGTCCCAATTTGAAGATCCTTGATGAGCAATTTTAAATAAATATTTGATGTACTTTAGAGTTTTCAATCTTAAGTTAATTCTTGGGGGTTTGTGGCAACAAAAGATATTTAAAGAGGATCACTGGTAAAGATAAGATTAAGAACCACTGGTTTATATGATTCCACAGATACAACAATTTACTGGAACAGCCCTTCCAGAGACCTCTGTTACAATTGGCTTTAATATTTAATATTTTTCTGCTTTGTGGCTAGGCCTGCTTGGGCAGGGTCCATGCTGCTTCCTGACACCATGAGCTATAAAATTAAACACATACTTGGGAGTCAGAAGAGAAAGCATAGGCAGCCAGTGGGTGGTCTCTGCAGGTGATGAACTGGATGGCCTCATCCAAGTCAGCCACAGTGAAGATGGGCAAGATGGGCCCAAAAATCTCCTCCTGCATGACTGGTTCCCTGTCCTTTACATCAGTCAGCACTGTGGGGGCTGTAGGCAGGGAGATCACATCAAGACATAAGCTATATGTGAAATATATGAGAAATACTGCTCCTATATAACCACAGCCTTAGCACATCCTCCCAACTGTATTTCCATACGTTCCACAAGTCTACAAATGGAGGTTTTTGCTCTGTCTACTCCAGGGTTGGGAATAAATGTCTGTTTCCAGATGTTGTTAGATTGCAACTCCCATGATCTTCCCCACTGGCTATGCTTGTTAAGGCAGACAGTAGTTCCATTCTTACAAGACCCAAAAGACTACATGTTGTTCACCAAACCCTTCATAGAAAGCCTCTTAAATAGTTACAGCAGAGGATCTTCCCCAATCCCAGCCCCTTCTTTTCCCTTCAGAGACCAGACCACTTGCTCACCAATGTAGCGGTCACGTTCATCCATCTCGCCACCTGTGGCCACTTGGCCACACTCTAGCAATGCTCGGACTCGCTGGAAATGCTTGTCATTGACTAAGCGGCCAAAGTCAGGCGACTCGCGGGGATTGGAGCCAAAGAACTCATGGATGGCCTGGCGCAGGCAAGGTATCAGCCTTTCTTGTGTTGCAGCGGTACAGATTATATAGTCAGGTGCAATGCAGGTCTGGCCAGCATTGTAGAACTTTCCCCACACTATCCGGTTGGCTGCATTCTGGAAATCGCAGCTCTTATCCACGTAGCAGGGATTTTTGCCTCCCAGCTCCAGAGTCAATGGTGTCAAGTTTTGGGCTGCTGCAGTCATAACAATCTTTCCCACACGATGACTCCCTGCAGAGGAGTGGCAAAATTTGAGGCACAGAGAGACACCCAGAATGTTCAGCCTAGATTTTGTATCTAACATATCTAAATGCTACACTTATAATTATGGCACAGTTTACCAGGTTATCAAAAGTTTATTCAAATACCCTAATCACCAATTAAAATGTTTACTATAAACTATTTATGCACAATATTTGCATAAGCATTTTGCTATCTTTATTTAAAATTTATGTATATTAAAATATGAATACAGTCTGCCCAAGCATGCTTAGTATCAGTTAGTAGTACTAACTAGTATTTAGGTCTGATCTAGGAAACTAAGCAGGATCACCACTGGTGAGTACTTGGATGGGTGACCACCAAGGAATACCAGGGGCTACAGGCTTTATTTAAGAGACAGGCAATGGCAAACCACCTTTGAGTACTCCTTGCCTAAGAAAACCCTAGGAAATTCATGGCATCACCATAAGTTGACAGATGAATTGAAGGTACTTACAAACAATAACTAGTATTTAGCACTTGTAGTAATTCTGAACTAACTATTCACAATATAACTCTCCTCAAGCACATTAAATGCATGTTTTAGGGATCTTTTCACATGTAGAAAAAATTGTGCATATGCTTGAATAAAATTGAACAAAATGATACTCTATTTATTCCAAGACAAACCTCCTGGCTGACAAAGTTGATTTAGATATGTTTAAATTATTTTCTGATGCAATAATTTTTACTGGAAAAAAATAGAAATCAGGAGGGGGAAACCTCTGGTCTGTTTAATTGTTAAAGGGTTGATTGACTATTAAAGAAACCATGCAAAAACCATATCATCATATATATTAACAAGGCACAATAGAGCAGCTATGCCTGGAAACATGGCCAGTGGCTGCAATGGTCAGCAGGCAGTATGGTCTAATAAAGATCTGGATTCAAATCTATCCTTAACCAGGGTTCCACTGGATGATCCTGAATGAATCACTCTCCACTGCGCTAAATACTCTATCTGTGAACTCTGAATGATCAGTTACCCCAAAGGGTTGTAGAATGCCTTATTTTATAAGGAGGAAACAACAACAACAACAACAGAGATTTAAAAGATGAGGTCACCTGTAAAGAAGATGTAATCAAACTTGTTCTCCAGTAATTTTGTTGTCTCTTCTGGCCCACCTGTCACCACAGCAAAGGTTTCCTATGGAATAGGGGAAAGGGGGAAACAGCAAAAACAAATTTGTGTGGTAGGTACTCAAATGTTTATAGCACCATTTAATTTTTAAGCAGACTGAGAATGCAATGTCTGGTTTTCATCTAAAGCAGGGGTGGAAACTGAGCAGCACTCCAGATGTTCTGGATATGTTCTGCATTGGTTAGGCCTCATTTGGAATACTGTATCCAGTTCTGGGCACCTCAATTCAAGAAGGATATCAACAAGCTGGAACATGTCCAGAGGAGGGCGACCAAAATGGTGAAAGGTCTGGAAGCCATGCCCTATGAAGAACGGCTTGGGGAGCCGCGTATATCTGCAGAAGGGAAGGTTAAGAGGGGACACGACAGCCATGTTTAAATATTTAAAATGGACTTGTTCTCTGCTGCTCCAGAGACTAGGACAACGAGCAATGGATTCAAGCTGCAGGAAAGGAGATTTCACTTGAACTTCAGGAAGAACTTTCTGACACTCAGAGCTGTCCAGCAGTGGAATATGCTGCCTCAGAGTGTGGTAGAGTCTCCTTCTTTGGAGGTTTTTAAGCGGAGGCTGGATAGCCATCTGTTGGGAATGCTTTGATGGGTGTTCCTGCATGGCGGGGGTTGGACTGGATGGCCCCTGGGTTTTCTTCCAACTCTATGATTCTATGATTCTATGTTGAACTGCAGCTCCAAACAGCTCTAACCAGTTAGCCAATGTTGAAGGATGCTGTGAGTTGGAATGCAACAGTATTTGGTGGGCTACACAGTTTCCAACCCTGATCTAAAGCAAACCCTTCTCCTCTATGGGCAATTCTTTAATCACATGCATATTCTACAGCACTACAGCAATTCAATTAGTAGGCTGGTAGGAATTACAGGCCTAGGTTTGAGATCACTGTGGCATAGAAACCCTGTTTCATCCCCCTAAGGGGGATGATCAGTGGTTAAAGCAAGATAACAACTCTGTGAAAGGGGCATCCTGCTAGGGGTCCAGCAAATATTTCAAAGCACTAGCAGGGTAGTACTATAGGCAAAAGAAATGTCTGGATGAAAATAATAAGGCAGACGTATTCCTAAAAAACTCACAGAGTCAAGATAGCAAGGCAGTGCTTCAGTGAGGAGCCTTTCGGTACGGCTGCTTAGCTCAGAAGGTTTCAGAACCACACAATTCCCTGGAAGAAAAGAAGAACACACTACCATGGTAGGAAGCAACATATATCCACCCCATGCCAAGAACCACCCAATCAACAGTCCAAGGGAAATGACTGTGGGAATTCAGCTCAGGAGGACTTTATGGAAGCCCTCAAAATGGCTTCCCACTCACCAGCTGCAATGGCTCCAACTAGAGGCACCAAGGCAAGGTTGATAGGGTAATTATAAGCTGCAATGATGAGCACCACACCAAAGGGGTCCTTGCGGATGAAGGCACTGTCAAGCTTGGTGGGCTACAAGCAACAGAGAGCAGGAAAAGTCCGTGAAGCCAGTGCAGCAAAATAAAAATAATAGAGCAGGTTGGAGCAGCCCTCTCTTTTGGCTACTTTGATGATGCAGGCATATATTTTAACCATCCCATAAGCAAATCTACAGCCTTACATTTGCCCACTTTTGACTTGGTGGTTGGGGAACTAATTGACCGTGTGGCACAGCAGATGAGATCCAGGCCAATTTCCAGCCTAATTACAAAAGTGTATTTTTACACTATGCCAAGGCACTATATGATCTTGGCTTAGAATACAACAGCAACTCAGGTGAATGTCCATTTTGCACTCTGTAGGTTTTACATTCACTTTGGAAATACAGTAGGTTCCTTGTATCTGCTGGACCAGTACCCATGGTTTCCCTGATCCTCAATCCAGCAGACAAAGGCAAGGGCATAGGGAGACCAGGCTGGCTGCCTGTGCTAAGCTCCCAAAAGCAACCCCCTCCCTGGATGCCACATCTGCCAGGAGGCCCAGCTGTGCAGAGCCGTGTGCCTCTCTTGGCCAAAGGAGGAGTGTCTATCTCCTTCCTTGGCCAAGAAGGGTGCATGGCTTCATGCAGCTGGGCTTCTGACACCGATCGTGGCAGAAGGGGAAAAGTCCTTCCTCAGCCAAGAGAGCCGTCGGGCACTGTATATCCCTCCCAGCCAGCGAGGAAGAGAGATTCCTTCCTCAGCCAAAAGAGGCGCAGGGAAGCTGACTGCACAGAACCATGTGCCTCTCTCAGACAAAGAATGAGTCTCTCTCTTTCTTGGCTGAGAGAAGCACAGAAAGCCCAGCTACACAGAGGCACACAGGTCTATGCAGTCCACTCTCCCCGCCCCAGATTTGATACCCAGGAAGCAAGCCCTGGCAAGCCCTGGCAGGAAGGAAGGCAGGTAGAACTGGAGAGTGATGCTGCCTCCCTCCCTCACTGTTTTGCCCAGCCTAGGGGTCAAATATAGTGTTTGATACTATCCACATTTTTCACTATATACAGTAAATCTGGGAACATATCCCCCATGGATATGGGAGACCTACTGTACAGAAACTAGAGTTTTAGTGTAACATATGATAATTGTCTAAAACAGAGTGGACATCTATGACCTTCAGTTGTAGTTGGACTGCAATTCCTAGCATCCTTCAACAGGGATGATAGCATGGCTATGTTGGCTATGATTGATGGAAGTTGGAGTCCTATCACAGCTAAAGGGACACAAATTGCCCATCCCATTCTAAGACAACACAGCTTAAATGGATCTAACTGAGGTGCAAATGTGTTCTTACTAACGCAATTGAAACCTGAGTTGGTGCACCGAAGGTTAAGTCATTGCTATGGATCAGCTGCTAGAGACCACAGTTTTGAGACCCACCCTGGCATCCTTATGAATATATGGATTAGGCCCTTCTGATATTGTTGGAATAGAACTCCCAGCAGTCTTAGCCAGCAGAGGCAACAGTTGAGGAACACTGGGAGTTGTGGTAGCACCAGACAATTCCCCCCAGACACAGACACAGATAAAACCAACCCAGTTGCTCAGGATGGACATCTGTCCATTGCTTTTATATGGCAATGACACCAAAATGTTCCCCATTTTAATGAGATAGCACAGTTTCTGTAAACTTTCCTTCCGTTGAACATTGAGCCACCCTTTTCCTCATGCATTTTTATATTTCCTCCTCTCCCAAGCTGATCTCCTTACTAGGTTCTTGGCCACATATTCATCCTTCATCCAATAGTCCAGGTTGTTAAGGGCATTGTTCACCTCATTCTTCGTAAAGGAAACTTCTGAGAGCTCAGCTTCAAAAGCAGGCTGTAGGGTGGGCAGAAAAAAGAGAAAGAAAGAGAGAAAGTGCATTGATTAAGTCCACCTCAGGCTCAAGAGCCAAAGTATGCAGCAACCATCCTGACTTGGAGTGAGGTTATGGTCTCATTAGAACTCTTGACTGGACACTCACTTTATGCAAATCTTCATGTAGGGCATGGAAGAGATCACTCTTCTTCTCATCCAAGAAGCGACCCAATGCTTCCAGCTGCTTTTTCCGATAGTCTATAGGGCGTGTCTTTCCCAACACCCATGTGGCACGTAGACGGTCCACCAGGCCTGTGTAGGGGTTCATGCTGAGAAGAAAGATAGTGCTCACAGAATCAAAAGGCTACATAAAAAGACTCCTACATAGGCACGCACATGTGGGGCAGTTATGTCAACACCATGCCCAAAAGTAGGGTGCCCCACACCCATGTTGCTGCTGTTACTGCTGCTGTTATTTATTTATATCCCACCTTGTCTCCAGCCCTAGGATTCAAGGTGGCCTCCAATGTTAGAAACAGAGAAAAGTTCACATCATGCAAAAGTTAAAATATAATTCAGTTCTCAGATTAGAAACTATTTTAAGGTATAAACATTTAAAAAGAAAACAAATATAGGAAAAGGCTGCTCATTATGAAAGGCCTTTCAACAGATTATTCAAGGATATTTTTTATCAATATCATCTTTGCTTTTCTGTTTCTCAGGCTCATGAATTAACTCAACCTCTCAATCTATCAACATAGCTGGAAAAACATGCACAAAACCATACCTCAAGAAACACGCACAAAACCATACCTCAGGAAAGAGCAAATGTAACATTTTTCCTTCACATCAAGTCTTTTGATAGTATCTTTCTTTAACAAACAATGTGACACCCTGTTGGGCCTCAAACAGGAACACGGAAGTACAGTTGCTCCATTTGTCTTGGTCATAAGATTTCTTCCCCAAAGGCAATTTTCTCAGCTGTCACCACCAGCAGCTGTTCAGGCTGCACCAGCCCTGCCTGAAAAGCCCACTGCCCTAATGACCCCTCCTGGAAGATACCTCCTCAACTGCTATCCGCAGCCGCCAATTCAGGAGGCTACCACAGATGAGATGGCAGACAAAGCAGAACCATTTCAAAAGCCCTGCTGAAAGACTGCTTTGCTGCTGTCTCTCCATCCCCCCCCCGTTTGTATCACATCTTTTTAGATGGTAAGCCTATAGGACAAGGGCTGATTGTATGTTAATTGCTCTTTTTGTGCTGAGAACTGCTATTTCAAACATGCTTAAATAAATAAAATCACCATCATGTTTAAGGCCATTTCTGCCCTATGCTGTTACAGTGCTATTGCTCCATGTTCAACATCCTATGGAATCCTGGGGTTTGCAGTTTAGGGAGGGACATTTAGAATTGTCAGTCAGAGAGCTCTTTGGCCTCAGTAAACTACAAACCCCAGAATTCCACAGGATGCTGAAAGTGGAATAATAGCACTAGCACAATGTCCTGCAGAAATGGCCTCTCAGCTAATAATCTTGTAATCAAATGGATCTTCAAGCACCTCTGAGAGAAGTATGTAGCACACGCTTTTGTAGACTTAAATCTACTTTAGGGAGTGAAAGACCTATGGGCAGACATTTATACCGATGAAACAGCTGGCTGTGTGGGTGTGAGAACAGGGACAGAAATGCAGAACTTGAGGGTATGGTTATGAAGTTATTTGACTAAAACTAATGCAAGTTTTAATCTGGGTGAGATCCACGCTGGGAGCATGGTCATGGGAATAAGGTTTGTTGTTGCTGTTGTTGTTCAAGACGTTCCAACCTATGGCGACCCTAAGAGGAAAACTATCACAGGATTTTCAGTATAACTCTTCTCTAGCTGACACAATCCTGAAAGTCAACTACTCCCTTGAGACTGAAAGTTTTTTTGAGTTTTTCAAAGAAACTAAAGAAAAAAAATATAATCCTATTGGCCAGGCACAGAATGGGTTCTGGAAGGAAAAATTATCCCCTGTGCTGTGTGTACACATTATTCTCAAATTCTCCGTTTTTACATCCCGTAGTGGTCCTGCTTCTCAGGACACCATTTTTGCTTCTTTCTTCTTCTTATCGCTTTTGTTAAGTGCAAAGGTGAGAGTTATCTGTAGCCTCAGGCAGCAAAATATCTTAGGCTGCTCCTGTCTCGACAGCTAAGGCTGGCGGCATTATAAACAAACAAACAAAAAAAAACCAGCAACAACTTGGAGAGCTACAACTGCGCTTAAACACCACCTCGGCCATTTCCGCACTACACTCTTATAGCGCGATTATTCCACTTTCAACATCCTATGGAATCCTGGGGTTTGCAGCTTCGGGAGGGGCCGGCCGGCCCCTCCCGAAGCTGCAAACCCCAGGATTCCATAGGATGTTGAAAGTGGAATAATCGCGCTGTAAGAGCGTAGTGCGGAAATGGCCCTCGTGTTTATCCACTGGGCGGGGGGGACCTTAACACGCAGACAAGGTACAACCACCCCACCTACCTGCTTGGTTTCCGAATGCTCCGCCTCTTCAGGAATCTCGCTCTCGGCCGCCCGAACGCACTTCGCTCCGAGCCATCCGCCCACTCCCTGCCACGGACTTCCCCGGGGCTCTGGTTCGAAGGGCGGACCTCCCTCCACTCCGCTGCAGGGGATTGGCCGCTTCTTGCTGACGCGGGAATGTTGTAACCCTGGCTTGCAGGGGAGGGGAGGGGGGACCGAAGGGGAAACCTCTGCGAAGTCCACACCCGCTTCCTCCTCCCTCCAGTATTGCTATCTGTCACGGAAATCAGCGCGGGGAGGGTGAGAGATTTTCGGCCTCTGGGGTGAGGTACTTATAATACGACATTTGTGTGTATGTGAGAGTCATGGCGACCCCATGCATTCCATAGGGTTTTCTTAGGCAAGGAATCCTCAGAGGTAGTTTTGCCAGTTTCTTCCTCTGAAAGACAGCCTACAGTAGCTGGGGCTTTGTCCCACTACAATCTTACAGTGCTATTATTACTTTAACTATGGCCATGGCCATTTCCACATACACTGTTACAGTGCTCTTATTCCACTTTCAACATCCTGTGGAATCCTGGGATTTGCAGTTTAGGGAGGGGCCTTTAGAATTCTCAGCCAGAGAGCTCTTTGGCTGCAGTGAACTACAAACCCCAGAATTCCACTGGAAGTTGAAAGTGGAATAATAGCCCTATAACAGTGTAGTGGGGAAATGGCCCATTTCTGCGCTACACCGTTATACTGCTATTATTCCACTTTCAACATCCTATGGAATCCTGGGGTTGCAGTTTAGGGAGGGGCCTTTAGAATTCTCAGCAGACAGCCCTTTGGCCTCAGTAAACTGCAAACCCCAAAATTCCACTGGATGTTGAAAGTGGAACAATAGCGCTATAACAGTGCAGTGTGGAAATGGCCTGCTAGGGCAACACTGTGTGGAATTCTAGGGTTTGTATTTTAGTGACGCCCAAGAGCTCTCTGGCAGAGAATTCTAAATGCCCCTCCTAAACTGCAAACCCCAGGATGCCATATGATGTTGCCATGGCAGTTAAAGTGGAATAATAGTGCTATAACAGAGTGGTGTGATAGGTCTTCTGGTATTCAATGGCAGTCTCCCATCCAAGCACTAACCAGTGCTAACCCTGTTTAGCTTTCAAGGTCATATGTGGTTTGGGGCCTGTAGGCAGAAAGGATATTTCAGGGCAAGAATTTTGTGCACATCTCTTGTGCTTGTGTGTGGGTATTAATTTAACAGCAGCAACTGAGATGGACCTTGAAACAAAAATCTCTCTGAAGGACACACACACAACAATGTGCACAATTCTTGCCCTGACCCTAACAGAGGAAACTGCCTTCCATTGAGCCTAATTACTGTTAGTTCTGGAGAGCCAGTGCTGTGTAGTGGTTTGAGCGTTGGATTATGACTCTAGAAACCAGGATTCAGATCCCCGCTCTGCTGTGGAAACCCATTGAGTGACCTTCGTCAAGTTCTACTCTCTCAGAAGGGCATAGGCAAGAATAAATCTGGCCAAGAAAATCCTGTGATAGGTCACCCTAAATTGGAAACTACTTGAAGGCATACAGTAACAACATTGTTGGCTCTGACTGGCAGTTCCCCAGAGTTGTAGACAGGTTCTTTTTCCTGGTTTAAATGAAGATTCCTGGTGTTCTCCCATCCAAGTATTAACGAGGCCCAACCCTGCTTAGCTTCTAAAACCGGATAACATTAGATGTTGAACTCACCCTCCTTGCTGACTGGCACTTTTGCAATTCTCATCCAGAAATTCTATTCAGGCCAGTTGTGGGTAGCTTCATTTTACCAGGGGAAAAGCCACCTCATCCTGTTTTGGCAGCCAAGGGCAGCTTAACCTGGCAAACTTGACCCACCTTACTTCTTCTGACCAAGACGCAGGCTATAATCCCTCCGGAAAGATGGAAACAACACCAGGAATTTGGCCTGTTTAAGACTAATTTAGGGTTTGAGATTATCAGATTTTCCCTGTAATCTTAGTTTGTAATTATTCAGCAGGAGTCCTTTGTACCTGTTCAAAGGTGCCTGGGCATTTGTAACACACTCTGGGACTGAGCCTTTGCCTTGAACAACAAGCAGGAAGTACACAGATATATGGAAGCAATGCAGTATTTTGCCAATGGATCAGGCACATGGTGAGACTGGCTGCGCCAAGCCAGCAGAGACAACACAATAAATAATTGGACCCTAGAGTGATCCTATCATGGGGTTTTCTGAGGCTCAGAGTGTGTGATGCACCCAAGGTCATCAGGTGGGCTTCTATGGTGGAGCAGCGAACCAAACCTTGGTCTCCAGGGTTGTAGTCCAGTATTCTAACCGCTACACCATTCTAAGTAATAACAATAAGCTTCAGGACTTGTATCCATTACAAAGATCTTCTTTTTGTGAGCTTTGGTTGATTTAATCTCATTGGTTTTTCATAATGTCTTTGGAGAAGCCCAATATGCTTTGGAATATATTTTGCTAATAGCCATGTTTGTAATCCTTGCAAAAGAGGAAGGGAGTACAGTCCCCCTGGAGCAAACAAACAGTGGCCTTTTCACACTACACAGTGTTAGAGCTACGATTCTGCTTTATGTGCCGCAACAACATCCTGTGGAATCCTGGGATTGGCAGCTGGGGGCGGAGCATTTAGAATTCTCACCCTGAGGGTTCCTCTTGTGCTTCTGTCCTAACTACAAAACCAAGGATTCCACAGGACGCAGCCATGGCAGTTAAAATGGAACCATAGTGCTTAATTTTGTAGTGTGAATGGACCCCTGTTTAAAGGGAAACTAGGCATATTCAGGTTGATTTGGCCTTAGTAGCTCATGTCCTGTTTGGACAATGTGGGCAAAGCATAGGCTGCTATCAGGCTAGTAAACCAGATCATTGGTGACTATCAGAGGCCAAGTCCAGTTAAGTGCCAGTTCCATTTCTTTGAAAAACTACTCATATTGTATTCTTATACAAAGTACAATAAAACAATGTTAGTGTGCTGCGCCTCCATTGCCTTATTGTTGTTTTGTCCCTTCAAGTCATTTCCAACTTATGACCAATCCTAAGGGGAACTTATCGTGGGGTTTTTTGGACAAGATTTGTTCACAGAGAGTTTGCCATTGTCTTCTTTTGAGGCTGAGAGCATGTGACTTGCTGATGGTCACCCAATGGGTTTCCATGGCCAAGCGGGTATTCAAACCCTGGTCTCCAGAGTCATAGTCCCACATTCAAACCACTACACCATGACAGCTCTCTCTATTGCCTTAACCTAACCACAAAGTCCAGTATAGGGATAGATTGAAATACTGGTCTACCCATGCCTTCCCAGGTAAAGTACAGAGTTGGATTGGGGCCGTGAAACAGGTTTAGGTAACACATGCATACACATACACTACATTTTGCAAAAAGTGGTCCAGTCCTATAAACTCAGTCAAGCTAAATAGCCAAGAGATCAGTCAGATGGAGACAGAGTATGCTCAACATCTTGTACTGCTCAACACTCTTATCATCAGCACAAAGCCAGACTGTGTCTGCTTGGATGGCAAAATAACAGGGTTGGGAAGCAGACTCAAGCAATGTTGGTCCTGCTTACCAACAGCTGTGCTTCTTTTCTTCTACCAGAAATGTCACTTCTGCACCTACAGCCCTTAGCCTCCAATATTTCACAGACAAAATTGGGATGCAACATCACAGATTTTCATAAGATGGTAACTGTACTGATAAGGAACACACAGCTAGTAAGGAGGCTTTAACAGTCCTTTCAAGCCTGGAAAGGACAACCTCCACTCCTGCTCTCCTCTCCTCTCCTCTCCTCCCTCCCTTGGGTTAATTGAGAGCAAACTACTTTTGCTCTTTGAACTCAGTATGCAGTATTTGAAATAAACTGAGGACAAAGAGGGAAAGTGGGAGACAGGGAAAGATGTGGGTAATTTCAAAAGCAGCTGGAAAAATTAGAGGACAAGGATTAATTGGGACTGTTTCCCACCAAATCAAGATTTTCTGAAAGGTGGGTGTAACAGGACCAATGCCAATGTCTCTGTGGAAAGGTGGGGAATTATAGCTCAAAAAGGGAAGCATGCAAGGGCGGGAAGTCACTTTAGGATCTTTTCACCTATTTATACCAATACTAATGCAGAGACACCAGCTGGAGGTTTAAAAAAATGTTTTATTGGGAGAAAATCACAAACACATGCAAGGTTCAAGCAGTCTCACAGCAACCAGACAAGGCTAACAGAAGGAAAGGAAGGGAAAATTGGATAGTGAGGAGTTAGGATGAAGTGGGCCATATTACCAGGCCTGAAGAGAAGAAAGTCACAGCAAAATGGCTCAAACACAAGAGTTTGAGGCTGCACAGAGGAATGAGAGTCTGGGGTACAGAGTGACACCCAAGTGGTAGCAAAGAGCCAGGGTCTGAGCCAGGGTTTAAATACCCTTTTTATATCCTGAAGGGGAAGGTGTTAATTCTCTCTGGCAGAGCTAACAAAGGGGTCTGGAGCTGGCTAATGATCTTAGCATTAGGTGACAAAGCATTGATAGGAGTCGTGATAGCTTCTTAATGTCTGGGCAGGTAAGGAAACAAAAGAGGAAGCAGGAAAGAGGTTGCAGGACACTGATCATTGTTGCTCTGTTTGGGAGTTTTGGTGGCTATTGTTTTCTAGGTTTGGGCTATTGAGAGGATCATCTCAAACTTATTTAGTCAGATTCTCCAACTAATCCTGGGTTGACTTTGTCAGCCCTTGGCCATGCCTTGAGGTGCCTTCTGACCTAATTCTGTGGGTGTACAGCCAATCCTTTTTGCCAGCATGGCTTTTTAGCCATAAATGTATGATTGATATATGTGCCAGTTAAACAATATCATGGATTGGAGGTGTGATAACAAGATAGTTAGAGGATATGAGAGCCAGCCCTACTACAGTCCATATCCATAGATTCTGTATCCACAGAATCAACCAACCACAGCTTGAAAATATTTTTTAAGAAAATTCCAAAAAGCAATCTTTGATTTTACCACTTTATATAAGGGATACCATTTCACTATACCATGCTACGTAATGGGACTTGAGCATCCACGAATTTTGGTATCCACAGGGGATCCTGGAACCAAAGCGTAGTGGATATCAAGGACCCACCGCATAGACAGAATGAGGCAGCCACCTCAGCAGGTAGATGTTGAAAGGAAGGGAAGCAGAGAGGATTCCACCAGCCCACGTTCCTCCTGAATTACCTAGCCATTATCTATTGGGATGAGAGCTTTGTTTGCCACAAGCCTGTCCTGATCTTCACTAAACCAACCTGCTGCCTTAGAGGAGGTGGAAGAACGCTTTATCCCAGCACCAGGAATGAATATAAAATTAAATTCATTTGCCAGCCTTTGGTAAGCTTAGGTGCAGAATGGAGGAGATAACATTGCTTCATTGCCTCAGGCAGCAAAATCTGTAGGGCCAGATCTAGATGCACATCAGCTTTATTCATCTGCACGCTACCATATCCCATATTACATTTCTCACTTGATTCCATAGTCCCAAGGTGTTAATCACTATGACCTGGAAGGTCTCTAGCCTTTCTTCCGTAAAACAACACAGTGTGGCTTCTGCCTGAAAATGTCAGACCTGATAGGGTGCCTGGCTGTGCCTCCTGCTTTCCTAATTATAGGTTCATGTGTGTCCAGTTTTGGCATTATTATGAAAGGGTTAAATTGAAGAAGCTATTGCTAAGGTAGAAAAATAGAGAAAAATAAGGTGAGCAGATGCGCCCTTTATCTTATCAGGAGGCTTAGGTATGTGCTTAGCTGTGCCGGGAACCTAGGGAGTTTTGATGTTGGAGAAATACTCCTTGGTACCAAAATATATCATTTTTGGAAGCTGTAACCTAGGTCTGCATAACCTGTAAACACTTCATATATGGTCATATGTAATCATTTCCTGTAACCTGTTTACAAGAGGGTATAAAAGAAGAGAGCTAATACCTGGATCGGGGTTCTCAGACTTTGGAAATTCATTCCACTGAGATCCCTGCAGTAAATCGTTTTTCTTGCTTTCTAATATTGGTGGTCTCAATTCTTGGCGAGCTACTTCATTTGGGGGCTCGTCCGGGATTGAGGGGCATTTTGCCACTTTGGCGGACGCCAGGGCGTCGGGGCCGTCGCCTCTTCCCAACACGACCCAGGGCACCCCTGACTTACTTTTGTCGGAAGGATTGACTCGGAGTGAGGCGGCGGCTCTGGCGGTGGTGTTCCAGCCAAGGAACCCGAAGGCGGAGCAGAAAGCAGAACCCTCCACGACTGTCGGTGAGTGCCCTCCCTGCAACTTCAGGGAGAAGAGGGGCCTGATCAACCCCTTAGTCTTGCCTTAATACCCCCACTGTTGTGGGTGAAACAGCGAGGCTTTTTGGAGGTGGAAGAGGATGAGAGGTGGTTGTGCGTGAATGTGGTGTGAAAGGGGAGTGAAAGGTGTCGCAGTTCCCATTGCATACCGTTGAGGATCTCCGGGTGCGTGGGTCGGCACAGAGGTGGTGTTTATCCCCTTCGTGTTGGCGCATGTCGACCCCCTACTCACGCGCCGAATCCTTTCTCCTAGTGTGTCTTGTCCACGTTGGGAGGAAATGGGTGGGGGGCAGAGCCGGGGGACCCCTTTGAGTTGTATGTTAAAGAATTTCAAGAAAGGATTCAGTGGGGACTATGGGGACCCCCGATGACGCCAGGGCGTTTACAGAATTTATGTGAAGTGGAGTGGCCTTCTTTCAAGGTGGGGTGGCCTCCGGAAGGGAGCTTAGAACCCGCTTGAATCAAGGCGGTCTTCAGTAGTGGTGGGTGAGCCTGGCCATCCTGATCAGTATCCATACGTAGATTCATGGGACACAGTGGTTACAGAGAACCTTTCTTGGTTGGGAGTCCAGGAACAAATTTGTAAGGCCATGGTACTGAGGCAGCAGGGCCAGACGAAAACTCGGAAAAGCACAGATTTTGCCAGATTCAGCTCCAGAAGAGCCCACTGCCCCCCTCCCACCGTATGTGATGATGCAGCCAGCCCTGCCACCACTGGCTTTGGTAGTACCACAGCCTGCTCCACTGCCACCAGTACCTCAGACAGCCTCACAACAAGAGGGAGCTGTGGCCGGGGAGCTGGCGGATTTGGCCCCAGTTACCCATGAAGAGGATATGACAGAGGAGTTGCTGGGTTCCATTTTGACTGTCCAGAACAAGATGACACTCAGACCCCAAACCCGAACAGATTGGATCAAAAGATAAACCCAAGAGTAAACAGGTCAAGAGTAAACAGACGAAACCCCAGAAGGAAGTAGAAGAAGCAGATGATTCGGATGGGGAAAGTGGAGATGTCATTACACCATTGCGACAAATCAGTCAATTGGTGATAGATCCCACCCAAGAGGACGGTTATCGGTGAGTCCAGAGTTACCAATATACTCCCTTCACCACGTCTGACCTCCTAATTGGAAGACTCCATTATGCTACTTACACAGATAAGCCACAAGAAGTAACTGAACTTTGCTCCAGTATTATGGCCTCACATGTCCCCAGTTGGCAAGATTGTAGCAGTTGCTCCTGACTTTGTTCACTACTGAAGAGCGAGGAGAATAATTCAGCATGCAGAACGGATAGCTAGAAACAGGGCACCTCCTGGAGAGGCGAACCCTGAGCAGTGGATGAGAGGCAGGGTCCCCTTGGCGGACCCAGATGGGTTCGACCTCCAGCACAGTTGACTATGCTCACTGATTATCAAGCTCTACTAGTGGAAGCTATGAGAGAAGGAATGAAGAGACCTGTTAATATGTCCAAAGTATCAGAGATACTTCAGGGACCCACTGAACCCCCAGGAGCATATTTGGAAAGATTACTTGATGCTTATAGGCAGTATACTCCTGTGATTACCACGAGGCCCCCCAGGCAACCAACAGATGGTGAATTTGGCCTTCGTGACCCAAAGTTATCCAAACATAAGGAAGAAACTCCAGAAACAAGAGGGATTTGCAGGTATGAACTTGAGCCAATTGTTGGAAATTGCCAGAGAATATATGTGATAGAGATCAAGAGGAGAAACGGGAAAGGGCAGGGCGGAATACACTCAAAGTGGAATTATTGGCTGCAGCTTTGGTGACAAAGGAAGAGGAGGCAAATTCGGAAAAGGAAGTGGACCTCCATTGAGACGCAATGAGTGTGCTCTCTGCCGACAGGTTGGGCATTGGAAGAATGAATGCCCCAGACAGAGAGGGATGGCGAATAGGGGAAGAGGGATGGAGTCGAGGAAGGGGAAGAGGAGCAAATCGAGGAAGAGGAAGAGTAGTGGACGGAAGATATAGACAAGATAAATAAAGGGTTCGAGGACTTCATTGGACTGGCTGAAATGGAACATTACGATTAGGACAGACCGGGCCCCCTTGCTCTCGGCCCCGGGGAGCCTATGGTCACAGCACAAATAGGGGCCGAGCCATCCCTATGATGGTAGATACGGGAGCCACCCGTTCGGTGTTTAAATTTTGCAATAGCCCCAAAAACTTCAATGCCATAAGAATTGTGGGGGCCACGGGGAAATTAGAGAAACACCCTCTTTAGAAAAAAGGATTGTGGATCTAGGAAAACATCAAGTCACTCACCAGTTTTATCTGCCAAGTTGCCCTGTGCCCTTATTGGGTCGAGATTTGTTGGCTAAATTGAGAGCTCAAGTTTCTATTGAAGAAGATGGGATGATGGAAATAAATTTCAGAGGACCAAAGAGTATCTCAGTGACTTATCCAATGGAGGAAGAGTGGCGAAGGTACCAGATCATGGTTTGTCAAGAGCAACCCACTATATTTGGACCCCCAGGTGTGTGGGCTGAAGACAACCCACCTGGGTTACCCGGTTCGTGGCCCCCATAGTGGTAGAATTAAAGCCAAATGCTATGCCTCTGGTGTAAGGCAGTATGATTTGCCCAGAGAAGCCCTGGAAGGGATCCAGAAGCATTTGGAACAGCTGAAGAAGTACAATATAATTCGGGAATGCCGCTCTCCTGGAATACTCCATTACTCCCAGTATTGAAACCTCAGACGAAGGAATATCGTCCAGTACAAGATTTAAGGATGGTAAATGAAGCCACAGTGACCCTACCACCCAGTTGTACCAAACCCATATGTTCTTATGGGACTAGTTCCATCTGCAGCTACTCACTTCACTGTTTTGGATCTCAAGGATGCCTTCTTCTGTATTTGAGTGGCCCCTCAAAGCCAGGAAATATTTGCCTTCCAGGTGGAAGACAGCATTACGGGCCAGAAGACCCAGTTCACGTGGTGCCGCTTGCCTGGGGTGGAAGAACTCGCCAACAATTTTTGGGACATCACTGAGTCAAGACTTGAGAAGATTCCGATCTGAACCCGAGAGACGAGTTTTGCTGCAATATGTGGATGATCTACTGTTGGCAGCCACCAGTGAGGAGGAGTGTAAGGAAGCCACAATGGAGTTGCTCCAGCTTTTGTGGGAAGCAGGCTACAAAGTATCTAAGAAGAAGGCCCAGTTGTGCCAGACAGAGGTGTGATATCTGGGATTTGCAAATAATTTCAAGGGAAACGAGCGCTAGGCCGAGAAAAGGAGGAGGCTGTGTGTGCTCTGCCTGAGCCCTGGAATTGGAAGATGGTCCGAAAATTGTTAGGTAGCTGGGTTTTGCAGAATCTGGATTCCTAACTTTGCAGTAATGAGCAAACCATTATATGAAGCTACCAAAGGTCCGGAGAAGTCTGAATTTCTGTGGGGAAAAGAACAGAAGAACGCCTGGGAGCAGATAAAGAAGGCGCTGATGGAAGCTCCGGCGCTCCAGTCTGCAGATGTAACAAAGAGGTTCACCTTATATGCTGATGAGAAGAATGGAATAGCAGTGGGAGTACTGACACAGATGTTGGGATCCTGGCATCACCCAGTGGCATGTCTCTAAGCAA
This sequence comes from Iguana delicatissima, assembly GCA_948472985.1. Lineage (NCBI taxonomy): Eukaryota > Metazoa > Chordata > Lepidosauria > Squamata > Iguanidae > Iguana > Iguana delicatissima. The sequence continues at coordinate 461,281 of CAOKZL010000846.1, read as the reverse complement.
TTAGATCCAGTCGCTAGAGGATGGCCTGGGTGCCTCAGAGCTATAGCAGCAACAGCCTTGTTGGTAAAAGAAGCAGATAAGTTAACCTTAGGCCAGAACTTGATGGTAAAGGTTCCACGTTCTGCTTCTGGCCCTCATGGAGTACAAAGGTAACTATTGGTTCACGAATAGCCGAATGACCAAGTATCAGGGAATGTTGTTATGAAAACCCTAGAGTGAAGTTGGAATTGTGCACCACCTTGAACCCTGCAACACTGCTCCCAGCAGAATCTGGAAATATACACCACGATTGCCTTCAAACCATGGATGAAGTGTACTCAAGTAGACCAGACTTCCAAAGAAATACCAGGTGCCAGGCCCCATCCTGATGTGCACTTACTATACAGATGGAAGCAGCTTTGTGCGAGAGGGAAGCGGAAGGCCGGCTATGCAGTGGTCACGGCAGATAAAATAATAGAAGCCAAAGCGCTACCTGTTGGTACTTCGGACCAGAAGGCGGAACTTATTCCTTTGATCAGAGCTTTAGAGCTGGCCGAAGGACTTACCGTAAACATATACACAGATTCAAAGTATGCCTTCACTACCCTACACACGCATGGGGCACTGTACAAAGAAAAAGGACTGATGAATTCTTCGGGACAAGAGATCAAATATGGAAAGGAAATAGAGCACCTATTAGAAGCGGTGTGGGCCCCTAGTAAAGTTGCTGTGATGCACTGTAAAGGACACCAGAGAGAGCAAGATCCAGTGGTCCGGGGAAACCGGAAGGCAGATGCTGCTGCAAAGGAGGCCGCCGAGAGTGAACTAGAGAGTGGGAAAGAGAACCTGTCCAGAATTGGTAACACCACTTTTCCAAATCTCCTTGAGTAACCAGACCCCTAGATACACCCAGCAGGAGAACGAGAGGGTACAAAGGACCTGAAAGCTATAAGCGACAAAGATGGTTGGTGGGTCCTACCAGATGGAAGACGGTACATACCCCAATCTATGGGATGGCCAATCGTTCAGAAGGCACATGAAGCCACGCATCTGGGAAAGACAGCGTTGGCCCAGTTGTTAGCAAAGGATGTGTTTATAGATGGAATGAGGCAGTACACCATGCTGGCGTCTTGGCGTGCTAGAATATGTCGCTTGGAACAACCCGCGTCAAGGACCAGATTGGAAGAGGGATTCAACATCAAGGATCTACTCCCTTTGAATCCCTAGTGGTGGACTTCACCGACAATGCCACGGACGGGACAATACCGGTATATGTTGGTAATGGTATGCACTCACACTGGGTGGGTTGAAGCATATCCTACTAGAACCGAGAAGGCGAAGGAAGTAGCACGAGCTCTACCCGAGACATCGTACCTAGATATGGGTTACCCCTTCACATCGGATCTGATAATGGCCCGGCCTTTGTGCATGGCGTAGTTAAGAGTTAGCAGAGGTCTTAGGAATTACTTGGAAATTACATTGTGCGTATAGACCCCAAAGTTCTGGGAAGGGGGAAAGGATGAACAGAACATTGAAGACTCAGCTTGCAAAATTGTGTCAAGAAACTAAGCTCAAATGGTTGGATGTACTCCCAATAGCTCTTTTGAGAATAAGATGCACCCCTCATCGGACGACTGGACTGACTGGTTTGAGATGCTGTATGGAAGCCCCCGGCCATCCTGAAGTGATTGTCAGAGGGGACATTCGAGAACTGGGGAACTTAACCCTCCAAGAAGAAGTGCAGGCATTAGGGAAAGCTCTAGAGAAGGTAAACGCCCATGCTTTGGAGGTTAGATCAGTTCCTTTCCTACACAAAGGCCCATTCCTTCCAACCTGGGGATGAGGTGTGGGTTAAAGATTTGGAAAGGGGAGCCTCTATCACCAGGATGGAGGGGGCCATACCAAGTGCTGTTAGTTACCCCCACTGCAGTAAAAGTAGCAGCGCTGAAACCTTGGATACACTACACCAGGGTAAAGAGGACAATTGCTTCATTGGGCTGTAATTTCATCAGCAAGAAAACCCTTTGAAACTGAAATTGTCCAGACGAGGGAGAGAAAAATTCGGACTAGACTCTGCCATGGTCATACCAGGAATCCGCCACTCTACGCACAGTCAGATCCGCAACAGGTGAATGAAGACTCTAGGCTAGACCCTACTGCTGCCACCCGCTGGACGCTGGTAGCTCTACGTACGGTCAGACCTAGCAACTGCAGAGGAGGAAGATTGGGACTGAGCCCTGCTATAGTCACTCCGGAGGCTGACTGTCTACGCACAGCCAGATCCCCTACAGTGGATGAGGGAGAAAAGCAATGAATATTAGTGATCTAACAATAGTAGTGTGTATATTCTTTGGTATTTTGGTATTCTTGTATATGTACAGAAGGAATTTGTGTGGATTAAGTACGTTGGGTCCCTGAGTGGCTCCGAAAATGAAGTGGATAATGTTGATCGGGATGTGGAGCGTGATGGGTGGAGTAGTCAAGGCTAACTGGTTCAAACGGCATGCTGCACACATGTTCCAATAACATGGACCAAATGTTACTCTGATCTATGAACATCCACAGACTGTAGCAGATTTCGGTTTTATGCCCTCCCTTATTAGTGAACCGGGAGTGGTTGTAAGAGCCCTACAGTCAGCATTAGAGAGGGAATCCCAATATGTTTCCAAAGTTGATAGTAATATAAACAAGACTCGATTTAGGCGGTTGAAGTTTTATACTTATTCCCCGGAATGTGTTTTTGCTGTCACCATAGTGGATCTTGGAATTCTATGTGGAAAGGATATATAAAATACTCCTCATTTTATGGTAAACTGGGAAATTATTCAGCATGTCATGATAGATTCTATTTGTATGGCACATATAATAACTCCTATCAACCCAAGGGGGACTTAAAATGAAACCAACTTTGGAGATCTATACCAGAATATCCCATGTTCACTCCTAATTATACAGGGTTAGGTAGCATATGCTCTGGATTGATGGCTAGGACCCGCATCTATGGTTCTACTTTGATGGGTGGGCCACCAACTACCACCCCAGGGACTTACCAGTGTATAGGAATAGGATATATGACTATACCTGTCCAAGTTTCCCTACCAGGACAGATCAAACGGGTTGGTAGAAAAAAGGCACTCAGTGGGACCACTGGGAAGTCAATGTGAGGATCTGGTCATCATGAGGCCACAGTTGTCTGAGAGTGAGGGTAATAGAGTAGGAGGAGGACTAATCACAGGGGTCCTCACTTTGGGATCCTACCCAGGAATTGTGGCTCAAAATCGTAGGAGCATAATAGGATTGACTTGTAGATTGAGAAAACTATAAATGCATTGGAAAATTGGTACAAGCCCTCCAACAAGAAATTGAAGAGTTAAATCAGCTATTGTTACAACATCAGATGGCCTTCAATTCTTTTTACTTTAGGCCAGGAAAGGGGGGTTTTGTACCATAGTAGAAGGAGGATGCAAGGTTGCGTTTCCATGATTTGAACAAGACTATAGAGGATGAGATACAGCAGTTACAAGGGTTAATACAAAATAATGACAGCGGCATTAGCAACCCTTGGGATTGGTTAACTTCCTGGCTCCCAGATCTTAGTTGGTTAAAAACCTTGTTTCTAGGTATTGTACTTTTAATTGTAATAGGGTTCTTAATAATGGTATGTATTTCTTGTGCTATGAAATGTGTACATGCCTCTCTCTCCCGAGCTATGGAGGGGGAAGGCAGCTCATTTTGCTGTTATGGCCCAAAAGCAAGCTTAAGTAATGTATGTCAGATTGCATGGAATTTGGCATAAAGGGGGGAATGAAAGGGTTAAATTGAAGAAGCTATTGCTAAGGTAGAAAAATAGAGAAAAATAAGGTGAGCAGATGCGCCCTTTATCTTATCAGGAGGCTTAGGTATGTGCTTAGCTGTGCCGGGAACCTAGGGAGTTTTGATGTTGGAGAAATACTCTCCCTTGGTACCAAAATATATCATTTTTGAAAGCTGTAACCTAGGTCTGCATAACCTGTAAACACTTCATATATGGTCATATGTAATCATTTCCTGTAACCTGTTTACAAGAGGGGACTGAAAAGAGAGCTGATACCTGGATCGGGGCTCTAGGGCTTTGGAAATTCATTCCACTAGAGATCCCTGCAGTAAAATAATTTTATTTTCTTTGCTTTCTAATCTGGTGGTCTCAATTCTTGGCGAGCTACTTCAATTATATTTACTCCAATTCCACCAAAGGCCCTTTTGTACTATGCAAGTATAGCACTATGATTCCACTTAATTGCCATGATTCTGTGCTAGGGAACTCTGGGGTCTGTAGTCTGATCAGAGGCCCCAAAGGCACTCTCTGGCTGGGGATGCTAAATCCCCCTTACCTCGAGTGCCAGTCCTGGGATTTCATAGGCCAAAACCATAGCAGGTAAGGAAGAGTATCATTTTACAGTGTGGAAAGGCGCTAAGACTGCTTCAAATGTAAAGATTTGTCCTGGATTAAGAGATTAAAGTATTAGAAATACAAACTTGGCCATACGTACGAGTGGTGGCAGAAATAGGACAGGCCCAAGTGAAAATGGGGGAGTAGCAATGAATAGCACAGAAAATGTTTTCCCCTCAAAATGAGAAATTACTTTTGTTTGCATTCGAGGCAACTTATAAAACAAATTTCTACTTACGGGGGGGGGAAGTGAGGTGGAAATTAATATTCAAATATGGGGAAACAAAAGGTATAATGAGTTGTAAACAGGATGAGGAAGGAGCAGAGTTCTGATGAACATCTAAACAGTTTTCTGAGTTGCAGTTTTCATTCCACTGAAATGAACTGGATTTACCTGCATGCTTCTTACTGGTTTCCTTAAGGGCAAACATTGCCTTTTCAGGTATCTTCTTTGGCAGCTTTATAAAGAGTTGGAAGCTGATTCCATTAGAGCTAGAGAGTCCAACTGCAAGCAAAATGAGAGCCAGTTTCTCTCTCTGTCTCCTCACTTCCATCTCCTCATGTGAATCTGCTGCACCTTGCAACCTACATTTTAAACATTATTTTCTAGCATTCCCAGTTTCTGGTTACTGATTCTTGCCTTATGGTTTCATTTCTATGAGATCTGTTCCCTGTCATATTGCTTACCAGTTGTTAGCTATTATCAAAGGGAGTTCCTGAAATGCCCAAGCTCTATCATGATTGAAGTACCAGTCTGCCAAGTTAATGAGAGCTGACACATAATTTGGTGCTTTCTTCTTCCTTTTCCTCCCCCTTATGGAGCATGGAAATACATGACTTGGCATTTGACACTATGAATCCAGGAAGAGTGCATGGTCAAAGACTTCTGTCTTCTGTAAGACAAGTTTTTCTTCTACACATCAGAACTAATATGTGCAGGGCTCTTAGCAGAACGCAAGAAATACCATCCTACCTAAAGAGAATGTAAAATTGTTGGGGCCTTCATGGAATCATATTGCTGGAGGAGATCACAAAGGTCATTGAGTCCAACCACCTGTCTTGCAAGAATACACGCTGAAAGCACTCCCCACAGATGGCCCTCCAGCCTTTGTTTCAACCTTCAAGGAAGTTGACTCCACCTCACTCTGAGCCAGCATATTCCATTGTTGAACAACCCTTACCATCAAGAAGTTCTTCCTAATGTTTAGGTGGAATTTCTTTTCCTGCAATTTGAATCCAATGTTCCATGTCCTAGGCCATTTTCGCACTACACTGTTATAGTGCTATTATTTCACTTTCAACATTTTGTGGGATCCTGGGGTTTGCAGTTTAGAGAGGGGCCGTTAGAATTCTCAGCCAGAGAACTCTTTGGCCTCAATAAACTACAGGCCCCAGAATTCCACAGGAAGTTCAAAGTGGAATAATAGAACTATAACAGTATAGTGCGGAATGGCCCTAGTCTCTGGAGCAGCAGAAAGAAAGCTTGCTCTTTCTTCCAAATGACATCCCTTCAAATATTTAAACATGGCTATCATGTCACCTCTTAACCTTCTCTTCTCTATTCTAAACATCCCCAGCTACCTAAACTGCTCCTCATAGGGCACAGTTTCCAGACCTTTTACCACTTTTGTCCCCCTCCTCTGGACATGTTCCAGCTTATCAATATCCTTCTTGAACTGTGATGCCCAAAGCAGAATAGAGTAGTACTATTACTTCTCTTGACTGAAACACTATACTTCTATTGATGTGACCCAGAATTGCATTGGCTTTTTTAGCTGCTGCATCACATTACTGACTCATGGTCAGCTTGTGGTCTACTAAGATTCCTTGATTCCTGTCACATGTACTGTGATCAAGCCATGTATCACCCAACCTTTAGCTATGCATTTCATTTTTTTTCTGTCTATGTGTAGTAGCCTACGTTTCTCTATATTGAAATTCATTTTGTTAGTTTTGGCCCTGTTCTCTAATCTGTTCATTTTGAATTCTGATCCTATCCTATGGAGTATTAGCTACTCCTCCTAATTTGGTGCCATCTCCAAATTTGATAAGAATGCCCTCTATTCCCTCATCCAAGTACTTGTTAAAGATGTTACATAGCACTGGGCCAAGGACAGAACTCTGTGGCACCCCACTAGTCACTTCTCTCCAAGATGAAGAGGAACCATTGGAGAGCAGAATCATAGAGTTGGAAGAGACTACAATAGCCATCAAGTCCAACCCCCTGCCGTGCAGCAACACACACTCAAAGCACCACCAGCAAATGGCCATCCAGCCTCTTTGGATTCAGGCAATCAACCAGTTACAAATCCACCCAACAGTAATATTGTCTAGTCCACATTTTACTTGCTTGTTTGTAAAAATGTCATGGGGGACCTTGTCAAAGGCCTTATTGAAATCAAGAGATGCTACATCCACAGCATTCCTTTCATCTAACAAGCTTGTAACTCAGTTTTAAGAAAGAGATAAGATTAGTCTGGCATGACTTATTTCTGAGAAATCCATGTTGACTTTTAGTAATCACAACATTCCTTTCTAACTGTTTACAGACTATCTATTTAATGACTTACTTTAGAATCTTTTCTGCTTTTGATGTCAGGCTACCTGAGTAGTAATTGTTTGAGTCCTCTTTTTTCCCCCTTGTTGAAGATGGGGACAACATTCGCCTTCCACCAGTCTGCTGGGACATCTGTTTTCCAGAAATTGCCAAAGATTATTATCAGTGGTTCTACTATTACTTTTGCTAGTTCTTTTAATACCCTTGGATGTAGTTCATCTAGCTCTGGAGACTTGAATTCATTTAGAGTATCCAAGTATTTCTGTACTACTTCTTTACTGTGTTGCATTGCCCCTACAGCATCATCTGTTCCATTTCCGCAGGTCAAGCACTGAAAAGCAAAAAAGGTGTTGAGTAGTCCTTCCTTTTTGCTATCCCCTGTTAGCATTTCACCTCTTCTCCACATAGTGGTCCTACCATTTTCTTTTTCTTCCTTTGGCTGCGGACATAACCAAGAAAGCTCTTTTTATTCTTTTTAATCTCTTTAATAAGCCTGAGTTCATTTTGCACTTTAGCTTTTCTGACTTTCTCCCTACACGTGTTGGGTATTTGTTTGAATTCCTCTTTGACGATTTCCTCCCTTTTCCATTTCTTATACATGGCCCTTTTAAATCTTAAATTAGTTGAACATTGTTTAGACATCTATCCTTGATTCTTTAGCCACCTCCAATTTTTCTTTCTCATTGGTATTTTTTGAATTTATACCTTTAATATCTAAATTATACCTTTAATATCTCATTTTTAAGCAACTTCTATGCAGGATGAAAACTCTTTTAGTATTTCTAATGGTAGGATAACACCCAGTATTTCCCTAAGTTTACTAAAATCAGCTTTCTTAAGTTTAGAATATATGTCTGACAGTTTGGCTTCCCCCTTCTACTGTACAACAAATTCCAATAGAACATGGTCACTCCCACCTAAAGATCCCACCATTTCTACCCCATTAACCAGATCATCATTGTTGGTTAGGATCAGATCTAAAATAGCTGATCCCCTTGTTGCCTCTTTGTGGTCATTGAAATTCCTTATATTCTTGGCAGAGTTTGACTTCCAACAAAGATCAGGATAGCTGAAATCTCCCATTACTACTATATCTCTCCTTTCTGAATGTTTAGTCATCTGTTCTGGAAAGACATCATTCAAGTCCTCAATCTGGCTTGAGGGTGTGTAGTAGACCCCTACAATGGCATTGCTGTTGCTTTTTCTCCCCCTTAATTTTTACCCAGACACTCTCAACCTGGCTTCCAGGATTTAAGTCATGGATCTCTTCACAGGTGTAAACCTCCTTGACATATAGTGTTCTGTGTGTTAGTGTAGACTGAGCCATCTAAGATCATGCATCATTCCCCCGCCACCCTACTGCTGCTTATTTAAGTTTTTTTCCTCTCAGTGTTGGGTTCTTGTATTATTTGCCCAGTTCTCCTTACAAGATTCAGGCTATTATCTCCAGCACTTGATGAACTTCTTCCTTCAAAAATACTGTCTCTCTCCCCAACACAATTTCAAGCCTCTCTGATCAGGTTTGTGAGTCTCTTAGCAAAAATATCCCTGCCAACTGCTCTGAGATGCAACCTGTCACTTGCCAGAAGTCCATCTTCATGAAACCACAGACTATGGTCCAAGAAGCCAAACCATTCCTGGCAGCACCATCTGTGGGGCCACCTCCACTTCCTGGGCTGTGTCCTTCAACTGGGAGGAGAGATGAAATGACAATCTGTGCATCAGTGTCCTTCAGCTTCTTACCCAGAGTCTTGTAATCTCCTATGATCTCTTGAAGGCTTTGCCTTGCAGTGTCATAGGTTTCCACGTGGAACAAAAGGAAGAGGCAACAGTCAATGGGTTTGACAAGTTTTGTCAGCTGCTCCTCTACATCTCACTTTTCTTCCAAGGTGGGGTTCCTACTTGCTACCTGAGATAACCTTTTAATTAGAGATAATAGAGGAGGGAACCTGGGATTGTCTGTGCGAAATGCAGAAAAGAGTTGTTGTTTTTCAGCAGAAAGGGCACGAAGAGAGAGAGAGAGGAAGGGCTAATTCAGAGCAACATGATACATGGCAAGAAATGCATGGTTTCTCTACCACTCTGGCTTTATAACTGACTGTCTGCGTGAGTTTGGTAATGAATCTACTCTGGGCTTTAGTCCAGATTTTTGAGGAACTATCTGAGATGCTGACCCACTCCACTAATATAGAAGCTATCAGGTGCAACTGCTGTCCACACATTTCAAGGGAGAGTGGGAGACTGTTTAGCCAGCAGGAATTAAAATGAACAAGAAAGGACTTGGAATGGTTCGTGCCTGGTAACGTTTCACTCTGGGGGCAGGTTCCAGGAGACTGTGTGATGTTACTTGTTTTACAATCTATTTTCCTCGTGTAAACAACATGGATAATTATAGGACTGTCATAATTTCTACATAACTTCTACAAATCACACTCCAAAATTTCCCCTCAGGCTCATTGCATTTATGATGTACTCCTTGTTTTGGAGACATTCCTAAACTAATTGATGTGAAAGCAAATCCAAGTGGAAGTGTTTTATGGTTATTCCATGTGAATTGTCTTGGGAAGGCTTTACCCTGAAGTGTGACATTGAAATATTTTGGGGGGAAATTAATATGAAAGTATATACATAGAGCACTTACTCCCAGGTCAAGAGCACTCAGGGCCACAACCCAAGTCAAACAGCCTCTAACACGTAACTCTTACTAAGCTTCCAAGTAATATAGGAAATGGAGCCTGGAAATTTTAATTTTTGAACTATAAATCCCAGCCAGCACGGCCATGCTGGTTGACAGATTCTGGGAGTCGTAGTCCAAAAAAGAAACATTTCAGAAACCCCAATTAAATAAACGGTTAACATATAAAGATTTAACAAAAGTCCAGGAAAGTATGGTTTGGAAGAATAAGGAGAATATGATAAAATGTGGTATTATTTCACACTGGCTTTTACAGAGGCAACTGGAGGAAAGATTTAAGATGGACTCGAGAACGCAAGGAATTGAAATAAGGGAGAAAGAATTTGATAGAATATTAAAACCAGGAACAGACCATTTAATAGGTAAAATATACAAAATACTGTTAAGTTTATGTATGGAAGAAGAGACGGTTAAGGATAACATGATAAGATGGGCACAAAATGTGGGACATGCAATTACACTGCAGAGTTGGGAAAACTCATGGAAAGATGTAAAAACATTCTGTACAAGTACAAATTTAAAAGAGAGCTATTATAAGATATATCTTCGATGGTATTATGCACCAGTCCAAATTGCTAAAATAAGTAAAAATATGAAAAATACATGCTGGAAATGTACTGAGAGGGGGACGTTTTACCACATATGGCGGACTTGTGCTAAATCAAAGAAATACTGGAAGGGTATTCATAATTGTATTGTTAATACCCTCCAAATCAATTTCCCAAAGAATCCAGAAATATATTTATTGAATATGTTAGATACCAAATATTTCAAAAAGAATTCATTGAGGAAAATGGTAATATACATGGTGACAGTGGCAAGATTAGTATTTGCACAAAAATGGAAATTAAAAGAAGTTCCTGACATCGAAGACTGGTTATGGAAATTATATGAAGTATGGGAAATGGATAAATTGACATCAATATTGATAGACAAACCAAGAAAACAAATGATTGAAGAATGGAATTTAATCAGCCCCCTTTGGGAATCCAAATGGGGAAAAACAGTAGTAAATGAGTTAAATAAAATGGAGTGAAGTAGGTTAAGTGAGAAAATCACTTATGTACTGTAAATTAAGATATGGAAAAATGTTTGGATAAAAAACTTCGAGAAATAAGGTATCAGTGTAAGAGTTGTGAAATAAGGGTATAAGGTAGTGGTATGAATGTTGAAGTATTGAGTATATGGAATTGTTGATCAAGTATAAATAAGTTATAACTGACCATGAATTATGCAGATGTGATAAGGGAAGCTAAATAGGTAGGTATAAAAATTTGTTTTCTTTTATTTTTATTTATAACCTTTGATTGATAGACGATGAATGTATAAGTAACATATAGATTATATGTTATATATATACATACATGTTTTGATATCTATAATTTAAGAAATTATATGTTATATATATACATACATGTTTTGATATCTATAATTTAAGAAAGATAAGATGTTTAAGGAGATAAATAGAAATATTTATATAGACTAATGACTGATGTATAATTATGTAAATGTTATAAATATGAAACGTTTTAATTTTGTGATTTTAATGAATAAAAATAATTTAAAAAAAAAAAAGAAACATTTTCAACTCTTGTAGATAATATAGGCTAGCAGAATAAGCAGAGACACCCTTTTCCTGTAGCACTAGCATCTCTCTCAACCTTTAGCCCTCTGAGGTAGTTGGAAACTGTGGTTATATGGCTTATGAGGCATCATTCATGAGGTGTTTCGCCGGACCATATCAAGTTATTATGTGGTTGTTTTTGTCCTTAAGGTAGGACATAACTTCAGGGTGCCTTAATATCTAGGAGACAATGGCTTTGCCCCCATACTTCATGGTACCACGTCAGAGCAAACATTATATCTTGTTTAGCAGGACCATGGCAGACTCATAGGGAAGATGTCATTTATTTCTTTGGGGCATCTCAAAACCTGTCATATTTGTTAGTCTTTAAAGTCCCATCAAACTTTCTGTTGCCTTCACAGAGGCAAAATAACACAGCTACCCCTTTGCTGGATTTTATTTATTGAGGCATATTTTATCACCTTGGCACACTAAAACTGAACTCAACACAGCAAAGGTCCTTGAAAGCCTATATCATAATAATTTTACTAGTCTGTAAAGTACCTTTAGAAAAGATTTTGTTAAATTAAAAAAGAAAATGTGAGAGTTTTAGGACCCTGGTAACTTCTTAATGAGCGGTAAAACTGCCACATCTTCATTTTAAAAATGTGTACCTCAAAGACAAAATTATTACATCATGAGCTTTCTTTCAGACTTTCAGACTGCTGCTATGTATTCATTTAGTGCAATTTTATTTACATATTCAAAGTGTGATTAAAGTCAAGGTTAAGAATATTAAACCAGTGCAGATGTCAATATATATGTATATAGTATATAGAATTCTTAACATCTCTCTGCGCTATCTCTCTATATTTTTATTGTATATTTTTATTGTATATTTGCATCTGTGTGTGTATGTAAGTGAATGAGAGGGAAAAAGAAAGATCTTTAACAAAATTGAAGTTACTAAATAGTACAGTATTATTACAATCAGTTTCAGAGCTCTGTTTGGAAATGCTTAAGAGAATTTATCAGTGTTCTGTATCGACTTCTATTTAACATTGGCATTCTTCTAACAATCTACTGACTGTTATCGACATAGAATCATAGAATCATAGAAATGTAGAGTTGGAAGAGACCCCAGGGGCCATCCAGTCCAACCCCCTGCTATGCAGGAACACCCTCAAAGCATTCCCGACAGATGCCCATCTAGCCTCTGCTTAAAAACCTCCAAGGAAGGAGACTCCACTACACTCCGAGGCAGCATATTCCACTGCCGGACAACCCTGACTGTCAGGAAGTTCTTCCTGAGGTTCAGGTGGAATCTCCTTTCCTGCAGCTTGAATCCATTGCTCCTTGTCCTGGTCTCTGGAGCAGCAGAAAACAAGCCCTCTCCTTCCTCTACATGGCATCCCTTCAAATATTTAAACATGGCTATCATGTCCCCTCTTAACCTTCTCTTCTGCAGACTAAACATACCCAGCTCTCTAAGTCTATCCTCATAGGGCATAGCTTCCAGGCCCCTCACCATTTTGGTCACCCTCCTCTGGACTTGACCATGTCCTTCTTGAATTGGGGTGCCCAGAACTGGACACAGTATTCAAGATGAGATCTAACCAAAGCAGAGTAGAGTGGTACCAGTACCTCCCTCGATCTAGACACCATACTCCTATTGATACAGCCGAGAATTGCATTACCTTGTATTATCAAATTACTGCTGGCCCAGACAATAAAAAGATCTGCTTAGTACAAATTCAGAATTTTAAATATTTAATTGGATTTGGTAGGTATGAAATTTCTGCAAACTTCTTGCGAAAGTAAAAAATATTGCCAACACCTAAGTGCAGAAATGTATTTTTATTCTGCCAATTGCAAATGCACAAATGTATAAGAATTATAACTCCTTGCCTAAAATACAAGCAACTAGTGACTTGATCTTTTCTCTCATGTTGCTCATCTTTTAAAGAGACACATGTACACTTTATTGGAAAAAATAACTTTATAACTGAAAGAATGAATATATGCAGCTGCATTTACTTGCATGTATGTTGTGTGAGAATAACATGGCAAGCAGTAGCCATTGGAGTGTGCCATCTATATCAGTGGTTCTTAACCAGGGGTCTGCAAGGTCTGGTTGCTGGACACCAAAGGTAAAGGCAGCAACAGAGACAAGGCAGCTGGGAGTGAGGGTGGGGGTGCTGACGTTTGCAAATGAGGGAACAGTTTGGGCACACATACATGCCTGCCACCTTGTCCCTCAGCACCAGACCCCCCTGCTGCCTGTGTCTCTGACAAAAGGGACACACTGGCAGACATGTGCATATGCCCAAACTGCACCTTCATTTGCAAACGAGGGAGCAATTTCAGCAATTGTAACACACACACACCCGTTGCTGCATGCCTGTATCCCAAGACATTGTATATCTTATTATCTAAGAAATTAAACTCAGAATTTCTGGCAGTGAACACAACTCTTGGATTGCGTGCAGCAGTTGCTCAGAGCAACAAAAAGCTAGGCCCACTCTAGTTTTTACATCAGCAAACAGAGATTAATTCGCTGTTTGAATATTTGAAATGAGGGTTTAGGATTGGTCACAGAATCAATGCATGATTGACCTGCAGGGATTCTATGTGATAAATTCTTTCAGTTGGTACCAATGTGGCTACTTCTCATTGTCTCCCAGACTGGAATGGTTTTTTTAAAAAATTTTAAACTAACTTGTTGCCTCACCTCTGCAAGTCCCTACCTAGTCAGAAAGCCTGCTTATACAGTATACTATCTATCTACTATTTAAAAGTCAAAGTTTGTGAGTGAGCTTGTCTGTTTGTCTGTGTCAGGCAGGTGCAGCCCTCATATGATTGGCTGTGTGAGGTGAGAAGGCCTCATATGATTGGCTGACTGTGATGATTCTAAGGAATCCTGGGGTTGGAAGTTCAGGGAGAGGCCTTTAAAATTTTCAGCCAGAGAGCTCTGAATAGGCCGATTGCTATGGAGTCGAGGCCTTGCAGCAAGCCGCCTCACAAACCCAACCTCTGTATGTTAACAACTCTGAATACAGACTAGATTGGGGAATATCTGCAAAAGTTAAAGGTACTGAAGAACACAGTTTGGGGAATTAGAGACACACGATCTTAAATCTGTGTATTTCAACTGCATCAAACCAGAAAGTAAGATAAGGTAATTCCTAAAGTATTTCTAACAAGTGTTACCTATGAGAAAATAAAATCCCCAGCAACGCCAGGTAAATACACTAGTTGCTTATACAGCATACTATAGTATCTGTGTAATTACTGTGAGAGATCAGTCCTTCAGCAAAATAAAGGGCTGGGCTAGGCTTTCAAGAAACAACCTAGAATGCAGCTTGCTTTCAGAACTCCAGACCACAGTTACAATTGTCAAGTGCCAGGTAAGATCCTGGATGTGAAATCAGAGAACCTTTAAACAGCCCCAGAATGCCTAGTCATCGAAAACAATACTTTGGTCAGTATACATGTTTTGTAGTAGTTTCTGTTTTGTCTTTTACTTTTTAGGGGAACATTTTGGAGGAGCTAGTTGGCATCATTGCAACTGGTCCCTCTTCTGGACTGAGCTTTGACTGCCCTTTGAAAAAAGTGTTCCCTTTAGCCCCAACACAATGTTTTCTAAGTTATCTCAGCCTTTGTTATGCTACTCTCCAAGAAAAAAAACCCACATTCTTTAAAAGGGAAGAAATTCTAAGTACTTCACAAACAAAAAACATAGTCAGTGTGCAATCACAACACACAGGATACACTCTAAAAGATAGGATACTTTTCCTATCCCTGTCAGTCACAGTGAAATGGAATGAGTATGTACTTCATCAAGAACTCTTCCAGTTCAAGAAACAGATGTATCTGAAAATGAAGCAGGCAAAGTCCTATGTTAACTGCACCCCTAACTTTCTATGTATACTAGATACCTCAAGGGAGTTCAGGGTAGGGACTAGTATCTGGCTTCTTTTACTGCATCATACATTGTGTCAACTAATGGCAGTATGTAAATAATACAAACCAGAAACAAGTCAAATTTGATGCAAGATCTTTATTACAGAACTAAAATGTTTACTCGCAATTCACAGTACCAGGGAAGGAATGTAAGTACATAATCATAAGCAATAACTGCAGGGAAATAAGTCATCAGACTTATTTCTGAGTAAACATGGTGAAGATTGCCTAGAGTGGATATTACTGAAGATTCTGAGTTAAAGATAAACACCATCCAGGAAAAAGTGCTAGAAGAATTATTGCTTACTAAAAGGAAGTGGGCATGACTATAGCTGCAAGACAGTGTTGAAGAACCTGTGTATAAATAATTTATAGAAATTCAGCATTGCATTTCTTTGGAAGTTAAATTGGCTTAAGGACCCAGCCTCAAGACTCCTTAGAGAATATCTAATAGGTCTCCTTCAAGAAGCATCCATGCTTTTGCTTTTGATACATATATATTATGAGAGTGATTCAAGTCTATAGGTGGACTACCTTTACAAAAATCTCACAGACACTGAATCAAAATTAACATCATAAAACTCTGTCAAAAAGGAAATTAATCACTGGCTTGAACCTAGTGCAAAAGCTTTGCACATGCTCATCCTCCATTAACTGGTGACCCTAATGAGAGAAAATTCAGCATGAGAATAGCGAGTGCATCAGGGCTGGGGAAAGATGTGGTCCTCTAGATGTTTTTGGACTGCAACTCTCATCAGTCCTAGGCAGCAACACCAAAGATGAGATCTGAGTTGTAGTTCAACAACATTTTGGGAGGGCCATATGCTCCTCACCTCTGACCTAAATGTTGAATGTAGGCTCCTAGTGAGCTACCAGTGTTGGGGTATGAGATAAGAAACTGAGAGGAAGGAGCAAGGCTTTTACAGAAGGTAATATTTTTGCATGATCCATCCAGGGAATGAAGGGGAAGGTCTGTAGGGATAATTCTTGTTCTTCACCTCACAGCTCCTGGTACACAAGGTCTGTGGGGTTTGAGAACTCACAGCAGAGTACATAGGCCCTTGCGCTTAATCTCTGTGGTAGATAGTAGGAGATCCAAGTTGCGGTCAGCATATGGTGGGTAGCGTACTGTGTTGATTACCTCCAGGCCCATGCAGCGCAACAGGGAGGCACGATGGTGAGTGAACGTGTCAAAGGTGAACTTGCCATGGTACTTGCCAAAGCCACTGTATCCTACAGCACAAGAAGAAGAAAGCATACTGGTTAAAACTTGCTCTCTGGTAGAACTTTCCCATTTGCTCCACAGCCCGGGCAGTTCTTTGCTCTGTTCTTTCTCATGCAAACAAGATTGCAGGTGACTTTGTACAGAACTTCTTCTCCACAGCCCTTTACATTTACTGTGCAGGCTGTTTTGAGGATTTCACATCAACTGGGCACTACAAGAATACCCCTAGACTGCAAAAAATAAAACAGAACAAAACTGAAAGTGCCTAAAGTCCACTTCTGGTTTTGAAAAATGGAAATAAACAGTGCAATCTTATGCACAGGGAATAGAAGTTGCTATGGGACAATGAAATAGTCATACCAATGCCGCCAAATGGTAAGGAGCTCAATGTTGTGTGCATCAAGGTATCATTGCCACAAAAGCCACCACTGCTGGTGCACGCCAACACTTGATTCACAACCTATAGGGAATTAATAAGACCACAGATGTATTAGGAGCCCTGTCTTTGATCTTCCAAGTAAAGGAGATAAGAGCTTCCAGTTTGGTAAAAGGGACAACTTACAATCAATGGGGAAATATAAATGAAATAAGCCAAAAGTAATCTTATACATATAACAGGAAATTACCAGAATCCACTTAAGCAAATAGTGTACAAAATAAGTGACATTTTTAATTCTATGTAAATATATGAAACTGAATTTGACAATATTTAGTTGTAAGTTGTGACATTCTATTCAGTTCTGCTTATACTCCTCATTATTTGTCATTCATGTTCATTGGAAACATTATCTTAGTAGTTGTCATTTATTCTGGACCATTCTGACAACTACTATGTCAGATTACACAGGGAGGCCACTGAAATCCATAAACACATGGACAATTTCAACAGGAAAGAAGAAACTCAGAAAGTGAACAAGATTTGGTTACCAGTACTGAAGAACACTAAAATCAAGACTCAAAAATATGCCAGTGAACATCACCTGGACTCTGGAAGTCCCTCTACAAGAAATAATACAATGGATTGCTAATACAATTAATGCACTGTTATGCATATCCCCTGACTAACAATACACCCTGGGGGATATGCCATTTAACAATAAGCCATCACAGACTTCCGGGTTTCATGGCGGACCGAGTGGTTGTGTAAAGGCTAGCTGGCCGAAACACAACCCCCCAGCGAGGTGAAATCGGCTTTGAAAGATCGTTTGGGAGCCGATCAAAACCCCCCGGGGTAAAGGGAGTTAAAGGGGGTCCCGAAGGGGGTTCAGAAAGCTTGTCTTTGGAAGGATAAGGGGGGTCTTTTTTCCCCTTTTGGAGGTACGAAGACGGGCGAAAGCCGAAGGGAACCACAGCCACACTGGGCAGCTGCTGGAGTGGTGAAGGAACGCCAAAACCTTTTAAAATCAAATGTCTAAAAGGGGATTTAATGAGACAGTAAGCTTCCCCCTTGAAAGAACCCAAGAAGGATCTTGGCAAATTAGACTGTGCTGAAGGAGAAGAGGTAAGCAAAAAGGGAAAGGAAAATATCGGAAAGACTGTAATAATAATAAAAAAAAGTAACGATAGTGAAAATGAAAAGAGAAGTGTAGCGAGGATAATATTTGACAATTGGACAATAATCAACTAATTTACAGTACTAACGTATTTGGGGTTTTTGTTTCTATGAAGAGCGAGTAGAGGGCAAGAAAAACCAGAGGTTGGTGGACGAGCGTGGAAGGGGGTAGAATGAACAGCTGTTCGTTTTGGGGGCTGGGCCGGGGGGTATGGAAGAAGAGGGTGGATGGCGTACGTGTGAGGATGGAGAGAGAACGGATGGAGGATTTATAAGCGAGTGAGTCAGAAGTTGGTTGGAGGCTAAAAAGAAAGGTTGGTGGGCAGAAGAGCGGAGGAACGGATGAATCGGAGAGCTGAGAGACGGGTCCAGTAGATGAGTGAGAGCTGAGGAGGCTGGGGGAAAAGGGTCCAGTAGATGAGTGAGTCGAGACGGCAAAGGGAGCGAACAACGACCGGGGTGGTGACGTTAGCAAGGCGACCGGAGATCCCAGCAAAAACTGGGTGAGAGGGGGAAGGGGTGAAAGGAAAAAGAACGTGAAAAAGGCTGGAAAAAGGGTTGAAATCAAAAGGGGAAAGGGAAATACAGACCAGCGGTCGAGTGAGCTGAAAGGGGGAGGAAATTTCGACAAAAGGACGGCAAAGAAGAGAGAAGAAGGGTTGGCTGGGTGATTAAATGAAATTTATAATTAATAGTTCTAAAAATTGTTGAAGCTTAAATTATTATTGTGTTATAAAATAAGTTTTATAATACACTGCTAGTAAGGGTTTGAGTTCTTTTAAAAGTAAATACAATAATCAAAGATTTCTAGGGGCGGATAGTTCTGAGGTAAATAGAAACTGATAAACTGGAATCAGCTGGATAGGAAAGGGGGAGGAGAAGATACTGCATCGCTCGGGAAAAAAATTTTAGAAGGTAAAAGAGCTTGCAAAATTTGGGCCCTTTGGGAAAAGAGTAAACAAGATATAATTTGTGTATTTTTTTTTCCTTTTTTTTCCCCTTTTACTCATTTGCAGCTGTGCGAATAAGGCAGTAGAAAGAATGGATAACTAGCCCTCGTGTGGTAAAGTTTATTTAAACGCTTTCTGTAAAGTTAAGACTTTCCCTTTTTTTATTTTTTGTGGTAGTAGGACTGTAGATTTTGGAATCTTTAAACAAATATCGGATTGGAGGAGATAATAATTTTTTGATTGTATTTAATTGAGTTTAATTGATAGAATAGGATAAATAAGTGGAATAGTTAAAATATTGAAACTATTTAAAATATTCACTTTAAGACTTAATATATTTGTTATTTTTGTTATAAGATTATTAATAGTACATATTGCGGGATATAAGAAAAGAGAAAATTTTATTGAATTTAAAACAAAATAATTCAGATTGAAAATTGATTGGATGTAAGATTGTTGATTTGGATATTGAAAAAATTAAAAAAAAATTTTGAACTTGGTGTACATGATTAAGAAAAAAGGGTTTGTAATTTAAGATTAACTAAAAATGGCAACAAAAAAAAAGACAACAACTTACTCTCAATCCCAACTGACATTAGAAAGAAGATCATCATTGGAGCAACTTCCACAATGGGAGGGATTGGAGAAAGAATATTAGAAGAATTGAAAAATTTTTAAAAAAAAAAACCAGGCAAGAATTGAAAGATACAAGAACTAAAATAAAAATAGACATTAAAAAAGGGAATGGAAGGAATTAATAAAAGGATGGAGAAAATGAATAAGGAAATGAAGACAATACAGACAGAGGTTAAGCAAATGGGGAAAAAAACGTTAAGGGTGGAGAGCGAGAAGGCGGAGATAAAGGAAGTACTTAAAAGACAAGATAAAGAGTTGGAAATACAGGAACTGAGATCAGAGATAGATGCCTGAAGGTCAGGGGTCTACAAGAGGGTTCTGGGGAAAATTTTTATGATCGTCTAATTCCAGAACTGGCATTTTATAGGGGTTTGCTAAGGAACATATAAACAAAAATAGACAAAATGTTCCAAATTATTTTGAAAGTAGCAAGAGAAAAGAATCTACCAAGAGATGTTCTAATTTGTTTTCAAAGAACAAGGATGAAGGAGAGGATATTCCAAAGAAAAAAGGGAAGAAAAATTTTGGTGGAAGGGACAGAATTGAAAATTTTTAAAGACATCCCGGGTTTCAGTTACTAAAAAAAAACGGGAATAAAGAATTTGACAACTCAACTACAAAAAATAATATTAGATATAAATGGGAACAACCTGAAGGATTATCATTTATTTGGAATTTTAAAAGGTACAAATGTAGTACATTAAAACAAGCTAATGAAGTAATAGAAGAAATCAGAGAGTATAAAAAGGAAAAAGTGGTAAGGGAACAGGAAATACCATGGAAAAAAACCCGGGAATAGAGGAACAAAAAACAAGAAGAAGAGCCCGAACAAGAACAGCAGATTTTAGAGGCAGCTGATAAAATAAAAAGAGGAAGAAATTGAAAAAATGGCCTTAAAATGTATTTCCTGGAATGTAAAAGGTCTTAATTCTAATTAAAAGGGAAAGACAAGTTTTTCATTTTTCCCCGAAAGACTAAAAGCGGATGTAATTTGCTTACAAGACTAGAATTAAAGATAGTGATATCAAATATTTGAAAAACCCGAAACTGGGGAAATGTTATATATCAGCATATGAAAAGAAAAAAAGAGGAGTAGTAATGTATGTGAATGCAAAATACCCAACAAAGGAAGTGTTTTCAGATAAAGAAGGATATTATCTAGGGGTGGAAATTAGCTTCCAGGAAAAACACTTTTATTAGTGGGGATATACTCTCCTGTAGATAATAAAAGTAAATTTTATGTTAAAATTGGAAAAGAAATACATAATTACATGACAGACAAGAATCAGGAAAATATTATTTTTATGGGGGATATGAACGGTTTTTTGGATCCAATAAAAAATTAAATGGCAAAAAAAAAGGGGAAAAAAGAAACAAGGTAGATTACCAAAAACCTTTTTAGATTAATGGGGGCTTGTCAATTATGGACATTTGGAGAAAAAAAACTAAAAAGGGGGTTTCCTTTTTTGGGAAAGTCATAGAAGCATGTCTAGAATTGATATGTTCCTTGTTTCTAAAGTTTACATTCGAACGTTAAAGATATAAAAATCTTCCAGGATTTGGTCGGATCATAATCCTATTCAATTAGAATTAAATATTAGAAGGAATAGTAAATATATAAATTGGCAAATTAATATTTTTGCTTAGGAATAAAGATTATCTTCAAAAAGCAAAAGAAGAATTGAGAAGTTATTTCCGGGAAAATGACAAGGATGGAATGGCGGCAAAGACGATTTGGGATGCAGGGAAAGCCATTATGGGGAGGATTAATGATTAATGGAATACGGAAATGGGGGGAAGAAAGAAAGGGGGAAAATAAGAAATTTGGAAGCAAGAATTAAAGGAAAAGAAGAAGAGTTAAGGAGAGATCCTGGAAATAATAAGAAAAGAAAGGAACATAAAGCACTACAAATGGAATTGCAAGCAGAAAATCTAGTTAGATGGAGAGGAAATTAAGAATAATTAAACAAAGACTTTTTAAAATGCCAATAAACCTGGAAGGTGGTTGGGTTAAAATTAAGGAAAAGAAGAGAAAGAAATTTAATTTTACAAGTGAAGAAAAATAACGAGATTTTATCAGATCAGACAACAATAATAAGTGTTTTTGGAAAATATTACAAAGAGTTATATCCAAAAAAGATGAGGAGTAACAGGAGGAAGAAGATAGAAGATTATCTTGATAATCAGGATTGATAAGGTTACAAAAATAAACCCTTTTAAAAGCGAATATATCCTGTATGGGAAAATAAAAAAATGGAAAAAAGAAAATTAAGATTTTGGGGAAAACTCCTGGACCGGATGGCTTGACTGGTTTATATTACAAGGAACTTCGAAAAATTTAAAAGAACCACTGAGAAAGATGTTTAATGAAATTACGGGAAAAAAATGGTAAGCCCCAAATTTATGGAATGATACAAATATAACATTGATATTAAAGGAAGGGAAAGTTTAAACCCCCGACAGATACAGGCCAATTTCATTATTAAACATAAATTACAAAATTTTTACAAATATACTTACAGACAAATTGGGAAAAATTTTATTACAAGCTAAGATTCACGAAGATCAGAGTGGATTTTGCCAAAAAGACATATTAGAGATAACATACGAATGGTAATTAATATGTTGAATTTATGAAAAGCATAACGAGAAAAGATGTATGATGATTTTTGTGGACGCTGAAAAGGCTTTTGATAATGTAGATCACGAATTTTTATTGGAGTTATTAAACAGATTTTAATTGTGGGGGGAAAAAATTCGAAATTGGATAAGGCAGATATATCAGAACTGTAAGGCTCAATTTTAAAAAATGGGGAAAAAAATCCAATAGGGAATTACTAAAGGAACCCGTCAAGGTTGTCCCCCTTTTTCCCCCTGTTATTTATAATTGTGTTGGAAGTTCTTTTTAAAAAAAATAAGATTGGATAAGACAATAAAAGGAACCAAAATAAAGGGAGAGGAATACAAACTAAAGGCATATGCAGATGATTTATTTTTTTTCTTTAAGATCCAAAAGTAAGTTTGCCAATTTCTTGGAGATCTGTGATGAACTCAGAGAGTTAGCCAGGTTTAGAATAAATAAGGAGAAAACGAAATTTTTGACTAAAAATATGCGAAGGGAAGAAATAAATTAATGGAAAGAAAACTGGACTTAAAGAGGTGAAAAAGGTTAATTATCTGGGAATAGTGATTTCTAAACAAAATAATACTTTATTTGAGAATAATTACAATACAAAATGAAGGGAGATTAAGAAGGACTTACAAAATTGGCAAAACTAAATCTTTTACTTATGGGTAGAATGGCTACTATTAAAATGATGGTTCTTCCTAAGATGAATTATTTATTTCAGAATTTACCTGTTATCACAAACTTTAGATATTTTCAGGAATGGAGGCAGGATTTTTTTCAAAATTCATTTGGGCCAAAAAAAAACCCGGGAATTAGGTGGAAAACATTGATCGATAGGAAGGAAAGAGGTGGTCGTAGCTTACCCGATTTTAAAACTTTTATTTTGTTGCAAATGGAATGACATGGATTAGAGACTGGATTGAATTAAAAAATGATAGAACTTTGAATTTAGAAGGAGCCGGTCTATGTTTTGGGTGGCATTTGGGTACCTTTGGTTTTGACAAGACAAAAGTGGGAAAAAAAATTTTTTAAAACATTATATAAAAAACCCCAAAATTTGGGAAAATGGAAAACTTTTGGGGGAAAGGAAAAAATTTTTAAAAAAAACCCTTATGGGTTTTTCCCAAGAAGCCCTGATGGGGAAATAAAGGAACCATTTAAAAGATGGCTTCCTTGAGATCTGGTTATTACAGATTTAAAAGGTGGTCAACGAATTAAATCAGGAGAGGAATTCAAGAAGGATGGAACTGCCAATGGTTTTTATATCAATTAAAAGAAAGATTGAAAATGGATCTTAGATTACTGGGGGTAGAAACAAACTCCCCAATTTAAAAGAATGGGAAAAAAAAAGTATTTGAGAAAAAAGAGCATTTAACATCACAATTTTACAAGTATTTATTGGATAGAGAGTTGGAAACAGAGACAATTAAAGAAACAATGACGATTTGGGCACAAAATATTGGACACACGATAAATTGGATCATTGGACAAAAAGTTGGGTTTAAAAACAGAAATTTACACTAGCTCAAAATCTTAAAGAAAATCATTTAAAAATGCTTCATAGATGTTACCTAGACCCGGTGAAATTAGGCAATATATATGAACTAAAAAATAAGACATGTTGGAAATGTTCCCAAGAGAATGGGGTTTTTCATATGTGGTGGCAGTGTAGTAAAGCTAAAAGGAAAATTTGGGTGAGGGTATGCAGGATAATACTGATATATTTCAAAAAGAGCTGCCCCTGATTCCAAAAATTTTTTTATTGAATATGTTAATGGGATAAAGAATACAAAGGATGTGAAAGTATAATTTTGTATATGATAACAGCTGCTAAAGGGTTGTATACGCGAGATACTGGAAAAGAGGGGGAAATACCAACAATGCAAGAGTGGTTACAAAAGGTTTTGGAATTTGTTATGTTAGAAGACCTCACTTGTACCCCTTTAAAGATGATAAAAGAGAGAAAAAAGTTAAAGATTTGAGTCCCTAAAAAAATTAATAAGGGGGAATTGGATTAAGATTTGTAATGAGGAAGACAATTGAAGGAGAGTGAAAATGTAACAGTCAATAGAAAAGATGTTCATGCTATACTATAAAAATAAAATTTAATGGGGGAAGTTTAAAAAAATTATAGGTAGATAAGGGATCCAATGAGTTTGGTTGTATAAGGCTCGAGCAAGGGGTGGGGGGAAGTTAAATTTGAGTTGGAGGTAATATAAGTAACAAGGTTTATAAGCGTGTTTTTATAATTGTGAAATGTATTATAAGATAATTGTAAATATTTTGCTGTGATTATTAATGATTGTAATAAAAAAATGGGAAAAAAAACAATAAGCCATTACACAGGCCAACTGTAACACATGCAAATTGCTCCCTCCCTCCTGGGGACTACACAAGTATATATACTCTATCTCACTTCCATGCCACCAGATCCTATGAAGATGCCAGCCACAGATACAGGCAAAACATCAGGAGCAAATACTTAAAAAAACACGGCCTCAAAGCCTGGAAATCCCACAACAATCTATGGATTCCCCCATAAAAACCTTCAACTTTAATATTCTTAAAATTTAAAAAATAGTCCAAACCATAAATAGTCTACCACTAAATGAAGCAATATTCTACTATCTGTTTTTTGAATCAATAGATTATTTTTCTCATGTATTTTTCCCTTTCCCTTTCCCTTTCCCTTTCCCTTTCCCTTTCCCTTTCCCTTTCCCTTTCCCTTTCCCTTTCCCTTTCCCTTTCCCTTTTTTCCTTCCTTCTTTAAATTTTATATACATTTAAAAATTTTCACAATGCTCTCTGGTGAAACATCCATGTCTAAACTTCAAGATAAAGCAGAATTCAGTCCACAAGCTGAGCCCATGTTGAATCCCCACACCCAGGGCTCAGCATGCTAAGCAATCAATGGGATGGAGGTGAAGAGGATGCACATGAGATGATGCTTCTAAAAACGTAAAATGAGTATCCGTCATATTTGACCCAGAACCAGGCTGTGAAGTAGCATCTCTGTGGCAATCATAATATACATTCTGGCTCACAAACCTCAATAACACAAGATTAAATACTGAAGATACTGTACAGATATGTTGGCTAAATCTTAAAGAGTTACGGAAGATGTGTGTATAGCTGCTGTTGCATACAAAATTGCAGTCCTCTTCCATCATACAAACATCTCATATTCCTGGAGTATGGATTCTTAAAAAGACAGTTACATGGAATACAGGTCTCTGATAATTAGAAAAACCTGTGAAGAAAGCAGTGTATTGAAGTCACTTTCACAAATAGATGGGTGCTACACTGGCACCATCTTCTGGCTGCTGACACCAGAAGAAGCGGGGACTGCTTGAATTTGGGAGGCAACCCTATCATTTTAAATGTTGGAACTGTGGCCCTCCAAATGTTGATGGACTGCAACTCACGTCAGCAGTACGCAGCATAGCCAACAGTGAGGAGTGCTGGAAGGTGTAGTCCAGCAACATCTAGAAGATCACACGGTTTCCATTCCTACTCTAAATGAGGAACAGGCAGACCAGAAGTTGCAAGTAATATCAATATGTCCATGTTATTTTTGAGGCAATGTTATTATTTAAAAGCAATATAATGACTGACAATGGCAGAGTTTTAAGAAGTACAATAGATACTATCTACTCATTACTCTTAAAATATTACTTGAAGTCATTTTGGAGGATCTTTGGATTTTTTTTAATATGAATGTATTTTATAAAATCAATCAAAATATCTGTAATGTGTCAGAAAAAAACAACTAGAGTTACTCTTACCACTGAACATGGGTTACTTTTCAGAGGTAATG
This sequence comes from Iguana delicatissima, assembly GCA_948472985.1. Lineage (NCBI taxonomy): Eukaryota > Metazoa > Chordata > Lepidosauria > Squamata > Iguanidae > Iguana > Iguana delicatissima. Next base: position 435,285 of record CAOKZL010000846.1, on the reverse strand, counting down.
AGCAAGAAGTATCAAATTACTTTTTTAAAAAAACCACCAACACTCTAAGCTCTGAAACAGAGACCAAAAGCAATCTCTACACCAGTGGTTCTCAACCTGTGGGTCCCCAGATGTTTGTGGACTTCAGCTCCGAGAAGCCCCAGCCACTATGGTCAATGCTCAGGGCTTCTGGGAGCTGAAGTCCAAAAACATCTGGGGACCCACAGGTTGAGAACCACTGCTCTACACCTTACTTTGTGAAGTGGGATGCAGTCAACAGAAGGTTATGTGATTTTATTTTTTTTTTAAACATAACAAGACATCGTTTTTTTAAACATGGCCACTGTTTATGCAGCAGCTGAGAGAACCTGTATTGTATATACTGCAGATACATAAATAACTGGTAGCTTGTTGTTGTCTGTGGCCTTAAATAATCAAGATTTGTTCATACCAACCCAAATATCTAAAGTTCTTAATAACCTCCCCCACTACAGAAGGGGAATTTTACAGAGTTTCAGCCAAACATCCTCGTTCACTTCAAGGGTTACCATGTGCATATAGGGAGTACAACATTGCACCTATCTTTGAATACTAGGGATCAGATGCTGCTACTGTTTATAGCTGCTTAAATACCCTAAAGGCCCCAGATCCTGTTTGATCTGGGTAACTAAGCAGGGTCAGCCCTACTTAGTACTTCGATGGAAAAGCATCATTAAATATAAAGTGCTATAGGCTATATTTCAGAGGAAGGAAACAGCAAAACTACCTCTGAGTATTCCTTGCCTAAGAAAACCCTACAAAATTCATGAGGTCACCATAAGAAGTCAACAGGTGACTTGAATGTGCATACATATATACTCACTGTTTATATGATCTCGCACCAGAATTTATTGGGACAGCCCTGACAGAGACCTCTGTTACAAATGGATTTAATATTTTGAAAGCAGTGCAAAGCTCTTCTGCTTTGTGGCCAGGCCTGCTTGAGCAGGATTCAGGCCAAGGATACAGAGAGCTGTAAACCTAAACACGTACCTTGGAATTACAGGAGAAAGCATAGGCAGCCAGCGGGCGTTCTCTGCAATTGATGAACTGGATTGCCTCATCCAAGTCAGCCACAGTGACGATGGGCAAGATGGGCCCAAAGACCTCCTCCTGCATGATAGGCTCCCACTCCTTCACATCAGCCAACACTGTGGGGGCTGTAGGCAAGGAGATCACATCAAGACATGTTATGCTATCTGTGACATACTGCTCCTACATAACCATGGCTTTAGCACCCTGTCAACCACACTTCCACACAATATACAAGTCCACGGAGGACTCAGATCTTGCTCTGATTAAATCAGGGTCAGGAACAGATGTGGGCTTCTAGATGTTGTTGGACTACAATTTCAATGATCTACCCCACTGTCTGTGCTCACTAAGGCAGACCATAACTTCATTCTCATAAGACCCAGAAGGCTCCATGTTGTTCATCAAACCCTTCATAGAAAGCCTCCTAAATAGTCACAGAAGAGGATCTCCCCCAATACCAGCCCCTTATTTTCCCTTCAGAGACCAGGCCACTTGCTCACCAATGTAACGGTCACATTCATCTGTCTCGCCACCTATGGCCACTCGGCCACACTCTAGCAATGCTCGGACTCGCTGGAAATGCTTGTCGTTGACTAAGCGGCCAAAGTCAGGTGACTCGCGAGGATTGCAGCCAAAGAACTCCCGGATGGCCTGGCGCAGGCAAGGCATCAGCCTCTCTTGTGTTTCAATAGTACAGATTACATAGTCAGGTGCAATGCAGCTCTGGCCAGCATTGAAGAACTTTCCCCACACTATCCGGTTGGCTGTATTCTGGAAATTGCAGCACTTGTCCACGTAGCAGGGATTTTTGCCCCCCAGCTCCAGAGTCAACGGTGTCAAGTTTTGGGCTGCTGCAGTCATAATAATCTTTCCCACACGATGACTCCCTGCAGAGGAGTGGCAAGATTTCGGGCAGTTATACAGAGACAAAGCTAGGTGGCTTCACCCAGAACATGTTTCTGAGATTTTGGCTCTGAGATGCTATGCTTATACTTATAAAATGCTATGCTTGTAAAAGAATTATGGCACAGTCTACCAGTGCCAGCCACACGGGTTATCAAAAGTTTATTCAAATATACTACTTACTACTAATTAAAATGTTTACTCAAACTATTTATGCACAGTATTTGAATAAGTATTTTGTACATTTGCGCAACATATTAATATATCTTAAAATATGCATATACTCTGCCCAAGCAGAATTATATTGCCAATGATCAGTTGCAACTAAGTAGTACTAACTGGTACTGAGGCCCAAATACTCTGAAGGCACCAAATCCCCTCTGATCTGGGAAGCTAAGTAGGGTCAGGCCTGGGTAGGGTTAGTATTTGGATGCAGAACAGCAAGGAATACCAAGTGTAGTAAGTTATGTTTCAGAAGAAGGCAATGGCAAACCACCTCCTGGTATTCCTTACCTAAGAAAATCCTATGAAATTCTGAGGGTTATCAAAAGCTACTAGGTAACTTGAAGCCACTTACAGACAAACAATAACTAGTATTTAATGCTGGTAATTATTTTGTATTAAGTACTGACAATACAATTCTGCTCAATCAAATTTAATGCATATTTTTGGGATCTTTTCACAATATGGTAAATGCGAACTTTGAATCTGATTAATTAGCCTACAGGGCTGTGCAGAGAAATATAATGTTCAGAATAAGGAAGAAACAACCGAAACAACAGAGATTTAAAAGATGAGGTCACCTGTAAAGAAGATGTAATCAAACTTGTTCTCCAGTAATTGTGTTGTCTCTTCTGGCCCACCTGTCACCACAGCAAAGGTTTCCTGTGGAATAGGAGAAAAGACGAAACAGTGAAAACAAACCTATGTGGTAAGTACTCAAACCCTTACAGCACCATTTAATTTTTAAGTGGAATAAGAACACAATGTTTGGTTTTCATCTAAAGCAGGGTGGGAACTGAGAGGCCCTTCAGATGTTGTTGAACTGCAGTTCCCAGCAGCTCTAACCAGCCATCCTGTATTGAAGGATGCTGGGAGTTGGAGTGCAACAGTATTTGAAGGGCTACACAGTTTCCACCCCAATCAACTCTTCTCCTCCATGTGCAATTCTTTAACCACATGCATATCACTAATTCTTCTACACTATTATGGCCAGGAAATGAGGCAGACTTTTTTCTATTTCAGATTAGGAGGCTGGTAAGTGAGCCAGTGTGATGTAGTGATTTGAGTGTTGGAGTATGACGCTGGAGACCAGGATCCAATTCCCACTTGGCCATGGAAACCCACTGGCTGGCTTTGGGCACATCACACACTCTCAGCCCCCAGAAAACCTGGTGATAGGTTTGCGTTAGGGTCACCATAACCTGGAAATGACTGGAAGGCACATAACAACATCAAAGGAATTACAGGCCTAGATTTGAGATCTCTCTGGCTTAGAAGGAATTTCATCCTTAAGATCACTCAAGGGTAGTTAAATCAGGCCAAGAGATTACAATTCTGCAAGTATCCATGCATGCATGTGGCTCCTTGCTAGGGTTACATATAATTTTTTCAAATTCTGGCAATGTGAGACTCTGTGTGTGTGTGTATGTGTGTGTGTGTGCTTGAAGTTACCTGATGACTTATGGCAACCTTGTGGATTTCATAGGGTATTCTGAGACAAGAAAAAGTCAAAAGTGGTTTTGCTAGTTTCTTCCTCTAAAATATAGCCTACAGCACCTCGTATTCTTTGGCAGTCTCCCATCCAAGTACTAACCAGTATGGACCCTGCTTAGCTTCCAAGATCAGATGGGATCTGGTGCCTTTCAAGTATTTAGGTAGGACTGTAGCCTAGTGAAATGTCTGGATGAAAACAATAAGGTAGACAACAAGGGGGAGTTGAGATCTGATAAACTCACTGGGTCAAGATAGCAAGGCAGTGCTTCAGCGAGGAGCCTTTCGGTACAGCTGCTTAGCTCAGAAGGTTTCAGAACCACGCAATTCCCTGGAAGAAAAGAAGAACACACTACCATGGTAGGAAGCAACACAAATCTACCTCATGCCAAGAACCACCCAATCAACAGTCCAAGGGAAATGACTGTGGGAATTCAGCTCAGGAGGACCTTATGGAAGCCCTCAAAATGGCTTCCCACTCACCAGCTGCAATGGCTCCAACTAGAGGCACCAAGGCAAGGTTGATGGGGTAATTATAAGCTGAAATGATGAGCACCACACCATAGGGGTCCTTGCGGATGAAGGCACTGTCAAGCTTGGTGGCCTACAAGCAACAGAGAGCAGGAAAAGTCTGTGAAGCCAGTAGAGCAAAGTAAAAAAGCATAGAGAAGATTGGAGCAGCCCTTTCTTTTGGCTACTTTGATGATGCAGACATATGTTTTAACCATCCCACAAGTAAATGTCCAGCTTCCCTCATTCACTTTTGACTTGGTGGTTGGGGAACTAATTGACTGTGGCACAGTAGATGAGATCAAGGCCTTTGTGCTCGTTGTGCAATTGATTGAACAGTGGGATCGAACCTAATTACACAGGTGTATATTTGTGTGTACATGTGTGTGCGCGCACGCTTCCAAGTTGCCTGTCAACTTGTAGCAATCTCATTAATTTCATAGAGTTTTCTTAGGCGAGGTATATTCAAGAGTGGTTTTGCCAGTTCCTTCCTCTGAAATATAGCCTAAAGCAAACCATATAGGATCTTGTCTCCTTCTTGTCTCAGAATAACAATAAAACTTGGTGAATCTCGGGTGACTTAGACGACAGATATTACACATTGCAAATACAGAAAACCAAACAACAGTTTCACCATAACATATGATAATTGCCTAAGGCATTTATGACCTTCTAGCTGTGGTTGGACTGCAGTTCCTAGCATCCTTCAACATAGATATGCTATGTTGGCTATAGCTGATGGAAGTTGCAGTCCCATCACAGTTGAAAAGGCACAAATTGCCCACCCCATCCTAAGACAACATAGCTTGAAAGGGTTTAAATTGAGGTGCAGGTGTGTTTTTACTAACCCATTCGAAACCAAAGTTGGTGTGCAGAAAAGTCATTGCTAGGGACCAGCTGCTGGAGGTCACAGTTTGAGTCCCACTAAGGCATCTTTATAGATATATAGACAGGCCCTCTTGATGCTATTGAAACAGAACTCCCACCTGTCCCAGCCAGCAGAGTTAATGGTGATAAACACTGGGAGTTGCAGCTCTACAATATTTGTAGGAACCAACAGTTCCAACCCCAGATACTGATAAAACCAGCTGAGTTGCTCAAGATGGTGCACCCATACATTACTTTAAAAGGGCAAATATATAAGATCCCTTCCCCTTTCTCCCATTTAATGAGATAGCACAGCTGCTGTAAACCTCCCTTCCATCAAATGTGCAAAGTTATATTTCTTCTTCTCCCAAGTTGATCTCCTTACTAGGTTCTTGGTCACATATTCATCCTTCATCCAACAGTGCAGGTTGTTAAGGGCATTGTTCACCTCATTCTTCGTAAAGGAAACTTCTGAGAGCTCGGCTTCAAAAACAGGCTATGGAGAGAGCAGGAAGTACAGAGAGAGAGAGAGAGAACGTGCATTGATGAGGTCCACCTCAGGCTCAAGACCCAAAGTATGCAGCAACTCCCCTGACTTGGAGGGGGGTTATGTTTTCATCAGAACAGTTGGCTGGACACTCACTTTGCGCAAATCTTCCTGCAGAGCATGGAAGATATCACTCTTCCTCTCATCCAAGAAGCGACCCAATGCCTCCAGCTGCTCTTTCCGATATTCTATACAGCGTGTCCTTCCTGACAGCCACACGGCACGTAGGCAGTCCACCAGGCCTGCATAGGGGTTAATGCTGAGGAGAGAGAAGGGGCTCATAAAATCAAAAGGCTGCAGAAGAAGATTCCTGCACAGAACTACATATGTGGGGCAATTATGTCAATACCATGCCCAAAAGTAGGGTGCCTTGCCAGTGGCTGGATGTTGCTGGTGCTGATCCTGTTATTTTGTTTATTTATATCCCATCTTTTTCTCAACTCTGGGATTCAAGGCAGCTGATACAAGTTAGATACAGATAAAGATACAGAGAGAAAGACAAAAGTTCACATCATACAAAAGTTAAAATATAATGAAATTCTCCATAAAATTAAAGACCACAAAACTGTTTCCCGTCATATATAGCATTACAAACATCACAGCAACACAGGAATACAAGTGTAATCCACAATAAAACCGCTGCATATCCTAATCCCATAACTGCAATGCAAGGGCTACAAACGCAGCCTTACCTCAGCCACAGTGAAACATTAACAACTAAGGCAGATTCCCAGCAAGAACAGAAGCTGGTGTCTACAAAGTGAACATTAAAGTCCCACAATAAAAATTCCAAGAAACAGAGCAGATTAGAAAAGCATTGTTTGTATTAGTATTCCATAAATGAATACATGAAAAAAAAGAAAAGAACCAGAAACCCAACTATAAGCATGTCTAAGCACTAGTACTTCTATTCAAGGCTTTTGAAGTGTGGTCCCACTGCCTTGTTCATGGAACTTGATCGAAAATCTAGATGATGATGATGATATTTTTTTTCCTGTCTTTTATTTTTTAACCAGAGAAAATCCACTAAGGGGGAAAAAGTCAGAATAGCTATATAACGCCTTTTAATTGTGAGTACTAGTAGATCCATGTCAACAAGTTCACTATGAGTAACCATATTTGCTCCCAACCTCCTCTTGATATCATTGTCTCCTCCACTCTCCCTACACCCTATGGGTTTCCCTGCTTTTACAGCATTTATGACATTTTATTTGCCTTCAACTCAGTCCTAAACAGTCTAGAGACTTTAAAACATGTTCTTACCTGTGCTATATTTACATAATCACACCCTTGTTATCATTCATTAATTCAAAGAAACATCAACCCTTCACAGTCACGAGGGGAAATTACGATGCTGAGTATTTCATTTCATAAATATGAATCTGAAGGCTGGAAGCCCTTATTCTGCATCTATGAGTATAGCAGATAGGTATTACGGAAAGGCAAGATAAACCCTGGTACATGTCACTGGGGACATGTATATTCATTATATTATTCATCCATACCTGAACAAGGAACAACTGAAACCAAGTGGTAAATCTCCTTGAGGCCCTTTTGAATGGAGAAATGAAGGTATGAGGAAATGGGGAAACCAAGAAATGTTGGAAATGATACAAGATCCTTTGTAGAAATACTGTAGAACTTTTGAAGAAGCAAGCAGGCACAAAAGGGATTGATTTGGGGGGAAGCTCTTCAGCGAACACATTAGCTAAGGTGGGAAGCCTGCAATTTAGACTACAATTCCCATAACCCCTATCATTTCCCATGGGTAGAACTTGGAAATAATATATTACAAGAAACTACAGTTACTGTTTTCTGTGTAGAAATGCATATAATGGTACTGTAAAGCTGCAATCCAGGGCACACTTAGGAAGAAGCTCCTACTGATCACAGCAGGATTTGCTTCTCAATAAACACACAAGAGTTTAGATAGCAATGACATAAATCCCAAATCCACAATATTTGGAGTTACAACTATCCTTTGCATCAATATGAGCAAGCTTTCAGGTTCTCCAGAACTCTTCATCTAAACTACTTGAGAAAGAAGTTTGAAGAGTCATTTGTTCAGGCCATAGTGACATTTTGCATGGTCTTAACAAAAACACTGCTTTATGGAAAGTTTTAAATTCTTTTCACTCAGTCCTCTTTCCTATACATAATTGGGAAGGACAAGTTGTGGCTGAAAAAGCATATTGTAAAGTAACTGATACTCACTCCAGCCAAATTCCAAGAACCAGTACAGTCCATTACACAGCACAAACTTGGCTGCTAGAGAAATGTGCTCCAGTCCTTTGATATGATCTAGCATGGCTCTGCTTATATTCTACTCAGAGGTTAAACTGGACGTTGTTGTTGTTCATGTTGTGTACCTTCAAGTAGTTTCTGACTTTTGGCAACCCTAAGGCAATCCTATTGCAGGGTTTCCTTGGAAAGATTTGTTCAGAGGGCAGTAGCGTAGGGATGAGGGGGCAATGGAGGTGGTTTGCCCCCAGCAGCAACGTTTTTGGGGCATCCCATCTCATTGCCACGCCCCTGCGTGCCATGGCCACACCCCCACGCACTGTGGCCATGTCCCCCTCCAGTCCCCCCTCCACGCACTCCAAGCTCCGCTGCTGTCAGAGCGGATTAACCCTTGCTGTCCTCTGAGGCTAAGAGAGTGTGCCTTGCCCATGGTCACCCAGTCAGTTTCCAAGGCTGAGCAGGGATTCAAGCCCTGCTCCAGAGTCATAGGCCGTTTCTGCCCTACACTGTTGTAGTGCTATTATTCCACTTTGAACATTCTGTGGAATCCTGGAGTTTGCAGTTTAGGGACGGGAATTTAGAATTCTCAGCCAGTTAGAAGGAACATTACAGATAAGAAAGCATGCGTATCCTGAGTTTCAGTGGGGGGAGGGGATGATTAAGTGGGAGGAGGAGGTGGTGGTATGGTTAGTATTATTATTATTACTATTAATATATTAGTTATTAATATTTACGCAATATAAAAATTATTGGAAAAATATATAAAACCATGTATACACGCATTATTACATAATTCTATGAACATTTATGAAAATGATTTAAAATATCATCACCTCGAGTAAAGTGGGGATATATGTTTAATGTATAGGATTTTAATATTGGTAGTTTGTATGGGGTTTGGGTTTCGTTTGGTTTAGTAGATTAATTGTACACTTATGTTCTATGTATGTACTGTATTGTGTATTGTATTGTATTGTATTGTGCACAATCATTTAATAAAATAAACAAAAAACAAAAAAAAGAATTCTCAGCCAGAGAGCTCTTTGGCCTCAAACCACTACACCATGCTGGCTTTCTTAAAAGGTACTTACCTACAGGTAAATGTATATAAGACAGTCTTCACTTTAGAATTTGCCTTAAGGTCACTGTAAGTCAGAAATGACTTGAAGGCAGACAACAACAATTGCAAATGTATACAACAACAATTTAAGAGCCTAACTACAAGTTCTCTGAATCAGGAATGGGCTGTGTCCTTGATGACCTCAGCTGGACTGCAATTCCCAAGCCTAGAGTCTGGATGCTGTGAGCTGTAGTGCAACAATACCTAGAGATCCTTGAGGTGAATGCATTATGTGATGTGACAGCAAAAGTTTTTTAATGTTTTCTTTTGTTCTTTGATTAAAACTAATAGAAATTTTTTGCTAAGTATTTCACATGGTTTTCTGAGGTTGTGGTGTGAAGGCCATCCTCTCTCAGGCTCTGCCACCATTGACTGTAACTGAGACTAGGGGGTGGGTACAGGGGACCAAAGGGGAAATCTTGGGAGATTCCACACCCAGATCCCCCTCCCGCCAATTTTAATATCTCTGTCTTAGAACAGAGCTTATGCAGACAGGAGGGGAGATTCTTGGCATGCAAGCATAAATGAGCATTGAGATCTTGTTGAACTAGATTCTGTCAACTCCGGTGAAAAGGCCAAAGGCCCATGACTAGAGAAAAATGTTTACACAGAGATTTTCATTTCAAGTTCCTGCTCTGTCACTGCTCTTAAAATAATACATGCATACACATGTACACACAAACTTCTTGCCCTGACCCTATTAAGTTGCATAGGAACATAGGAAACTGCTTTCTACTGAGCCTAGCTATTGTTTGCTCTGTTTTGCACTCTCCAAAGTTTCAGGCAGATTCTTTTTCCAAGTTTAAATGAAGATTCCTGGTATTCTCCCACCCAGGTATTAACCAGGTCCAGCACTGCTTAGCTTCCAAAGCCAGACAACATTAGATGTTGAACTCACCCTTCTCCTGACTCTCATCCAGAACTCTCATCCAGAAATTCCATTCAGGCCAGCTGTGGGTAGCTTCATTTTAACAGGGGGTAAGCCACCTCATCCTGTTTTGGTAGGCAAGGATAGCTGAACCTGGCACACTTTACCTACCCTACTTCTTCTGACCAAGACGCAGGCTATAATCCATCTGGAAGGATGGAAACAACACCTGGAATTTGGGCTAAGTGTTTAAGATTAATTTAGGGCTTGAGATCAACATATTTTCCCTGTTATCCCAGGTTGTGATTATTCAGCAGGAGCCCTTTGCACTTGTTCAAAGATGCCTAGGAATCTGTTACACATTCCAGGGTTGAGACTTTGCCTTGAACAACAAGCAGCAAGCACACAGATATATGGAAGCAATGCAGGGTTTTGCCATTGGAGCAGAAATATAGTGAGACTGGCTGCCCAAGCCAGCAGAGACAACACAATTAATAATTATTTTAATAGTGATTACTAAGTAATAATAAGCTACAGGACTTGCATCCACGACAAGGATTTTCCTATTATGAGCTTTGGGTGATTTAAACCCATTGGTTTTTCACAATATGCATTGGAATGTATTTTTGCTATAGTTTTGTGTTGTAATAATTGCCAAAGATGAAGGCGGTAGAGGCCACTTGGAGCAAACAAACAGTGCCCTTTTTACACTAGACAGTGTTAGCACAATAATTCCACTTTATCTGTCATAGCAACATCCTATGAAATCCTGAGACTGGCAGTTGGGGGAGAGGCATTTAGAATCCTCGGCTCCTCTGGTGCATCTGACCAAAGTACAAAACCCAGGATTCCATAACATGTTTTCATGGCAGTTAAAGTGGAATTGTAGTGCTATAACAGTGTAATGTAAAAGGGGCCAGTGTGTCTGAATAGCTAAGCAACATTGGTCTTCTTTACTAGGGCCATTTCTGCACTTACAGTGCTCTTATAGTGCAATTATTCCACTTCCAACATCCTATGGAATCCTGGGGCTTGCAGTTTGGGAAGGGGCCTCAAAGGATTCCAAAGGATTCAAAACCCCAGGATTCCATAGGATGTTGGAAGTGGAATAATAGCACTATAACAGTCTAGTGTGGAAATGGCCTAGGTTTCTGGAAGCCAAGCCTTGTTGCAATGCTATGGTTTGTTCATTTACAGTAGATACAGCCAGTTTGAAATATGTTGGAACAAGTTGTTCAGAACAAGCAGAAGGAAGACAACTGACTTAAGACAGCAGATGAGAAGGCAGAAGACAAGGAGAATGAACTCTGCAAGGCACAGAGAGTATAGGAAACCTCTGAAAATCACCTTCAAAACATGGGTATGCATACTTTATAGACACATGTTCAGTTTCCCCCCCAAATAACAAAGACTAATAATAGCTAGTTGCTTTTTAAAAAATGCAGTGAATTTAGTTTTAGATCTAGATTCTGTGTTGTTTGGCACGTGTTGTCAACACACTATTCTTAGTGCTTTATTAATAAATTTGTGGTATATGTAGATGGACAATTCAATTCTAGACAGGTTTTCTCAAACGAAAATTCCACTGAGTTCCAATGGGTTTAATCAACATTATATTTAGAGCTGCTATGTCCTTAAAATATATTACGTTTCAACCATTTTTATATTGATCATCCTATGAAATAAATCATAATCACTTCCATTTAACAGATGAGAATGTAAGGCTGGGAGAAAGTTACTTCCCAAGGCCCATTTCAGTAAGTTCTCAGGTGACTAGTAGGACTGTTCCCTTTCCTCATGGCTTAAGGTTCTGTGCCCATTTAAAAAGAAAGCAACTGACAGAAATTGGGTTTGAATAGCCTTTCCAAACATAAGAGATACAGTGATGGGAGGAAGCTTGCAATTGCTGCATTTTTACCTGTTACATCACTGATTTAGTTCAGAATTTTCAGGATAGAAAATGTATGGCAATACCATCCTAAAGCAGATCCTAATCAATGTGGCTTTCTTCCTCTTCCCTACTGTCACGAGGGCTATGATCCTATGCAACATTTACCTCAGCCTCATATAATCCGTCTGAATGCATGAACTAAATGAAAGGTCCCTTAATCAAGAGAGATCCTTCCTTCACACAGTGCCGGTTTCTTACCAGGATGAGGTACCACTCTGCTTGTCACTCCTTTGGCAGGGAAATTCCTGGAGCTTGTGTTGTCTTGAATCTTTATTCCGCTGCCCTCCAGGGATAATCTGTACTCCACCATGGTGGTTGCAACCTTCTGGAACCCTGAGGCGCTGTCTTACGCTTTGCTGTCCTCCAGATGGAGCATTCTGTGTACCTTCATTTTGGAGGGGAACTTCCTGGAGTTTACAATGTTGTTTTTCCTGACTCATAGAAATTTCATTCTTTGTGCCTTCACTCTGGTTTTGAACTTCCTGGACTTTGTGCTGTTGTCTTACATCCCACTGTCCGACGAATATACTTTGCACTCCTTCTACAACTAGAAAGAAATAAGAAAATGGTTAAGTGTGCTCTCTCTGGCTGTAAGAAAACTTTAGGGTGCTTCTAGATATACTCTTTACTATGTTTTTGGCTACAAATGCCAAATGATTACTTCCTCATAGAGCATGAGGGAGAACTGTTGATCCTCCTCAAGTTTAAGGCTTTAGTTCCTTGAAGTTCCAGCATGACCGAATGTCTTCCCACCCCTGCTCCAGGGGAAGGAAGTTCTGTTCATGAAAAGTGCTCATTCAATGGACCCCAGCTTATATTAATGGGATGCTTTGCCCATCAGGTCAAAACAGTTGCAAATCCTATGTTGAAGAGGGAAGATTGGGTCATACACCTGACACATCCTCCACCGTTTACATTTAAGATTGTGAAGCAATTGAAATGCCCCTGAATGTCATCATTGAGAAGTGTTCTCAGTACATGTTATGGCAAGTTTTTGGTAAAAAGAACAAGGTGTATGAGACTCATTTAGATTTCAGTGGTAAGGCTGGGAGAATCAGGACAGGCAATGTTATTAGAAGGCTTGTCTCATCAGGAGGCATTTGTAGCTTGTGCTGCTCAATGTCTTGTCTTTATCATTAACCCAAAGCTGGGCTGTGTGTATTTGGATGCCAAAATGACAAGGGGTGGGAAGCAGACTCAGTGTTTGTGTGTGTGCCAACACCCATGCTTCTTGTCTTCTACCAGAAATGCCATTTCTGCACCCAGAGCCAGCAGTGCGATTAGGTAAAAAGAGGCAGCCTCCTCAACTGGTAGATGTTAGAGGGATGATAGCAGTGGGGAGGCTTCTCCTCATGTTCCTCTTGAATTGCCTACCCAACCTCTATGGGGTGGTGAGAGCTGTATGTGTACTGTCCCGCTTAAACTGCCTTCTGGGCTCTGTCCCAGGGCCAGGGTTGAGTACAAAATTAAATTCAATTGCCACTCCTTGGTGAGCTTCTGTGTGCAGAATGGAGGAGATAACATGCTTTTCTTTGCCTCAGGAAGCAAAATGCCTCTAACTGCATCTCAGCTTTACCCATCTGCACACTGCCTCATCCTGTATTACATTTCTTACTTGATTCTGTAGTCCTGAATGCTAATCAGTATGGCCTGGAAACTATATAGCCATTTCTCCATAAAGCAACTCAGTGTGCCTCCTGCCTGGGAATGTCAGACCTGACAGGGTGCCTGATTGTGCTTCCTGCTTTCTCAGTCATGGGCTCCCTAGTGTCCAGATTTGGTCCTTTTTTTCCCTCCTTTACTTCATTTTCACCAAAGGCCATCTTACGCTATGCAAGTGTAGCATTATGATTCCACTTTAACTGCCATGGTTCCATGCCAAGGAATCCTGAGGTTTGTAGTTTGGTCTGAGGCACCAGAGTTGCTCTCTGACTGAAGATTTGAAGTATCCCTCCCTCAATGGCCAATTGTAAGATTCCACAGAACAGAATTATAGCAGTTAAGGTGGAATTATAGTGATACCATTTCATGTAAAGGTTTGTCCCGGAACCAGTGGCAGAAATGGGAAAAGGTAAAATGGGATAGCAATAAGTGGCAAAAGAACAGGAGAAACAATGAATAGGTTACAACAGCACAAGAAATGCACCTCGCCCCCAGCCTGGAACATAACTTCACTTGTATTGAAGGCAATTTACAACATGTATTGAACAATTCTTTGAAAAAAAGAAGTGAGGTAAAAGTTCATTAAGTTAATATTTAAATATGAGGACACCAAAGGTGTAATAAGTTGTAAAACTTAAAAAGGAGACAGGACGCATAGGAAATAGAATTCAAGTGAACATCTAAACAGTTTTCTAACCAAGCAGTGTGTGGCTGCTTATATAAACTGGATTTGCCTGAGTGCTTCATACTGGTTTCCTTAAGGGAAAATGTTGCCTTTTCAGTTATCTTCTAAAAAAGACGAACCTAAGTTTCCTTCAGTAACAAGCTCTGTTCCCTGGCGAATTTATAAGCATTTTGGAGTACTGAATTTCCATTAACAGCCCAGAACTTCAAATGCAAGTAAAACAGGAGCCAGTTTCTCTCTCTCATTGCTTCCATATCCTCCGGTGATTCTGCTGCTCTTTGCAACCTACTGTTTCCACACCTACTGTACTATAGATCAACAACACAGGTATAATTCCAGTGGGCTGGAAACAGAGTATATTTGTCTCTATTTACAAGAAGGATGATAAGTAAGATCCCAATAATTATTGGCCTATTAGTCTCTTAGATATTGACTCCAAGGGCCTGTCTGCACTACACTGTTATAGTGCTATGATCCACTTTGCACCTCCTGTGGATTTCTGGGGTTTGTAGCTTACTGATGCCAAAGAGCTCTCTGGCTGAGAATTCTAAAGGCTCCACCTTAAAGTACAAACCCCAGAATTCCATAGGATGTTGAAAGTGGAATAATAGCACTAGAACAGTGTAGGGAGGAAATGGCCATTTTTATTTTACATTCCCAGATGATTTCTGATTCCTGCCTTACCATTTTGTTTCTACATGCTCTGTTTCTGTTATTGTTTACTAGTTGCTAGCTAATATCAAAGGCAGTTTCTGAAATGTTTAAGCCCCGTGATGCTTGAAGAACCTTGCATGAATCGGCATAACAGGTTAATGAGAGCAGACCTATAACTTAGTGCTTTGTCCCTACTTTTCCTCCTTCTCATGGAACATGGAAATATATGACTTGGCATCTGACACTAGGAATCCATAATGGGGGCATGATCTTTGGCTGAATTCAGAGACCTGTGTCCTAGGTTTTCCTTGTACACATCAAAACTAATGTGTGCAGCACTCTTAGCAGAAGGTAGGAAATACCATTTGCCTGAAGAGAATAGAAAATTTAGGGCTGTCATATGCCTCAGGAATGTTCCTGTGAATTGGGACTGAGGGTGAGCAATTAGTGTCCAAACTCTTTGTTTGTTTGTTTGTTTGTTTGTTTGTTTGTTTGTTTGTTTTGGAGTTTACATATGTGTTGATTTATGTGATGTGTGTATATGCTTTCAAGTCACCTGTTCTTGCACCCATTAAATTTTTCTTCAATCCTCGTTTCTAGTATTGTGGCGTCAGAGCCTGCCAACCATTTGTTTTCTTTGGCCTACATTTACTGAGCAGCAAAAGGAGCATGCAAGCATGTAGATTACTACCCTTCTGAGGTTCTCATAGTGCTGCAGAATGAAGCTGGTTAAGGCATTGTAGGGATGTTAAAAAGCTATGGCCATTTCCGCACTAGGCTTTTATAGCGTATTATTCCACTTTCAACATCCTATGGAATCCTGGGGTTTGCAGCTTTGGGAGGGGCCGGCTGGCTCCTCCCAAAGCTGCAAACCCCAGGATTCCATAGGATGTTGCAAGTGGAATAATAGCGCTATAAAAACCTAGTGTGGAAATGGCCTGTGAGTGGCTTGCAGGAGCCTATGGCAAATGCCATAGGTCCAAACTCTGTATTTAGTAACCAAGGATGCTGCCCATATTATGTGTCACTAGGAAATGCTACCAGGATCACGTTCTGAGATTATTGTAATTCTACGTGCATGAGAACTGGCCATAGTAGTCTTGAGGTAACAAAGGACAGAGATATGAAGGAATGGCCTAGCTACGGGAAGCTGGATCCACTTCTCAATTCTGAGACTTACAAAGGTTCAGAAATTGATGTCTTTGTTCCAGAGCTTGGAAAAATTGTTGCTTTGGAACACAACTCCAATTCCCTAACCAGCATGATTCCCTAACTTCAATTAAAAAAAAAGAGAACTGGACAAATTCAGTGGGGCTGATTTGTCAGAGGTTGCTAGGCAAGATAGTTACACAGAATCTTTATGTCCAAAGACCGTATGCTTCTAAATATCAGAGTCCGGAGACCATTTGAGGCTAAACAGGAAGTGGCTCTTACCTCCACGTAAATATGCTTTTGGAATTTGATTCTGACAGGGAAACTAATGTCTGCACTAATCTCAGAGGAAAACCTGGAATTTTATTTTTAAAAATTAACACATTGGCCATTACCATTTGTGTGTGCTTGTGTGTTTAATTAGCATGTTACCATGGCTCATTATTTTACAAGTGCAATGTTAGTACAACAATATTAAATTTTTTACAAAACCTAATTCCATTTTTAAAATAGAAAAAATATCAAGAATAGGGAAAAAAATATTTTAAAAGGACTAAGGAGTTACATTGGCCAAATAACATATTAGCATTAATGTTAAAACAGCTCTTTGGCAGGGAAAAATATTTCTTAGTTTTCTCAATGGCTACTCCTAAACCATGGAACTCTCTTCCATGAGAGGTCCAACTAGCCCTCTTGTTGCTCCCTTTCTTCCATCAGGCTAAGACCTTCCCTGGTGGTGCAGTGGTTAAATGCTGGTACTGTAGCCACAATGTTGTGAGCTCGATCCTGCAGGGCTCCAGGTTGACTCAGCCTTCCATCTTTCCATAGGTTGGTAAAATGAGTACCCAGCGTGTTGGGGGGAATTAGCTAAACACATTGTAAACTGCTTAGGGAGTGCTTTGCACTGATAAGTGGTATAGAAATATCACTGCTATAGCTATTTAGACAGGATTTTGATGTTTAATCGCATAGCAGAACTGTGTTTGAAAGTACAGGCTTCCCCCACTTATCTGACAGATTAGGGATTGG
Source organism: Iguana delicatissima (assembly GCA_948472985.1). Classification (NCBI taxonomy): domain Eukaryota; kingdom Metazoa; phylum Chordata; class Lepidosauria; order Squamata; family Iguanidae; genus Iguana; species Iguana delicatissima. The sequence continues at coordinate 418,330 of CAOKZL010000846.1, read as the reverse complement.
AGCACTGTCAGAAAAAAGAACTGGTTGAAAAGCAGAACTTTACTGTACCACAGGGAGAATGAAGGGCTTACAGAGGCTCACTTGGGACTGACCACACACATGCTGCTTGCAAAGGCCATTTCCACAGAATGGTGGTGTCCCAGCATAGAGAGATGAGAGGAATGGGACTACGACAACACTTCCACATGACATAATCGTGGTCCTGCCCTTCTTGTGTTGCCAGCCAGCGCAATCGCAGGGTATATCATTGATGGGAAAAGTCTGTCGATGACCCCCAATTATGTGAGTCTTTCATCGCAGCTGACCATGCAAAAGGGCTGGAAGCACAATCTATGCACTTCCTCCTCCACTGCAGCATGGGAAGAAGGCCAGCGGCAGTCCAAAAAGAAAGAGTGTGTACCTCACGCTCCCTTCTGCAGGCGGCCGATCACGTCCAGAGAGGGGGCTCTGGGGACACACTCCCATCCCAGCAGAAGCTCTGTCAGGACCGTGACAGGACATTGGCAGGAACCAGTAAGCTACAGAAATGGCCAAAGTCTCTCAGCCGGTTTAGCACCTTTCCTCCACCTGCCAGCTTGCTTTGCAAGCATGCAGTGGCTCCAAGCGAGCCTCAGTAGCCAAGAAGAACTGATGAAAGAGTGGAACCCCCATTAAATTAAAGTGAGTCGTCAGATAATAGGGCATCAAAAGGTGTGGCCTTCCTGTAGAATGCTATGTTTTATTTTGTATGCTTTCAGTTTTGTTTAAATGTTCTTTAAACTCTTATTTAATTATGTGCAGTTGATAGAACTGTTGTTTAATTGTTTTAACTTTTGTAATATAACATTTTAGATCAATTTTTATTTTAATGTTTGTACTTTGGCTCCCATGGTGGGAGAAAAGTGTGCTTTAAGTCAAATAAAGAAATAGAACAATAATAATACATTGTTAACCACTTGTCACACATACACCCCCCCCCAAAGTATCGCATTACAAGCAACATAATTTCTTGTAATGTGTTACTTCCAAACTCTCTCCCAGATTATAATATACAGATCTGAATGCAGGTATCATTACTAGAGATAGATGGTTACATCTATTCTTAGTTCCATGCAACTTTTTCTGAGCTGCCACAATTTTTTGGTTAGTTGCTTTTGGAAGCAAAACAGCAGACCAGGTGGACTTTGATCTGACAGTAAAACAGTTGCCATATGTACTGCCGGACTGCAAGGATGACATAGCCATATTCATCCTCTTATCTAACTCTATTTCCTGTGGCCATACTTGTTGCAGTTTTTAATCTCATCTGATACCAGCTAGCTCCCTTTTGTTTCCCTGATGTACTCTTGCATCTGGGATTTCTCTTATGCTGTTCCCGAGGCCTCGAAAACCTGTCCTTGTTTACTTGTCCTCATACACTCCAGCCAGCACCAGTCTTCTAACATTTGGGACAGGGGCCTTCCTTAAGTCTGCTACCTGAGAAAACCTTTTAATTAGAAATACTGGAGGAGTGAACCTGGATGGTCTATGTAGAAAGCTGAAAAGGGTTGTTGTCTTTGAGTGGAAAAGGGAGTGTGCACAATGAGAGACAGAAAGGGCTGATGCAGAGCAACGTTACAGCTCAAACATGCGTAGTTTCTTCTGCCAACACGGCTTCATAACTGTCTGTGTGAGCGGCATAGTGAATCTGCTCTGGGCTTTAATCCAGAATTTGAAGAAGATATCCAAGCCGCTGAACCATTCTGCTAACATAGAAGCCACCAGTAACAGCTGCTGTCCAGGCATTTCAAGAAAGAGTGGGAGGATGTTTAGCCAACAGGAGTTAAAATGAGCAAGAAAGAGCTTGGAATAGATCCATGCCTGAAATGTTTCACTCTGGGAGCAGGTTCCAGGAGACTGTGTGATGTTACTTGTTTTATAATCTGTTTTCTAAGTGTAAACAATGTGGGTAATTATAGAGCTGTCATAATTTCTACATAATTTCTATAGATCACACTCCAAAATTTCTGCTCAAGTTCATCATGTTTATGATGTACTCCTTCTTTTCCAGACAATCCTAAGCCAATTGACTTGAAAGCAAAGCCAAGTGGAAGTGTTTTACGGTTATTGCCTATGAACTGCCTTGGGAGAACTTTGCCCTGAAGTGCAACATAGAAATATTTGGGGGGGAAATTAAAACAAAAGTATATACATAGAGCACTTACTCCCAGGTCAAGAGCACTCAGAATCACAACCCAAGTCAAATAGCCTCTGATACATAACTCTTACTAAGCCTTCAAGTAATATAGGAAATGGAGCCTGGAAATTTTAATTTTTGAACTATAAATCCCAGCTAGCACAGCCATTCTGGTTGACAAATTCTGAGAGTTGTAGTCCAAAAAAGATACATTTCCAACTCTTGTAGATAACATGGGCTAGCATAATATGCAGAGACATCCTTTCCCTGGAGCACTAGTACCTCTCTTGATCTTTAGCCCTCTGAGATAGATAGATTTCCTCACTGGAAAGAAACAGAGCTTATGTGGCTTACGAGGCATCATTCATGAGGTGTTTCCTCAAACCATGTCAGCTTATGTTGTAGTTGTTTTCATCCTTAGGGTAGGATATAGCTTCAGTGTGCCTTAATATCTAGGAGACGATGGGTGTTGCCCCCGTACTTCATGGCACCACATCAAGGTAAATGTTGTTTAGCAGGACCATGGCAGGTTCATAGCAACGGTGTTATTTCTTTATTTCTGTCTGTGCGCCTTCAAGTTGCCTGTCAACCTACTCAGACATTATTTGCCATTGGTGCCTTCTCAAAGGTAGACTACAGCACCTGGAATTCCTTGGCAGTCTTTCATCCAAGTACAAACCAGGGCTGACCCTGCTCAGCTTCCAAGATTAGAGGGGATCTGACACTTTCAGGATATTTAGGTCTATCATTTCTTTATTTAAGGCACTCCAAAGGTTAACACATCTGTTAGGCTCTAAAGTCCCATCAGACTTTCTGTTGTGACAAAATAAAATTCCTGGATTTTATATATTGGGGCTGTTTTGTCATCTTGGCACAGAAAAAGTGTACCAAACACAGCAAGGGGCTTCCGCCCTTGAAAGCTTATTGCATAATAATTTTATTAGTCTTTCAAGTGCCTTGGGAAAAGACTCTATATCAATTTTCAGAATGCCAATGAACTTGGCATTTCAAAGAGGGATTGCATTCTGTCTTTGTGTCAAAAATGTAAACTTTTGTTTTGGATCATTATATTTTTAAGCCCCTTCCTCTTAAATGTGAGAAATTCTGTTAAGTGGCTGACAAAATAAAGTCATAAACAGTAATGAGAAGGGTTCTTTTTTTTCATATGTGACTGACTTGCAAGAAAATGAAGAGTTATTGGTCTAAGATTTATATGTTAATTTTTTAAAAAATAAAAGTAGATGTTTTCAATGTCACCAGAAATACTTTTGTTGATAATTATTAATAAAAAACAGGATAATAAATATGACACTTCTAAGGATGCTGGATGCCAAAACTTGTATACAGACCAAATCACAACAATGGAAGAATTAGTTAAAATAACAGATCTTGCAAAATGTATATGGATTTTTAAAAGATAAAACAATTGAAGATTTTTTTTAAAAACTGGAAAATATTTCTGGGTTTTTGAACAACAAGAAACTTAATCAAGTAATAATTTGTGGTTATGATTATCAGTAATTCTAGCAAATTGAATGTACATAGATCTGTAATGGTGGGGTAAGACATGGAATGTTAATCTATTTTCCCTTTTCATTACAGTTTGTAAGGTGGGGGGGTCAGAGTTCTTTTCTGTTTTAGTCAGCACAGCTAGAAAGTGTTTAGGGTAATAGATTAGTCTTTTAGCAATGAGTTTTGCTAGATGTTTTAGTTTAGTCCTATCTAATTTAGTTTAGTTTTAGTTACACTTTTTAGATAGATAGTTTATGTATAGTTTGTTCCTTTTCCTTTTGTTCCTTCTTCTGTAGTTGTGAATTTGTTTGTATGTTTGTATTTAAATTAAAAATACAAAATCTCATAAAAATGGTTTTATATGCTATGAGACAAGACAGATTGCCAGCATAAGAAGCAGGGAAGTGTCTGAAAATTAAAGTTAGTGTAGCTTAAACAGTAACTAAAGGTTAGTCTCAAAATTGTATTTAGAAATTAATTCTGAGTGCTAAATACAATGTGTTAACTTACACCAGCATTTGCTGTTTCAGGTACTCAACTAAGCAGCATCCAGACCTGCTCTTAATTTTGCTAAGGGACAACTCTGAGAAGAAAATAGACTTGGGGAAGGCCTAATGTCCTGTTCTCTGCTTCAAAGTGTTTACAAATCTTGAAATGAGTGAGGACTTGGTGTATGTGCATTTATATTAAGTTCCATTGATTCAGTATTTAAAAACTAGATTAAAAAACCCTATCTGCAATATAAAAACAATATGTGAGAACAACAAATCATAAGGTTAATTAGTTGGCACAGTGTCAGTCTTTGAAAACACATCCAGACAATTGTATGCATCCAAAGGCTGGGAGTGCAGGAACATCTTGACCTGACAGGAAAGGGATGGTAATACTGGGGCTGAATGGTTCATACCCTTCTCTGCAAGAGCATTCCAAACAAGACCAGGGGGACACAACTAAGAAGGTCCTCTCCATTGTCACTGCTCTCTGAAATTCTTTCAGGGGAAACACTGGGAGAGATGCTAGGTCAAAATCAATAAGCAGATGCCTTTGCATTTTTGATATATTCCTGTGTTCTTGTCTTATTTTAAGATACTCTTAGTACCCCATGTCATCATCATCATCAATTAAACCATGACACTTTCTTTAAGCCACCCCAGATACATTTTAATTTGCAGGGTGGAATAAAATTTGTTTATACTAACATTGACACCCTACATTTTGGATGCCTTATTGTCTTTCTGTTTCCTGGCAATGATGACCAAGCAGTGGCCAAAAGTCCTTACACATACTTAGCTATTCAGCTGAGTCCACCCAAAAGGACCAGGCCATGCACAAATATTTCCATGTGATGCTCATTGGATTCTTTGAGAATGTTCCTTTTTCTCATTTTGCAGATGAAAGCCACAAGAAGAAATACTATAATGTACCACAGGTTGCAGTGAGTTCCTATGGATGGAGCAGGGGGGCAGAACCCTGTGTCTCTCAGATCAGATCAAAGAACTCAAATACATAACCAGTTGCTTTTCTCTGTCTCATTCAGTACATGACACCCCTGCATCTAGTGCTTATATCCAGTCTTATGCCCGTATGAATCTCTTATCACATAAACAGTCAGGATTGTCTAGAAGACCCTCTTCACAGCTCTCCTTGCCAGCTAGTCTCCTCAAGCTGTGATTGTGTGGGACTAATTAAGCATCCTCTACTAAGAAAAATCATTGAGGAGATCTTACTTTTTGGACTACAACTTCCAGAATCCTCAGCCAGCATAGGTATGCTGGTTAGAGGATTCTAGGAACTGTAGTCCAAAAAAGAACTCAATTGACAAGATTCGAAGCAAAGTTGCATATCCTCTATGCTGTTGTTTTGTTTGGTACCTCTTTCCATTGTTCCAGATGTATTCCTCCTCAGCCTGTGCGCCTCCTTCTTTACACCTGGCTGTCTCTGTGTACAACTGGTGGGAGGAAGTCTCAGGCACTTTATGTGATTTTTTGGTACCTGCCAGATGCCTTTGACTCAGCACATTGTTACTGCTTTGTTTTCCCTGCATTACCTGCCTGGCAATGGTGATTGGGTGCTGGCCAAAGCCACCTAGCAACTGATTGGCGCTGGAAAAGTTGGGGTGGAGCCTCTGCCAAAACCACAAGCTTAAGAAGGGGATATTGAATGTAAAGGATATGACAGGGAGGGTGTGGTAATCCATACAGGGCACGTGGAAGCTGAGCTGTCCTTATGGATGTGGGTGGAAAAAAGCCAAGAAAAATGAGGGAAGTCTGAGAGAACAAGATCCTAACATAATGGAAACTCCTTTTTAGGGGGGACCACCCTAGCTCTGGGATTCTGGAAGTTGCGGTCCAAAAAAAAAAATGTTTTCACTCCAAGCATTGAATATTATTTTTCTTTACAGGATAAACTTGAAGAATATGAACTGAATAAAAGATAAGGACAGATCTTCTCCTCTGTTCTCAGGCACAGTTTCCTTCATGCAGTTCTCCAAATGAAAGTGCTGCTCTTTCTGTGGACCTCCGGCCTCAAAATTTCTCACTGTGCTCTCCAAAATGTCATTCTGCTCATGAGCCCCAGGGGCAAGGAGAACATTCCAGAGCAGATACTCCCTCTGGCAAGTAGAGTCTCGGATTATCATTATTAGTTTTGAGACACTGGAATGAGCTGTGACTTTGAACTGTCACACTTCAAACCAACCTAATCCTTACATGACGCAAGAATCCTGCTTGCCCCAATCTCACTCAATTACCAGACTTTTGAATATAATTAAGCTGTTGGGAAAGGTGTCATCATTCAGTATGTAATGAGAGCAAGAGGGTTTTTAGAGGAAAAGGTCTTCATCTTCTTGAAAAGCACTTCTAACCGAGTCTTCTGTGCTGAAGGGTAAAGGCAGGGTGGAAAACTTTCTAGACATTTACTGTGAACAGTGACAGTCACACACGCAGGCACAGGAATCCTCTGTCCTATGATTTCTTCAGCAACATGTGAGTACTTGGACAGCATAGGATGGGCCTGATGTTGCCATCCAAGAATATCACCAAACTGAAGAGTGATAGATTTCCTCCAGATGAGCAATTTGCACTAGTGCTGTCCCACAAAAAGCCATCATGCTTCTAGGATAGTTCCAATTTTTCATTACATTCTGCCCACAGTAGTAGAAATGACATTACTGCTGAAAGGTGAAGGTTCAGTGAGCAGCTTTGCAGGAGGAAGTCCAAGCAATCCTTTAGAAAAAAGAAATTAGATTGTGTGTTTATTCATTTTAGCCTGTTTGACCATTACTTCCTTTGACATGTTTAAAAAAACAAAATGTTTAGGCCATTTCCACACTAGCCTGTTTTAGTGCTATTATTCCTCTTTCAACATCCTATGGAATCCTGGGGTTTGCAGTTTAGGGAGGAGCATTTAGAATTCTCAGCCAGAGAGCTCTTGGCCTCAGAAATCCACACAAGGTTGAAAGTGGAAACACTATGGCCTTTTCCGCACGACACTCTTATAGCACGATTATTCCACTTTCAACCTCCTAGGGAATCCTGGAGTTTGCAGCTTCGAGAGGGGCCAGGCGGCCCCTCTCGAAGCTGCAAACCCCAGGATTCCCTAGGAGGTTGAAAGTGGAATAATCGCGCTATAAGAGTGTCGTGCAGAAAAGGCCTATAACAGTGCGGTGCAGAAATGGCCCAGTGTTTGTGTTGGATTGAAAATGTAGCTTGGAAATGCTTAATGGAGGGCACATTGCTAAATGAGAGCCAACGTGGTGTACTGATTTGAGCATTGGATTATGGACCCTTGAGACCAGGGTTCAGTTTTCCACTTGGCCATAGAAACCTACTGAGTGACTTTGGACACATCACACACTCTCAGCCCCAGAAAACCCTACAATAGGTTCACTTTAGGGTTGCCATAAGTTGGAAACAACTTGAAGGCACACAACAACTACAACATTGCTAACATGGTAACTGGAAGGATTCCTCCTCCTCCTCCTTTTAAAATTAGCATTATAGTGAGTAATATAACATTATAATGCTACCATGCTACTTATTTTGGTTTTTTTTTAAAAAAAGACTTCTCTGATCACCACTGTTTTAACAATGACTGTGATCAGAAATGGATTTTTAGAAAATATTTTTAATTGGCATTGTAGTGTTATACCACTGTCATGCTCCTTTTCAGCAATATTTCAGTATTTTTTTTACATGGTAGCCAAAAAAATTGTGTTAATGCCAGTTAAAATACCAACTAAAAACAGAATTATAAAATAATAAACTCTATTGTAGTAAATACATGTTAGACTCTCCTGTTCTGTGTTCTTCTTCCTCTGCTCTTACTGTTACTTTTTTACTTTTCTTTGCTGAAAAAAAATTGTTATTGTCCTTAATTAGTATGTTTAATTCTGTATTTCTGTGTTTTGCCAGCAGCTGCAATTTCAAATTACAATACATTTGTTTCAAAAACGTTGCTGCCTACTTCAGACCCCCTACTCAAGGAAGGGTATAAAAAGTTTATTTTCAATATCACCACCCCAACACAAAAGATAACCTCTGCAATTTTTAAAAGGCAGAGGTATAATTTTAAGGGCATACAACTTGCTACTCTTTCGTTCTCCTGCTGGAAAAGCAGACTTTTTGTGGTTACAGAGAAGAGTAAAAAATGTAAGGAATCATGCAAGATGACAGTGATGGAATGACAATGTCATGTGTAGTGGCAACAAATGGACTGAAGGGGAATAATCCCAAAATGGTGGAGGGAGGTTCCCATTCTCAGTCAACGAGTCACCTGCAGATGTGAGTAGTAGTAATTTATTAATACTTAGACCATAGGCCATTCACATACAAAGTAAATAAATCTCTACTGCAGTATCAAAATACAACAGTATAAATATACAGCATAAAATAAAATATACAGCATAAAATAAATAGCACATAAATCTTATGTATTTTTAAAAAGAGGCATCTAATACAATTAAAACACTTTAAATGTGAACAGGAATTCTACAGGTAGAAACAAAGCATCCCCGGAGCAATCAGCTGCAATATCAGTAATAAATCTTGTCCTAATTTTCTTTGCTGCCAGGGCAAAAGAAGAAACCTTGTGGATTACCATAGGCCATTTCCGCACTAGCCTGTAATAGCGCTATGATTCCACTTTCAACATCCTATGGAATCCTGGGGTTTGCAGTTTCAGAAGGGGCCGGCCAGCCAGCCCCTCCTGAAACTGCAAACCCCAGGATTCCATAGGATGTTGAAAATGGAATCATAGCGCTTTAACAGGCTAGTGCAGAATTGGCCATAGAGTCACTGTCGAATGGGAGATAGAAAATCTTTCCTGAAACTATTTGCACAGAAACAAGACAGAATAGCTCCCAAAAATGTAGTTCTTGGTTCAGAATATAGTGGACAAAATAACAAATAGTGAGGCAAATCCTCAGTTTCTGGGGCCTCATAAATACATAAACAAAGGGCCAAAGGGTATGAAAATATCTGCCATCAATCATAGCTGTAAGCATGGTTTGAAAGCAAAGGACTGTGAAGATTCTTTTAAGGCGAAAGCATGTGGAGTAGCGTCACTGCCACCAGTGTTCCCTCCACGCTACAGTGGATAGAATGATATAAGGCTGATTTGCAACATTTGGGAAAGGGATAACAGCTGGACAGTGACAGCGCCATGCAGTAGCACAACTCCTGGACCGGGAACAACCCGTTTCCAGTGAGCTGGAAACAGAGTGTAGTCCTCTTTATTTACAAGAAGAATGATAAGCGGAAATAGCCTATGTCATTCAGGTGTAAATTGAAAAGTGCTGGTGCCAGCAAACATCCCTGTTTGCCTCTCTTATTCATGAGGATCAGTTAATGAGCAAGAAATACCAACTCTTATTCTAGTAGTCATATTGGAACAAAGTTCCTTGATTAGAAACAATAAGCTATGATCTGTATCAATGTTGGCCAGTTTATGCCACAACAGGTTTCTATCAGTTGAATCAAAAGCTACTGCTAGATCAACAAGGGCTACAAATAAGTGTTTAGTAGGACCTGCAATTCCTTGTTGGGCTAAAACGTAAGGAGTCAAACAGTCAGTAGTGCTATGCCTTTTCTTAAACCCAGACTTTTCTGGGTGAGTGATACGGTTAATAGATTCCAAATCTTCCAATTTGTTTAACAGATATTTACTATGTAACTGAGGGCCTTTCCACACTATACCATTATAGTGCTATTATTCCACTTTCAACATCCTATGGAATCTTGGGATCTGAAGTTTAGGGAAAAGGCTTCAGAATTCTCAGCCACAGAGCTCTTTGGTTTCAGTGAACTACAAACCCCACAATTACACAGGATGTTGAAAGTAGAATAATAGCACTATAACAGTGTAGTACAGAAAGGCCCTTAGAGTCAATATCCACAAGAATAATAGGCCAGTAATTGTTGGGATCTTGCTTATCATTCTTCTTGTAAATAGAGACAACTACACTCTGTTTCCAGCTCACTGGAATTATACTGTGTTATTGATCTGAGTGAATGCTTTAGCTAATACTGGGGCCCACCACTCAGGGAAGTATTTGAATATTTCTGGAGGCATCGTATTTTCTCCTGGGGCCCTATTCAAAGCAAGAGTTGCAATCAACTTCTTAATCTCAGATACTGACACAGGAGACCAATAAGGCAAACCAGTAGTTTTGGAAACCATATCTGCAGTGGTGTCAATGCCCAATACACAGTCAATGCACAAAGCATAGCAATTTCACACTAAGGGTTCTGTCACACTACAGAATTTCAGCACCATGATTCCAGTTTAAGGGCCCTGGCTGCTTCCCGTGGAAGTCTAGGGTTTATTGTTTAGTCAGAGACACTTAGGAGCTCTCTGGCTGAGAATTCTAAATGCCCCTCCCTCAATTGCCAATCCCAGGATTCCATAGGAGTTACCCATGGCACTTGAAGTGGAATCATAAAGCTATAACTGTGTGGTGTGAAAAAGCCCCTTGATCTATTGCTTCCATACAATCTGTGGTGATCTTGTGACACATGCAAAAGTCCCTCAAGGAAGATTCATCCGTGCCTCAAGAGCAAATGAGGTGGATAAGCATGATCAGCAATTTGTTTATTGATTCTTCTTACCAGCTCAAAAGGCTGATTTGATTATAGAAGTCTACCAAACTGAATCACTTTCAGGATACAAGGCAGTATAATAGTAATACAGAGTTCATCTCTGTAAAAAGAAAGTTGCTTTCATTCAACAACATCTACAACATCCATACCAATATATACTGTGGAAACAGAATATCAGATTAGACAGGTCTTTGGTTTGATCCAGGAGAGTTCTGCTTATGTTCTGTGTTTTAACAGACTTTCAGAAAGCCACTGCAATATGCATTTTTATTTTGGATTTTATTTAGGTTGCAAGGTCCAACTCATCTCTCTATGCATTTCAATGGGCATTTGGGGAAAATGTGATCAGATGCTTTTTATCCTGAAAACTGAAGTACAAGGTGCAAGATACAGCCTACCGCAGTATGTTCTGATGGACATCCATTCAGGCAGTACTTTTTTGTTCAGCTTTGTCATTGCGCTCTTCTGCAATTGTTTTCTAGTCTTTGCCTAGACGGAATAGCTATCTATAATAAAAATGTACAGAGTGTGCGTATGTATGTGTACACAATACAAAGAGAGAAAGTGCACTGGATACAGATTAATGTTGCATAATTTTACAAGGAATTTAAATCTTAAAGAGAATGCTAAGATAAACAATGTCTTTTAATAACACAGAACTGACTTCCATTGTGACAAATATGGATGTGAATAATTCCCATGCTTATTATAAATATCAAGCTGCAGCACAGTTGGCACTGGGCAACTGTTCCCAAAAGATCCCTTCTATAAAGTGTAGAGAAAAGGCTTTCAGATCTCCAGTAATCCCAACCCAGCTCACTGTCTTCTATACATAGGCACACATCAGTTAACAAAGCCCCTGACAAAGTTTTTTACTAAAGTCTTTTCACACTTACCCAGCTCCTTTTTCCTTCCCTGTCCTCTGTGTAACTTGAAGGCTTTTAGAAGCATTAGCAGTGGGAGAATAGTATAGAAGGGCTAGAGAAACATGGACTTTCAGCATTGGGCTGCAGCATCTTGCCAGCAGTAAACAATGCAATAAAGCTTGAGCTTGGAAAGAATGGGGTTTTGCTCTAGTTCATCCTGCTGTAGTTGTGCATGCCTGCCTATAATCCCAAAATGAACAGCAGCTATCTCCATAATCCCTTACTGAGCACGCATGAACAGCAAAAGAGAGAAAAAGGAAAAGCAGCTTAGCCAACCTCACCAATTCCCTCCAGCATGTTAAGAAAGCATAGTTCTACCAGTCTGGGCATCAAAATGGAACATGCAAGGCTTACCTGGCTTGGTTGTTTCATTTCACATGTGCGTATTGTCAATTTTGGATAAAAATTTTGCTGAGAGATGTCAAACTCCTCTTTTTTGGGGGATGTGGGTTCTAGAAACCTATCTCTGTTCTTTCTAGTTTAAATTTGTTCCAGTAGCAAATTTTCTGTTAAAGTAATGCCCAGAAACATTCAGCTTTGCTGACTGAGGTATACTTGTAATCATTTCTTGCTACATTTTTTTTCTATTTTTGCAATATGTGTGTATGTGCCTTCAGGTTGCCTGTTGACTTACAGTGACCATAGGGTTTCATAGGGTTTTCATAGGCAAAGAATATTCAGAGGTGGTTTGGCTGGTTCCTTCCTCTGAAATATAACCTAGAGCACCTAGCATTTGTTGGCAGTTTCCCATCCAAGTACTAACCAGCACCAACCCTGCTTAGCTTCCAAGGGGAGATGGGATCTGGTGCCTTTGCAATAATGGTGCCCTAAAACAGCAAATAATTCACTAGCTATTTTATAGCAGTAGGAAATGCAATGCGTAGACCAAATGATTCACAGTGTTCTGCTCTAGTGGCTGAAATAAAGTGAAATGTTGCTTTTGTTATTCCCAAGGGCTAATTTTTAATGAAGGAAACTTGGAAGGCTAAGCTTTAATTATGTTTTATGAAGAGGTTGCAGTAAGTACATGTGTCATTACTCTCTTTTAAGTATATTTGCTTTTTAATACAGGCAGTGAGGAAAAGAAGAATCATCCATTTTATGATTTATTTGTATTATATCCATTTTTTTCACATTTCACAGTCAATAATATCAGTCAATTTTATGTGCTCTAAGCAAGAAGGCAATGAGGCATGTTGACAAAATTATTACGAAAAGGACAACCAACAAATCTTTCAATAAAAATTAAGATTCAGTTTAACCATTTTACATCCAATAAATATCAAACACTAATAAACATTGCAGGAATTTGATTCTTTGATCTCAACAGAATGGTGATTGCTGTGCTGAAGCTCATTAGGGTGCCCACAGGAACTCTCCTCCTACAACATGTTTAGAAAGTATCAGTCATGACCAGCAAAAGACTGCCGCCCCCAGCAAGAACAGCTTCTGTTCCTTGTACATACTGCTCACCCTCTTTGCCATTCGAGGGCATGAGCCACTGTTCTTACCTCCAGGGTGTAAAAAGATTCTCCTTCAGGAGGGGCTATACGCTGTGGACATTCCAGAGCTCCTTGTACCCAATTCTGTTTTTTCTCCATTATTTTTATTAAAATTCAATATAATAACTAATAAGTATAATGGTAATAATTATATATATAATAATATATAAAATAGAAGTTATGATAAGCTCCAGCTTCCATTCCATACATCAAATACTTCTCCTTTAATTGGTTTCCCTAAAACTAAAATAGAAAAAACATAGAAAAAACATAAAAAAAATACTCCTGAAATTCTGAACTCGTACCCTTGTAAACCAATAAATTAAAGGTAACAGCAGGGTTTTTTTTCCTTTTTGTACCTCCCTTCATTATAAATTTCTTTGTTCTTCTCTGTACATTACTATTGTTCCTTGTAGATATTATATACGCTCTATACATGTCAAACCCCATTTACTACTTAGGAACTTTGTTACTGGATCCCATTCTCGTAGTATCTCATCCGATTTCTCTTTAATTTTTATAGTAAGCCTGTCGTTTCTTTCATTTCTATTATTTTAACCATCCATTGTTCTATGGATGGGGGTTCTTTGTTTTTTCATCCTTTTGCTATTATGATTCGAGCGGCTGTGATAAGGTATAATAGAATCCTCCAATATTTCCTGAAAATTTTCTCATCTGTCATCTGGACCATGTTTAATAGGTATATCTCTGGTTTTAAAGAAATTTGTATTTTAAATATTTCCATCAGATGTTTGTTCACCTCTTTCCAAAAACAACTAATTTTTGTACATTTCCACCACATATGTATAAATGACCCGGCTTTCTCCTGGCATCTCCAACACTGATTATGTGATGTGTGGTACATTTTTTGTATTTTAACCGGAGTCATATACCACTTGTAAAACATCTTTATATAGTTTTCTTTAAGATCCTGAGCTACCATAAACTTTTGTGTTAATCTCCATGCTGTCTCCCATTGATCCAATTCAATCGTCTGGTTTGTCATCTTTGCCCAAGATATCATTGATTGTTTGGTCTTCTAACTCATATCCTAACAAGTATCTGTATAATTTAGCTGTGATATGATCTGCTTTATCAAATATATTTTTTTCAAATTCATTTTTTATCTGTCTTATATCACTTCCTTCTAATTTGACATCTATTTTGAACCTTTCATATATTTGTCTATACAGAAACCAAGCCAACTTATATCCCATACTTTCTAATTTTTCCCTAGATTTTATCTGAGGGACTGAGGCTTCCGTAGTGCTTTCTAATAGATCTTTATATGTTAGCCAGTTTGTTTGTGTCCCTGCCCATCTTCGTTGAAACGCCTCCTGCGGTGATATCCATGTTGGTATTCTATTATATAATTTCTTCTTTATCTGCATCCATACCTTCAATAGAGATCCTCTTATAAAATGATTTGCAAATTCTTTATCAATGTTAGCTTTACTGTACCATAGATAGGTGTGCCAGCCCATTCTGTTATCTGCCCCTTCTAACGCTAATGTTCTTTCATTTTTTAATTCAATCCAATCTATAATCCAATTCAGACTTGCCGCCTGATAATATAATTTAAGGTCGGGGAGGCTGCACCCGCCTCTTTCTTTTTGATCTATAAGATATCTCCACATAATTCTTGGCTTTTTGCCTTGCCATATGAAGTTTGTGATCTCCCTTGCCACAATTTAAATGGTCTCTCATTCTTAATTATTGATATATTTTGAAATAAAAAGTTCATTTTAGGTAAGGCATTCATCTTTACCACTGCTATTCTTCCTAAAAATGACAAATGCAATTTATTCCAGTTCTGTAGATCCTTTTTTATTTCTGCCCAAACTTTTTTATAATTGTTGTTAAACAATTCTTTATTCTGTTTGGTAATCCATATGCCGAGATATTTAATTTTCTTCTGAATTTGGAATTTAGACTTTTTAATTAGTTGTTCTTCTTTCTTCCTGTACATGTTTTTTGTTATAATTCCCATTTTTTCTTTATTAATTCTAAATCCTGATTTTCCCCCAGATTCATCCATGATCTTAAGTAGCTTTTCTATTCCTTCTAACGGGTCTTGTAAGAATATAACCAAATCATCAGCATATGCCTGAAGTTTATATATTTGATCTCTGATTTTAACACCTTTTATTTCTGAGTCTGCTCTGATCTTGTTATTTAGTACTTCAAGCACTAGAATGAATAAAAGAGGTGAGAGGGGGCAGCCCTGTCTGGTTCCCTTTTCTATTTTTATTTCTCTTGTTCTCTCCCCATTGACTATCACCCTCGCTGTTTGGTATTGATATATTTCTTGTATCCATTTTACAAAATTAGTACCACATTGCATTTTTTCCAGAACTGTTATCATAAACTTCCATCTCACCTTATCGAACGCTTTTTCAGCGTCTAAAAAGATCATAGCGAGTTCTTTATCATTATGTCTCTCAAAATATTCTATTATGTTTATCACAGTTCTAACATTATTTCTCAATAATCTTCTTGGTAAGAACCTGTTTTGATCTTCAGGTATGATGTTTTGCATGACCTTCTTCAATCTCGTCACTAGTATACTGGCGAATATTTTATAATCAGTGTTTAATAATGATATGGGTCTATAATTGCTGGGTGATGTTAAGTCCCTTCCCTCTTTTGGAATTAATACAATATTCGCTTCTGTCCAAGTTTGAGGCACTCCCTCTTTTAATATTTGATTAAATGTCTCACAGAGTGGTTGAAGTAACTCTTCCTCAAAAATTTTAAAGTATTTCGTGATAAACCCGTCAGGTCCTGGCGCCTTTGCATTTTTTAAGTTTTTAATGGCAGTAGAGATTTCTTCTTCTGTGACTGGTTGATTTAGCATTTGTTTTTGATCTTGTGTTAGGCTTATTTTAGTCTGCTGTTCTAAATACAAATGCAAAACTGATTCTTCCTCTTTCTCTTTTTTATTCTCTTTGTATAAATCCACATAATATTTATAGAATATCTCTTTAATGGAATCTTGGTTTGTATGGATTTTACCTGCTGTACCCAATTCTGTTTTAAGTAAGTTGAGCATTCCTGGAATTCTTTCCCTTCACTCACATGGTGTGCCATTTCTTTGCTTACTTGTGTAGGGTATTCTATAGGTTCTGTTTAGCTGTGGCTGCAAAATTATGTTTTCTGAGAGAGTGATGGAGGTGGAGGTGGAGATGAGGTCTTTAAAAGAGAATTAAAGGTAGAAAAAAATAATGCTGTGGATGCTGTGCATGAGCATGAACCAATGATGTATAGTATTTCTGTCTGGCCAAAGAGACGGCACAAGAGAAAGAAAAAATAATTGATTTACAACAAATGTAGTCTGCTCACTCTCTAGTCTTCCTCCACAAATGTTCAGCTGCACAAGTGCAGGAATAGTGATACCAAACAAAAAAAGTAAACCAAGATTGAGGTTTGGGAGTAGGAACTTTGCATATAGATAAAGGGGCAAAGCTATCAAGAGTAAAAGAGAAAGGTTAGTAAAGCAAAGAAACAGCTGAATTCAAAGAACCAGCAGAATTCAGAGAAGAGACCAAAGCTTGCTCAAAGGTCTCAGAATTAACAGAACAAAGCTCTTGAAAAGAGTGAATGGCAGAATACCGAGAAGGAGGATTATGAAGAAGCACAAAAGAAATATGATGATCAGACAAAGGTAATTCAGAGAAGGAAAAACAGGAGACAGAACAATTCTTAATAAGAACAAGATCAAGGCAGTGACCAGGGGAGTGTGTAGCAAGAACAAAGCTTAAGTCTCAAAGCAGACAAAAAAGAAAGAAAACACAACACAGAAGAATCCTGGGAGTCATCCACATGAATATTAATATCACCTCATAATAAGAGTGGTAGTATCACTGGAGAGAAAGAAAGTCAGACAATTTGAAGGCATCTTTTTATTCTTAACAGGGTTTTTTTGTTTTTGTTTTGAGTGAGAAAACAAATGGAAAAAGCAGTGAGGAAACTAGTGAGGAAAGTTTTTTTAAATTTATTTATTTAATCTTTACAAACCAAAAAGCCATATGGACAAGTTATTAAAAAGAAGACTACAAAGTCTTCTCCCCACGAAAAGTCTACGACTTGGGAAGGATAATTGTATACTGAAAGTCTCATCACGAAGCACCCAGTGCTTCTAGAAGAAAAGAAGGAAGAGCTTCACAGTGTCTATTGATCTGTAGTGCTTAGACACAATGAGGCACTGATGTATTAGCATAAATAGCAGCTATCAATTATACAAATTCCTGAAAGCTTTGTTTGGCAGCATTCTGATAACATCAGGACAACAAGATCATATCCTGCTCCTGTAACATAAAGCACAATCCCTAGATGCTTTGTCATATGTTAACTTCAGCTCATCGGTTGTGACCTCTTGCTCATCCTGGTTGAGGGCCCATTAAAAAGTACTCATAGTTCTAAGGAAATTTCACAAGAATTTCTTAGGATCCTTTCAGACTTCGCTGTGCTATGATTCCACTTTAACTGCCATGGCAGCATCCTATGGACTCCTACAATCTGCAGCTTAGAGAAGCACTCGAGTTCTCTGGTTGAGAATTTTCACTATCCCTTCCATAAAATGCAAAACCCAGAATTCCATAGGATGCACCCATGGCAATTAAAATAGAATCATCGTGCTGTAACTGTGTAATGTAAAATTACACTCAGTTGTTTTTCCCTCCCTCCCTTCAACAAGACAGATTTTAAAAAATAAATAGAATGCCTTAATCTGCCATTATTTTCTAATCCCAATTAAATTCAGTGTATTGCTGGGATACAAAAATGCCCCGTGTCCACTGAAGTGTTTGTGAGTGCAGCATTAAGGGTATTTCACAATATCCAAAACCTAGAGCCAGGAAACACATATATATGTGGAAGGACATTTGTTCTGAGTAGCTGACAAACCACCTTTTCTACATTTCCCAAATAAACAGTGCAAGTGCAATAAATTTGTTGGGACAATTGCTGTCCCAGCTGTTTTGTGTCTATGTGCCTTCAAGTCACCTGTCGACATATGGCAACCCCAGGAACTTCATGGGGTTTTCTTAGGGAAGGAATGCTCAGAGGTGGTTTTGCCAGTTCTTTCCTCGGAAATATAGCCTACAGCACCTGCTGTTCATTGGCAGTCTCTCATTCAAGTACTAACCAGAGCTGACCCTGCTTAGCTTCCAAAATCAGAAGCATCTGGTGCTTTTAGGGTAGCAGAGTCAGCCCTCCACATTTGCAATTTTGCCATCTGCAGGTTCAGAAGTGGGGAATAGGATCCTATCTTACTCCCTGTTACAGAAGATTCAAAAGCTTTAGAAAGAAGGATCCTTCCTCCTCAAGCCTGTTGCCTAATACATTTGCTGCTCGCCTCTGAGAAATGCACCCTGCACTCTGAGGGTGAGTCTTGTCTTTTGCTCTTAGGAAACATTTTAGAAGGCTCCTCCAATATGCAGTGGGGACAGGCTGCTGAGCAGACCTCAAGCCTGCCTCAAGCTCATTGCCTAACCTGTTTGCTGTTCCCCTCTGAGAAATGCGCCCACACTTTGGGCTTGAGAGAGATTGTCATGTGACTAGTAAGCAAAAAGAGATGGAGGCATTGTTCGAAGTCATAAGGTTTCTGGATGAATATGTTGTTACTGAACCAAGGGCATCAAGTCAGTCATTAAAAATATACAAGTCTCAAGTCAAGTCAGTGCATCATTTATATCTGAGTCAAGTCACTGAAGCGACTTAAGTCCAACTTGAGTCCGAGTCTATCTGACTCAAGTCTACATCACTGGTTTTTAGAGATATTTCCTAGAAAAAGAGTGATATAGGCTCTTTTTCTATATCACTGCCACTAAACTTAGGTTATGCAATTTGTGTAGCATGGGAGTTCTGCAGATGACTGAGGGAGCACTCATATGCATAATGAGTCAAGGGATTAGAGCGATAAACATCCTGTCTCCAGTCACATCTCTTCAGGAAAATCCACTTCTCTTTATTCATGATTTTTTTTCTGCAACAAGTTAATAACATCACAAGGCTCTACTGCAGTGGTTCTCAACCTGTGGGTCCCCAGATGTTTGTGGACTTCAGCTCCCAGAAGCCCTGAGCATTGACCGTAGTAGCTGGGGCTTCTGGGAGCTGAAGTCCACAAACATCTGGGGACCCACAGGTTGAGAACCACTGCTCTACTGTATATCTCGGTCCCTGGAACTGTGTACCATCCAGATTTTTTTTTCTCAGTTACTTTATGTGATTCCATTTATATTCCATCTTTCCTCCAGGGTATTAAAGACAGTGAGCTAAAAGCTGCTTCTGAGCCTAAGGTGATCTAGCAAGTTTTATGACTAAAAGGAGATTTCTACCCAGCTCTTCCTAGTTCTGGTCCAAGACTCTTAACTTGCTGCACTACTCTGGCTTTCTCTTAGGCCCGAGAGAAAGAGTCTATGGTCATATATCATAATGATGAATTCATAAAGAGGAAGCCAAACCTTAGATTAGAGACAATTAGTTTTAAGTCATATTGATTCCAGAGCCAGATGAAAATATTTTGTTGCCTCTGACAGAGCAACAAATGCTGTTCCCACCACCACTATTCTCAAGCTATACACTACAAAGGCTGGGTAAGTTATTTAGGCACTTTAGGCACAAAATCCCACAGGAACCTCTCCTCCTCCCTGTCAATAAAAACATAAATTATACTTTGCTGCCCATTCAGGATACTCAGAATCTGACACCTGAGGGATACACATTGCTCTGTCTAATGATAGGGCCGGCTCTGGATATTTTTCTGATGGAGTAACAATAAGGTAGATACAGAGCCAGGCCAAGCCATTTTGGTGCCTAAGATAATGAGGGTGTCACGCTGCCCGGGTTCTGCCATTGACTGTATCAGCCATACTACTTTCCCAGCACTGCCGTGTTGCAGAGAAGCTGTTCCAAAACTGGGTGGAATCCTTCTCCCTCATGTGATCCAGCCAAAGTCTATGGGGCAGCAGCAGCCCACTTTGGTCCTTTAGCTGCCAGCCCACCTATCTGGATGTCAGTGGCCATAGAGGGCCTGGTCAAGGTATGGCAGGAGACTCCAGAGGCATGGTAGGCAGGTAGCTTGGTACTGGAATACATGGCTAATAGTGGTGGGTCCCAGAGGCATGACAGGATGGCAACATGGCTCTGACACATCCGACCAAACGCATGCCAATGGGAGTGCATGCGTGGGCAAAAGAGGCATCCATTGTGATGTGGCAACTGTGCAGAGACAGAGAGAGAGAGTCTATGTCCACTGCCTGACGTAAAATTTTCAGTGTGTTTCATGACTGGACCAGCCTTGAACAGCAGTTTCCTGTGGCCTTGGTTGGTACTGGAATTGTTTCTGGAGACATGTATTTGGAAAAGACAAGCATCTCCCACACACCTGCACACCAGCATACATACATCTCAGAAGAAACCATGGTGCCCCTCACAGGAAATGAGACACACAGGCACCAGTTTCATCCACATGCACAAGTGGTGGTACCAGGCTTCATGCACTACTGGACCTTTTGACTGTGAAGAGCAGAACATCCGAAACAACACACTTGAACCCTGCGATTAGAAGTATCTGGGTTTCTGATCAAGAAATGATCACTTGCATCTTGTGAATGACATTTTCATACATAAATCACACTACACATGCTGGGCAAAATATTCACTCTTGTGTAGGGCTGCCATATCTTCTCCTTTTCTGGGACATGTTCTCTTTTTTAAGAGATAAAAATTCTTTCCAGGCTGATTTTTTAAATGTCCGGGTTTTCTCATCTTTCAGTCGCAAACTAAAGGTTTTTCAGGAAGTAAAAATGAAGAGGGGCAGCCCCCTTCTGTCCCCTCATCTGTCCAAGTAGAGCACTCAACTTCCTAGAAGGGCAGGAAATGTTGATTGAGGGGGAAGGATAAGAGTGATGTGCCTCCCCTTCCCACTTTTGGAAAGGAAAGGGGAGCTTTTGAATTTCTTTGGTGGGAAAGGAGAGGTGGGTGGCTGGGCAGGTGAGTGGAGGAGGCAGGAAGAAAGAGGCAAAGAGGGGAGAGGGAGGGAGGGAGGGAGGGATGCCCCCTCAAATGTACCTATTGGGGGAAGAGAAGGAGGGGGACCCTCCCTTATGATGCCATGGTTGGGGGTGATGGCAGCTAGCTAGGTCTTTTGTAGGAAGGTGAGTAGATAAGAATTAACTGGGTAAGGGATAGTTGCCTTGCTTGAGGGTTTTCTTGAGGGATCTGGAGGAGTGGGGAGGGAATTATGGGATGCCCGAAGGACATGGACAGCTACGAATGCTGACCGAGTTTCTCCCTGGAGAGAGAAGAAATGTTGGGAATTTTGAGCAGGGAGAAAAGACTCCTGCGGTCTTCCTGTTCTTGGAATAGAGGGGTTTCTTGAGCTTCCTTGCGGGAGAGAAGAAAACATTCTGGTGCACTGGGGAGGACGAGGATGAGGCGGTGGTGGTGGCAGCAACATGAGGAAGAGGTGACTCTCTATCTAACCTGTTGGGGATGGAGGGGTGAGATGTCTGAACCAGGCAAGATGCAGGGACAGAGAATGATGGAAGGAGCTATCTAAACGAAAAGCTCCCCCCTCCAAAAGCCTAGCAACTATCTAGTAGCAATTATCACAGCTTATATAGTAGCAGTGATGTAGATTTGAGTCAATTGACTCGGACTCAAAACAGACTTCAGTCACTTCAGTGACTTGACTTGGATTTGCCTCAGCAAAAATTACACACTGACTCAACTCAACTTGTGACTTGCATATTTTCAGTGACTGACTTGCTGCACTTGGTTCAGTAATATAACCCATTCATCCAGAAACCTTACAACTTACTGGTCATATGACAATCCATCTCAAGCTGAAAACATTTCTCAGAGGGAATAGCAAATGGGTTAGGGAATGGGCTTGAGGTGCGGTTGAGGTCTGTTCAGCAGCTTGTTCCTGCTACATATAGGAGGAGCTTTCTAAAACTTTTCCTAAGAGCAAAAGGCAAGACTCATGCCCAGAGTGTGGGGCACATATCTCACAGAAAATGTGTTAGGCAATGAGGTTGAAGAGGAAGGATTCTTTCTTCTAAAGCTCCTGAAACTTCAGTTAATGGGGAATAAGAAGGATCCTATTCCCCACTTCTGAAAAAGCCTTCAGCTTTGCAAATGGGAAGTAGAAAGGATCCTATTCCTCACTTCCAAAGCTGCAGATGGCAAAATCACAAAAGTAGAGGACAGACACTATTTAAATTGTTAAAACTGACTTTATTTGACTCTGTCCAGAAATTCTGGAATACAGACTGGGGTATAAAGTTGGTTCCCAGACTTGAGACTTGACTTGAAAGTATCTTGCAGGGACTTGAGACTTGACTTGAGACTTGAAGGGAGAAACTTGAGACTTGACTTGAGATTTGTAGTAAAGGACTTAAGTACATCACTGTATAGTAGGAATATTTAAAGTGAGAGTCATCATAACGACAGATAGCTTGAAGTAGTCAGTCAATAGATGTGTCCTCTTTTTTGCTGTTCAAAATATGGTAACCCTACTATGGTGCAACAGATATGTTCTTCTGATAGTGGTGGAAGAAGAAGTGTGCACACAGCAACACTGCACCTTGTGTTTATGCACTGTGCTTTGTACACTGCAGTTGCACATTGCACAACTGCACCCAGTCTTTGACATGTGTTGTACAATGTTGCTGTTTTGCATGAGGTTAATACTATTCTGAGTGGATGTTGGATTGCAGCAACACACTGTTTTTTGAGTTTAGACTTGAAGGACAAAGCTAAAAGACCTGCTCACAGCACCTAGCTGGCAACCTTCATCCTCAGTTTTCAAGTAACTAGATCCCACTGACCACTGTGTAGAATAAGAATGCACTTAAAGCATCATGATGGAGGGAAACAAAATGGTGAAGCAGGGAGGAGATACATCTTCTATCAGGTTAAGTCAAACAATGATCTGAAGGAATTCTGGCGTTCTGTTACAAAGCCAAGTAGATTTGACCTTGAGTGTTCTCTGTAGTGGGAGTTAGTGGGGAGCGATAGCAGTTTGATCTCTTGGGAGGAAAGGGGGATTATAAACAAAGCTTGGAAATTCACTTTTTTTGCAAAAATTCATTGTATAATTTGCTGCAAAGCTCAACAAATAATCTGTTATTTTTAACATCAAAAGAGAAAAAGAATAACAACTCATTACCTTGTTCATTATATTGCCCTTCTTATTACTTTATTGTTAGTTCTTGTTCCTTAAAAAATTAGAATTTATAGGGAGTCTATATAAATGTGTAAAATTCTGCTCATACAGTCTGTAAAAAATGTATGAAATGCCCTTAGCACGAAACTTTGAAGAGTAACTAGAAAGCTCTACTCAACACATCCATACACACAGTAACATTGTTGACACTTGTTACTTTATTTTTGAAGTGTGACTTTGTTACAAGGCCTTCATTATTCCCCACCAAAAGTAACTAATCCCTGTTAAGTACATTACTTGCAACCCATTACTTTCTAGCTCTGCTTATATGCCACAAAGGAAATACATTTGCCCTGTACTGTCAATCAACATAACCATAAATGTAAATGTGGAGCACCTTACATGGCTTCTACCTCTTGAACAAGATCTAGACATAAATAATAAACATTGACCTTTCTCCCTACAGTTGTCTACAACTATACATTTAAAAAACAGAAGAGGGTGGGCAATGGTGGGCCTCCAGGTATTTTTCAGCTGCAGCTCCCATAATCCTTCACCATGACCATGATTCAGTGGGAACTGCAGGACAAAATCATCTGAAGGGTCACACTTGCCAGCTCCTGGAGTAAAGGGGATTATTTTCTAATTATACACATTGAGCAGGTCAATCTCTTGACTGCTGCATCACCCTTCTGAACTGCAGTTGCTCCTTCAGATGTTCAATGATCACGCAAGCTGTTGTCCAGCACAGGTCACTGTCTAACACCAACAGATGCCCACAGACTTCATTGAATCTCTTTCCTTGGAAATGATAAAGAAATGATAGGATGACCAGGGTTGAAAGATGTCACATGGCTGTTCCAGCTCTGATCATACAATTAAAATTGACAGGTCAAGAATCCATGGCCATCTGATTCTCCCTCACTAAACCACCGAAAGATTGTTCATGAGACAAGAAGTAACTATGTAATTGTTGCTGAGCATGACTCAATGTGCAACCTAGAAAAGCCAAGTCACCTGAAACAGAGAAGGTGCTGCAGTTTGGCCTGGAATGTGTATGGCAGCTCACTGGGGCTTGGGGTCAACCTTATCTTGAGAATTAAAATGGCTTACTGTATTCCAATTCTGAATTGTTCAAAGTGTTTTTCAACTCCCATTTCTTCAGTCCTCATAATTAAGTAATTGTTAATCCTATTTTGTATCCAACAAATGAAGCTGCATGGGGCATTCACTGAAAACAATATTTTGCCCTCTTCTCCTCCCCCACGTGCATTATAACCCAAAGCACCTGTGAGAAACTGATGTTTAAGGTGAATTTTTGCAAAAAGCAGAAACCAGGTTTTTCCTATCAAAATAATGTTTTTCACCTCATGATATGGGCCACTGACTGCTTTAAGTAAAACATAAAAGCCTGGAAAAAATGTTAACATGTCTGAACAGCTGATACATCCTATTGATCCCAGAAGTGCAGGGAGACATGCATGCCAACACTGAATTTCAATTCAGATTCCATTGGCCCTGAACCAGAATAATTGCTGCACAATTTCACAAGGTAAATGGAAGAAGGGGTAATATATCTGAGTGCTTAATATGTACCCCTGTGATAAGTGCTGACCCAGGACTTAAAAAGAACCTGGAAGCAGTATTCTTTGGCTTGGGTCCTTTCACACAACACATTGATAGCACTATGATCCCACTTTAACTGCCATGGCAACATCCTATAGAATCCCAGGGTTTGCGTTTGGAGAAGCACCAGAGCTCTCTGGCTAAGAATTCTAAGTACCCTACCTGCAACTGCAAGTCCCAGAATTGCATAGGATGTTGCCATGGAAATTAAAGTGGAATTATAGCACTATAATTGTGTATTGTGAAAATAGATGACCTTATTCCAGACCTCAGGGGGCTACTTGTGGTTACTCAGCATCAAGAACAGAAATACATCCTGGATGCTTCCAAATGAAGTTTTTACTGGGCAGTCATTCTGCTTTATAAAATGTTCCATGGGATCCAGAATATGATGATGTCTTCCACTTGTAATCTGCCTATATTTTCCCCACAATATTTTCCATCTTTTTTCTTTCCACCAAAAATAGGATTCTTACTGAAGAAAAGATATAGAATAGGTCCACAATGCCTTGTGGTTAGTAGCTCTAAGAAATCTCTATCTGGAAACCTTCTCTCTTTCTTATAGTTTCTTCATAAATCATTGGATCAGCACTGGGAGGAAATTTTGGTGCCCCCCCATGGCACTAGAAGTATTTTCAAGCAAAATGAAGGGAAATGATGTGGAAGTTAAGGGATAGTTTCTGATGGAACAGGAACATATGAGCTGCTAGAAAAAAAGATTACAGAACATTTGTTTTTCTGATTGATAGCTGGACTTCTTTGCCTATACTACCTGGTCAGGGAACATATATTTTCGTCATGTGGACACAGTTCTTGTCAACCCTCTTGCACACCAGTGATTCCTCTATACAGGGCTAGGTCTGGTTCAGTGAATCCACGTTTAATGTGTCAATGAGAGCACTTTCTCTTGCAGAAAGGTTTGGGGGAGGAGGTTAAATTAAAGCATTCATTTCTGTCTGTGCATGTGTAGAACAGATCACATATGTGACGGAGTGACAAGAAGATAGGAATCCAATGTTTCTGGGAAAAGGAAAGACTTGTTGCTTTGGGGGAGTGGAAGATGCTTTTTGTTTAGCTTCTATAAAAGGAAATATAATTGTGCTTTGCAAATATATCAAGGGGCATATACTGTAAGAGACAAAATTAATTCAGTTAAAATTCATGTTCAGTTCTTTGTTCAGTTATGCTGAACCTTAACTGAAGATTCATTCAACTACACCATGAACAAATATATATTCTGACATCTCCTAAACACAGACTGAAGAACAAAGAACATCCATCCATCCATCCATCCGAGAAGTAAATGACACTTTTGGACTACCTCCTGAACAATTATGAGTGCAAAGGACTTGTGGCACTTCCAGGTGACATTCTTCATGTGCAATCGACCAGACTCATTCACAGAATGTGAAGTAGAATGGGGGATATAGATTATGACCTTTTCTTTTTGGAACCCTTTGCTGATTTCCCACCAAGTATTCCATCTTTTTCCTCTGTAAAATAAAAAGGAGAGGAGGGAGGGATGGACGGACGGAGGCACCTGTCTGGTCTTGAAGATGAACAGAATCAGGCTTGGTAAGGATATGGAAGGGAACAGGAACAGTAGATTCTGTAGGCTATATTCAGGCTATATTCAGAGGGAGGAAGTGGAAAACCACCCCTGCATAAATCACAAATAATTCTTGTGAGGTTCCTGGGGTCTCCATAAATCAACAGGTGACATGAAAGCACATATGTGTATAACATAATCCTGGGTGGTGACTTTTTATGTGATTTAGTCCTGGCTTTGGGACAATGCCTAAGCTGAACTAGGATGTGATCTTCTTAGGTGGATGTAGGAAAGCCTGACCTAGTCATTCCACATTGGTTTTTCTTCTCCTCCAGTTCTTTCTTTAAACATCTTTTCATCACAAATGGCCACAACAGGACAGGCATAATTATGGTAGGATTAATGTGTATATACCAAGCTACTCCACACCCAAGGTGTAACTGATAAGAGATATTTATACTTCTCTCTTTGAAGATAATCTCACCTGTGGTAGACTTACCGCCCCATCCCCTCCCACAAGAAGCAAAAGTAAAGGTGTGGCCCTCGTGGGGCTTGACAGCTGCCAGGCAGCGGGAGGCTTTTAGACAAAGCACCAGGGCAAGCGAATAGCCTTCCACGCCCCATCCAAAAAGGGACTTATGCACTCCCAAACTGCATTTATGTGCTTAACTCACTAAGTCACCAACAGGATGCAGACCAATCAATGTATCACACCACATGTGCACCAATGTTTTATATTAATTGTACAATGACATAGGCAGCTGTACTATAACTATTAATGCCTTTAGCTCAGTCTTGTTTACTTTGACTGGCAACCACTGTCCAGGATTTCAAAGCTGATCCTCTTTAATGAGGACGCCAGGCATTGAATCTGCAGGCAAAGCACGTGCTTGCTCTTCCACTGAGCTATGGTCATTCCTCACAGGCTCCTTCTTCCTCTCAATGGGTCCTGAAGTTTTGTCCCACTGATGCACCCTCAATCCAAGGCAATTATTTGTGTGCTACATTAGCCACTTAACACTTGAAATCACCCACACCCCTCAGACATCATAATCCAGCATGCTGTGCCGTGCCATGCTCTTTTGTCAAAATGTGTGAGCTAGATCCACCCTTGTTTTGTGACCAAATGAAATACTACTCATACAATGATGAATATATATTGCCATGATCCACCCCTTTGCTCCAGACGCTGATAATTAAGTCTCCCGTCCTTTGCCCTTATTCTCTCTGTGGAAGTCTCCCTGATGTCACTGAGCCTGCTAACATTTAACTGACATAAGAACCATTGATCATTCCATTCCAGTGCAAATATTTATCTCATTCAAATATTCCAGGACTGGTAACTTGAGTCCTCTAAATATTATTAGAATATTATACTGTGTTTATTTCTCCATTCCTTTTTGGTTGTTGTGGGAGTACCTCAGAGGGTCTTTCCTTTTCCCACGGGAAAAACTTCTTTCTCTCCCTTTGAGTTGTACTGGAAGAACTGCATGATTTAGTGGACAGAGAGATTGTATATTTTATTTATTTATATTATAATATCTAATCTGCTCTTCTGATCCACATTTGTCTAACAGAGAGTCTTACAGAAATCTTTAATATTGTCATAAAATCACATACCAAGCAAAATACAATGAAATATTATATTTGGATTGGAGAGACCTGGGTTTGTATCGGTATGTAGGGTTCTGAGTCAGGGAGGCTGGTTGCCTTGTCTCAGCCTAACCTGCTATACCACAAGTTTGCTAGAAAGATGAAATGAGACAATCTTTTGTATGTTGCCCTAAGCTCCTTAGTTAAAGCATAAACATGTGATGAAATAAAACACTTAAGTTATATGAGACCCATATGTTATGGACATGAGATGGAGTAGTTATAGTCTTCTCAGAAATACTTCTTGTTGTTTGTTAACGTGCTTTCAAGTCATCACTGACTTATGGTGACCCTAAGGTGAATCTATCACAGGGCTTTCTGGGGCCATGTGTGTGTGATGCACCCAAGGTTGCCCAGTGGGTTTCAATGACCGAGCAGGGAATCATACCTTGGTCTCCAGCGTTGCAGTCCAATACTCAAACCACTACACTACCCTGGCTCTCAATACTGCTCACTAAAACTTAATATTATGGCCATTTCCACACTAGATTGTTATTGTGCTATTATTCCACTTTCAACATCTTATGGAATCCTGGAGTTTCCAGTTTAGGGAGGGGTCGACTGGTCCCTCCCTAAACTGCAAACCCCAGGATTCCATAGGATGTTGAAAGTGGAATAATAGCATGATAACAGTCTAGTGCAGAAATGGCCTATATCTCCTCCAAGTTATATGGAACTTGAATACAGTGTTTCTGCTCTTCCTCCCCAGCAATGGAAAGCAGTGTCCTCCACATTAGCACTTGGACAAGTTAACTTTTGGGGCTGCAACTGCCAGAACCTTCCATGCTCCCAGTCAACATAGGGTTCCTTTCCATGTTCCTATTTTGACAATTTTGATTCAGATTCCCCTGTGGCTCCTTCTCTAGCTCCCATGCTCCTAGCATCTGTGGCTGGAGAAAGACAAATGCAACAAGCCAGCAGAAACAGCTCTTTCAGTGTGTGCGTGCATATGTGTGTGTGTGTGTATCTTGCTAACATGTCCTAGCCATTCCCTTCAGTTATTTAATTAAAGAGTATTTCCCTCCACGGTGGATGATGATGATGATGATCTGAAACTTTTCTTCCCGTGAGGATATCTGCACATGTTTAGACATCCTGCTAACAGCACTCACATGTCCCTCCTTTCTTCTTTCCTTTGCACAGTGTTCCAAAGTGCCATGGGTTCCTTCTACAGATTCCTGGGAACTGGCAGTACAGGGAGGGGCCTTCAGCATTCTCAGGCAGACAGCTTCCTGGAGCCTCTGACCAAACTACAGACCCCAGTATCCCACAGGAAACAGCCATGGCCTTTAAAGTGGAATCATGGTGCTATATTTCTGCAGTGTGAAAGTCCCTCAAACTCTTGCCTTTTGAGATGGCAGGAGACTGGCTGTGTCTGTTTGCTTAGGCTGCCATGGCTGAGAGAAAGAGGATACCATGGGAGTTAATTTGGTTCCCTCCATATACACACCCTTCCAACTGTTCCAACTTGGCAGTCCCAGTTAATCCTCTCCTGTCCCATTTTCTCATCTCCTCTTAAAATGCCCAAGTTTTTCTTTCCTCCTCCCACTTTTCCCATTTTTCCTCAGCTTACTTCAGTAGCTGACAGCTAAGTTCAAACTGCAAAAGTAGTGTGCACTAAATTAACTCAGCTGCAGGGGGAATGAGAGAATGGAGTGGAATCTTACCCTTCCCAGTAGATTCAGGCAAAAGTGAACTGCTGCATCCTTTTGTGGCTCATATGTTCCTCCTCATTAATAATGTTTGCCATCTTGACCACACTCTGATGTTGCTTAGCCACATGTATTCTCCAAGTTTTTATCTGTGAAAGGTTGGAGGGTATGCATACGTGTGTGGCAAGCGGGCCTTGTTAGGGCACAATCCCTAATGGGTAAATTTGGGGGTGTTTCCAGGGATGCTGAGGATCTGGCCATTTCCACACTCACTGTTATAGTGCTATTATCCCACTTTTAACATCCTGTGGGATTCTGGGGTTTGTAGTCTCCTGAGGCCAAAGAGCTCTCTGGCTGAGAATTCTAAATACCTCTCCCTAAACTACAAACCCCAGGATTCCATAGGATGTTGAAAGTGGAATAATAGCACTGTAACAGTGTACTGTGGAAATGGCCTAACTCTGCAGTTTTTATACAGTCTGGAAACTATTCTCTGTTGTGTGCTTCTTCCTCCCCTTTATAGAGAATAGGGGAGTCATTCTGATAGACCAGTGGTAGCAGATCTCTCTTCTGCCCCCAATGTAATTAACATACAGGGCTGCTGTGCTTAACACTTTTAGAAGCAGTAAATCAATCCCCCCAAATATTGCCAAACTAACCAAAAATTCAGAGTCTCAAAACCAAATAACTTCTATAATAATTTGTATTGCAATGCATACTTGTTTCCATAGCTATAACCCTTGGGTTTTTTATGAGAGAAATAGTGTGAGAGGGTACATAATGACCTCTTGCTATCCCCCGCCCCAAAATGGACAGAGCTTAGAAATGTGCATCTTAAAAACAATTATAATTGTATTTCCATGGCCCTTCCAAAGAAATAATTGGTTACTGTTTATAAAGTAACACACGACTTTGCTGTTTCTCAAAAGTAACCAAATTGTTATTTCTCAGTTGCAACCATGTGACATTCCTCTTCTGCCATTTAGTGCAGCTAAACCCCAACAATGAATAGTCAGTGTGTTGTAGCGGCTTGAATGTAGGACTAGGACTCCAGGAGATCTGGGTTCAAATCTCCCCTCAAACATGGAAACCCACTGGTTGAACTTGAGCAAGTCACACTCAGAGAAGTCTCAGAAAAAGGCAATGAAACAAAGCTTGCCAAGAAAAACCCACAATAGGTCCTCCTTAGGATCACCATATGTCAGAAACAACTTGAAGGCACACAACAGAAAACAACAACCTCTACAATGAAAAAAGTAACTAAAAGCTATCCTTCATTAAGTTACAACAAGGTAATGCAGCCATACTGCAGAAAGTAATTACTAAGATATTTAACTAATTACGTCTAAATTCAGACGGGTGGAGGACACAGTGCACATGTACAGTGGGCCCTTGGTATCTGCTAGGGTTTGGTTCCAGGATCCCTCGTGGATACCAAAAGTCATGGATGCTCAAGTCCTGTTATATACAATGGTGTAGTAAAATGGTATCCCTTATATAAAATGGCAAAAGCAAAGTTTTTAATTGTTATTATTTTGGAATATTTTCCAGACGTAGTTGGTTGAATCTGTAGCTACAGAATCCATGGATACGAGGGCCAACAATATGCTTTGCTTGTGCTGCAAGGGAATACCTCCTTTGAGCAAACTGCTGCCCTCAAGGATAGGGAAGGAATGTCAACCTGGGCCTCAAGGAGTTATGTTCTGTGGTAAATTCTTTCCTCTAATAATCCTCTTGGCCAAGAAAAGGACCTGCCCTTTTGCACCTGACAGAATTGCAAGGCAGGGGTGCATTAATGTCCCTCATGAAATTTAACTGATTTCCATGTTGTAATACACACACACACACACATTCCACATATACTTTCCTTTAAAACGTTTTTTAATGTAAAAAGTGCAAATTCTTTCTTTGGTTGTCTTAAAGTTGGCCTTCTATGTTATTTGATCTCAAAATAAAATGTGTAACATTTGGCTTTCACATAATCTAACCCAGTGATTCTCAACCTGTGGGTCCCCAGATGTTTTTGGACTTCAGCTCCCAGAAGCCCTGAGCATTGACCATAGTGGCTGGGGCTTCTGGGAGCTGAAGTCCACAAACATCTGGGGACCCACAGGTTGAGAACCACTGATCTAACCCTTTGGCTCTCTTGCAGCTTATGATGACACATACATATACCATGAACAGATGGAATCTTTATGAATATTCCATAAGATGACAGCCTTTTGGCCAATGGCGGAAGAGGTGCTCCCAGGGGAGACAAAACAGCCAATTAACCATTGCTACAGTCATCATTGTTAGCACCTGACAGAAATCTTGACATCATCCTTATTTGCATAGGTCTCTAGCTAATGAACAATGAGCTTATGTGACTTCAGCTTTTTATCGAACACCTCCGATGATACTATCACATAGTACTTTCACGTTAATTGTTTTAACTACAGTGCAAACACATTGGCAGCTGAAACACACAGCAATTTCTGCTTATGGACTGCTGGGCAGCTGCTGGCGGCCTATTAATAAATATGAGTATGCTGGCATTACATAGAAATGCATATTAATTCACACCCACTTGAATATTATCATAATTTCTCAATTACAGGGCACTATTACTAGATTGTCAATACCTGCAGTTTTATAATGAATCATGAGTCAAGACGTTCTGCTAAGATTGTTTAAGACTGCTAAGATAATACCTACCATTCCATCACCAAGAGACCACTTCAGGTGCCAGATCAAGGGTCTCCAGCTTTCTAAAAGGACACCAAATTGGGGGTGAGGAGATGAAACAAAAAACAAGTCAAGACTTAGCATGTAGAAAATAGGCTGTTTGTGTGTGCCTTCAAGTCACCTGTCAGCTTCTGACAATCCCATGAATTTCATAGGGTTTTCTTAGTCAAAGAATATTCAGAGGTGATTTTGCCAGTTCCTTGCTCTTAAATGTAGCCTCACAGATTGACTATTGCTACATCAATCTAAACTGGTATGGTCAGAACTATGTGCAGAAGCCTATCTGATGTCAGGGATCTTCCCTTCAAACTAGTGGTCCAGATAGACCCTAGACAGCAATGTATCTTCCAAAGAAGCTCCCTGATGTTTTTTCCCTTCCTGTCTAAAAGGATGGAAGGAATAAGCTCACTGTGGCTGCATTCCAGTCTCCCATTTAGAGACTACCTGGACCTGGGGTCCATTCACATTACACAAGCATAGTGCTACATTCCCCTTTAACTGCCATGGCAACATCCTATGGAATCCTGGGATTTATAGTTTATGGAGGAGCACTTAGAATTCCCAACCAGGGATCTCCTCTCATGCCTCTGACCAGACTACAAATCCTAGGATAGAACCTTGGCAATTAAAGCAGAATAATAGTGCTATAATTGTATAGCATGAAGGGGGCCCTGTTTTAAGTGGAAACATACGTATTCAGGCTGATACGACTTTAGGAGTTCATGCCCTTATTTGAAGGATGAGGGCA
Source organism: Iguana delicatissima (assembly GCA_948472985.1). Taxonomy (NCBI): domain Eukaryota; kingdom Metazoa; phylum Chordata; class Lepidosauria; order Squamata; family Iguanidae; genus Iguana; species Iguana delicatissima. The sequence continues at coordinate 385,009 of CAOKZL010000846.1, read as the reverse complement.
AAGCATAGGTTCCTGTCAGCTGGTTCATTGGTGGCTATCACCAGCGAAGTTCAGTTCAGTTATCAGGTCCATTTCCTGGGAAAATTGTCCTTATTGTGTTCTTATGAATCATTGTGGTATACTGCTTTCAGCATTGGACTAATACTTTGGAGACCAGGGTCTGAATCCCCTTTCAGCCATGGAAACCCATCTAAAGACCTTGGGCAAATCACACTCTCTCAGCCTCAGAGGAAGGCAATGGCTAAACCTCTCTGAACAATCTTGCCAAGGAAACCCTGTGATAGGCTTACTTTATGGTTGCCATAAGTCAAAAATGACAACACAACAGCAATTGTATTCTTATACAAATTAAAATGAGATAACTGCTAGAGTGCTGCTTAGGGCACTTTGAAATGCTTTATTAGCCTTCCCCCCACCCCCCAGTTAAGGTAGCAGGAATCCTTAGGACGTCCAGAATTTATTTATTACTTTGTTATTTAACAGAATCTATAGATCATTTTTCTGTCCAGCAAGGCACTGGAAGTACTATACAGTGAAGTAAAGTTTAAGTACAGAAGAAAGCAATATATTTTAAAAACAGACTCCAACGCAATTTAAAAGCCCAAAGTCTGCCAAAACAATGTAGGTTTAACTTCTTGTTGGAAGCTCAAGAGGCAATTTTGCAATTTTTCTAATGAGTCATGAGGCATTAGATGACACCTCTATCAGAGGGTTTCTGAAAGGTGAATCTGGAGTGAGCCACAGCCTGCCACGTACCACGATGGGAAGTGATCCGTGTTCTGCACAGAACCATCTCCACCCACTGCATGGCAGGACATGTGTGAAAACATAGATGTTAGTAATGTTCCATCCCTTGTAAAATAGGAACCCAGGGATGGGGGGTCTGAAATCCTAACTGAAAGTCAGATCTACAGGATGCAAATGTTTCTCATTTGTCAGAAGCCTTCATGTTGGGAAGGTCTTAGCTTGCCAGACCTGGTTTTCTACAAAAGCCCACTGTCTCCCACATAAAAACAGGGATAGATAGTGTCACTCAGCAGCTCTTCCCCTTAACCTCCAAGCATTTAGGAACAGTAAAAATTGATGGGTAAACAGTCCACCACTACCTTTGTCGAGTTTAAAAAGCAGAAGAAACAAAGGGATTTCAAAGTTATTTATTCACAAAGTTCTTTACTCAAGCCAGCATGATCTAGTGGTTTGAGCACTGGACTATGAATCTAGAGACTTTGGGTTTGATTGCCCATTTTGGGCACGGAAACCCAGAGTGACCTTGGGGGCACTGCACACGCTCAGCCGCAGAAAACCCCATGATAGGGTTGCCTTAGGGACACCATAAGTCAGAAAAGACTGAAAGGCACACAACAACACAACAATTCTAGCTGCACCTGATGAAGTGTCCACAAAAGCTTATGGCAAATAAAATGTGTTATCTCCTGGCTGTTGCAAGTCTTTTTTGTGCATTTCATACAACAAACTGGCGCAGCTACTGTCTTGAAACTAGTTTATCCAGTTTATGTATTGGGCTACAAGGCTTCTTCTACCCTCACAAACCCCAGCAACATGAACCACACACCAACCTGGATTCCCATAGCTGAGATCAAGATTTTCTTCTCAGTATTTTAAAGCCCATTTCTGAAAGTTTGTTCAAAACAAAAAGATTGAAGGCTCTTTGCACTAGCATTAAAACAGCTGAAAAGTACCCATGTCTTCCAACTGTTCCAATTTGAAAGAAACATTCTTGATTAGTCCTCTGTTGTCCCATTTTCTCAGCTGCTTTAAAAATGCCCCACTTTCTTTTGCCTTCTCAGATGTCCCCCCTCTCCCTTACTGCAGTGGCTGCAAACTGAGTTCAAAGTGCAAAAGTAGTTTGTACTCAGCTCAGCAGTGGGGAGAGAAGAGGAGGGACAGAATCTTGCCCTGTCCTGGTTTTCAATTGTGAAATTCTGGAGTGTATTAATACCTGCAAGTTGGTTTTCTTACTTTTTTCTTTTGTTATGTTTTTGATATGAGCCTAGTGAAGTTTAATAGGGAGCACCAAGATAAATCTTGGCACAGAACTCTGCCCAATGCCACTGGTGATGAGTTGCTCTATTAAGTAATTGCAGATTACATCGCTCAAGTCATACTTCAAAGAGAACCAGCTAGAAAAAACAAATAATCAAACCATTGCACAAAGGCAGATAAGAACTAAACACAGACCAAGCAGTCTACCATCTACATACTTATCATCTATGCAATTGTTGCCCAATTTTTACATCATAAGAGTTGTGGCAAAACTGTGAGCACATTGGTTTTGAAAACGTGCCAAGAGAAAAGATGCATCAGTAGTGATGCCTCAATAGGCCGCAATAAGAGATTCTGCATTTGTCTCTATTAAGACAGTAGGGTTGCCAGGTCAGGACTACCCCAAGCTCTGAGATTTCAGTACCAAAACCTGGGTCACAAGAAGGTCCCTGTGGGGGGCTTCTACCCTTATCCCACCATTGTGGTCAGCAAATGTGGAGTTTTCCAACCCTTATCCCACCAAATGTGGAGGTTCTTCCCAAGTATTCCCAAAATTTTGGCCAAATGTGGGGCTTCAACTACTTAACCCACCAAATGTGAAGATTTCCAAGTACTTACTACAATTTTCAAGATAGCGTTCCCTGACCCCACCTCTGCCACCAGTGCAAGGATGTCCTCCTGTCTCACCTGTGTGACACCAATTGTGCGGGCCATCTAAATACCCTTAAAGTTCCTATGACGATTTATGCAACTTCTCTCCTCAAAGGATACCACCCTTTTATGTTCAATGCTGCCACCGCAGACAATATATATGAACCCAGTCTTTCATACAGATAGAATTCTTGGAGGCCGAAAGTGTTTAATAACAAAAAAAAGTCTTTATTTACAGAAGCTGAACATAAGGGAGCAGAATACAGTGATTATTAATTACATTTTAAACATCATACATGTTCTCACACACTCATCTCTAGCTAATTCAGACCCTTAAATGTGAGCGTATGTATGTGCCTTCAAGTTGTCTGTAGACTTACAGTGACCTCATGAATTTCCTAGGGTTTCTTTAGGGAACAAATACTCAGAGGTAGTATTGCCAGTTCCTTACTCTGAAATATAGCCTAGAGCATCTAGTAGTCATTGGCAGTCTGCCATCCAAGTACTAAACACAGCTGTCCCTGCCTATCTTCCAAAATCAGACAGGGTTGTTGGTGTTGTGTGCCTTCAAGTCATTTCCAACTTATGGAGACCCTAATGTGAATCTATCATGGAGTTTTCTGGGGCTGAGAGTGTGTGATGCACCCAGTTCATTTATTCCTAAACCTGACTGACTCTTAATCATAAATCTGCCACCCCCTCTCAGACAGATGATCCATATGTATGCAAGGGCCTTTAATTCACCTGTTGACTTGTGGCAATGCCATGAATTTCATAGGATGTAGAGTTGAAGGCTTTCATGGCAAAAATCCACTGGTTCTTGTGGGTTTTCAGGCTTTGAGACCGTGTTCTGGTTGTATTTTCTCTGACATTTCGCCTGCATCTGTGGCTGGCATCTTCAGAGGAATCCTCGGAAGATGCCAGCCACAGATGCAGCTGAAACATCAGGAGAAAATACAACCAGAACATGGTCTCAAAGCCCGAAAAACCCACAAGAACCAACTTCATAGGACTTTCTTAGACAAGAATATTTGGAGGTGGTTTTGCCAGTTCCTTCCTCTGAAATATGGCCTACAGCCCCTCATATTGGTTGGTGGTCCTTCTGTTGGTGCCATGTCAAGTGGGACTTGAACCCACTCAAAAAAATTGTCAGGATTTCAAGAGATGCAGGTGTGACTTGAACCCACAGTTGGCAGTTGCCCGGGTGACCCTGGTGGGACTTTAACACACAGTAAATGGTCACCCTTGAATAAAAATAAAAATTAAAAAAACACATGGGACAAACCCAAAATATTAGGTCCGCACGGACCACCCGGAGTAGTCCACATGATTGCACGTGAACGCTGAGCCAGCCTGGAAAGATTCCCAACTTTGACCAAAGGGACTTCCCCTCCCCACTCAGTAAGAATGTAGTCAAATGACCTCTTACATGAGCAAGGAGAAAAAGATGCTTGATTGAAAAAAGGAGAGTTTTTTTTTATGAGTTGGGGAATCATGATCTCATAGAGCATACAGGGCATGTGCGAGAATATTAAGAATATTTGCTTTCCCAGGACTAGAATTCTGATACATGGTTGATAATAGAGTAACTTCTAGTTAACAATGAACAATGAATCCTGTATCACATGCACATTTGCTCAGCAGTGAAGTATAAGCAATATTGTTACCATGAGCATTGGAAACCCAGGCTGAGAACCTAGGCATTGAGCTTTGCCAATCAATGTCAGAATAATTTTAAATAGGACAAGGGGCTAACAACCTTTACCACCTTTAAAATTCACTAAAATTCAAAATGGAGGACTTCAGTTAAGCAAATACAAAAAGATAAAGGGCCTTTCTGCACTACACTGTTATAGTGCTATTATCCCACTTTCAACATCCTGTGGAATTCTGGGGTTTGTAGTTTACTGAGGCCCAAGACCTCTCTGGATGAGAATTCTAAAGGCCCCTCCCTAAACTGCAAACCCCAGAATTCCATAGGATGTTGAAAGCGGAATAATAGCACTATAACAGTGTAGTGCAGAAACGGCCAAAGAGAGAGTTTCTTTAGCTTAGACATCTAAGCAGGCAATACCCTCTGTGAGTTAAACTGTCCTGGGTACTGAATCTCCTAACAGCCCTGCAGAGTAGACCAGGGACAAAGATGGGAAACACTGTCCATTTTGTCTGTACTCTTTTAACGCCAACACTTCCTCCAAGTCCTAACCAGAGCTGACCCTGCTTAGCTTCCAAGATCAGATGGGATCTGGTGCCTTTTGAGTATGTCGGCCTGTAGACTACCCACTATTGTTGCTGTATGCCTCTAAGTCATTTCCAATTTATGATGACCCTAAGGCAACCTATCATGGTGTCTTCTGGGGCTGTGCCCTTCACTAATCTCAACTGCTTTTGTGAATTGTTGCTCACCAGCTTTATGCAAATCTCCTCAAACATTCCACCAATCAGCATCCACCCCAACATTCTGTTCTCTCCCAACAGTTCCTTATCTTACAATCTATTATACAATCAATAAATCAAACAACAAGTCCATGACATCACATTCCCTCTTTAGATTTCAAATAGTGGGTGGTAATGTTATGATCGTGATGTTACAAGGGAAACACCATTAAACATGATACTTTGAGTATCAATCACAGTCTCACAGAATACACCTTTCAAATCAGAAACACCAGATTTAACAACAGAGGAAAATATAAATACATACAACTTTTCAAAGCCACCACTCTCACCCTGAGATTCCTCACTCTTGCCCTGAGGATTGCAGAGGAGGTTCTCGGCCCTCCAATCTGGGAACCCTAGCAGGCAACAGAAAGAAACCAGCAGAACCCATTTACTGGATTATTTTTAGCTGTTTCTTGCAGACATGAGCTTACAGAAACATTTTGCATACATATGTGTTTGAAAAATTCAAAACCAGAAATGAAATATCAGTTTTATTATGTTTTCAGTCATTGCGATTCCAAGTGTGTCCTCTGTAATTTTTGATACCTTGAGTTTATTTTGACAACCTCAGCCACTGGTTGCTTCATGTACTAAGCCAAAACTAAGTTCCCTTGCAATTAAGCCAATTGAAATGGTAACAAAAGCTTTCAAGACTTGAGCCCTTTCCGCACGGGATTATTAATGTGGGTCAATGTGTTTTGGCACGGAGCTGTTCTGCACGTGAGAGCGAACTAGCTTTGTTTACCATCGCTCCACACGTAATCCCGAGTTAATGCGCCCCCATGTGGAAGGAAAGCACACTATTTGAAAACCAGAAAAAATCCAAAACAATGTTTAAGATGGAGCAGATCTGGACTTTCGCAGTGGTGCAGATACGTACATTCGCACCGATGCGAATTGGTGGGCAGTGGAGGGTGGGCTGTGGGTGTACTTACCTTCTCCAGCTGTCCCCGCCCACCAAAGGACAGGCAGGCACCATTTTTTGTTTTGTTCAGCAAACTTCAGAAAATGGAATAACCAGACAAAACATGGCACAGGCATGTTTAAAAGGAGAGAGCTGTTTTCTATTTTGCAAAAATTTTACTGTACTTGCTGGCATTAGACACACTGCCTTATAAGAGCACCCTATTTTTAGACTATATTATTTTGGAAAAAGTGTTTTAGTACTCTGTTCCCAGTTCCTGTTGTGTCTGCTTGGGTGGAGGGAAACCTCCCTGCCCAGGCAGAAAGAAGAGGCTGTGTGTATGTGTAAGAAGCTCCTTCCCCCATTCCTCTCCTCCTTGTGAGGAAACTTTCCTGTTGAGGTTGGAAGGGGAGGGAGTGTGTGTGTGTGTGTGAGAAGCTCCTTTCCCCCATTCCTCTCTGGGCCAGGATTGTGTCGGCCGCAGGGCAGAGATGAGCGAGGGAGCGAGATCGCTTTCCCAACTTTGCTCTGCCAGGTGATCTGCCTGGGTGGGGGGAGTTACCATATTTGCACCCCATTTTCAGAAGTCATTGTTGGGGGGGAGTGCCTATTCTACAGTGGCAAATACGTACCTACATAGGTACATACAAATGTACCAACTCAAAAGAGAAAAAAAGCCAATCACAGCTGCCGGGGCTGGGTGAGGGGAGTAGTGGGAGTGGTCACTGCCGAAGTAGTGCAGATGCATGAACTCGCACTCCTCCGAATCAAAAGGAAACATACAGGGGAGCTGTGCGGAAGCAAATGAGGGAAAGCCTGAGTTATTTGGATCAGATAAGACACAGTAAGAAACAACATGAATTGCTTCACATGCCTCGTGCGGAAAGGGCCTTGGAGTTGTGTCCACTACAGTCTGACATTTAATCTGATTCAGAATATTCACTTGTCATGAAAATAATGTTCTCTCATTCTCCCAGTTTGTATTTTCCTGTTGACCTGACAGGATACATTTTATAGGAGTTTCCATTCTTTTTCTCCTTCTGAACACAAGGAATTCCAGAATCATTTCAGTCAAGTGGGTGGTTTTATATGGAGAAATATCTGAAAGAGGAATAAATATATCTTTAAAGGGAATACATACAGTCGGCTCTCCATATCCATGGATTCTGTATCCATGGATTCAACCCAACAACAACTTGAAAATATCCCCCCCCCAAAAAAAATCCAAAAAGCAAACATATAAGGGATGCCATTTTATTATGACATTATACATAATGGGACTTGAGCATCTACAAAGTTTGGTATCCGTGGGGGTCCCGGATTCAAACCCTAGTGGATACTGAAGGCCCACTGTATAGAGTTTTTAAAAAGGAAGGCAGTCTTTTTGTCCACAGATGAGAAAATGAAATAGATGCTCCCTTGCAGGGGAAAAAACCCCAGTCAGTACTCCCTGCTGGTTGCTTCCTAATGTTACAGTCAACCCTCCGTACCCGTGGATTCTGTATCCATGGATTCAACCAACCACAGCTTGAAAATATTTTTTTTAAAAAAATCCAAAAAGCAAACTTTGATTTCATCTTTTTATTTTACTGTATCATTGTACATAATGGAACTTGAGCAGCTGCAAATTTGGGTATCCATGGGGGGGGGGTGTCCAGGAACCAAACCCTAGCAGATTCTGAGTGCCCATTGAATTTTATGTCATTATCCAAGGATTCTTATTCTTTATCAGCAAATAGAGATAACTAACCTACACTTCTACTAGGTGTTAGTGAACAAAATGTTTGCATGCAAGAATCTTTCTGTAATTAGGTATACGTACCTAGCACATGATGTTTATAGCATATCCCCATCACTCTTAATATCTTAAATGCTGAAGTATGATCATCATCACAACCTATATGTCTAAAGGGTAACTGTGTTCAAATGAAGATGAACAACAAATGATCCTAAGTGCTGCCACTTAGGTCACACAGAGGAAATTGCACAAACAGCATTGCAGAAGAGGAAAAGGCAGAAGAGGAGGAGGAAGAGGAAGAGGAAGAGGAAGAGGAAGAGGAAGAGGAAGAGGAAGAGGAAGAGGAAGAGGTGGGGAGAGAGGGAGGAGGAAAGTGGCAGCAAGGTGCGACCTCGTACGTTCAGCATTCCTGCTGGTATCATTTAAATGTTCACAATACATAAGACAAATATGCGTATTCCTGATTATATATTCCCAGTGCAGAGTAAACAGCCCATTCCTGTGATTAATTAATTATCTAGGAAAATTTTAGGCATGCTGTATACAACCAAGGACTGAAGTAAGTTGTCACAATAACAGGTTGACCACGTGGTGTACATTGGTCCCTCCATCCAAAAGTAAAAATGGCAAGAGGTTTGATGGGTGCTTTCAGTCTTAACCAGATTATCTGTTACATTTTCTTGGCCTCAGCGTAAATCCTGTTGAAATGGATCAAGAAGTTAAAACTAGGAAGGTGCTGGCAAATGGCTTTTAGTGGTATTGTTATCATTACCATCAACAACAACAGTGGTGTTGTTATCATCATCATCATCACCATCATCACCATCAACAACATCATCATCATCATCCTGCCTTCTTCCCAGTTTGGATTCAAGGCTGCTTCCAACAGATAAAACACAAACAGTTAAAATTCACAAACTATGAAAATTAAAAGATCTTTAAACTACAAAAAATAAAAATTAAATCAGTCAAAAACATTAACTATTTTTTTAAAAAGCAGCACAATAAAAATTACAGACAGAAAGTCCAGCACATTGTTTAGTTGGGATGGGCTTCGTACATTCAGTTCTCAAAGGACTGTCGAAACGGAAAGGGCTTCACCTGTCTGTGGAATGAAAGTAGGGCGGGCCCCAGACTAACCTTTCCTGGAAAGGAGTTCCCAGGCAATTTCAGAAGGAAGCAGACAGAGTTCAGCACAGAGCACAGAAAATATATATATATATTTCTCTTGAGTCACATCTTCGTTTAAGCCCTAATGTTTATCTGCCTTAACTTTTACATTAGCATATTACTAGCATCCCGGTACAGGTTTTAAATTTGGGGGAACAGCTGAGTGTGACCACATCCTCCTCAGCAGCAGTGCTGCCATGGCTTGGCTGTTGCTGCTATTATTATTATCATCATCATCATCATCATCATCACCACCACCACCACCACCACCAGCCTCTCTTTCTCCCAAGGCAGGGAGAAATTTTAAAAATTACAATTAAAAAAAAATACTTCTAAAAACATACAAAAAAGTGAACATTAAAATGGGATTAGACTATTGACAACGTTAATATTACTTAAACTAATATATAATATAAATAATACTAATATATAACATAAATAATACTATTTAAAACTACATTTACAGCGTGGTGTAGTAATTTGAGCCCTGGACTGCAACTCTGGAGACCAGAGTTCACTTTCCAGCCCAGCCATGGAAACCCACTGGGCGATCCTGGGTACATCGCACACTCTCAGCCTCAGAAAACACTGTGGTAGGTTCACCTTAGGGTTGTTGGAAATGACTTGAAGGCACACAACAACACTTAGAAAGATAAAATGAAAAACTAAAATGAAAAGCAATTAAAACAGCCCATTCTTTAAAAACTTTCTGTTTTAAAAGCTGGAATAAAAAAGTCTTTGCCTGGTGTTCCAGAGTCTAGACAGCCAGAGAGAAAGCTCCCTCTCACATCGTAAGATATGCAGAGATCATTCTCTCATTCTCCTCACTGTTTAGTCAGCTCAAGAGGGAAGGTGAGAAGCATGGAGGAGGAGAAGGAGGAGGAGGAGGAGGAGGAAGAAGAGGCAACCAGAAGGCATCTGGCATTGGCAGTCAGTCCCTTACTGAAATATGAACCTCAGCAAGTGCTCAGTGATCTCTCCCTTTCAAGATGCCCCTGCTAGGCAGATGCTGGAAAAATGGGGAGATGTTGAGCTAGGAGATGTGACTCAAGGCTGAAATAGTTGCATTTGTTGCATACTTTGGTGCAGCCTAGTTCAGTTTTATATATATATATATATATATAAGTTGCCAGGGTGAGAAATCCTAAACCAGATAAATCAAAATCAATAGTATGTATGTGCATGCACAGAGAGAGAGAGAGAGAGAATGAGAGAGAGAGAGCACTATGCAAAATTGGAGGAGAATACCTGTTACTAAGGCCATTTCTGCACTGGACTGTTATAGTGCTATTATTCCATTTTCAACCTCCTGTGAAATCCTGGGGTTTGCAGTTTAGGGAGGGGCCAGCCAGCCCATCCCTAAACTGCAAACCCCAGAATTCCATAGGAGGTTGAAAGTGGAATAATAGTGCTATAACAGTCCAGTGCAGAAATGGCCTAAGAGTCACTTTCTTTCTACTGTGACTAGCAGGCAACAGAAGACATCAGTTCTAGTCAAGACCTACGGCAGGAACAAAATGTTAAAGCCTCCTTCCTCACACTATGACACAGTACTGTTCTAACAAATTTTACAAAAACCAGTTGTGGACCAAACTACATGGTGAAGATCATGCAATTATCCGGGCTCTTTCATGTCCATAACATAGCTTTCTAAGAAGCCATGGTGAAGACTGATGAATTCTGTGGCTTATGTGCTCCCTCTAGTGGTTCGGAGAGTTGGCCCTCCACATTCACTAGGGTTAGAGGCGCAAAACCCTGGCAAAAATGGGAAAATTGCAAATATCGAAATGCGTGTGTCTCTGTGTCTGTGGGAAGGGAATCAAGGCATGGTGCGAATGGGCAGCCAGGGTCCAAACCAGGACAGAGAAAGGAGAAGGAAGCGGAGCAGCATGATGGTTGTATACTTCCTCTCTTTCGGCATCTCCTTCCTTGGTGTGGGAGTGCATCAGGAGAGGATTAATGGTCTTTAGTTGGCCAGGCAGCTACTGATGGAGGAGGAGGAGGACCACCAGAGGTGGGTTTTTTAAATGCCTGGGCAGCCTGATTAGAGCTGCCAGGAAGGAAAATTCCCCCAGGAAGGAATCAAATCCATGAAAGTCAAACCTGCAAATGTGGAGGGCCAACTGTAGTGGCTTAAGCACTGGACTATCATCCTGGATACTAGGGTTCGCTCCTCAGCCATGGAAACTCACAGCTTGGGCACATCACACACTCTCAGCCCTAGAAAACCCCGTGATAGGGTTACTGTAAGTCAGAAATGACTTGAAAGTACACAACAACTAGTAGCTCTATTCCATACAGTTATGCTGTATATGGATTTGATTTGCTTCTGTGGTATTGGACCTTCTTTCCCCTCCTATTGCTGCTAGGACTGCCATACAGTTTCCATCAAGGCTCCTGTGTCTTAACAGCTGCACAACTACTACTAATTCAGCAAATGAAGGAATCCTTAGCACTGCATCTCTTTGCAGCCTTCTCCTGTGGAATCGGTGTCTCTGCCTCTCAACAGTCATACTGTTGTCTAAAGGTTAGAAGGAACAAAAGTGGTGACCCTGTATTTGCTAGTGGGTGGATGCAATGAAAGAGTAACAGCAAGAAACCACATATTTCACATTACAGTCAGCCCTCCACATTCACTAGGGTTACAAGCACAGAACCCCTGCAACAGTGGAAATATTGCAAATTTCAAAGTGCATGTGTGTGTGCCTGTGGGAAGAGGGATAAAGCATGGGGGGGGGGGGCCAAACTAGGGCCATTTCCGCATGAGACTGTTATAGTGCTATGATTCCATTTTCAACATCCTATGGAACCTGGGGTTTGCAGTTTCCAGAGGGGCCAGGTGGCCCCTCCCAAAACTGCAAACCCCAGGATCCCATAGGATGTTGAAAGTGGAGTCATAGTGCTATAACAGTCTTGTGCGGAAATGGCCTAGGTCAGAGAAGAGAGAGGATCTGCATGATGCCCCTATACTTCCTCTCTCCCACCTATCTGCTTCGTTGGGTGTGTGTGGGGACATCATGAGGGAGTTTGTGGTGCTGAGAAACTGGGCTTTGAGCCATCCTGAGCTGTACAGGCAGCTGCTGGTGGAGGAGAAGGAGCACCAGAGATATTTTTTTTGCCCCCAATCAGGCAGTGTGGCCTGATCAGACCTGCCTAGACAGGAGGTTTCCCTGAAAAGAAGTACCTGAGGTTGGGTGGGGGCAGGGATTGGAGAAACTTGCAAATAATCAAATCCATGAAAGTCAAATCCACAAATGTGGAGGGCTGACTATACAATGATTAACAGGAGCAAACTGTTTTTTTAAAAGTCATTTTTGAAAATCTGAGAATGCTGCATCTGTTACTGCCCTTTCATGCAGCTTTCACAGACACAGTGGCCTTGTAAATTTGAGGCTGGAAACAGCACATAGGCATGTTGCTGGCAGAATTAACTCTACAAGTGATCTCTCTAAACAAAACTCATTTCAGCTATGACTCCCTAGCCAAATAAGGTCCCTGTTCTTTCAGCGGGCATCATCTCTCCCTCACAATCACTAGATTCTCACCTCCTGATGTCTTTGTCATTGAGATATAGTCACAGAGGGCAGAAGCAGGTTTTCTACCCAACAGTCAGTCAACCAGGAATCAGTATCTGAATCTTACTGCCCCCACAGCCTTACCACTGCTGCATCAGTAAGAGTGCTGGGTTGGGCAGGCTTCATTCCCTATTCCAAAACAGTTCTTCCGTATTATTATTATAAAGCAAGCAATGGCGTTGCATGAAGAGGATGGAAGTTGGTAATATTATCACCAGATACAAGTAAAGGGTCAAATGAATATTAGGGAGCATGCCCAGAACTTGAAAAAGTTACTTTGTTGGAGTAAGACTCCCCAACTCCTTCAGCCAACATGTCTAGTGTGTGGGGGGGTGTTTTTAAAACAGACCAATCAGCGATGGTGGGGGAGGCTGAGGGAGGAGAATGGGAGTGACCAGGGACTTCCTGTTGCAGATGCAGCAACCGCTGTTCTCCACGTTAGTATGATGTAAATGAAGGGTGCAGACAGCATAGTTTCTGAATCGGAGTATAAAAACACAGGTCTTGACACGCGGTGAACCGCTCCTCCCCTCTTGTGCGGAAATGGCCTATGATTCCACTTTTGTTATCACCGTGAACTGGCCTGGCTTTGGTAGACACTCGATATCATTTTGATATCACAATTCGGTCTTATTTTGCCACCCTCAGCCAAGTGTTTGTGAGGCCCCCGGACAAGCACGGAGCTAGGCATGGCTATTAAATGCTGAATCATTTCTGTTTACACCTAAGCAAGCCAGATACAGCCAGATCTTGCTTTAGGAGACCTCCTGAAACAAACACTTCATTAAGGATGCACGCTAATACAAAGAGCCCCCTGCCCCGAGCAGGCACCCTGGCGAGCTGGACACTCCACCGCCCAGGCACGCTGCATCTGCATGCTGGTCATTCCTTTGTCAATTCAAACTTAACTCAATCATGTTAAATTCTGACCTTTCGGAGACATTGTCCCACGCCCAAACCTCATTGTTCTCTCCCAAGTCCAGACTAGCCCACCCCATAAAAACCCCAAGCTCCGAGAACTTCCTCGGATCTCTCCGGACTTCCATCCAGCCTTGCTACCACTCTGTTGAGCGAATTCCCCTCGGCCACCACACTGAGTTTTTTCACTACCATCTTCAGCTTCTTCAGGACTACGAGAAAGGTGTCGTATCACCCATTTCCCCCGAAAACTCTCATTTCTTATTTCTTAGCTAGCTGTGTGGTTGTGTTGTCTCAAGTGTTTGTCTGTCTTTAATAAAACATCATTTTTGCTATTTTAAAACTTGTCTGTCTGCTCTTCTGACCTGATGCTGTAGACATAGGGTTGCAAGATCCCTGCTAAGTTACCCTGCCTCTCGTTAGCTTAAGAGAGTGCTCCAGCTAAGTTCCCCATCTTTGCTTGTTGTTGTTTGGTTATTTGGGAGCCCCTCCCAGGACCCCCAGTTCACAGGGTAACACTTTGTCATGGCTCCATCCCATGGAATCCTGGAATCAGCAGTTGTGGAAGGGACATTTAAAATTTTCAATCTGAGAGCTTCTCTGGTGCCTCTGACCAAACTACAAACCCTAGGATTCCAACAGGATGCAGCCATGGCAGTGGAATCATAGTGCTGTGATTGTGTAGATTGAAAGGGCCCTTCATGTCAAACCAAATTGTCAAAACTGTAAAACCCCTGGAGTGCAAATCTCAATAATGGCCTCTACTGAAGCCTTTTTTTTTAATGCCAAAGACGGCCCCTAATGCTGCTGTGTTGATGAACATATTTAGCACATACTTTCTCTAAATCTCTACCAAGTATGGGGAAATGAAAATGAAAGTCAGACTATAGTGAAAAGCAGAAGCTACAGAGGAACTTGGACCATACAGAGGAAATGAAACTTGGAAAATGTAAAACATCTAGAAATAAACTGCTGTAGTCATACTATGAAGGTGGCCACTTTGCCTTTTGAAAAGCTGAGATCCAAATGAACAGAGATGGCATTCCATTTATATAATTAGATGTACATCCTGTCTCTCTCCCAGAACCGGGATCTATTGTTTACTACAGCCATCAGGCTCACACACTGAGCTCAGGAGAACATCTTATTTCCCGTCCCAACAGACATAGGCGACACAATTCTCTTTGAATTCATTTTGGGGGCTAGATCCAACACTGGCTTACTCCTTACAGCCAAATTTACTGAGAACGTATGCATTTTAATTTAAAAACAAGCCATGCAATTCTGGATTTATATCTGTCTCCCCAAAGTGGAACTCAAGCCAGATCATGATAATTTTAAATTTAAAAAGCCAATTAAAACAGAAAACAAGACTAGCTATTAAAAAGAAAACTGAATCAAAAGCACAATTTAAAACAAGTAAAAGCATTTTCTACCAAATAATTGGGAAAACTATATTGACCACCTGCAACAAGCCCCATCCTCAGCAATGGATCAACTGCCAAAACTTTAGCTTGATGGTATTAGAATAGCAAAGAGAAAGCTGGAGGATAATACTTTATATGGTTACAGTGGCTAGAATTGTATATGCTAGATATTGGAAAAATAGTTATATCCCAGAAATTGAAGAATGGCTGATGAAACTTCAGGAATTTTTGTATTAGATAACCTAACTCTAGCATTAAGGGGAAGACTACAAGGAAAAAATGAAAGGGAATGGCAGCCAGTTAAAGAATACCTGAAACAAAAGCTGGGTATTATGGTATTTCTGGATTGAAATCTGGATTGACTAGAAACAATGTAATCAAAATTCTGGAAATGATAACTCTAATCATGCAACGTCCACTATTTTAAAAGTTCATTTTGGCACAGGCAAACCATCTGTGTTCCACTGGTAAAAAAAAATAGAGAGAAACTCATGAAATTTGACTAAACTTGGTATTGGGAAAATAGAGGTAACAATTAAAGCGTTAGTTAGAAACCAAACAAGGGGAAATAGGAAGTAGATAAATGTACATCTAAAATATAGATAGAAGATCATAAAAGGGGAAATATCTTTAATCTTATAGATTAATAATATTGTTTTAGATCCTCATTTATATTATACCAATCCATGTAATAATTATTCTAATTTAAAAACTCTATTTTAAATTAGATTAGATTTGTAGATATTGCTTGTTAATATGTAAAGTTTTTGTTGCTTTAATATTAAAAAAAATAGCAAAGAGAAAGCTAACCTAGTCTCTTTTGTAAAGGAGTTCCACAGCCTCCCTCCTGTCTCCATTAAATATTCTTCTGAGACTGCGGATACTCAGAGAAAACTTATCCTCAGAGAGCTAAGGGAAGTATGTTTGAGAATGGCATCCTTCAGATAGCCTGGACCCAAGCTATCTAAGGTTTTATGGATCATAAGCGATACTTTACACTGTGCCTCAAAACAGACCATGCCAGCAAAGGTTTTGTAACAAGGGAATCATGTGCTCCCTGCAGCTTATGGTGCACTTTGTTTTAAACTGAAAAATGTAGGTACATTCTGTTTCCCTCTGCTTCTCTGCTACTGAAATTCAGTGGTAACGCAGGAGTAGACTCTTCTCCACCTCACCAAGTAAATACAGATGGTGGGGTCATATTATGAAATCCATGATAAATGAAACATGAGCCAGGTAGAATACAAAGGGAATTTTAGTAAAATCATTTGCCTTGATGAAGGATCCTCTGTTACAATGGTCTCATACACTCATCTGCAAATATGCCTTTCCTACTTTCACTTCCTCTCCAATATAGTTTGAAAGCTGAAAGCAACGGAGATACGATACGCTCTACTTGAGGATGTGTGCAAGCTGGGAGAGACACAGCTTTCCCCACTCCCTCCAGGATCTCCCTCTTCACTCTGATCCTAAGAACTGGACTTTCTACCTAGAGCATCACAAGCTCTAGGAACGTGAGCTTGTGCCATCAGCAGCCATTATATGTGGGCTCTATTCACCACTCTTTTCAGGTCTATTTGCATGCTTGCATAGAGCAGAATTGGGAAAAGTTAGTTTTTTAAAAGGTAACTTTTCATGACCACATAATCTAAAAGACTGAACTCTACCATATTAGCCACCTTCCCATAGGCTAGTTTCTGCCTTAAGTCCAAATCCACATGTGACTCTAAAATCTCAATGAAACTAATTACATCCTGTTCGGATAACTAAAATGCTCGGCATGGAACAATCCACGGAGAATGCTCAGAAACTGCAGCTGGTCCAAAAGGCTGCTGGGGGGAGGAATTACAGGGAACACACAATGACTTTGTTGCAACAGCTTCACCAGCTACTAGTTTGTTTCTGAGCACAGTTCAACATCCTAGTAATGACCTATAAAGCCCTCTATGAGGCATGTCCAATTTGTCTGATGGACCATATCTTCCTATGAGAGACAGTCCAACCTCTGAGACCTTTAGGGAAGGGCTTTGTCTCAGTTCTGCTACCCTCACAGATGGATTTGCTGGGAAAATAGTAAACATCCCATTTCTCATCTTGCTTATGAGTTGGCTGGTCTGCATATAAATGCCATGGATCCATGGTCTAAACGGGCACCGCACTGTTTTAAACAGTGAAGCTGGAAGTAGGCTGCAAACATTTGGATTTTTGCCCTCCTAAATGGCACATTTAAATTGGGTTACTGTCACTGCCCAGAAGGCCTTTGTTACCCTGTTTACTGGGTGTCCCGGGAGGGACTCCAAAATGTGCTCTACTATAAGTGGGGAAAATTAGCTGAGAGCACTGCTTTAGCATTACGAGAGGCAGGGTAACTTAGCAGGGTCTTGTAACCCAGTGTTTACAGGGTCAGGCCAAGCCAAGGAGCACACCAAGTTTAAGAATAATTGAGATTTTATTAAATACAGACAAACAGTGTATGCAACACACTCACACAAGTAGCTAAGGAAAATAAAGGTTGGAGTGGTATAGAGAGATTTTGAGAGGGATTGTTGAATTGGGTGACACGACACCCATCCTGAAGCTTGAGTTCGTTGGCCTGGAGTCTCAGTACGTGGGACTGGAGGGACAGCTCGCCAAACAAAGCGGTAGCAAGGCTGGATGGAAGTCCGGAGCGATCTGAGGAAGGTCTCGGAATCAGGGGTTTTTATAGAGAGAAGTGTGACTGCAGACTATGCTTTACTCGGGGACAACAATGAGTTTTGGGTGTGAGACAATGTCTCCGAAAGGTCACAATTTAGCATGATTAAGTCTGAATTTGACAAAGAGATAGACTGTATGCAAATGCTCAGTGCTTCTAGCTTGCCAAGTTACCTACTCGGGGCAGGGAGTCCTTTGCAAACAGCGTGCATACGTAATGAGGGTGTTTGCCTGGGAGGTCCCTGAAGCTGCGATCTGGCTACTTCTGGCGTGCCTGTATTGTTTGAGAATATTTCAGCAGTTAAGTGCCGAGCCTAGTTTTGTGCTTGTCCGGGGGCCTCACAAACACGTGGAGAGGGGTGGTATAGTAAGACCGAATTATGATATCAAGGTGATATCTAGTGCTATTGCCAGGTAGGTCTAAATTGCAGTAACACCTTAATAAGCCATTTTATTCATGGGACAAAGCATGAAGCAGATTGTACATCTGCAATCATGATGTGACCCTCCTGAAGCTAAGAGATTATATATCACACCCAAGAGTCTCTTTCCAAAGGTGAGTCTTCATTTTCCCTTTCACAAGTTTTCATTTATCATCATGGATGTAAACATGAGCTTCATAAATCATTTCTCTGTGTTAATGTAAGACGCGTCTGGCTAGGTCAAACCATGGGCAGTGGTAACTGGTGGCTCTCAGATCAGAGGAGCAGCAAATATATATTAGGCTTCAGTCCAAAATTTTTAAAAGCCATTCAAAATGTTGAACCTGTTTTGAAGACATGGCTTGGTACCCTGGGCTGCCTCATTGAGAAGGAAGACACCAGCCATAACGGGTCCCAGATCTATCTAGTCCAACATCCTGCTTACCACTGTGACCAGCGACATTCCTCTAAGAAGCTCACAAGCTCAAAGGATGCCCCCCTTTCCTCTGGTTGCTTCTCTTCCTCTCCTCTAGTGGCTCTCAGAAAATGGTCCTAAAACTTAATGCTGGGAAAAGCTACAGCTTGACTATAACTTGCTGAGACCCCTAGGCAATGTAGCCCCTAACTGTGCAGAATGGCTGATTGAGACAATTATAAATTTGCAAAAAAAGTAACATTCCACAAGCTCATGGAAGTCTGGAGGGTCCCAATTAGCCATTTATTAGTAGCTGTTATCTCTTACGTGTCTGTCTTGATGAAGTGTACCGAGAAGTCTAACTACGTATCTGCTTAAATGTTTTCACCCAACCAGATAAATCCGAGTTATAGAACAACTTGGCACTGGGCCAAGGAATTAATCAAACCATCACCTACACTGTGGTTAGATAGCAGCAACTTAGAAGAGGCATTCCTTGCTGCCTCCCTCTTCCAAGATGGTGGGAACCTCCTGCAGTTTCAGCCAAATTAGAATCCTAGGGCCTTTCTGCACTACATTGTTACAGTGCTATTATTCCATTCTCAACCTCCTACCGAATCCTGAAGTTTGCAGTTTAGGGAGGGACCTTTAGAATTCTCAGCCAGAGAGCTCTTTGGTCTCAGTAATCTACAAACCCCAGAATTCCACAGGATGTTGAAAGTGGAATAATAGCACTATAGCAGTAAAGTGCAGAAGGCCCCTAGAGCTGGAAAGGGCCTCGTGGGCCATCCAGTCCAAAGCTCTGCTCAGTGCTGGCTCTCCAGCCACAGCGGCCCCAGCGGGCAGCCGCCCAGCCTCTTTATAAGAGGACGTGCCAAGGAGACCCCGCCACCTCTCTAGGCAGTTGGTTCCATTGCCAAACCGCTCTTAGAGATTAAAAATCGTATTTTAAAAAAATAAACTGATGAAGTATTTTAATCAACTCAGGAGCCTCTACATGTTCCGCATTAAACACATATGGATGATAGAAAAAACACTTCGTCTCTCTGTGTATCCGCCCACGGACAACCCTGGGCCTCCGCTCACTCGCCGGCCCCCCTCCTGCGTCTTTAAGAGCTGCCCCCTGTCCCCCTCCTCCTCCCCCTCCTCCTCCCCGCCCATCCCTAGTGGAGCCGGAAAAGCAAAGTGAATCCTCCACTCTTGTCGAGAGGCGCGTTAGGCAAAGCGACAGCTTCAGAAAAACCGGGAATAACGCGAGACGGAGTTAGACGAGGGGGCCATGGAAGCAGGTACACGTGGGCAGAGCTGGGGATGGGGATGGGCGCGGTCGGAGAGACCCCCGTCGCTGCCCTTTCCCCTCCGCTTCCGTTTCTGCAGAGACTCCTCTTTCACTCTGGGGGCTGAACGCTTGTCCCCCACAAACACACACTTGCTTTCATCCCAGTTCAGCCACGATGAAGGCTTAGTCTTGCGTTACTCCTTGGCAGCGGCAGCCCACCTGGTTATTAACTCCTCGGGGGCGCCGCAGAAAGCGCGCCGAGGCTTCGGAAGGGCTCAGCCGCCGTCCTTGTGGAAACGAGACTTTCTGACTGAAACGACTCCGGAACTGGCCCGTCTGAGGGGAACGGGACGGGCAGCGAGCGGGGTCTGTCGCCGCTCCTGCCAGAAGTGCAGCTCGCAGTAAAGCCAGGTTTCGTTTCCCCGTTGTGTTTGTGCCCTGCAGGTGGCAACGCGTGCGAAGCGGCGCCGGGGAATGGCGCAGCCCTGGACGAGGAAGAGATTGGCGGGGCCCTCAACGGCCCGGCCCTGAACGGCCCAGAAGCTCAAGTAAGAGAGGACCCACCCTATCCCAGAGCGTGAGAAGCGTACTTTCCTGGGAGCTGCAGGCCAAACTAGAACTTTTCCAAACTCTGGGAAGTTATCTTTAAATGGGGCGAGAGCATTCCGCACTAGGCTGTTGTAGCGCGCGATGATTCCACTTTCAACATCCTCTGGAATCCTGGGGTTTGCAGTTTCGGGAGGGGCCGCCTGGCCCCTCCCGAAACTGCAAACCCCAGGATTCCAGAGGATGTTGAAAGTGGAATCATCGCGCTCTAACAGCCTAGTGCGGAAATAGCCCATGTGTGTGTGACAGAAAGTTAATTTTGTTGTCAGTTCAAAGTTTGATCAGAATGCAGGTTTTATTTTTAATGTAACACCAAACTACACATTTGGTTCTCGTTTTTCTGGCGCCCGAGTGAAAGGTGAGAAATCCTTGGTGTCGCTTCTTCGTTGGGATGCGTAACCTGTGCATTGTTCACGATCAGCTTTGTTTCCCAGACATTGCAAAGAGCGCAGGGATCTTCCTCCAAGGAAGTGCCGGATTTTACATGAAGGACTAGTGCATTCCCCATACCCAAGCTGCAGTAGGAGGGGGGAAAGTAATATTCAGCCAGCTAGGATGTCTTTTGCCCTGATGCGTAGTGGTATGTGGGATGCCACAGGTGTCAGTTGGCCAGTGTCTGTGTGTCTAAAACACACTTTGCTACTACTTCACTGCTCAGGAGAGAAACACCATTTTTTGCACAACACTGTTATAGTGCTATCATTCCACTTCCAACATCCTATAGAATCATGAGGTTTGCAGTTTAGAGAGGAACCGTTAAGAGTTCTCAGCCAGAGAGCTCTTTGGCCTCAATAAACTACAAACCCCAGAATTCCACAGGATGTTAAAAGTGGAATAATAGCACTAGAACAGGGTCCTGTAAAAATGGCCAAAGAGGTAGATCTGAAACCATTAACAGCAGCTAAGTCTTGCCTGTTAAGCCTTTTAAAAAGTTAGAAATGAAGTACAAAACTTTCTATGTTAAAGGGAAAAAGTAGCCAAACATTGCTGAGTATGAAATGCTGTCTGGTTTCTTTAGCTGACTGTAGCTTAAAACTGTTACTGCACTTAGGACTATATACAGAAGTTTAGCTGATGCCAGGGACCTTCTCATTCTCATGCCCCGGTTGGACCCCCAGACAGCAATCTGTTCTCCAAGGAAACAACCTCCCTGGTCTTTGGTTTCCCTTCTGTATCAGGGATGGAAAGAGTAAACACACTGTGACTGCATTCCAGTCTCCCATCTAGGGATTGTTTGGATCTGAATAGGCAGCTGGAGGCACAGTTGGGCTGATACGGCCATTGGAGCTTGGGCCCTGTTTGGGGGAACGGGGCAAAGCATAGAACCCCCTCTGCAGCTGTCCGCTCAGCTGTTTCATTGTGGCTACCAGAGGCCATGCTGCCTTGAATCCTATACAAAGAGAAAGTGGAATATAAATCAAATTAATAAATAATAAAGTCTGGTTCAGCTACCAAGTCCACCTTCTGGAGGGGATTAGACAACCTGAGGTTCATTTGTGAGTACAAGAAGGCAATATATGTGAGGTGATCAAGATACTTTGTTTTGTTAGGGTGCCTAGGCTGGATAAGGTTGGACACATTCCTGCTTCTTCTCGATGCCTCATTAAATGTTGTGAACGTTTTGGATTTTTTTAAAGTTATTAAAAATGTTTCATAGGATGATTTTTCCCATGCAAGTAGCACTCTGGTGCAGAAGTCTTTGTGTAGCCCAGGGGTGGGCAAAATGTGGCCCTGGGGGCCACCATGGGCAATCTTGTGACCTTCAACCCTCCTTAACTCCCCAGACCATCCTTCTCCTGCCAGGAAAAGGGTAAACTTACTCTCCTAAAAGCCTTTTTTTAAAAAATCATCTTCTGATTATGTAGCAATTCCCCTGCTTCTCAGCCCTGCTTAACATGAAAAAAGGCCAATTTTTCAAGACCAGAAGTGAACTTCTGGCCATTCCTCCCCTCCCCCAACTTTTTTTTTTTCTTTTTTCTTTTTTTGACAGCATATGCAGCCATGGAGCCAGGAGTATATCTACAGGAGGGGCAAAATGAGTTTGTTGCCTCCCCCAGAAAGAATTCTGCCCCTAAATGACATTATCCTTCAGTCTCCAAATTTCTAGCACTGCTAGAAATTTCAGTTTCAATTGAGTGCTTAGAAACACAGCTTAGACATCCAAAGAAAAGAGGCAAGCAGAATTAGCATGGGAATGTGGATGTGCATGATTTTCAGTGTCTTTCTGTCTGCAGTGCTGGAAAATTTCAGGGATGAAGAAAATGTTTATCTGGGGTAAAAGTATTCTTATTTGGGGGAGCAGTGCCCTTATTCTGTACCCCTCCCTGTAGCTGCATCCCTGTCTAGAGGATCTCAGGGCAGAAAATCTAAGATCTTCTGCCCTTATTCGTGCTTTTTGTAACTCTTAAATTTTCATCCCCTGTAGAAAAATTGCCTTATCATTAAGAATTTTTGAAAAAAATCACCACCTATTTTCTTTTTTTGCTCTTTCAAAGCTGAGTTGTGAATTACACTTGACTCTTTAAAAAAATCGTAATTGTTTCGCTGCAGTCAGACTTCTCAGCCATTTTGTTGAAACACTAAATATAGAACAATTGCTTCTTTAGTAGGGGAAAAAAACAATATTGGAAGAATATTATGCTGCTGGAAGGTAAATGGCAGGACTTGTTGTCTTTAGTGATATGAAAGAGCACCCTCTGCTTATACAGCTGCCATGCTAAAAATCTGATTTGTAGAGTATATTTGCATGCATCCAAGTTGATGTGTACAGCAGTGAATATCAACCGCCAAAAAATACAAGAGGAGAGACAGCTTAGTCTACTTACCTTCCCTCCAGAGGCCAGAGATGTAGGTGGAAAATTGTTCACATAAAAATGTCCAAAATGTGGAAAGCGTGGATGTTTTTCTTTTTCTTTTTTTCCATTTTTTTTTATTAAAATCAATTAATAATCACAACAAAATATTTACAATTACCTTATAATACATTTCACAATTATAAAAACACGCTTATAAAACTTGTTACTTGTAATACCTCCATCTCAAATTTAACTTCCCCCCACCCCTTGTTCGAGCCTTATACAAACAATCTCATTGTGATCTCCTTATCTACCTATAATCTCTTTGAAGACTTGCCCCATTAAATTGTTATATCATAGTATAGCATGAACATCTTTTCTATTAACTGTTACATTTTCAATCTCCTTCAATTATCTTCCTCATTACAAATCTTAATCCAATTCTCCTCAATTAATTTTTTTATGGATCTCAAATCTTTAACTTTTTTCTCTCGCTTATCATCTTTCAAACTACAAGTGAGGTCTTCCAACATAACAAATTCCAAAACCTTTTGTAACCACTCTTGCATTGTTGGTGTTTCCTCTCTTTTCCAGTATCTCGCGTATACAATCCTAGCAGCGGTTATCATATACAAGATTATACTTTCACATCCCTTGTATTCTTTATCTAGCTGATGTAACATATTTAATAAGATAATTTCTGGTGTCATGGGCAATTCTATTTGTAAAATGTCAGTCATTATCCTGCATACCTTCTTCCAATATCCTTTAGCTTTACTACACTGCCACCACATGTGATAGAAAGTCCCATTCTCTTGGGAACATTTCCAACATGTCTTATTTTTTAGTTTATATATATTGCCTAATTTCAACGGGTCTAGGTAGCATCTATGAAGCATTTTTAGATGATTTTCTTTAAGATTTTGAGCTAATGTAAATTTCTGTGTATTAACCCAACTTTTTGCCCAGTGATCCA
The DNA here is from genome assembly GCA_948472985.1 of Iguana delicatissima. NCBI lineage: Eukaryota > Metazoa > Chordata > Lepidosauria > Squamata > Iguanidae > Iguana > Iguana delicatissima. Next base: position 360,993 of record CAOKZL010000846.1, on the reverse strand, counting down.
ATTCTATCGTGACGATTTGACGAATGACGATTAAAGCATGGATGTTTTTCCATGGATTATTTGTCACACTATATATGTCTATCTGCCTGTCTCTCTGTGCTTATTCACAGTTATTTGGGCTGAGATACTGCAAACGGTCATGTTAGATGGGCTAAACATAGAATATGAACTTCCGTTTATTCACTTAAGGAAATGAGCACTGACAAACCATAGTGCTCACAGGAACAGACTAACAAATGAACACACTGCTAAGCTTGGTTCTGTTTCAGAGATCTCTCAGAGCACTGCTTTGCTCCTAAGCTTCTTCCTCACTCCCTCTCTTGTTTTCTGAAGAATGTGTGGCATGTTAGCTGTGTGTCTTGATGATTTGCCAGGGTGCTCCTTTCAACCCCTTATGATTCTTCCATCTCCAGCTGGAAGACTTTGTGGGAGCTCATGGTGAGTACAATGAAGAGGACGAGGAACGGAAGTACTTCCGCCGGAAGCGTCTGGGTGTTATCAAGAACCTCCTGGCAGCCAGCATTGGGGGAATGCTGACCTATGGGGTCTTTCTAGGTATGCTCTACATGTTGTTAACTCGAGCAGTTCTTTCTATTGACTCATACTTTAATCTGTATGAAATTCTCACCTGTCTGCAGGGCAGAGATGGTCAGAGGTAGAAAACTTGTGGTCCTCCAGATGTTACAGGCCTGCAGCTCCACCATCCCTCCCCTTTTAGTATGCTGATGGGGTCCAAAGAGAGTTGTTGTTCAATAACATCTGCAGGTTAACGTGTTGTCAACTCCCTACTCTAGGTGGAGTAGAAAAGCTTGATAAATTAAACTCACAAAAGTTGTTAGCCTATTATTTACTAGCCTGGTAAGGCATAAGTAGCCCTGGAACATAGATTACTACCTCTCCGCAAACTAGGTTGACAAAAGGCTACCTTCTACCAAAGTAGACAAAGGCGTCTCTTTGCAACCAGTGCTCTTGCCTTCCATGCTAGCTATGGGAGAAGTGAGCCTGTTTACCTGCCAGCATGCTTACCATGGTGGCTGGAATATTCTGGGAACTGTAGCCCAATAAGTAGTGTTTCCAAGCTCAGTGGCTACCAGGAAGCTGCTGAATAGAAGGCTGGATTTGCCAGCAGTTGCATGTTGTGTCAGAACACCAGTTTTGGTGTTTTTACTTTCCCAGTGCCTTATTAGTACATCTGTCCTTATGTTACTCAGGAATGTTAAAGAATGTAGAGAGGGAAGACTATAACTCAGGGCATATATTGGGCATAGAGATGGTCCTGTACTCCTTCCTTGCTGCCCTCTCCCCTACAGGTGAAGACCTTTCTATTCCAGCAGGCATTTGGGAAATGATAGTTTTATATATAAAAGTCTTTCTGTGCTGTGCTGTTTTTATTATGTATTTTTAAATTAATGCTTTAAATGGTTTCAGATCTATGGATAGTTTAATAACTATTTTAATCAAGATTTTTTGTATGTTTTTAACTATTCATGGTTTTCTGTTCATTTTTATCCTGTTGGCTGCCTTGTGTTCCAGTTTGGGGGAAAGGTGTTCCACTTTGGGGGAAATAAGTAGTAAATTGTTTTGCATTCTGTGCCCGACATCATAAATTAAAGGACTGTGGCCATTTCTACACAAGACTGCTATAGTGCAAACCCCAGGATTCCATAGGATGTTGAAAATGGAATAATAGCACTATAACAATCTAGTGTGGAAATGGACTGTATGTAGCAAGTGTGAGAAAAGCCTTGCCTGAGGCCTCGGAGAGACACAGCGAGTCCCTGTAGCTCATGGGCAAGTGCCCGATGATCTGATTCACAATCAGATAGCTCCTTAAGCCTTGCTTTCTTAAAGGAGGTTGAAAATTTAGTAACATAGTGATGCATGGAGGAAGGGGGTGTTCACTGGAGCTGGACAGCAACGGGTGATTACATCGTCCTACCATAACATGAAGGGTTTGGCTTGCTAAGACGTCAAGAGAAAATAGGGCCTAGGAGTGACTCCAGCTGGAGATACACTGTAGGCACAGTTATGAGAACTGAGCAGTGAAAGAGACTCTGTTATCCAGAGGGAAGTAGCATGAGCTAAGAAGGAAGCAGAGTTTTGAAATGTTACCTTTTTTAACAGTTTCCGGAATTCCCCAGCTAGTGTGGACTGTGGGAAACTTGTGAAATTATAGTCCCTAAAAGCAATGTCTCTAAGCTTTGGGAAAGAGATTGGTTGGTTCTGATATGCCAGGATGTAGCTGGTGGGGCAAGATGGTAGGCAGTATTTTATGAATTTGCATTAGGCACCAAAATGCTTTGGCCAAACTTGCCTCTATTTTTCTTGCATTTCTGTTCCTCTTTGTCAGCTGTTGCTCCATCCTCTGGCAGTGAGGTGCTTTCCTGCTGTGCTAATTGCAGCTGTTTTGTCCTCCCAAAGCTAAGACAAGAAGCAAAGGGTTCACAAACTGCTACAACATTTGTCTTACTTTCTGCCTCATAACTTTGGGAAAGGAACACAAAGACTGTTTTGATAGAAGCCTGTTTCATCATTCAATTCAAGCTAATAAATACAGAAGTTCAAAAACCAGAATAAATATTTTGAAATAGGTAATACATAATGAAATATGTAATAATAGTCTGTTTCCTCTAGGACATCTGTTCAGAAATCTAGAGAGTACTGTTTTATTGATGGAAAGGAATACCGAATCCTTTATTTGGGGTGATAAATAGTTAATTTTGCTTGCTTATTAGGGATTTAGCCCACCAAGCAATGTTGTTTATATGCTTCCTTAGGGTCCTTCAGGATGGACCAATAGTTCTGATAAATGTTGGGTTATTCTGCTTATGGATTTCACACATTGTGACTTATTTTCCATGCCCGCATTCAGCATTTCCTCCATTTTTTTTCTGCTAGAGATGTGGTTAACTGTGGTATAGGTGAGATTCACTTCCTTCCCCATATCCATATTCTCTGTCTCACAGGTTGTTTTTGTTTTTGTTTTGGTGGTCATAGTGCTAAAGTGCAAAACCACTATATTAGCACTGTAATTATAGCACTGTAACTGCAAAAGAAAAAAGAAGAAGTGTTCAATCTGGTATCCTGAAATCTAATGAGGGAAGGATGGTCAAGGGAAGATCCCTGTGACAAAGGTCCATCCTCTTTCAACACGTCATTGGTGGGACCCGTCTAGAAGTATAGGAGAAACCAAGAATATAGATACAGACATGGGAATTAACCTCTGGGCTGTATCAGAAACTGCTGGCGCAGGAAAAAACAATAACCCCCTTCCCTCGATTTTAAAAGTCACAACTAATACTAGAAATTCACAAGGAACAGACTAGGACAGGAAGTCTGGCATATGGACATTTTTAAAAAATCCTAAAAAGGAAAGGTACTTTTCCTGCCAAATCCTGAGAGACTGCAGATGAACCGCGTCCCAAAGTCCATGGAAAGGCAAGGAAACTGGAAATTGTTACATGTGTCATTTAAACAGATATATTTGTATCTGGGAGCACTGAAGCATGAAGCCTTTTCAACCAGCAAATTCCAGTGCTATAGTCTCAAAAGGAAATATGGTGTCCATTTATTTTGCAGTGGGGGGTTGATTTAGCTCAAAGTATAGGGCTTAATATTATTTTGTTTTCTATATCCTGCTCCCTCCTTGCAATCTGGTGCACAGCCAAATAATTCTGTCATTTTGGAAGGCCTGATCCTTCTTTTTCAGATTTTCAGTACCCAATGTTTAGATTTAATCTAGGTTGCTTGTTATGGTGTGTTGTAAATTTCAGTGGCTTACTTCTGGCATTCTTAAATCAATTCACTTGATATTTTTATTGGCCAACTTTGAATAATAGTGGTCATTTTGGTAAGCTTTTCATTTTTAAGTGCTATAGTTTTTAGTGACCCAAGTTAAAATTTGTTTCTTTTCATCTTTAAACATCCTGGTGTGTATGATTACTATAAAAAAAAATTATGCATTGTAACTTTGTCTTCAGACACCAAGATTTTCTATATTGTCTGACTTGGCAGGTATTCATATTTATTTAATTTTCTTTGAATCGTTATAAAAGCTTCAATCCAGTATTGTTGAATTCTTAAAATTAATCTTTAGCCTAGTTTTTTTCTGACAGATTAACCTCAACAGCTGTTGTGGAAGAAGGATCTATCCACTAAACTGACTGTAACACTTCCAGTTCATGAGGGATCTATTGTATCATGAAACAGTCTAGAAATTTGAGTCAAAAAATTGACCTATAAAACCTAGATCAACTTATCCACAGGTCAGTGGTAAGTACTGCACCTTAACTCTGATCACCAAAGGAACCATTCCCTTCTCTGAGTAGAGTGGTGAAAGGCACAAGCTTAGTCCATCCTCGGGGAACCTTGGAAAAATAATGATCCCCTCTGTTCCTTGTGCTGCAGTGCCACTTCTGACCATTTTGAATACCTGAGTGGGAAAATGGCACTGATAATAGCAGCTCTTTGGCACTTCCCCTCAAAGCAGTGCCAAGAGAGCAGAGGGGGTCAGTACTTCCTTTAGGCTCTCCTATGATGAATTAAGCTCTTGCCCTTTGCCATTCTACTCAGAGAAGACGATGGTTCCTTTTTTTGAAAAGAGTTAATACTGTACCTTAGCTTTTACCAAAAAAAGAACCATCTCCTTCTCTGAGTAGGGTGCCAAAAGGCCCTTTTGAGTGCCTGGGCAGGAAAAATGGCAGTGGCAGAAGCCAGCGACTGCTGACTCCCTAAGGTATCACTGGCACTTTCTTCTCTCCATGGAACAACCCTTGACTTATCCGCAGGTCATACCAAAATCTGTAATTTTGGCCCCAAACCTACCCTCAGCTGATACTTGAGGTCGATTTATACATGAGTATATACAGGTGTTATCCAGCTACTTGAAATAACTCTGGCACTAATGGATTTGTCTCTGGACTTCAGAGGTGATATATAGGCAAGTTGTTTCTGCTTTTCTTTACTTGTCCTTGTTTACCTGCAGAAGACTGGTGGGAGGTCAATCTGGTGCAGAGTCTTTTGGAGGAAGCAGTCAAAGGGATCCTGTTCAAGGCAGCTCTGTTTCCAGGCATCACTATATCTAACAAGCTTCTACTAGTTGTGAAGATTCTCTTTGCTTTGAAGATGAGAACATGTGTCTCTTTTTTGAGCAGTCAGCTGAGCAGTACCTTTGCTTGGAACAAGCACTGTTAAGCCTGACTTTTGATCCCTTTGTTTCCATAATGTCTTCCCATAGGCCTGCTGCAGATGCAGCTCATCCTCCACTATGATGAGACATACCGGGAGGTGAAATACAGCAACCTAGGGTTACAGAACATTGATAGCAAGATGCTGATGGGAATCAATGTCACCCCAGTTGTTGCACTTCTGTACACTCCGCTTCTTATCAGGTACTGCTCCATCCTTCTTGCTGTTAATTCTCTTTTCTTGGTCAATATTTGACAGAGTTTAGAAAACTTGGTTACAACTCCCAGAATCCGTAGCATCACAGCTAAGGTGGCTGGGGGATTCTGGGAGTAGTTTGAAACACTGATTTCTGATGCTTTGGTTCCTAATACATATCTGAGAACTTGGATGGAGATATTTTGTTTTGAAAGAGGAAGAACTGGGAAGCCTGTTCCCTGGAGCAGTCAGCACTTCAGTGATCCATAATCCCAAGTGTTGCACCTTCACATAACCCAAAATCCACAATTCACCTTCCAGATTCTTTGGGACCAAGTGGATGCTGTTCTTGGCTGTGGGCATTTATGCACTCTTTGTCTCCACCAATTACTGGGAGCGCTACTATACCTTGGTGCCATCTGCTGTGGCAATTGGGGCGGCCATTGTCCCCCTCTGGGCCTCCATGGGCAACTACATCACCCGGTAAGTTGGCCGCAGTGGTTAGGCTGGGAATGGAAAAGTCACTTGCCCAACTCTCATCATGTTCGCCATCCTGTATGCTTTCAAGCTGCCTGTGAACATAGGGTGATCCCATGAATTTCATAGGATTTTTTTAGACAAGGAATACTCAGAGATGGTTTTGCCAGTTCCTTCCTCTGAAAGTACCTACAGTACCTGGTATACTTTGGTGGTCTCTCACCCAAGTACTAGTCAGAGCTGACCCTACTTGGCTGATTCACCCCCTTTGTCAGTATTACTGTGCATTTGGAGCCTAAGTGCTCTGGAAGGCACATGACCCCACCAGATCTTGAAAATTAAGAGAAGGGTTAAGCCAGGTTACTATTTGGATGGGAGACTGCCAAGAAATACAAGGTACTGTAGGATATATTCAAAGGAAGACAATGGTAAACAACTTATGAGTGTTTTTTGAAATTCACGGGATCACCATAAGTTGATGGGCAACTTGAAGGCGTGCGCGCATACACACACACACACACATTCACACTGTGCCATCCTGGGTGGCACTGAGGCTGTCTGCCACATGAGTGGGATTGTTAGAGTGGTAGATGGGTTTCTGATGTTTGGATGTATTGCCTCCATCTTGGTAGAAACGTTTCTTGGCAGTTTCCATGTGGGGTGTAATGTTTTAACTAACCTTTAAATCAGGGCATCCCCCCACAAATATCCACCCACCCTTACTTTTTTTGGCCAAAGGAAAAAAGCTGCTTCAGGAAACTTTCAGGGGTAACAATTCTATTTTAAAACAAGGCAGTTGCCCCCCCAGTTCCTTACTTCATCCAACCACAGGGAATTTTATGAAATCAGAAATGGATTTCTGTCCATTTACATTTTTCAAGGGTTGTGTGGCCTATAGTATAGTCCCAGGATGCCAAATCAGCACTTCAACCCCAGGAGGTTTCCCTTCCTTGCTTTAAAACAGAAATGGACAAAGTGTGTCTTGTGCTACATGCACTTTCCCCATCCCCTGCAAACCAAGATTGTTCCAGCAGCTCTCAACCCTTCCAGACATTTCATTCTTTGGACATAAAAATGGGAGATGTCCCAAGGAAGCATGTAGGAGCCACAGTTCAGGTTTCACATAGGTGGCTTAACAACTTAATGTTGTTAAGTTGTTAATGTTTTAAAAATCTGTGTTTTTCAAAATGAGAACTAGTCCTTTGGCCAGTTCTCTTTTTCTTTTTGGGAGCCTGTACAGCTCCCAGAGAGTGCCAGAGGTAGAAAAACTGGCCATTGCCCATCCCTGAGGGGGTGGCTGGAAACAACTCTGCTTGAGTGCTGGCAGGCCCTCTGACTGGCTTTTATGTGCTATTCAACTCAACAGGATGGCTCAGAAATACTACGAATATGCGAACTATAAGATAGAGCATGTCCAGGAGCAGAAACGGGCCCCACGTGGAGCTTACAACTCCTACATCATTGGCTTCCAGACTGTCTTCTATAGTCTTTTTTATGTAAGAGCTCTGCCAACACAGCTGTAGCATCCCTGGGGAGCATGAAGCAGAAGGGGTGTGGTGAAGGGCTTGAGAATTCAGAGACACCCCCCCCATGTGAAAATTTTTTGTCACGTGGTTGGTTGGTTTGACATCTTCACCCATCCTTCTTTCCCAGCTGTGCTTTGTCTGTGCCCAGTTTCCTATGTTTTTCTTCCTGAGATGGTATCTCTATGACTTGAATCATACACTTTCCAACGTGAAGCACTGTGGTGAGTATCCTGGCAAATGGCTGTAGCTTTGCAAGGGTGGTATGTATCAGTGTTTTCTTCTTGGAGACCTTAGTCTCCTTAACTTCTCATGTAGCTCCATCATCCCATGGTCCCCAGGAATCTTTCCCCCAAAACTTAATGATGTTTTCTCATCAGGACCCCTCCTTAGCCCAGAATCTCTGAGGCACTGTTTTTTCCCCAGGAACCAGGAGCCAGGGGATCCTTACAGGGTTCAACACCACAGTTCTACAGAAACTGCCACGCAGCAGCGAACTCATCACTGTAGAGAGTGTACTCATGGCCGTGGCCTTCCTCTCCATGCTTCTGGTATGAACAGACAGGAAAAATGCATCACTTAATCCAACACTAATGGTCATTCTTCCCACAGTTTGCTTTCCATCCTGCAACGATAAACCATTTCAACAGTTTGGCAGAGAGGCATGTTATTTGTTTTATGTGGAATTGTGCAACTGCTGTGGTCCACACTGCCCTGCCATCTTCATGGTTGTCATTGTCATTATTTATTATTATTTTATTTTCTTTCATTTGTATGCTGTCTTTCTCTCAGAGCAGCTCCCAGAGAGTCAATTAAAGAAAACCTGCATAGTAAAATATAAAAATAGTTAAAATCAGGACATAAAACAGTATCAAATCATTTAAAAACATATAGAGTTTTTAAAAAATAAATAAAACATCCCAATAAGAAGCTCCCCTACTTTCACATCAAAAGCCTACTTAAACATTCTTATCGCTATTATTATTTTCAGCGTATACCCCACCCTTCCTCATAGGAGGTCAGGGTGGCTAACAATTTATGTACAGTGAGCCCTCCACTTTTGTGGGGATTAGGGATTCAAGACACCTGTGAAAGTGGAAAAATGTGAATAAAAATCAAAATCACAAACACTATTTTTTTTTCTTTTTACCTGAAAACACTTCTCTAGAAATCTCTAGGTCCTCCAGCATGATTCTGTTATTGGCTTCTGGCAGAAATGGGCCATGGAGTCACACTGGAAGATCTAGCAATGCCTAGAGAGAATTTTTTTTCCAGTACTAAGGGCAAATAGGGTAGGAATTTTTTAAAATAAATTAAATAAATAAAATAACCCATGAATAATCAAATCCAAGAGTGCTGAACTCACAAAAAAAGGAAGGCCCACTGCAGCATGCAGTCAAATCACACATTATAAACATCCAGACTAGGAAATCTGAAAATCACAAATTACATATACCCAAATTACAAGTATTTAAAATCTTTTTACCTCAGTTGTAAATAACAGACAAAATAAAAGTGATACATGCAAAGAATGGTCAAAAAATAAATTATGCACCACAAATCTGCACAAGTAAGTAACACTTTTAACTGATATGCCCCAGTTTGAAGAGAAAAAGAATATAAATAAAGCTATACAATATTTTGCAAGTGAAGTGTAAAAGACAAAAATGTAGGGGACAAACATCTCTGATGGAAGGAAATAGTATATCTGGAGTATCACCACTGAGAAAGTCCTACCATTCATTCATTCATTCATTCATTTTCTGTATGGCCTCCCAGGGCTCCCAAGGCAGTAAAAAAAAAAGGCCAATTAAAACAATACAAAGTTAAAACATTTTTTAAAGCACATTAAAATACTCTGTAAAAACTTCAAAAAATAGTCAGTCAGTTCTGGGTTGTCTATGGAAGATGTGGTACCCGTAATCACAGGCCAGTACACTAATTGACAAAACTACTACTTTACACAGCAGCTTGTACAGCTCCAGATGTATTGGCTGGTAGCGAGGATAAGAAGTTTCTAAACATGAAGTCCAAATCTAGGTAAGGGCTGTTCAGTGGCATTACACACATATGGGCTGTATTTAATCTTTCTAGTCTCCCCTTAGGTTGTAATAGGTATTTTTTAAAAATTTACTATGATGCTTTGCAGTGTGTTTGGAAAGGATGCTCTATTTCTGTTGTTGGCCCTAGTAGAAGCAGAATGAAGCTTGAGATTCAGATGCAACTGAAAACGGTCGCCTCATGTTGAGTTCTCCCCCCACCTTACACACACACACACACACACACACACACACGCAGGAGGCAGGCATCATGGGAGAACATGTTCGCCTGCAGATGATGTTGGACTGCAATTCCTGTCATCACCCAGCTATATTGGCTAGAGCTAATGGGAGCTGTAGTACAAGAACATAGGTAGGACCCCATGTTCCTCACTTTTCACTCAAGTGGACTTAGCTGATGTTGTGACATCACTGAGTTGCACATTTCCATGTCCCATGTCATAAACTGCCACATTCGGGGGTGAAGAACAAGCCAGAAATTAGCATTATAGGCAGAGAGGAGAAATGAATCACTCTAGTTTTGCTTCTATTCCTGAAATCTCAGGCTTTCTGTTTCTCCAGGTGCTGATTATGTGTGGCTCAGCATATCGCCCCACCGAGGAGATTGATTTACGCAGCATCGGCTGGGGTAACATCTTCCAGCTACCTTTCAAGCACATGCGAGACTACCGCCTGCGCCACCTCTTCCTCTTCTTTGTGTACAGCGGCTTTGAAGTGGTCTTCCTCTGCACTGGCTTTACACTGGTAAACGTACTCCTCCAAGCTTGGAAACAGGATGGGTTGGGTGTGTGATTGGGTCATATTAGCCAACATTTCCTTTCTCTGCACGTCCCAGAACTATGGCGTCTGCTCCATTGGCCTCGAACGAATGGCATACATTCTGACTTCATACGGACTGTCGTCAGCTGTCTGCTCTGTCCTGACACTCTCCATGTTGTGGCTACCACGCCAACTTCCTCTGCTTGCTGGTGCTTTTGTCCATGGTGCCCTCTTGGTCACCCTCTTCTTTTGGGAACCTCAGGCTCGCAGCCTGGCTGAAGCCCCCATGCTCTACCTGGTGGCTGCGCTCTGGGGCCTTGGCAGTACCCTCAACAAGACAGGCCTCAGTGGTAAGTCAGAGAATGCCTGGTTGTATCAGAAGTCTTGAGCTATTTTCTTCCCTTGTTACATTTGGGTCTTTGCTCCCATTTTCCTCCAGACTGAGTATCAGATTCGTAGCTGCTGTCTTTTCCATAAACAAGGATAGGGAGGAACAAAAGATAGATCAGAATCTACTGGTATTGCTCTGGGTGATTTACAACAGATCTCCCAAGGGTTTTCTGGATGATCTGTTGCAAATACACACACACACATATACATCACAGAGGGAATTATCAATAGCAATATATGAAGAAAAGCCTGCACTCTGTGTTAAGTTTAACAAAGAATGCTTAGATAGAAATAAGTCTGCATATTGAAAGGAGGACTTAATTTGCAGATGAAAGCACTAATAACTTCTGGAACTGAAAATAAGGTCCTGGGTTGCCCATATATTCACAGGTGTTTTTAACTCAGGGCTTTCCAAACTTTTCATGGTGGCATTTTTTTAGACATGCATAATTTCGCGACACAGTTAATCAGTTTTACTAGCAAACCAGAGGTTAAACTAACCCCTTATAAGAAATACAGACACATACATAAATTGTAATAACAAAATGTATGGGGACACAACATATCTCATGAAAACTTTTCATATATTTTAAAAAATATATGATTTATAAATAATAACATACATTTCCAAGATTGTAGGCAACACACCTACGCGCTTCAGGCGACACACTAAAGTGTCACAGTACACCATTTGGAAATGTTTTGTCTCTAAATGGTTATTTTTCATTTGGGCCTGTTTTGTGTATCTTGAGATCCTAGCATGATGGAATACATGCATACATGTCACACAGATCCTGTACTCTAGAAGTCTGCCTTGCCTCAGACTAGGAAGTACATCAAGCTGAATAGTTCCGTATTAACAGCAGTTCTCTCAGAAGATGTGAGAAGGGATGACTGATTTCTTGAAGAAGTTCACTTCTCAGTGCTCAAGGAGGCATGGAGTGTTTTTTCAGGAATCTGTTGTCTCCTTTAACTTCATAAACTGAGACAGTAAGTGCCAGAAAGAAATTGTAAAAGGTGTTTTTGCACCTTTTGGAGATACTTTAGAAGATCTGTTCTTCCACCAAACCCATCTAATATTCCCAACAATTTGTACTGGGTCAGTATTGGAACTTGGGAAAGTGATTTTTTGGACTGCTGCTCTCAGCATACCACTGGGCATGCTAGCTAGGGAGTGCTGAGAGTTGTGATTCCAAAAATTCACTTTGCTAAGCTCAAGCCAATAGTGAGAGCAAGAGAGAGAATTCCATCCTTGAATGTGACTGCTGCTCCCACTTCTTTTCTGCAGTGCTCCTGGGGATGCTCTATGAAGACAAAGAGCGGCAGGATTTCATTTTCACCATCTACCACTGGTGGCAAGCCCTGGCCATCTTTGTTGTTTATTTGTGGTCTGGACTTCCCATGAAGGTGAGGACCAGGGTTGAGGTGGGGAGATGAGATTCTGTAACAGAGCAGAATTCTCACATGCTTTAGGAGAAGCTGTATTCTCCAGTTTTTTAGAAAAATGTAGCTGGAGTATGAGGATAAAACTTTGAGACAAAGAGAATCCCACTAGCCCAGGAAAGTTTTAGAATTCTAAGCCATTAGTGGTGACGAGAGACGAAAGGAATGGGGGAGGGAAGCATGGTCTTCAAGCAGCTCCCATCATTTCTCACCATTAGCAATGCTGGCTAGAGCTGATGGGAACTACAGTCAAATAACATCTGGAGAGGCATACTTTGCTCAACCCCTCAGCAAGGAGAATGCCTCAGCAGCCATTTTGTCTAGTGCCTGTTCAGCCTAGATCGCTGTCTTTTCTCTTCTTCCTAGGTCAGGCTGCCAGAAGCAGGCAAGGGACATCTCCTGCTGTTATTTTTTTTTCCTTTTATAACCAATGGACTCTTTTCCTTCCAGGCTAAATTGTCCATCTTGTTTATTACACTGGTAGCTGCAGTATTATCCTACCTGTGGATGGAACATAAAGTAGCACAGTTTATCCCACACCGCCTTCCCAAGATTCCCAAGCCACGCCACAAAATGCGAGGCTACCGCTACTTGGAAGATGAGAACTCTGATGAGACGGACTCAGAGAGAGAGGACGAGGGGAAAGAGAGTGATTCCTCAGAGGGAGAGGCACCCAATGACCAGCAGGACCAACCTCGGGCCAGGAACAGACGTGCCTATGAACAGGGCCTGGGGAGGAGGGTGGAGATAATGCTGGTTAGCTTCTACCACAGCTTTCAATGTTACATTTTTAAAAAGTAATTCATTCCTATCAGCTCATTGCAATATTTAAAAGATTACTTGTTTTATAGCTATTCATTTTTCATTACTTTTTGTTTGTTTGCTCTTAAATTTAGGATTCATAACAAAATGACATCAAACTTGAAAACTTGATCTCAAGATCACTCTGAAAATGCCCTTTAAAAAGTAACTTTATAGACTCGTTATCAAACATTTTTATTTTAGTGAAGGGGTTTTGCTCCCATTATATTATTTTTGAAATGTAATTTCCTTGTGCCCTTCTTGCCAAAAAAAGCAACTCAGTACTGAACTACATTTCCTTGTAATTTGCTACTTCCAAGCTCTGGTTCCTGCCCTTGGCTGGTCCAAGGCTCTGAAGCACCTTAGATTTCTTGCTCTCTCCATTTACACAAATTGCCTTTTTGTCACCAGTCTTATGCTTGAGCTGTGCTTAGCAAGACAGATTATGAGGTATTCACCTGTTTACTGCCACCACCGCCACCCCACAGGCTCAGGCACTCCTGGGTCTGTGTTCTAGTCTGGAATAAAGAAAGATTCAAATGCAAACTTAGTTATGGAGGCTCCAGGTCATCCTCTCTCTAATTGCCATCTGCATGCCTAAACTCCATCTCCCAACTATGAGAAAGAGAGACAGGTACTTTTCAACATGTAAACTCTTGCAGGTGGACAGAAAAGAGAGGAATCTTCTCTGGTGGAATTCTCTTCATATTTAGTAAGGATTGGCAATAAAATTTCAGTATTTTTTCATATATTGCTATGACTTGTGATAATTATGTGGACAATCACAGACAGCCCTGATGTTGTTTTCTTTCTCTCTGGAATCATATCTAAGTATAGTCATCCCTTCATATTCAATAGAGTTAGGGGCACAGGACCCTGGTGAAAGTGAAAAAAAATGTGAATAACTCTAGGCCCTCCCAAACTATATTTAACACAAAGAGTATAATCACCATGTTTAACCCACCATGGATTCCTTTGAGGCATCAAGATTCCTTCATGAAGCAGAAGTGGCTGGCTGGTGGGGCATACCGCCACCTCCACTGCTGCTCCACATCATTTAATAGGGACTTACAAGCTTTGTTCGCAGTTTTTCAATTTCATGAGGCTTGCAGCCCCTATTAAAAATGGCAGAGGGAGGCAGCAGAAGTGACAGCAAATAATTTGTGAATAATCAAATCCACAAAAGTGAAGCCTGCAAATGTGGAGGGCTAACTGTACTTCCCATAAAATCCTTGTAGCAGACTTTGGTCTAACACAGGATTTACATAATATCCAAAAATCAAACCACTTCACCTTAAGTTGGTGAATTTTACCTGAGTTAGAGGAAGGCCAACTGTACTGTTCGTAAAACAGTTTTGCTGGCATCCTTTTCAGTTGCTGTCTGCTTTCAGGTTGCTTCTGATTTGTGGTGACCCTAAGGCAAACCTACCACAGGGTGTTCTGGGGGTGAGTGTGTGTCCTATGCCCAAGATCACCCGGTGGGTTTCCATGGCTGAGCAGGTTATCAAACTCTGCTCTCCACGGTCATAGTCCAACTCTTCAACCACTTGTTATGAGTTTGGACACTGGACTTTCCATCTCATAACTGCTGGAGATTCACACTCATGGTTGTTAGCAACTGAATGTGGCCACAAAAACCCATCTGGTCAGTCTGGCAGCACCCCAGCTGAAGGGCTTCTAAATGCTGCAGATTAGGACCCTGGGAAATGACATTTGCAGCATTCTCCCAGTCATGAGGCACAGTGAGGCAAGAATTGTGGCAGGACCCCAAGGGATTTCTCCAGCTACTTGATTTCTCGACACACCTCATAACAAGGAGAGTGCTGCAGACATAGTTTCTCAGCATCCTGATCTACAGCACCTTGGAAACCTTTTGTTTGGGGTATTTGATAAGGTGGGCTTTTTGGGGGGGAGGTGGCATCATCAGGTGTAACCACAACAGTAGAGTTCTGTTGTTGTAGTTATATCTGCCTATGCAGGATCTCAGGCGTTATTTAGCAATGTCAGTATGGGCAGGTCCTCATCCTATCCATCCATTGGTCCTTTGCTGTAAGCTCAGAGTGGGTGATGGCTCATAATGTCACTGGATTGCTTAGTCCTTGATTTGAACTACACGCTAAAGAAGCCATCCAGCTGCTGAATCCTACACTTTGGATGCAACTGTAAAGTTCAGGCTACAAGCCAGTTGGGGGCTTGTAAGCTCCAAGTGTAATGGCATTTTCTGTACTTGAAGGGATATTGTACCTTTTGTTTATGTACAGTCAACTTATGTTGCATTCACATTACTAAGTACGTTGTAGCTATGCAGACAGGGAATGGACAATTCACCTGGGAGGCCATTAATTCTTTTAAAAGCCATTTTAAAAAAACTTACGTCTTTCAAGTACAGTCAGAGACTGCTCTTTTAATCTCCCTCAGCAATTGTAGGAATGGTGTATCACAGGGATAAGACAGGTATTAATTAATTGAAAGAAACCATTTTATTGCTTCACTGGAGAAAGGCTGCCCGCCTGCCACTGTCATTCTGCCTCCAAACTGGCTTCTTTCCTCTGCGTTCAAGCTGGATCCAAGGGGCCCTGGGAATCCAACTGCATAGCCAAGTTCCTTAGCACAATGTACATTGTTTAATATGAACAAAGACACTGGCCAAGATGCTAAATTGCCAATTTAGTTACAAATGCATAACTACATAATGTCTCCTGGCCCAGTCATCCAAGCCTACCTTAATAGCAAGCAGCTGCTCAAAGCAAGAGAGGTTTGTTCTGATGGTGACAAGTGAGCAGCAGGATGACATTTCCAGTAACCAGTAATCTCCCGTGCAACAAGGAATTACAACAGAGGTCCTGCTTCCCAGTATCATTGGAAGGGGGATGCACCCTGATCACCAGAAAAACAGACTTCCATCATTCAGAGCAGCTCCTTGGAGTATAAGGTGGGATTTGGGTGGCATTTACAATTTTGCCAATAGTGCTACAATTGTGAATATGTAGTATAACTGAATATAGAACAATTACAGATCTGTATCTCTAGCTGACATACTTGTAACTGCAGTACAGAATGCCAGCCACTATAGATACACATTTTAAGATAACTTGTTTCAGTATGGTAAGTAGTATATGAATTCATTAAATAAAATAGATCAGTGTGGGAGTTTGTGGAGGAAAGAGAGGGTAGCTGATCTTTATTACTAGATTTTAAAACCCCGGAAAACTGTTTATTCAGAGCTTGGAATAATTACTTTTTTAACAATAAGTCTCATAACCACAGAGCCAGTGGCCATGCTAACGGGCTAGTGTAAGAGTTGCAATCAAAAAATGGTAATAATTCCAAATTCAGTGCCTGTTTGTAGGGGTAGTTTTACTTACCTTTTGATTTTAAAAAAACCCTTCAGCAGGCTTACAAAACTAGGACACCACAATACAAAATCAGAGTAAAAAAAAATCAGAAAAAATGTTATTGTGTGCCTTCAAGTCCTTTCCAACTCATGGCAGCCCTAAAGTGAACCTACCATGGGCTTTTCTTGGCAAGATTTGTTCAGAGGTTTGCCTTCCCCTGAGACTGACAAAATGTGACCTGCCCAAAGTCACCCACTGGGTTTCCATGACCAAGTGGGGATCTGAACCTGAGTCCTAGCCCAACACTGAAACCACACACACTGGCAACAGTGAGCAAAAACCAAATTAAAGGATTGGAGTTCTCCATGTACCAGAAGCATTCCAAATGACTACTGTAGGGGGAAGACGAGGCTCACTGTGCCACTCAGTCACTGATAATAGTTGCAGGCTGACCAGAAAGTAGAATTGTGCCTAAGCCTCAGCAAAAAGGGGCATTGGATGTGGTGGCTCAGTTCTGCATGTGGCATCCATGCTAGAGGCCGACCAGTCAGCTGACATCAGTTAGGTCAGTGCTAACACAAAATAGTGGTCCACAGTTTAGTGCCAATCCCTTGGCTGTTGGTAGCCAGTGAGTTTCCAGGAAAGAAATGATTGTAGCCAATGGGCACTAATATGGTACCAGTCCCTGGCTCACTGGGGGGGGGAGTGCTAGTCTCATACATCATACCCTTTGGGAAGCACTGACCAAGATTAGTCACAGTTCAGGATCACTGTTAAATGGAATGGGGAATTAGGGGTAAACAAAATGAGAAGGAGGCTTGTCACTTGCTAAGACGACTTAACTTTTTTCTGTATACCAAATCCAGATGTATGGAACCTTTCCTACACCACTGCACCCAAAAGTGATTATGGAAAATAATTTCCAATGGATCACATCACACACGAGTTCCACTGTCTTTGTTCCCCATGCTCTGGTCCTACCTCCAAACTTGCCTGCTAGGTGATTCCGAAGGAAATATGGGCGGGTGTCCAAACAGTGTGCGTGAAAGGGCTTTGGAGATGCATCACTTCAACAAGGAGTGATACTTCCTCAGAGCTGTCACCAAAGATTTGACAAACCATCTTTCAAGAATGGAACCTGAACCCTTCATAAATCCACACCTATAACAAGTGGCCTTTCATCCCACCAGCGGGATCCTTCCTTGTTGGGTGCAGACTCTTTCAGGCAGGGCTATGGCCACAACAGCATTTCTGGGGAACAATCCCCAGTTCCACCAGCCAATGCTGTCCATCACTGCTGGTGATGACTTTAGGTCAGTGTTACTGAGGTTGTTGCATCTACCTATTCACTTTAGGGTAACCATTCTTCCTTTTTTTTGGCAATGGGAGGTGGATCCCTGTCCCACTCGCTGGTGGGTTGAGAGGAAGGAGACGGCAATTCCAGTGGAGAAGAATCATTTTTTTAATCTTCCGACAGCCTGGCATTTACAGTAAACTTAAGTCTGCGCGTCAAATCTAAAAGTGAATTCCACTTAAGTAAATCACGGTATAGAGCCAGCGTGTTGTGCTGGTTCCAGCACTGGCCTACGACCCTGGAGACCAGGGTTCGACTCCCTGCTCAACTATGGAAACCCGCTGGGTGACCTTGGGCGTGTCACACACTCTCAGCCTCTGAAAACCCCGTGGTGGGCTCACCTTAGGGTAGACATAAGTCGGAAACTTGAAGAAACACAACAACAACAATAAACATGGTGTACTCTCTCATTGAAATCTTTCCTTGCCGGTGTTATTGAAGAATAGCAAGGTTCACTTCGTCACAAGATGTCAAATGAGACTAAAACGCTCCTCAACTTGTTTCTAAATGTTACCCTTTGTACTGCGTGGTTTGTGTCCATTTATTCTCTTGAATTATAAACAGTCTGGTTTGGGTCATATAAACGGGAAAACATGGCACAATTTTAGCTTTCTTTCTGCTTAGAATATCTCTCTCCTTGCTCTTTAACGAACTAGAACATCGTCCCGGAGGCGGAGTTAAGACCTTCCTCTCTCGCCTTCTATCCACGTGTCCTCTCTTCAGGCTGCCGGGAAGTAGAGCCCTTCCTCTTTTGCTACGCACTACATCTCCCCTCACCACCCGCGGCGCCGTTGCGCAGGCGCACGCGACGACCTCGACCGACCGCCACCGCCTAGAGGCTCTCGGGAAGGATGGTTCAGCGCTGTGTGATCTCGCGGGTGCTCTGCGCCGAAGTGGACTTCATCCCCCAGAATGCTTCGTTGAGGGCGGGCAGCCGACGTGACTGCGAGTGGACGGTGTGTGTCTGTGGAAAAAAGGTGGGGGCGGGTTAGTTGTCACGTGCGGTACGAGGAGCGTGTTCCGTTGATGCTGCTGAAGGAGGAGGAGACGACGAAGACGACGGAGGAGGAGGAAGGAGAAGAGGAAGAGGCGGCGGCGGCGGCTCTGGCTACGCTGCGCGGGGGTTGTTGTCGTCGCTCCTCTCTGCGGCTCGGCCCGCAGCGCCTGCCAGCAAGGCCCCGGAGGAGCGGCTCGGCCGGGCGGCGGCGGCGGCGGCGACGACAACAACACCACCATCACCACTGTGGGCAGCATGAGCGACAACGATGACATCGAGGTGGAGAGCGACGTGAGTCTCACGCTGCTCTGCCTCGCTCCCTCCTCCCCGGCCTCCTTCGCCCCCGTTCCCTCTCCCTCCCCCCTCCCCCCTCCCGGCCCGTCTCTCCCCCTCCCCCTCCCCTTCCTCCCCGGTCGGTGCGTGTCAGGCGGCGGCGGCGGCGGCGGCGGCAGCGGGCGGGGTTGAGCGGCGCTGACAGTAACGCGTGTGTCTCTCTGTCTCTCTCTCTCTCTCTCTCTCTCTTACTGCAGGAAGAGCAGCCGAGGTTTCAGTCTGCGGTACGTCTCTCTGCCTTTCATTCGCTTAACCCCTCCACCCCTCGCCCCCTCCCCTCACCCCCCCGGCCCCCTCAGGCAGAGAGAGCGGCCCGGCAGTCCCCAAAATAAGCCCTACCAGGGCCCGGGGATGGGGTTGAGGAGGGGAGAAGAAGGGGCGCTTGCCCGGCAGTGGCCCCGCACGGGGGAGGGAGAGAGGTGGGTGGGCGTTTGTGTCTGAGGGCAGAGAGAGACACAGAAGACGCCTGTTCGGGTGAGAGGGGGAGGTGGGGTTGCGAGGGGGGAGGCTTGGCCTGGTGGGCGGGCGGGCGGGCGGGCGGGCGGGCGGCTTTGGGAAGAGGGAGCTGGGGTGGATGGGTCGTGATGAGCTGGAGGGGACTGGGCTGAGGAGGGAAGGGCGGGTGGGTGGGGGGACCTGGTGTGTTGCATCTCTGTAAGTACTTTGCAGGGCAGGCCAAGATCAGAAGTTTGGACTCGTTGAGGAGGGGTGAGGATGGGAACCGTGCTGCTGTTTTTCCCTTGAGCTTCCTCAGGAATATTCCTAAGGCTAGCATTGTGTTGGAATCATGGTGGGTTGAGGGGATTGGCCTGTTTGGTAAGAACACGTTACTTTTTTTTCTTGTAAAAAGACAAAATGTAGAATACCCCCACACACTGACTAATCTGAGTTAGGGTGTTGTTAAGGAGGTGAGGATCTGCAGGAAGGGTAATAATTAAAGTTTTTTTTAAAAAAAAAATCATGTATCTTAATATGCTGCCTTTCTGCAGTAGATTTGGGATTGCCAACCACTCTCCTCAAAATATCCCAGTCATTGGTTCTGACTTTGAGGATTTTCTGTTGTAGCTTGCTGAATGGTGCAGGCTGCCCAAGAGCACTGTGGAGAAGCCCCTTCCCCCATTTTGTGGCTGCTGCCAGAGGATTTAATGAGTGAGGAGCTGGGAATTCTCTTATTTTGGTGTTTAATCTCCTTAGTGGATTATCACAGAAACACTGGCTGCTACAGAAAACTTCTCCAAAGCAGCTTGATTTGACTCTTGTTTGGTTGCTGGATGTTTTACATGGATATCGATATGCTTCTTAGTCATTTATAATAACAGATTTCAAGCTTTTTCTTGAAATTTGGACTGTAATGCACAGCCCTTTTTATGATCGAGCAGAGTAGACCCTGATGTCACTAAGTGGTATATATTTTTCTTCTGTTTTCTTTGCTATTAGATAGATTCTTGACAGTGTGTCATGACACGTGACACAAAGAAGTAGTTCTTTTTCTTGTTGCATTTTGTTTGTGTTCCTGGGGATATTCAGTGGCATGGTTGGGCTGCTTTCCCTAGAAATTTATGAATGGTGTGGTACTGAAGCCCTTGGGAATGGATATGAATTTGAACCAATCATTTTGTTTGTTCAGTGCAGAGATATAGGATGTTCTTACGGAGAAAAAGGTGGACTTGTCTAAAATTAAGGGGATTTAAGTTGCCAAAAAAAAAAGACCAGCTTCAATCAATGTTCCCATGTTTCAGCCAATATATTTACAAAGAAAAGCATATCCACTAGTGCTGATTTCCAGCTAAGTAAAGCATTTATACAAACTAGGACCATAGTCCAGGATGTGTTATCACAAGACCCCATACGCTGTAAAGTTTTATCTGATTAGAGACAAGACATAGGTTTCTGTGCAGTTTTATGCATGAAAAAATCACTCCTTTAAAGTCTAAAACTGTAAATCTAACCTTCAGAATCAACTAAGAAGGCCCTGATATATTTTTGTATAACATTAGACTCCTGGTTAAATATTTGTCAAAGTCTTTATTTTCCCCAACATATTTGTCTTATTAAAGTACAGTTTTAAAAATTACTTTTGTGTTTAACAGACAGGGTGTAAGAAATTATTTTTCTTTATTATATTAAACAAGAGAGCATACTTTGGAGGGGGAATTCTGTCTCCTTGGTGAACTATGCAATCATTGAAATCTACTCTATGGTTCTATGATTCACTCCACTAAATAATAAAGCAAAATGCTTTCTATGTCTTTGTGGTAGATGTTTCTAGTAACACTGATAAGTCTACAGATTGAAGGGGTTTAAACTGCTGACACCTCCTTTCAGATAAGGCTAGACTGAAAGTCTTAGCCAGTGGGCAGTGTACTGAGAATTGACTGTTGTCTAGTGTAGGCCAGAAAATCAAAATTATGTTTTCAACGTATTGTATGATTAGTTGGATTTACTTTATATTAGTAAAACTATTTTAATTTGTACAAAAATACTTGTCAGCTGATTTTATTTGTATCAGCTTCTGACATTTTAAAAATGCTAAGGGGGAGGGAAATGTAGTTAACATTTATTTTAATGGTTTAAAATGTTTTAACTTCGTAGTGTTTTAACCTTAATCTAGATGGATGTTTTAAAAAATCTTGTATTGAGTGCCTTCTGGAGTATTATCTGACCACATGGGAGTTCCAGAGCATTTCAGAGAATTAAGATGCTTCATGTTCACCAGGGTGTTTGCAGTTGTAGAATGAGGGGTATTATAGTACTTAAAGAACTGTAAGCAGAAAACATATATTCACATGGAAATGTAACACTTTTGTGGATAGCCAATGGACCTCTGCAAAAAATGGAACTAATTTCTGTATTTTAATAGTACTACTGTTGTTTTGAACTGAAACAAACAAAATGGAAACCTTATTAATCCCCAGAATTGGCAAATGGGCATAAGCCCTGAAGAATAGCAGTTTTTATTCCTCTGCAAAAGACCTAGCATTAATGACATCATGAGCAAAACAGGTTCTACTGAATGAAGTGTCTCACAGTGAAGGACCATTCTTTCTACAGTCATCCAGAGCTTGTCACTTGGATGCTTCAGTGGTCTTTGCAAGGAAATGTTCCACATGTGTATAGAAGCTGCTGGCCTTCTTCATCTGCTGCCCTACACATGAAGTAATGGGTAGCAGGCAGAATATGGCTTATTCTTTCAAATGGTTCCAGTGTGTCTTAGGTTTTAGCTTACAGACCCTTGTGTAAGTTCTAAGGTGGTGTACCGTTGCCTGCAATGACATTTCATCCAGTGGGGAAATATGATTCAACTAGTGTTGCCATTGTGCTTGATAACGTAACATCAAGCTGGGATTTCTATACTGTATCAGGAAGGTAAACACCTCTCTTCAGAGGATATGACAAGCATCACAATGCCATTTATTTTGTATGCTATATTTTTCTGATTCACTAGGAATATACTGCCAGAATGGGCATTTACCACTGAAAACCCGCTCTTCATCATGGCTAGTTCATCCCTGGTGTGTTTTGCTTTTCAAGTTGCTTGTCAGACATAGTCCGCATGTCCGCAAGGGCAGCCAGTTTATCAGTGATTCTACTCTTTGCTCTTATATCCTTGTTGTAGGACCTGAGCTCCCTGTGAGTGTCCCAGAGCTCTTCAAGCTCATTGTTGCTCTAAAGTGTCATAGTTCTTCCAGGGCTTCACATTGTTCATGATACATCCAGCTCAAACATGTCAAACAATGCTGAGTTTGGTAGGCTTCTCCATGTTCCATTCCTTCAGTATCTGAGGTGTCTCTCTATTTGCTTTATGCATTATATGGTAAAGCATGCTTTCTGTGATGCTTTCTATAATGGTTCCTAGCACTTAGTGTATTTGTGTTCTTTTTTTAGGCCTGAGTGTTTCTAGATGATGTCTCTGGTTCTTGTAAGGTTTACATCCTGTGGATGTCTACGCTAGATCCTTCCATCCCTTCCTCTCCAGTTGTTCAGCTACCAAGCTGGATGGGCATTGAATTGCAAATAATAATTCCAGCTCCCCATGGAATTTTCTTCGGTCCCCAAATCTCTAGCATTGCAGTAAGTTTTCAGTTAAGCATTTAAAAATGCAATTTTGGCATCTAAAGAAAAGGGGCCAAGCAAAGTTAGCAGGGGAATGAGAACACTGTAAAGATTTCTAGGTGGGAATGATTTTCATTCTCTGTGATGCTAGAAATCTGGGGACTGAAGGAAAATTTTAGTGGGGGGCTGGATTCTAAGTTGTGGGGGTGATATAGGTATGAATTAGAAATAATAAAGTAGAAATAAAGTAGAAGCTGGGGGCTTAGGTCAGAGGAACGGAGAAAGATTTAAGAAGGGTATCACGTAGCTAGGATGTTGATCACGTAGCCAGGGTGTCGTTTATTGACTGGCTGCGGTAATTGCAGATTGTAGATAAGCACTTTCTGGGGTCTGAGCGCGGGGGTAATTAGCTAGTAACAGCATGTGGTATTTGTGACCCCGGAGGGGCGGACCGAGACATGCCTGCGATCTTTGCTGTGATCTTTGTGTATGCTGTGAACTTTGTCTATAAAAGAGCTGTGCAACTTGAATTCAGGGCTTTTGGTCTTTTGGAGACATCCAGCCAAAAGCCCGCGCGTAATAAATTACGCTTTTTCTTGCTCTGTGGTCTCTGTGTTCTCTGGGCTCCTGCAACAGGGGCAGTGTCTTAATTTACCTCCCCACAGATAGGTACACCCTGCTTCTCATGATACCATTATCTCTCCTTGATCCTTTCCGGATAGGATTCAGTAGGCATGCACTTGCTGCCCACCCACCTTTGAACAGAAAGAAGTGTTATTTCCCATCAAGTCACTAAGACCTGGCATGGGGTATTTTGTGTCCCAACATGTTATATTGTATGGGACCACAAAAAAAAGTCCCAATGGAAAATGCATTAGATTTGTTAGGACAGTTTCTATCCTCAGTGTTTTTGTTTGTTTTTTTAAAAAGTGCATGCCGCAGGTGCCTGAAATTCAGGCACCTTGTTTAATATTCTTGAAGTGATAGTTTCATAAAATGGCAGTCTTGTAGGTCTAGTTGTGAATTCTGCAACAAGATGTAATACAAAAATGTGATAGTGAAGGGTCCCATCTACTACCGTGACAGCTAATGTTTCTGATTTTATTGTATTTTAATAAAGGATAATTTTAATAGTAAGTGTCTTTTTAAATAAGTTTTTTTAAAAAATGTAAGAATTTTGAAATAATGATTATGTTTATGTATTTTGTAAGCCACTAATTTTAAATTTTTCTGTTGTTGTAAATACAGTACCTTTTCACTGTCACTCAAAATAATAGAGGTATCAGGTTCCTTTTGATATTTAATGGCAAATGATCACTGTGCCAGAATTTATCCAGTACATTATGCCTCTTCTGACATGGCCTCCGCATACACGGATGCGAGGTCACCCAAAGCATTGCATCCTGTTATAGTCAATGGATGTGCCAGGTACACACCCACAGTGATACATACACAAGTGTATTGCATCCATTGATTGCAGTGAGATGCAGCACTTATGTTTTTTGTTTTACTTGTGGGCTCCTGGAACAGCATCTCTGTATATAGGGTAAGTGCAATGTATATTTGGAATAGCCACAATATGTTAATGGAATAAATTGTATTTAATTTCAAGTTTAGTAGTAGTATCTTTTCCTTTCTATGTAGCAGATTATTCTGAGATGCAGGCAGGATTTGGGTAACCCACAATATATTAATGGAATAAATTTTATTTGATTTTTGAATTTTGTAGAAGAATGATATCTTTTCAGTTAACAAAATATTCTGACATAACAGTCCTGTAGGTCATGGGAGGTTATTTGAAGGGACATGGATTTTTTTTAGATTTTCCTTTCCAGAAATGGAGGGAGAGGTCAGTCCTTGGAGAAGAGCATGAACTTCCGTGGGGCTGCATGTGCGCATGTACCCAGTATTTTTCAGATGATGGAGAACATAAAAAGGAGGTTCTCCATGGATACGCTTGGAGAATTCATATTTCCATTAAAAATTATGTTCTCTGTGGCTGGGTTGCCCATAGTGGAATATTAATTCAAGAGAAAGACTGAATAGCCTTTCTTCAGGATATCACAGTGACAAGAGATCTTGCTTCAGGAAGTGGAGTCCTGTCTCATTCTGTATACTGTAGCTTGTACATGTGAGTTTTTCAGCGGGTGACTCTGACATCCTTGTATACTAGCATGAATAAAGGCAAAATTACTTACTTAGTCATTCTGTGTAGCATCTGAAGAACATAAGCCGACTGTGCTCTGTGGCTATTGGTAAGAGTTGCTTCTTTTAAAACTGCAGGTTGAAAAACATTGGTATGCTGTAAATCATCAGCTGCCCATCACTAGGAGATGAGCCTTCTCAGAAGCTGACAAAATCAGCATGAAATCTGTACCAGTGCAATGTTATGGGCAGGGCTTGGAAAAGTTCCTCTTTCAGACTAAAACTTCAGAATCATCTAGCCAGTAGGATTCTGAGAGTTGTAGTTTTTTTAAAAAAGTGCAGGTTCTAGTTATGGTCAGATTTTGAGGGGAAAAGACTTTTTGTAGCGTTCAGGACAATATGGCTGAGCTGCTGCACAGCCGAAAACCTGCCAGCTTACATATCTGTTTGAATAAAAGAGTGAGGTTTCTTGTTAATTTTTGATTTTTGAAGGCTTACATAATTAGTTTTGTACTCTAGGAGCTAAATGCCATAGTTTTCCTGACCTGATTCTACTTGTATCTCTAAGCCCACATTCAGTATATGCATCCTAACTGTCAGCTAGCAATCTCTGTTCAACCTTAGCGATTTCACGTTCTTCCTTCTCCTTAGCCCTTTTTCTTTCCCTGGAACCAAGATTTTCCTGGACAGTGAAATGGTTTTGAAAGTAGCTGATGAGGTAGTAATGGAGCCTAGCATGGCAGAGGGCCACCTCACGCTAATGAATGGAGGCCAGTGTTTTCATGCTATCCTTATTCAGCATTTAGCATAGTTTGTGCCAACCAGAACTCATTGGATTAGATCTGGCAGTCTTTCCTAAATGCAATTTGCTTGCTTTGAATCCTTGCCAATAATACGTTATAGTAGAGCCAGGTGCTACTTCCACTGTTAGCTGGGTTTGTTCTGACAAAGCAGTTTCAAGAACAGGACATTTTAGCACACTAGAACTAGCAGTATCCATGTCAACCTCTGCTGAAAAATATGGTGCATCTCCCTGTCCTGAATTGCACACACATGCATGTACAGACTCTCATATATAAAAATAGCTCACTTGTACTAAGTTTTCTTGTGTTCCTTAACATTGCCTAGGTCACCCCCAAGGTAGCTGTTAAATGGTCAGATATTCTTATAGTTGGCCTTTGAACAAAGGCAGCAGAGTTCTTAAGCAGAACTGTTTGGTTGTAAGGGAAGGATGAAAATTATTTCTAACAATATGTTACTGGTTATTTGGGGCTTAGTACAGCTGGCTACTTGATCTGGCTTTGGCAGCAGAAGGGAGGAAAATTGCTTTAATGAGCCTGGCATCAGGATTTGTATCAGTACTAATAGCAATAACATATAATTGAAACTAATAGAAATAACTGTGGGCAGCTAGGAAATTTGTTTTGTGTTGCTGTCTTTTCTTACTCTGTTTTAGACTCCATATTAAACATTTTCTTCTGTTGTACCAGTCTTGTCAGAGGAATATTCATAGCCAGCTATTAGCCATATTTTTTAGAATCCTTGTTATCATGGTTACACTCTTCTATTTTGGGTTGTCAACAATTGCATTATATTTGCAACAAGTAATCATTGCACAAATTCATGTTCAGTGCCTTCATGCAAAAGTGTCTGCAACTAATATTTCTATCACAAGTGCTATACTTGATACTAATTTTACTGCAGTGCTGTGTGTGACATGGAGTTGTATTGTTCTTATTTTACTTATCTGAATGGGTTCATTGCAAGTGTGTGTTTCCTTACTACTAGTCATATTTAATAATGTACCTGGCTTACTATGTAGTTTTAGTGCAGCTACTGAGCAGTTAAGATGAGCAGTTTCAGAGTCTGCTAGTCTTTTCTGTCGTTCTCATCCTTCTAAAGCAGTGGTTCTCAACCTGTGGGTCCCCAGATGTTTGTGGACTTCAGCTCCCAGAAGCCCGAGCCACTATGGTCAATACTCAGGGCTTCTGGGAGCTGAAGTCCAAAAACATCTGGGGACCCACAGGTTGAGAACCACTGTTCTAAAGCATAGCCACTTGCTCTGTATAATGGGAAGACCATGACATAAATCCAGTTGCTGGTTTCAAGGAAAGGAGAACCACTGAATCAAGTGAGACTTGCATAAGTGTTGACTTAGTTTTCAACAATTGATTTAGCAGGTCTGTTCTAGGAACTAGCAATTGGACTTAAGACTATTTAGCTGCAAATTGTGACACTTTATCAATACAGCTTAGAGGTTTGCAGGTGCAGCAACCTGTTTATCTTTTGCTGAAGCAAATTCATTTCTTTCACTTTCACATTATTTAGCAGCTTTAGTAACTAACTTGTACATGTTTTCTGGCATGGCCTTCACTGATAACTCCAGGATATTAGTGAGCTGGGGTTGTCTTGCTTGTTCAGAGAGAGGATTTCTTCTAGATGTGGGTGTGATGGGTAATTTTGTTCTCTTTCTAAACAGTTCTTGCTGCAGGCTTGAGATGGTAAAAGATGATGTATATGAACTTGTGGTTGGTTTTTTTTCCTGTTTCTGCAACTTGCTACTTATTAAACCTTAAAGACACAAGATTTAATAAACATAGGGAGCTTGACAAACAGTGTCCTTCAGTTGTTTAGTTCTCTTCTTCCCTAGTCCTGTTCTACCTCTTAAAGGAATTATTTAGAGAAAAACTGCTTTGAATTTGGAGTCTCACCACATCACCAAGTGTCTGTTTACATCTGGCAGCCAGTCCCTGCTTTCTGTGTCAGGAGTTGGGTGTGGGCTTGTTGCCAGAACTGTGTGACTAGAGGCTGACTTGATGTTTGGAAGGTGAGGTTCCATTAATCATAATTTGATTTCAGTAGTGTCACCTGAATTTTTTTTTTTTTTTGAAACAACATTGAGAACAAAAGAGTTCCAGATGAGTTGGAGTTAGTCTAGGGAACTGAAAGCAAAAGCTACAGGATCGGCAGATGTGTTTTTTGCTGCAGAAAAGGTCTTAAGTCTAAACTGAAAGCTGTTTCTCTTTCTAAAATATAAAGTCAACAGTTGTTTCCTAACACATGCTTCCCCCCATCAATTAAAGTGGGATCGCATGAATCAGAAACCAACTGTTGATACCAAAAGAGAAATTTCACCTCAAATGATACTCTGGTGGGAAAATCCAGTGATGAGATATATGTAATTGTATTTTCTGCTTTCATGGTCTCTAACTTCAAATTGCAAGAAATGTCCTGGTGTGCATTATGGGGAGAAAAAACTGGACCTAATAGTTCACTTGAAAGGGCTTGGTGAAAAGGAAAAAAATGTACTCTTTAGCATAGTAGGGAACAGTAATGGAAATACTGGATCTGGTTTGTGAGGAGTGACTACTTGGGGCATGACGAAAGTTGAGGACTAGGCTATATGACCTTCCCTATTCCATTAGATCAGGGGCATGCAAGTACAGAAGGATAGGGGACTACAGCAGCTCCTTCAAGGTCTCTAGGGGATGGTGGGGCATTTTCATGATGTTTTTGGGCCTTCAATTTTAGGCCCAGGAAGAAGTATTTTTAAAAACAGGAAGTAAGCAGAAATCACTTCCTGTCTACTTCCTATTTCAAAAAAGGGCTTGCTTGGCCCTAAATTGGCCCAGGATGGGCACAAAATGTGAAGGAAATTCTCCCCACACGTCATGAGGACATTGTGGGGCAAAAAGGTTTTGAAACAATTTGTAAAAATGTTGTAAAAATTGTTTGACTCTTAGGAGGCCCAGAGAGCCATGATGGAAATACCCTCCACATCACCTAGAGAGTTTTGGGAGCATTTTATAACAAAAGCTTGAGCCTGGGAGGGGGGCACAAACATGACCTTGGGGGTCTGTCTGCATGCAGCCCACAGGCTGTACTTTGTCCACTCCTGCATTAGGAGATAGTCCCCATCTAGGAGTATTTTACCTCTTAAAAATCTCTGCAGTCTTTAGTACTTTTGCATTTGTCACTCATCTGTCTAGAGTAGAAGTAATCACTCTGTCTGTGTGGTGTTCCTGCATAAAAATAATTCAAATAGATTAAGAAGATAATTTTTGATTTAGAAAGGCAACCTTTCTTATGCGTTAAGCTGCAGTGCCACAATTGAACTAGGTAGTCCTAGCTGTTCTTTTTGTTTTGATTCAGTGGATGTCGGCAAACCTTGCTCAAAAATGGCTCATACATTAGACTGGTGTGTGAGCAAGGAGTAAGGCTGTGTCATCTGGCCCTTACCCTGGTGTTCACACTTAACTGTATTTGCAGGGACAGAGCCTTTGTGCGTATAGCTGTGCCTAAGAATGCTTTTACTGAATCTGGAATCCCAGTCATATACCACTGTGTTCCTGAAGGCTCTGTTTCTACAGATATTAAAGCTGTGAGGGCAGGTACCATGAGGTGGGAATAGACAGCTGGATCTCGCTCCATCTTCCCTGCTCCCATGTAGCACTGTGTGAGTGATAACGTCTGACTAGAGCTGCAGTTATAGTGGATTGCATTCTTTCCAAATGTTTCCTGCAGTGTTCGGAAGATTCTAAATGAGTATATTCAGTATATTTCAGTATATTTATTTTGGATTGCAAGCTGTCTCTATTACAATAATCAGAAACCATTGGTGCAGGGGAGAGTCTCATTTTAGAGTGTGGCATATTCAGATTATTTGGGGCTTCCTTAGGGGCAAACAATCAGAGGTTAGTGGGTGAGTGAGAACCCTAAGCGAAGAAAAAACCAACAAAAATGCTGTAGGGCAAAAGCCTATCCTCTATTTCAGTAATCACACTAGTTTTGTCTGTTTGTGCTGGACTTGAACTTCCTTGGATGCTTCCTTTTGTGGTCCCTTTAATTCTTCCCTTTCTTAGCAGAGTTTTGATTCTGGAGACCCTGCTTCTTCCTGTGTACATCCTAGTCAAAGGGCCAGGGATGTAGTTGAAGCGACATGTCTCGTTGTCTTATGGAGATTGTGAGAGGGCTAATACTTGCTCCTCATTTTATCTGTCGTAGGCTGACAAACGTGCTCACCACAATGCATTGGAGCGGAAACGTAGGGACCACATCAAAGACAGTTTCCACAGCCTGCGGGACTCTGTGCCATCGCTTCAGGGAGAGAAGGTGAGTTTATTGAAAGAAGTGATCTGTTTCCTCTGAATGCAGCCAATCAGTAGTAACGGAATTGCTTTTCACTTCCATTTTGGGGTCAGCTTATTAAATGAGAGAGGGTCAAGAACAGTGCAACTTAAATAGGCTATTCTGTAATGATCTAGTGCAGTATATTCGAAGTAATGTTCAGACTGCTTCACAGATTTATGGTTGGCCCCCTTATGCACTAAAATAAAGGTGAATTCTCTCTGTAGAACTAATCTTTTTAAAAGCATTTCTAAATGGCTTGAAGTCTTTGCCTCTGCCCCTAGTTATTCAGTTTTTTGGTTTGTGGCTTCACAAGTGTGATGGGATGGACCACTTCTCTGTACATGAAGAGCAAGACCCTGTGTTGCCTTATGAAGAGACCTGAGCCATCTGCTTACTACAGTTTCACAGTATTATGGAGGATGATAGACCTTTCATCTTCCTACATCCTTGTCTTCAGTGGGTAAACCTGTTTAGTTTTAGCTGATGTAAGTATTGTACAAATAGAAAAACAGAGTTCCTTGTTCAGAGGCTCAGGTCAAAGTCAACAGGTGATCAGTTTCAAGTGTATGTTCTTTTCTCTTGCACACAATAAAGTTTGCTCTTAAATGAGTATTTGAACGATTTTCTCTGAGAACTTGCCACTGTTCAATCTGTGTTTAGAGATTTTACAGTGGCATATAGGATTATAACATAGACTTATTGCAGTCTAAGCAGAGGGAGGAAGCAGTAAAGTAGTGTGAATTATTTTCAGGTCTGTAGAAAATGTGTGAAAGATGACTACCTAGGCTTTCCCGTTTAGACTTTATAATAATCATGCTAGTAGGTAACATCTAGCTTTCCACAGGACTAAAGTGGCTGTCTTGAAAAGGAATGAGGAAGTAGTGTCTGTCTGCTCATTTGTGGTTGGAATGCCTACAGAAGTTGTCTGCCATAGCTCAGTACAAGGTATTTAGCTTGATAGGCAGCATTTTTGTGTGCAGTCACCTCTGATGACACTGTGTCCTAGACATTGTCAAGACACACCCATTTATTACTCCTGGCATGCAGATGAATTTTTTAGGACTGAGACCTGCCATTTAGGCATTGTTACTGTGAGCTAAAAAATTAGTTAACATACGTAAACTAGTTAGGAGAATATATAAGCTATTGCTAATTAAAATATGTTGCCTCGGTTTCTGCTTTTTTCCAAGCCCCCCTTGAAGTTAGTGCAAGCAACTGAATATTTAATGGCATGGAATGCTCAGGCCCTGTTTGTAGACTACTAGAAAGTCTTCAGCATGAGGACGGCAGTTCCAGTGAGGGCCAAAAAGTTTGAAAACCTTGCTGTGTGCTTTGTGGGCAATCTTTGAAGGCAAGGCTGTGCCTTCTGGCAGTCTCTTTGTGTATATGAATCTAATATTCCTGATACTGCGGACTGCACATCTTAGTGCCCATCCACATTGGAAGACCAGAGGTAGGCAGATATGGACTGTATGCAACCCCTCCTCCCAAGCTCCTTTCACAGGCTACAGCTGCTCCATCTCCAAACCAGGGAAATACTTATGGGCAAAAATAGAGATTGATTGCTTCTGGAGGTCTCCAGGAGCAGTTGTTCTTGCCATTTTGTTTTAGGATCCCTGCCCTCTTTAAAAAAAAATACAAAAATGAAAGTGGACATCTAATCACTTCTGGATCTAATTTTCTCCATAGGAGTAATAGATGTTTTTTTGGCTGAGAGAGCTTGGGATGGGTGCTGCAAGCAAAAATTTGTCTCCTAGTGCTGTGAATGTTGACCACTCTTTTTCTAATGCAAAAAGTTGCAGATAGATACCATTTTTAATTATGACTAGAGTTGGATTAATGGTTTGCTAAATCAACATGGGTTAGCAAGATAACATGGAAAAATAATTGTCACATTAGTGTTCTGAACTATAGCTTAGACTGCCCCAGTGCCTGGAGACAGGAGCTCTTAAAAATGGAATAAACCAAAAATAGAAGAACATCCCAACTTGTCTATCAGTTAAGTTATTCCTAACCTCCAGGATCCAGCCCAGATCAAATTCTTAGCAATGTTTCTGAAAGTTTTTGCTGTTGTATACCTTCAGGTTGTTTCCAACTTACGGCAACCCTAAGGTGAGCCTGTCGTGAAGTTTTCTTGACAAGCTTTGTTCAGAGGGAATTTGCCATTGCCTTCCTCTGAGGCTGAGAGAGTGTGGCTTGCCCAAGGTCACCTGATGGATTTCTGTGCAGTGTCCTGGTCTCCAGAGTCCTAGTCCAACATTCAAACCACTGTACCATGCTGGCTCTCTTTCTGAAAATTACTTTTGTATGTATTAATTTCCTAAAGGAAAAACGTTTTGTAAGGTTTGGGTAGCCGTTGAGAATCTTCACTTGGTTAATCTTAGAAAAGAATATGGGAAGCTGTCTTTAAGCAGTAGCAACTTACTGAGTTGAGCTTGAACCTCTAGTTTTGGCAGGAACTGGAGGTCTGCTTTTGGATGCAGAAAGCCACTTGATAGCAAGGATCTGAAACTTGTACTTAAACATTAATAACCATTATGTCATATTCTGTAACTTCCATAAAGATGCAAGTACAGATGTTCTCATAACGTGTAATGTCTGTGAGGGAGGATTTCCTTCTCCCAGCTCAGTACCAGTGAATGTGACCTTTATAAGCTATAGCAAATAACTGAGTGTTAGTGAACAGCCTCACAGTAAATTTGAGATCCTGCATCTTGGTTAATTGAAAGACAGAACCTGGTGATTGTTGGAATGAGGCACTGTTGCAATTGCATACTCAAAAGTATTCCTGTTTTGCTAATGCTGTGTTATGAACCATGTTGGGCAACATTATATGAGGGATTGACATACAAATTCAAGTGCTGATGCTGAGAAACAGTTTATTGTGCCTTGGCTTCGGACTCAGCAATAATCAAATCTGTGCTTTTTCTGTTGGCATATAGAGCCATCTGTGTTCCAAAAGGAGTTGATCAAAGGAAAATGAGGAACGGGCACAGAACATCTCACTTTTCAAAAGTAAAATAGTAATAGCGAGTGGTATTCAAGTTTAGACTGAGTGACAGTAATATTACTTATTGTTTGTTCAGTGTTTCCAAATGTTGAGAATGTTATCCCCCTATTGCCAGTTGGTGAGCTGAAGATGACCTAGTGAATTCACAGCAGAAGTAAGTAGTAAGCTGAGAACTTCCTTGATCAGAGCTCTGTTTCTTAAGCTATTGCACTGCTCAGATAGTTACCGCAATTTTACTGGCTTAAAGATCACTAGGCTGTGGCATTCTCCCATACAAATTTAACAAATTAAGGCAGGTTATGAATTGCAGAGGAATTTCATGGGATTCAGTCCATGAGCCCAAAACAAGCAGAGTCATGAAACTAGTGAATGTGAATACTGGGGGCATCCTTTGATGCAATTACTGAGAGTTACATACTTGGCTGCTCTCTTTCTTATGCTAATTATGTATGTTGGGTTGGATCCAAGGTGGTGCAGAACAGAGCTCTAGGAACTAGATGTTCCTGGGATGGTGGATCAATTATTTCTACTGACCATTCCCCCCCCCAATTTTAACATTTTAGGAAAAATTAAAGACAGTGATAGATTGTATGTAAGATTAATAGCATATTCATGTTCAAGCATGTGTTTGTAGTTTTTTGTGATCCCAGTTCAAGAAACAGAATGAATGAAAAAGGATAACGAATTCTGTGATGTGATGTGGCTGTGGTATCATTGGGTGAGATTTGTAACTTATTAGGCTGGTATGCTATGCAACATGATATTAGGCGCTCCGGATGACCTCTGTGGTACATAGCTTGCCACTGTCAGTCAGTAGTTCCCATTATGGAATAATCTGAAACCAAAGCTATATGTATGTCTTTTTCCAGCTGGTGGTTGGTTTGGCATATATAATTATCTAGTTGAGCTAGTAATTCGAAACAAAGAGTTTCAACTTTTGTAGAGCCCTTCAAAACAGAAAAGTTTTGATACTATATTAGAAATTATAGCACATTAAGAAAATTTCAGGTGATTCCTTGGATCCAGAATATTATTTGCCTCTTTTTGCACTTGCTTAAAGCTGATTAAGACTGCATGCTCTTATTAAAAGACAGTGCAGATATTAATAACTAATATCTTAGAAAATTCATCAGAAAGTGATGAATACAAAATGTAGCAGTTCAGAAATTATATCTAAATACTATTATTACCTATGATTCCCATTTTTATTGCCGTGTCAGACTTAAGTTGAAACTTAACTGTGGGTGGAGTCTGATGATATTCTGCTGCTAATGCTGCATCTTCCACTAGCAGAGCCAGGAGAAGGAGTGTTTCCATTTCATGCCTTCAAAATTTATTTTGATGTTTGGGGGACCGCCAGGTAGATTTTTTATCGCTGCATGGAGCAGGAGAAGGGACATAGGTATGAGAAAGTCCTGTTACATGAACAGAATTGTTGCTCTTGTGGAATTGGCGTGTTTTTTTTTTTAATTTGTAATGCAGAAGTAGGCAACTGAAGTGGAGATTAGTTTTCAACCTGTTTGAAATCTGTTGGAAGTGCACCTTGGAAGCTACAGGAAATCTACCTTTCCTATTCCGTTTTTTAATTGACTGGGCAATCTCTGCTATTTTTTTGGGAGTTAGGGAAATTATTGTGAGGACAGGAAGACTAATGCTGCTCCAAGCAGTGTTTGGATGCATTTAATGGGATACTACTTTGTCTAAAGTATTTTGTAAAAATTGGAGTGCATAGGGAACGGCACAGAAAAGTTTTAGGGGCTATAATGTCCCTGTACCTGGCATGAAGAAGCAGTTTTGCCCATAGAAGATAACCTAATAATGTTTTTAGGTTAAGACTAAATATTTTACTTTCTCCAGAAGCTGTTTAAAAAAAGGTTTTTGTTTTTACTGAGTGTGGTTAGAGAAGTGTGCTTAATCCCCTTGTGTTCAGAAACTATTAAATACTCAGGTGAGCTCAGGTGAAGCTAACCAGATTGGTACACACAATGATTTGAGCAAAGGATCCTGTCCTTTCAAACTTCCTGTATTCTTCATGCTCAGGTTTGAGCTTCATATGAGAACATTAGTGCCTTTCATAAAAAAAATTTCACAATAAGGAACACAGAACAAAATTCAGTTTCCATCTAAACCAAGAAAGTCCCAAGTCTAGGAAAACAAGAGTACCTCAATCCTGACCATTGGACAATACAGAGCCACTTTTCCGTCAGGACAGTAAATTTGTCTCTGCTTCACTAGACAGTCCTGTCCTGCTGAAGGGGAAGTGAGGCTATATTGTCCAAGGAGCTGGATTGAACTACTTCACTAGAATCAACAGTGAAGCATACGTTCACTGCAAAAAAGCTACCTCCAATTCTAGTGCCTTCCTTTCCTCTCTTCTAACTGTAGATATGATAGGCTCTGAGCAGCTGAAATCACCGACGTTGCTTATCTTATTTCTTGCTAACGCCTGTCTCCTGAACACTAATTTTCAAAACAAATATGAATGCTATAACACCAATGTATACGAATATAAGGTGGTCAACTGCTTTGAAAAATGTTGAAAAAGCATTTTAGATTAAAGTTTTATAAGAACAGGTAAGCAGCTGATTAGTCAGTATTATATAATCCTGATTCTTCAGAGAGCATATACAGTTCTGCCTGGCAAGGGTAAAAGCAAATAGCATTTAGCATCCGTTCTAGTATACCTGAGGGATTCTTATAAACATGAGAGGATTTGCTTGCAGAGTTTTAAGGTGAAGGAAATAATCCAAGTGTACAACCTTAATATAAGTTACTTCATCAAATATTGCTTAGTGCTTTGACTAGATATCACTCAAACAGTTGCTTCTATAAAACTGGAAGCCAAGTAGCGCTGGAAAATAGTCCCTAGTTCCTGAATCTCAACAACCACTACCAAAAAAAAAAAAAAAAATGCCCTGTGATTTCCAGAGTTGAACTTTTCATAAATGTCACATAGGTTTTAAGATTGCACCACAATAAAATACGGTCTGTATTGAGAAATCATCTCCCTCCACCAGAGATTATCAGCATAGCTGTCTGTATGAACTAGGACTTTATCTGGTATGTTTTTTCCTACTATTGCAACAGGCATCCCGGGCCCAAATCCTAGATAAAGCCACAGAGTACATCCAGTACATGCGCCGGAAAAACCACACACACCAGCAGGACATTGATGATCTAAAGCGCCAGAATGCACTTCTGGAGCAGCAGGGTGAGTAGCTCTCAGATGTTCTCCAAGGCACATTATCTAGAAGGGAAATCCTCACAGACCCCCCCCCCTTTGTACTTTTCTCTGCAAATAGTCTGGTGATCAGGGCCTAGTGGAAGACATGAGAGTTCTCTGGCTACTTCTGAGTATAGCTGTAGTTGGAGTGGGTCAAGAATTTTAGGTGGTGGCAATGTATCCATTTGTATCCACTCATGGAAAGAGCCCAAAACCCTGGAGTATGGGCGGGGGGGGCATCCTCCTTATCTAAAATTCAGTACTTATTGCTAGCATGGTGATTATAGTTAAGCCACCCAATTGGCCACTGTAAGTGAGCGGCATGTCCTCATTTTTAAGGCACACAGATTCAGTTGGGGCATTTTCAGGTAGTCTTAATTGCCTCATGCCCAGTGAGTCTGGTACTGGCTTCCTAAAACTGCCCATGTTTTAGATAAAGGTCTGAAGTGGGGAGGCTTGCAAACATGTATAGTTTCTCCTTATGAGTTGATAACCCAAGGGCAAATTTTTCTAGCTCATGAAAAAACTATACACAGCCTCCAGGCTTCCACCTTTTAGAACTCCAAACATACACATTTTGTAGGGTTAGGGGAAGAATATGCTGTCCTCTGTGTATGAAGGGAAGTGCTTGGATGGAGCAAGAGTACTGCTTAAGAGCTCAAATTACCAAGTTGAATATTTATGCCATGTTAAAGCACAGTATTAAGTAACTGCTCATCCAAGAGTGGGTATTGGTTGCCACCAGGCAACCATCTGACTAACATATATTGCAGTCGTGTGTGTGTGCACTGGTTCACATCAAGGAGTAGTCCTTGTGTAGGGAAATCCCAGTTCACATTAGGAGGGTAAACCCTGATCTCTGTAGCAAACAAGATGGAGTCCTAAACAGGGCTGTATAATTACCTTTACCACAAAGAACTGCCCATTTGGAAGTGCCTGCAGTTATAACAGGTGGCCAGTGGAAAGGCCATTGCTGTTTTTGTTAGGATAGCCCCTGACTGCTATGGAATGTGGACAAGTCTCACTCAGTTCTCTCCTTGCTAACAATTGACATAATGAAAAGCTAATATGCCCTTTAATACAATGGCATTTCTGACTTCGTGGAATGTTTAGCAATCTGATGTATCAATCTTAAATAGTGCTGATCAGATAACCTTAACTAATGAATAAGTACATGCAGAAGGGGAAGATCCTTTAGGCATTGTCACTCTACACCTGGTTCTGAAGTAGTCTCCCATCCAGTCATCCTACATGACACAGCACACTACATTCTACAAGCACGCTTATGTAGGTCCTTTTTTCTGCCTCTCTGTGCAAGGCAGCTTTTCTGTGCCTGAATCTGTCCACTTTAGCCATTTTACTGGCTGGCACCAAGGTTGTCTAGATGCAGTTCTGGACCCTGGGGAAGAGGGCAAATTTCACTCTCTGGGCCTCTAGGGAGCATGGTATTTTCTGTTTCCTCCTGGCTGCAGAACTACACTAGGCAGTACTTGCTCTCTTCTGGCCACTAAAGGTCAGGGGAGCCTTTAAAACAGTAGGGTGTTGGAAGAGGCATTGATCGAGACATACTTGGGGAATCACAGGTTATAGAAGTGTGTGTCACCAGCAAGACTCTGACCTGTGAGTCTGAGATGGTGACTTAGTGGTATTAGCAAAACACTTGGGTTTTGTTCAGCAATTAACCTCTAAATCAGTGGTTCTCAACCTGTGGGTCCCCAGATGTTTGTGGACTTCAGCTCCCAGAAGCCCCAGCCACTATGGTCAATGCTCAGGGCTTCTGGGAGGTGAAGTCCACAAACATCTGGGGACCCACAGGTTGAGAACCACTGCTCTAAATGAATGACAGGCTAACTGGCTAGTGTCCACTTTCTGCTACTGCCAGTAATGTGTTTTGCAGATTGTTGTTGTTATTTTCATGCTCCCAAGAGCATCATAGTGTCATAACACACTTTGTCCTAAATCTTTTAGTCCTGACTAGAGTAGTCCTATGAAATCCGTTAGATTTAAGTATGTGCTGACTCACCAGTCAAAATTGACTGAATGAGTCTACTCTCGTTGAGACTAACCGACAGGATGCCAGTCTCTAAAATGCAGGGGGAAATCCATTCAGTTGTGGGCCTCCTATATCAGTGAGTCCTGGCATACCTAGAGTATCCCAGTCTTTTTGGATTCATTTCTATTCTGGGTCTTAATGTTCGAGATAGCAATCTTAGCCTGTACAGCTGGAATAATTTCCAAAAGGGCAATCTTGTTAAGTCTGTTACAACAAAAACCAAAAAAAGCTTTGTGGCACTTTGTAGATGGGATGGTCAACTGAAGTGAGGGCAGGAATTAATTTTTCATTCTGCATCACTGCATTTTTGACTGTGTAACATTTCAGGATTGTCCTTTAAGTATTTTTTTAATCTTTTAATTTTTTTTTATAAGTTTGGGGCATTTTCAGTACATACTTAGCTTCCAGGGAGTATTTTTGCAAGACTTTAAGGGTGATTTTTCTATGAAAAAAATTGATTGGGCTGAGTCCAGGGGCTTTGGAGAACCCTGAGGGGATTTGGAGTTTGTAGGCGGTCTGTAGCTTACTCTTTCACCACTCCTATTATAGACTAAATAACCAATTTGTTAGCACATAAACTTCTGAGAAATGGTAAAAATTCACAAAATTGATTATTTTTATTGACTGACATTGGCTTGAGTTCTGTTACGGACATCTGCATGTGTATGGTTCCCTTATATACACAGATGCCCTTTTTGGCAGGGATTGGTATTCCTTCCTCCCTGTGTATTGCCCAAAACTCACCCCCCAGCCTGCTGACAAACTCCTGATCCCACACTTCACAGCAGGCAGGCAGGCTTGGAAAAGCATCTTGCTATACCTTTCACAGCCAGACAGGAAATGCTGATAACCATACTGAAGTCCACTGGAGTCCTGTAGGAGGTGTCTGTGCTGCTGAGATCACTACGCGTCAGGTTGGGAGGAGGGGATGTAGCCAGACACTCCTCTCAGCCGGTCTGCTCATTGCAAAGCGTGGAATGGCCATGCAGGATGGTGTCAGAGGTTTACCAGTAAGTCAGGGACAGTTATGCAGCATAGGTCTGCACACGGATATTTATACTGCACTGAGGGAATGTTGATCTGAGGTCATTATCATCTCTTTAAAAAAATATATTCTACCTTAGCTGTATTAAAAATCATTTTCTGAAATCCTTTTGGTTCAGAAGTGATGTATAAATATAACATCAATAAATAAAATCCTGTAAGCTAAGTGCAAGTGTGCAAACATGCCCTGTGTCAGTGACATTATGGGTCACATCTGCCTTTCTCTGTCTGTTTCCATCTTCTTGGTCTTGCGTTTTAGTTCGTGCACTGGAGAAGGCAAGGTCAAGTGCTCAGCTGCAGGCCAACTATTCCTCTTCAGACAACAGCCTCTACACCAACCCCAAGGGCAGCACCATCTCCGCCTTTGATGGCGGCTCTGACTCCAGTTCGGAATCTGAGCTGGAAGAGCCCCAGAGCCGGAAGAAGCTTCGTATGGAGGCCAGCTAGAAGAGGCCTCACTTCCCGCTGCCATTAGACACTTGCTGGCTGCTTAAGGACTTTCCCTTTTTTCTTTAGTAGAGGCTCTTGGACTGCAGTTTCTTCCTGTTCCTTGTCCCTTTCTGCCCCATTTTGAGTTAAACCCTGCCTATGGCTTGGCAGCTTACCTTCTGGAAGACACCAACAGCCATAATGTGGAGCAGGATGCGGAATTCTCTCATCCTGCCCCGTGGCTTCAAGTCTCTAGTGCCAGGAACTCCCAGGCTGTTTGATGAACTCCATGAGTCTGTGATTGCCTGGTCAGTTTGGGGACAGTGACGTCTCCATTCTTTCACCAGAGCCACACCAGCCTCTCTGTCACATTTAACAAAACATTTCTATTTATAACAAAGCCAGACAGCCCCTGATGAATCTTGGTGGGGTGGAAAAGGGCACACAGATACCTGTCTGCATGTCTCTTCTTGTTTGGACTGACAGTGCAGAATTCAGGGTGAGGCGGGGAGATGGATTTCCTTTTGTACTTCGACACATGAGTAATTGGTATTTATTTCCTCCTATGGAAACTCAATCTGGTCAGATTCCTCCTCCTGCTGCGGACATTAGTGATGTGAAGCTACAGATTCATCCCCATGATCAATTCTTCCCTCTTTGAATTTCTCAAAAATAGAGCCAGCTTTTTTAATGTAAATACACCACAAGCTTTGTTACTTGGTACTAATAACTGCATCAAAGCGTGGCCTCTGCCCTCTGGCAACTGGGCCAGTTACCCATGTGAGTCCTAGGGACACAGGCTAAGAGTGAGCAAAGGTCTCTGTATGTATGTGCGCATGTGCACGCGCATGTGCATGGGCGTGCATATGCATGTGTGGGTGTATATGTATGACCTTATATTTTTGTCTTCTTTTCACTGTTGTTTGTGATGTTTTCTGAATTTAGTGTATACAAATGTAGCTTGGTCTCTGTCCAGGTGTGAGTCTATTCCAAGGAACTGAAGTATGTTGTACATACTGCCCAAGAATTGTCTTGCAAGTTAAGGCTTCCCTTTACTATAAGACTATAAATAAAAAAAATATTTTATCCTTCTGAGTGGTACTAGTGTCTTTGTGGGAGAACAATTGGGGGAATTTGCTTAATAGTTAACACTTGTGCTTTCTATCAGTTTTGGTGGATAAAATGTTAAGAACTCAGATCTCAAAGCAAGAGATACAGTGGATGTTTGGGGAAGGAGACTTTTGGTTCTTGTTGCGTGGCTATACATTATTTAAGAGATTTGTATTCCAGTTTTGACTAGAGTCCTTAAAAAGCAGCTCTCAGAACTTGAGTGCCCTAGCTGTATAAATAAACATAAATGCTTCAACAATTTTCTAGAAAGTTATTTAATTCCTATCTTGCCCTTGTCCTGGTACAGAGCCTAGTTCAGCTAAACTGGGAACTGCTGCCTAATGGTGCAAAGAAGCATTTTCTCCAGTGGACTCATTCCCATCTCTATCCAGCAAACTTGTCTCTGATGCTGGATAGGTCTGTTTTTATTCGTGCCTGGCTTTCAGACATATATTGTGGGCTGGTGCAGGGTCATGATTCCATGTATTGGCAAGAAAGATCTTATAACGCTCATGAATTTCAGGGACTTTCTGTTTTTTTGCAGGCTTAGTTTGAATTGTTGAGTGTAGACTAGTTTAGTGCATTGAGAGGAGTTACTTTTCTTTACGTACACAGATGCTTTAATATCAGTATGGGCTTATGAGGGATTTAGTGGCTTAAGTATTGGGGCTAAAGGCTCCTTCCACATGCATCCAAAAAGAAATTTTGTTGTTGTCCTCTTTGATGACACTCATGGAAGAATGGGCCTGAGTGTGTAGACGATGCTGAAACTTTGCCCTATTCCCAAGAAAGCTGTGTGAGAAATATAGCCTGAACTATATCTCTCACATTCTGAACTAAATTCAAAGGTTGACTCTGGTCAGTAATAATATGAAGCAGTAGGTAATACGGGGTGGCAGGAAACTTAAAACCCATTCGATGTATAAACAGTAAGGAGACTTTTAGCACCATGAACATGACTACTGTTCTGACTTCAAGTCAAAGCTTTCTGTCTGTTAAAAAAGAGCCAGCAGCCAATCCTTCAGCTAGATCACAGCTCACTTCCTCAATCGTGCTTTTGGAAGAGGCTGCAGACATCTTACGTTTTTGAAACAGTTTTTCCCCCTGTTGTTGCTCTTTATGCTTCTTGCCACATTACCCCTTTGGTAACGGTTACGTAGCACTTTCTAGTAAATCCTGTTTCGTTATTGCCGGGACACAACATTTGGCTGTTCTGATCTTAACACTATTGGAAGCAGGATCACACTTTTCTAGAAGCGGAGATATTAGCAGCAGCTTTGCCAGAAGCTGAGATATTAACAGACAGGTAGAACTTGTTGCCCTGGATCAGAACAGAAAGAGCCAAAGCTCATATTTGTTGCACTAAAGTGACATGCTGTTGCAGAGGTATTATTGCATCAAATGTAATAGGCCATCTAAAGGAAGAACTCCAGCAAGTACACATTTTCTGGTACGGCAAAAG
This sequence comes from Iguana delicatissima, assembly GCA_948472985.1. NCBI lineage: Eukaryota > Metazoa > Chordata > Lepidosauria > Squamata > Iguanidae > Iguana > Iguana delicatissima. The sequence goes on along the minus strand of CAOKZL010000846.1, from coordinate 318,480 downwards.
AAGTGACTTCTCAAGTGCTTCCAGTGGTTAGAAGCTTGCATCTTGTGTTGTTCCCATAGCTAAATGAATTTGACTTAACTGCTTTGCAAATTGGGAGTTTGGTCCTCCAGATGTTTTGGACTTCCAACTTGCAGAAGTCTTACCCAGCATGGCCAGTAGTCAGGAATTCTTGGAGTTGAAGCCCCAAATTAAAGTTTGTGAAACCCTGCTGTAAGGCCACTGACTATCTTCCCTGGAAGAGCATCTGTCTTTTCTTCTCCTCAAAGGGCATACTGTATTTGTATTAGTTCATTTATAGTGCACTGGAAGGGATGAAATTTGCTTTCTCCTGTCTGTTGACATAATAAAAGTTTTTTTCAGAGATCCTGAGGCAATGGAAAGAATGGGGATTGCTCATGAATCAAGGAAGAAACCAGAGTTTCCACATTTTGTTCTGCACACGTTTGCTCCTTTCTATGTTATTTTTTTATTGCTATCTCCTGAAGTCTCACTAATTTCAGTGTGCCCTCCATATATGCAGGGGTTCCATTCCAGGAACCTTCATGTAAAACAAAAACACAAGTGTTATGCCCCATTGTAGTTAATGGTTGTAGTATGTGCGCCTTCACACCTGTGCACGCATTGCATCCATTGACTATAATGGGAGAGACACTTCACACAAACTTGGCGTTTATGTGCACAGAAGTCACATCAGACGAGAGTGCACTGTAACGTTTATCTTTCCAGTCATTATTTGGCAACAATAGTAAACACACAAAAATAATAATGAAAGAAAATGTAAGATTCTTAATTCTGTACTTATACACCTAACTGAGAACTAAGGTCTCTGGAGAGGCCCTTGTCTATCCTACCAGGGTTCCACTGTGTGGATATGGGAGAAGGCCTTCCATGCTGTGGCACCCTGGTTGTGCAATGCACTCCCCTTGCATGTCCAGTCGGTGCCAGCGCTGGCTTCTTGCTGATGACAGGTTAAAACACAGCCTTTTCTTAAGGTCTTTGGACACTGAGATTTTTCCTAAATTAAATGTTTGAGTTGTGTAAATTGTTCAGTCATTTTTAGACAGTTAAATGATTCCTCACTGTTTTAAGTAGATTCTTTCTCTACAGTGCTGTGAGATCCTTGTTTTTGGGTGGGATGTAAACCACTTTAATAAATTCACTGATAAAGATTAAGATTGTCAGTTCTGTTGTAGGAATGTAAATAATAAATCCATCCTTAACTGGTGATCTAAGTCAGCGTAACATGGGTAGTAAAAAGGCTACAGAACATTATGTAATCTTAATAATGTGTCCCTGTTGCTTCAGAGCAGGGGTCAGTGAGCTTCAGTCCCACACTGGTGTTATTTCCCCATCCTTAGAAATTTCTATTGTCTATGATTGTGTCTGTCACGCCCTGCCTTCAGAGCATGGACTCTGCGTCAGAGTCTGGAACAGGACATGCCAGAGGCTGAAGCGGGAGGCATGCCAGGACCTGCTGTAGAGGAAGAGGTTACAGAGCCACAAACAGAACAGGGGGCAGTGTCAGCTCCAGCAGAGAGTCCTGCCTCTTCACACATAGAAGAGCACTTACCTGTACCCAGCTTTGCAGAGCACAAGCAGCAAAGAGAAAGCCAGCATCGCTCTCCCAGAATTTATAACTGGCAACAAGCCACAGCTGTGCCAGGCTTCAGACCTATTTAGCTGCCCAGGGGTTGTCACAGCTCAGCTGACCTTCTACCCTCCTGGATACGTTGCTGAATACGCTGATTGACCTTGGATACTCTCTTGCCTTGGAACCCTGTTGGACTTTATTTATGACCCTGTGCTTACTGCCTGGGAGCAAGTAACCGGCTGAGAGCTATTCTGTTTGTTTGTTTGAATTGTCAGCTGTACAGTTTGTAGCAGTTAAGACCTGAATCCAGTGATGCTTAACAGGTATTGTTTATCATCATCTTTGCCAGGGTAGGAGTGATGTAGCCTTCTAAATGTTGCTGGCCTGCAACTCCCAGCAACCATAGCTGGTATAGCCAATGCTGAGAGTTTCAGTCCAACATCTGGTGGGCTGAATGTGTCATGTCCAGGGCAGAGCAGACAATTAATCACCAAACAGCAGAGCGGGGTTTACTCACAAGGCAAGAGCAGGAAAATGTCCAAACAGAGTTTAGGTTCCGAAGCAAACAAAATCCAAAGGGCAAATCCAAGTCACAGTCAAACAGGCAGAGGTTCAAGGTGATCCAGATGCAAAAGAACATGGCACAGGGCTTCACGACCAGAGAGATCCGTTGCTGACCCTGAAAGGAAAGGGCCAGCTGAAAGCCTTTTATCTTACTGATGCTGTTGCCACAGGTGTTCCTTCATTAGGGCTCATTTGTTACTTAAAACGCACTGACCAGCACAGTCCCTCCTTCTGATGTCTTCTCTCCTGCACAGTAAGCATCTGTGTTGTCTCATCTTCTATTTGTTCCCCTTGCTCAGCTCCCTGCTGTTGTTTGTTATCTTCTGAGCAAGCTTCTTGGGAAACTTCTGCTTCTGGGGAAACTTCTGCCTTGGATTCAGAATCCTCCTCCTCACTGCCAGGGTCTCCAAGGCAGGACATGACAGAATGATTATTGTAATCATTCTGTAATTGGAGCATTATTTACATGATTCAAAGCAGTGGTCAGCACCCCACTAGAAACCTGTCAATTGCTAACAAGTGGACTAGTATCTGTCTGCTCACTTATTAGACATGCAACTGCTAATGGTGGTTGACTCTACAAGCTAGGCTTGTACCATCATCCCTCCACATTCGCTAGGGTTAGGGGCACAGAACCCCAGTGAAACTGAAAAAAACCATGAATAACTCTAGGCCTTTTCAAACCACATTTAACACACAAAAAAGTATTATCGCCATATTCAACCCACCCTGGATTCCTTTGAGGCATCAGGGTTCCTTCACAAGGCAGGTGGGGCTTACTGTCACCTCTACTGCTGCCCTACACTATTTTTAATAGGGACTTACAAGCCTCATTTGCAGTTTCTCAGTTTCACGGGGCTTGCAATCTCTATTAAAAATAGTGTAGGGCAGCAGAGATGATTGCAAATAATTTGTGAATAATCAAATCCACAAAGGTGAAACCTGCAAATGTGGAGGGCTGACTATACAGTGTGAAAAAGCTGGAAGCCTCTTGGGAACTTAGACTGGTGTTAAGTGCCATAATGCAAGATGCTGGTCTTTCTTCACAGTTGCACAAGCCCTATGATACACTTTCACAAGACCAGGAATCCTGCCTAAGAAGTGTTGGTAGTGGTTACGGAGTTGGAATGACCTACACAATGAGAAAACACATACCAATATTGCCCACTGCATGACTGGTGCTGCAAAGGTGCCTGTAAGTTGTGCCTGTAGCTATGCAGCTACAGGTGCTTGTAGCTCTGCAGAAGGGAAGATTTTGGTAGTTGTTACTTTTCATGCAGGGCAGAAAATATCTCCACGTGATTACTGTATTTGTCCTCCATTATATCTTGTCATAACCCTACATTGTCTCAGTTGTGATCCTTAGGAAGGATGCCTTCTTCGAATGGTTCATTGGAGTGAGAAAACAGGCACTTCTTGGTACCACTTCATCAAATTGTGGACAGAAGATTAAAGCTCGTGGCTAAGCAAATGGATGCCACCAGGAAATGGCACAGGTTTTTCAAGAATTGAAGCTCTTTGTGACCCTATATTTCTTTATCACATTTCTTTCCTTGGGATTGCAGCACTCAATCACAGCCTTGCATGCATGGGAAGGAGATGACATGCTCCATGATGTTCAGTTTTGGGATATGAGCAGGTTTTGTGAAAAACCATAGTGCTTGGCTTGTCAGTGCACTTCTAAAACCACAGGTCTTCCTTCAGGAGAGCAGGCCCCCACTCTGGTATATGGAGTGTTGAAACAATCATAGGCAGGAAGAGTAATCTAGGAAGCATTTCCTCTCTCATTGGCAGAGGGAAATCAGCATTCTGGTAAAAGAATCAGAACAGCACTGAAACATCAGCCTTAATCTCCAACAACCTGAAGCTTTCTACAGGCAAATCTATCTCTCAAGTTGCTCTCAAGCCAGCCAGAATTATTATTATTAAATAATAATATAGCATTCTACACATTTTAATTTTGCTGTTATTATTATTAATAATAATATTAATATTATTAAACATTAATATTAATAATATTAAACACTAATAATAATAATATCAAAATTAAAATGTGTAGAATGCTAGGCTCTGAAAAGGCAGCTGACTGACTAAACAACTCCAGATAGTGTAGGAGGCAATTTTATTTTAAGTTCTCCTCTTATGATGCAAAGACCCTGGCCCCCTGCTTAATTTTAAAGTCTTATATAATCAATCAGATCACACTTTGATCTACTCTCCTCCTGCCAGCCTGCTAGTTAGCAACAAGGGTATGTGCATGGATTAAGGAGGCCACCCTGACAGATTTCTCCAAGGGTATGTGTCCCCCGCCCTGTAAAAAATGTATGGCAACCATTCAGAGATGTGAAATACCTGTGGTGAACTGCTCCAGAAGCAAAACTGGGAATTATTACTTTTTGGTGCTACAATTCCCGGAGTCCCCTAGGCAGCATGGCTAGAAAAGGAGCTTTACCCAGCACTGTCCAAAGGAGCATGCTGCAGTAGGGAAACTAAAGATAAATCTCAAGTCTGCATCACACTTGATGTTGTTGACCTTGTAAACCAAGTTGCCTGTATTATATTCAGCCTCACTGTTGTGCACCTTCAAGTTGTTTTTGACTTATGATGACCCTATCACGATGAGGTTTTCCAGGGACTGAAGAGTTTGTGACTTGCCCACAGTCACCTGATGGATTTTCCATGGGTGAGCAGGGAATCAAATCCTGGGCTCCAGGGTTGTGGTCCAATGCTCAAACCACTACACCATGCTAGTTCTCGTTTTCAGTCTCATGCTCTCTAAAATTCTCCAGGCATCTTGACAATTCAAACTTCCTATGCTGTTCTATAATGAAAGATGTCAATTCTTGGTAGTCATCCTTAGTGGCTGTTTTATACAGAGCACACATTTGCCAAATATGCATAAACATCTCCCTGAAAATGTTTCTCCCACAAGTCCCAAGAAGATAAGTCTGCTCTGTTTGCAGCCCCACCTGCTGAACAGCCTTTTCACTGCTGTGTAGGAGGCTCTATTGCTATTCAGAATCTTGCCTACGCAGCAACTGAACCAGTCCTGACAATATGGAAGCAACTTCCAGATTTCATTCCTAGTAGCCTGCAGAGTTTAAAGATCATAAGATTTACTCAGGAGGTTATGATCTCTCCCTGGAGAAGAGGGATTCTGTTAATTTGTGCTGGCTTTCAGGCAGATGGAAATTCTGCACTTCATAAATGATACAAATCATGGAAATTTGCACATACTTGTCTGTTATAACTTTCTGTTTTGGCTAAAGAGCAGAACACATGGTGCTGAAGTTCCAAACCCACCTGTCACAGACAAATGCCTGCCAGTCTCTTGGGGGACTCACCACCTTCTGAAGGTTTCACAAGCATTGCCCAGCCATTTTTCAAACCCCTGCTTGTACTCATAAGGCCTAGAAACTTAAATTTAGATATTTTTAAAAGCCAGTGTTCTCAAGACAGCTTCTGTTTCTAGTACCAAGATCTGCAGATTGTTTTTTGTCTGTTTGGAACTGAGAGTACATACACAGCTTGACTTTTAGTTTTGAAAGCTCTCGGAAATCTGAGCTAGCATTTCAATTTTCCAGTTAGCCATTCCAGTTTATTAAATGAATTGGGCAGTACACAATGTCACATTTAACTACTGGAGAAGAGGAATCCAGCAGAAGGAGCAGGGGGTAGTTTCCCCTTCCTAATGCAGCCCACTTGCTTTGGAGGATTAAGAAACCCACCAACCCACCCCAAGATGGTTTTCAAATGGCTCCAGGGCTGCAGGAAGGATGGAAGAAAATTCTCTTGTGCTAGTAGCTGCGTATTAGCACAATGTTGGATTTCGGTCTTTTCTCCCAAGTCACCCTTATCAAGATTGTTTTGTGCTCAAGGACTGACAGTGATTTCAGAAGACTGATCTTCATTGTGAAAAGCACTTGCTTTAAACTTGTTCTTGCTCTCTTTCTCATTCATCCTGTACATTTGCAAATGACTTGTACAAAATCTGTACGTTTGTAAATGAACGAGCAGTTATAAAGTCACTGTCTATCCTTTAAAAATTGTACATGATTAATAGCAATCGCATGTGTATTTCTATACCACTTATCAGCTAAGCGGTTTAGTGTGTTAGCTGATTGCCCCCAACAAGCTGGGTACTCATTTTACTGACCTGCAGAAGGATGGAAGGCTGAGTCAACCTGGAGCCCGGCAGGATCAAACTCACAATCTTGTGGCTGCAGTACCAGCATTTAGGAACAAGTGCTTGATCCCTATATGTCCACTCAAGCACAACTGTCTGATAAATGATGCACAGAAAATTGCTATGAACACCTCACCTAGAAATGAAGTTAGATGGAAAAGGCCAATCCGAGCCTGAGTTTCTGCCAGATAGAAGCTAGTTCTCTCACACAGTCTAGGATCAGTGTAGGACTGTTTCGGATAGCACAAGACCAGACTGTAGCATAGTCTACGCTGCCTTGATGTGCAAGAAAGAGAAGAAGGTAGCAGCTGTGAACTGAGCACTACTAGTGTGAGGAAACCCCACAGGAAAAAAAGTGTGGAACAATGACCAGGGCATTCCCACAGCCTGCATGCCATTCATAGCCATGGTAATAGTAGAAGTAGACACCAGCACTGCAGGTATACCTCTCAAAGTCACCTTTGTGCAGTGGCGGAACTTGGACTGTGTGAAGGAAGGGCGGGGGGCCTATGGCACGAAGGGCATGGCCACTGTGCGTGGGGTTGTAGCCTCGGTGAGCGGGGCATGGCCAGGGTACATGGGCGCATGGCTACAGGCTGGATACCCCAAAAACATTACTGCCTGGGGCAAATCGCCTCCCCACTCCCATGTCCCTATGCGACTGCCTCTGTGCAGATTCTCTTACTGCCTATGATAGAAGAACAATACCACTTCAGCAACTGTAGTTCTTTCCAAGATCAGCAGAAAACCTAGAAATGGCAAATCCCAGAACAGTATTAACTTCACTGCAATCCTGAGAGAAAGGCAGACATTGAGATGGAGGAACCATTTCTCTTTCTCCCATGTGGTCTTGTGCCTCATGTGACCCCTGCATCTCTGTTGAACATTTATGACTTATTAAAGAAATTCTTATTTTCCTTCCACTTGCTTTTAGTGGGAGGCAGGGTCTGGAAAATGGTTGTTCTCAATCCTGTGAGTTCACAGCCTCTCCTAGCAACATCTCTTACTGATGGTCTCTGATCCTGGGATTTCCAGCTCCAGAGAAACACTAGTTATGGATCTGTCCACAAATGTAGGCTGCCCTTTGCCCACTCTAGCTCCAAGGTAAGACTATTTGCTCTTCTACTCCATTCTTCTGAAGAGTGCTCATGAGCAGGCCTGCTCAGTTGGAGTAGAACCATTGTGTGCTTTCAAACTGCTTTTCAAAAGCAAGTGCTTAAGGTCTCAAGAGAACAAGATAGTGGCTGGGAGCTCCATCAAGATCCAAAGGCTTCTTTTGCAGTTCTGGTTCCTGCTTTTGCACAAAACCATAAGAATGTGCAAGCATGTTCCTGGGTGAATTTTCCATTGTAGTTTAATTTTTTCAGAAACTGTTTCCCTTAAAAACCAAACAGAACCCTAACTACATGTTCAGGAAAAGCAAAGTACAGTCTACACTAGCTCCATTTCACTCAGAAGGCATGTAAGGGAATCAGCTGAGTCTGAGGCAGGCATCTGTGGCAGAGGTTAATCTCCATTCCCACAGAGGGCCACATATGTGCATTTTCAGGTCAGAATTTGCCTGAAGTCTCCCTTCAGTTTGCCCTTCTGTGTTAATCAACTGGTTTCCAACTGATTTCTGAGCATTCAGGGGAGTCAAGGGGGTTAACTGCCCAATACTACTCCAAGTAGCATTTACTGGATGATCTTCTACCCAGAATTTTAATTTAGGGAATCTGAGGACAGCAAAATAGGGTCTGGAGGCTGCATTTAGCCCATGGGATGCTGCTTCCCCAACCCATCAATAAGGGAACGCCCTTGTTATGAGGCAGGAATCTTTTCATTTCCCTTTTCAAACAGGTATGGACTATTCAATTATGCGCACCCCCACCAGTGCCACAAAGTGGTATGAGGTCCTAGAAACACAAAAATGTGGTTCTGTCTTCATGTGTAGATGAGCACTTACAACATAATTAGATGAAAGGCAGTTTTATGAACAGTCACCACTGGACAGGCAATTAAGAAAAGAATTAGTATTTTTAAATAAAATGCATAAACATCATTACATAATTGTCAGTCCCACCCCTGGACAAGCTAGTACCATTTGCAAGAAAAAGAATTTTGCACAGATTTTTTTTCCACCTGCCTTATTTTGCTGAAGGCAGAAAGAAACTTTTCGGCACTGCTTACATACCGTAAAGAGCTGTTTGAGACTAGGCTCCAACTGAGACTCAGCTCTAGTGTAGCTATGCACACTGTTCTCACTTTGTGTGTCTTTTCACACATGTCAGTTCTGCCCATGCTTTATTTTATAAGCTGGAGTCCCATCTCTTGGCTAGCAGTACTTGGAATACCTCAGGGATTACAAATGGACAAAACAGACATTTGCCTGTAAGGGGATGGGATGAAGGCACCAGCTCATAGCCAGGCTGGTATGCAGCTGGTTAGGAAGCTGCCTTTCTAAGATGCTTAGCATAGTGCAAATGAAACAACAGAGCTGGTCTGCCAGACACAAATGGATATTAACATGCTGCACTCTTTTCAAAACCCAAAACTGCTCCTGCTTGCAAGGTGCACAGCCTTCCTTCATGAGTGAGCAATCCCCATGTCCAAGCATATACTGCCGCCACCACTGCTACACAAGCAGTCTGCTAGTAGGTATGGAAAACTGCGAGGTTTTTGGTATGGCTAGCAGAACTCTCTTGAAAGACACACACAAGAATGTTGAGCCCAGTTGGGGGGGGAGAAACCAAAGTTAGCTCCATGGCTGGGCCTCACAATGACCAAGAAACCTTCCAGCGCCCATGGGCTGAACAGCAGGACAAGAGCCTGCACAAGGTCTACCAAGGCAGCATCCCCTCTCAGTTAGCAGCAGTTCCCTCCTTTGGACTCGGAACAGGCATCTTCAAGAAATGCATCACCGCTTGCACCACTTTGTCAGGGGAGATGTTGTAGACAGGATGTGTAGGCTGCTGTTTAGGAGAGAACAAAGCAGACATTAAAGTTGCAACAGTACCTGTTCTCCCCAATAATGTAGTAACAGAAGCCAAGAAAGTTATGTCACTCAATCCCCTCTATCCAGAACCTATATTTCACTGTTGTTAGATGGGGGATGTGCACTGATCAGCTCAACTCCTCATATCCAACATTTCTTCCAGTGAACTCAAAATGACATATGCAGCTTTCTTCCTTTTCACTTTATGTTTTCAACATAAGGGACAGGTCAAGTTGAGAGAGGGACTGGCCCAGGGTTACCTGGTCAGTTCCATGGCTAAGTGAGGATTACAACCTAGATCTCCCAAGTTCTATCCCAACTGTTAAGAATTACAGTCTTCCCCAAGTGTGCTCTTGCCACTAGCCATGCTAGTTGTTACCCATCTATTTCAAAGCTCAGCTTCTCAGAGGTCAGCATTCTCGGATAGCTGCCAAGCTTGGGCTACTCTCCCACTGTGTCAACAGTTGTTACTTATTTACCTAAGCAGGTAAGTGAGCGAATCAGCAACACTGGCACGTATCGGCAAAATTAACTGACTTGGTCTTTTCCCTCAGAATGAGGGTAATGACTTTTCCCCCTTCCGTACCATTGCTTCCTCACCAAGCCCTCTGGCCAAGTGAACACACTATGGTAGACTGGTGAGAAACACAGCCCCCAGAAACCAAGACCTTCTGTCTCTCTCTGTTAAGCTGATGTTTGGGCATTTTATAATTGGTTTCAGTTGCTGTTAGCAGTCACTAGTGGTGTATATGCACCAGAAGAGAGGAATACACATTGTGTTTTAAATAGCATGACTCTCCCAAAAAAGGGTGTTGGGCACAATGCTTTGACAAAAAAAAAAGAGGCATGCCTGGGGTCCTGTGTGGCACTGTCACAGGCATTTTGCTAGCTCAGCAAAGGAGGTTTGTAACAAATTTCTGGCATATTTTACTAATGCCATGAATCCAAATATATCCCAGACTACCAGACTAGAGATGTTTCTACCCAAATCTTTAAGAGCCAGGACTAGGAAGATATGGGGTGAAGGTAATAAGACCTACAGGCCTCTTGCTACCTGAGGAAAGCCATTGAACATGTCTCTCCTTAGTAGGGAAAGCTCTGTCTGAGAGCTCCTGTAATGGCTGTGGAAGAGAAGCAAGAAAATTCTTGCCCCAGGGAAGGCTTCAATGTCCCTCTACTACTTCATTCCCTCAGGCAGCAGCACGACTTCCTGAAAGCTGCCTGTTGCCAAGGCAAAGAGGTCATGAGTGGTGCCACTGTCAATGAGAAATGAAGTGGCAAAGAAGTGAATGAAATCAATTCACTCTTACAGGGTCATAGTTCTCAGGAGTTGGGGAAGGAGAATCTGTATTACCCACAGACTCACTCTCATTGGGATTGCCAATCTGAGAGGCAAGATTTCCGTGCAGCTCAACAATGTCCTTAAGAGCAACTGTTTAGTTTTTGCCTGTTCAAAGTGTATGGCCATAGTTCACTTCTCTTTAGGGTGGAAGGGAAGGAAGAAGAAATTCAAAACAAGATACTTGAAGAGTATTTAGCCTTTGGCCAAAAGGCTAGGCCTACAGAAGAAGGAACAGAATCCCCCTTACACACACAGACATTCTGTCTAACTCAATCTAGGCACAGCTTACCAGGCGGTTCTCCGGCACTCCTAGCACAACTTCATGGAGGAGATCTCCACTGCCGAAATGCTGTGCTATCGACAGCCCACTCAGGCAATAGCAGGTATGGTAAAAATCCCGTGACCTGGAGAAAGAAGCACGCATGAAACTGGAAGCTTGGTACTTCTAGCGTGGGCCTGCATACATGCATCCATGTACCAAGTTCTGCATTCTCTTGGAAGCAAAGGGATTTTTAAAAATGTGTATGGAAGGGACTAAAAATTAAGAAGCTAGAGAAAAACTAACTGATTGCTGTTCGAAGGACTCGTGGCCTGACAGAGCTTGGAGAAGTTATTTTTTGAACTGCAGCTCCCAGAATTTCCCAGCCAGCATGGTCAGTGGTAAGATGCATGTACCATATGGTTCCAGACAAGTGCAGAAAGGGTTTGGTACAAAAATTCAGTATCCTAAGTTTCTTAGCCCTCATTTTAACCAAGTAAGTTCTCACTTTATAGTCATATATATTTTTCAACATTTACATCCTGCCTTTCATGAGATGGGTTGGAAACAGGGACACCAAAATAGTTTTTAAGGGTGGGGGCTCAAAATTGGCAAGCAGGTTATTATTAATTTTTCCTACTTGCAGATATATTTTTACAGAACAGTGAAAATACTGAATGCACTGCATTAAAATAACAACCACCACCAACTGAAGCAGGAAACCATGAAAGCAATGACAAAACAATAAAAGAAATATTACAAAACTGAGTGAATAAAAACAACTACAATCAATATATCAAAGCAAAGGGAAAAACATGTAAGATCTATTCAGTAAATGCACAGGTGCTGATAAGGTCTCCTAACAAATCCACACACCCACCCACTACACTATTTTAGGAATAAAGACACTATGGATGGGTTGGAAAGAGATTGCACACACAGGATATAAAATTCCTCTGTCCCATCTCCTACTCCATAAGACCATCCTTGACTCAATGAAACAACTAAAGAACACAGATGATCAAGAGCGGGACAGTCTACCTACTTTTATGACTGAAATCTTCAATCAGGTCACCACAACTGCTTATCATAACGCCAGAAGACACCATCAGGCAGAAGGCAAATTACTTGTCCCATTATCATACGCTCATTCTTAAATATGAAAAATCTTAAAAGCACAATATATACATAATTCCCTCCATGTTTTCAGCATAGCATAATGTGTAGCCTTTATTCAATATATAAATATATAAACACTTGTCCTCTTACCCAGCCTGGAGTCTCTTCCTCTGTAGCTCGGTTATGCCCTTTTTCTCTCGCTGCCCTTTATGCATGGAATTGCCTTCTGGTGACCTTGCAAACTGCTCCTTCTTTTACTATTTTTAAATCTAAATTGAAAACTTTCTTGTTTTCTGAAATTTTTGGAACATTGGACTAGTTTTTATTGTTAATTAGATATTGTATTTTATTGACATTATAGTAACGTTATGTTGCACTGGTTGTAATTGTATTTACCCTTGACTTTTTTTTTCATTTTTATATCTTCGTTTTATCACGTATTTATTTATCTATGTCAATTGTTCTATTTTAATTTTGTAAAGCACCATATACATCCATGTACGTGGATGGCGCTATATAAATAAAGGATGATGATGATGACAATAATAATAATAGTAATAATATAAATTATATAAAATATAATTCATTGCTATTATGTACCTACAAGTCCACTCGAACTTAAGGCAACCCTATCATAGGGTTTTGCTTGGCAAGATTTATTCAGAGTAGGTTTCCTATTGCTTTTCTCTGAGGCTGATAAGAGTGTGATTTGCCCAAGGCCATCCAGTGGGTTCCTGCAGCTGAATAGGCATTTGAACCCTGGGGTCCCAGAGCCTTAAGCCATTTCCGCACTAGACTGTTCTAGCACTATGATTCCACTTTCAACATGCTATGGAATCCTGGGGTTTGCAGTTTTGGGAGGGGCCAGCTGGCCCCTCCCGAAACTGCAAACCCCAGGATTCCATAGCATGTTGAAAGTGGAATCATAGTGCTAGAACAGTCTAGTGCGGAAACGGCCTTAGTCCAGCACTCAAACTCCTGCATTATGCTGACTTTCAACTGTAATAGCTGTCTTCACATTCTGTGTGTGTACTCAATCACCTGGTACGCTTTTGATTAATAATTCCTGAAGGGCTCAACTACTTAGGATCCTTGGTGGTCGGACTTTGCCTCACTATTTGGGAGGAGGTTTCAACCTGCCTACCCAGCCATGCTCGTCTGCTCTTGCTCAGCTGCTCTGAGCTTCATGGCTGGGAAGTTTATATACGCAAGGCATGATGAAATCTTGGAAGCAAAAATTCTCAGTCAGATTGCTAGAAGCAGTTAAGAGTAGTTAGAAGTAGTTAAGGCTTTCATGTCCAGGAAAGTCATCTTCCCCTCCTCATTACTAGAAAAGGCAGAGCAAACTAAGTTGAAAGGGCCACATTCTATGTTGACTGAATAATCTGGATGCTTCTCTGGAGCAGAATTTATAACTTCTAGTGCAAAATACATAAAGCTCCAAGGCTGGAATCTGATGCCATTTATTCAGCTTCTATAGTCTTCTTACTACCTCTGTTGTGAAGAAGCAGGCTTGTAAATGTAATTATCATATTTTGGTTGCAGAGTCCAGACAACTAGACAAAGTTTTCCTACCTATGGCAACTTTGAGCTTTCCCAAGTTCACAAATAAATGCCCCTATCAAGACACGTCCAGCATGGGAAATTACTCACTTGCCCGGTTTGTCCAAAAGGCCCCCTGCAGGACATTGGCAGCATAGCAGGATGTATTCCTGCAGTGCCTGCTGGTCAAACATCCAATGTGTCATACTGAGGGCAGGGTCACCTGAGAAGTTAAAAACAACAGCACAACCCCAGTGACTGTTCGACAGTTCTGACAAGTGGTTGAATCAGAGAATGCCAATGCAAACCTACAGAAGTTACAGCCGAGCTTTACTGCCATGAATGTCTCTTTTCAATCTTTCTCAATTGTTTCTTAATCTTGGCCAGGAGAGAGCTGTCACTGCCTGTATCCTCCCAGCAGCCCTACCTCTCTAATCTACCAGACAAGAACTTCCTTGGTATGCTGAAAACGGTTGTGATGGCACTGAGTGGGCAGAAAGAAGCAGCAGTTCACAGAAAGAACAGGTTGAAAGGAAACGATCATGGAGAGCTCCCCTGAGCCAGCTAACCTCTAAATGCAGACAGAGGATATCATGTCACATGATTTAATTAATAACATTTAATTAATTGACTCTCCTTTGTGAATCAATATTAGACCAAAATGGGCCCATTCAGACTACCATTCCACCTCTGAGGGCCAATTTTTGGAAGTCACTGGGAGTCCTTTGTTTTGCTTTCCTTTCGAGTCAACATCCACAGGGCAACGGCATTGCCAATTCCTACATATCTGCAATCAGCATGGGGAGGTGGTGGAGCATGAGAGGAGTTGTGAATTCACACCCTACTCAACTACTGGAAGAACCCTGGCCGTTTTCAGCATGCCATAGGACCCCACTGGCTGCTCTCCCCCAAGCTGTGCTCCTATGGCAGGAGATTCCCTAGAACACCCATCCCAAAATGCTTTGCCCTGAGGATCTCTAATTTCCTACATTTGGGGCAGGCTGATTTTGTGAAGAGCAGCACCAGTGGGCCTGTGTGGCCAGTGCTGGTCTTTATGAAACCACCCTTCCCTGTGTCTTGCTCTCAGAGGGCAACAGGGGGCAAGTGGCAATTGTATGTCTTCTCTTGCCTCAGGCAGTAGGAAATCTTGGGTTACGACTGCCTCCCAACAGATTCGTTCTTTATTCTGAATCCTATGACATGTTAATTTCATTGGATGCACCTTGTTCCTCCCAAGTAGTTCAAAAGATAGCATTTACAGATGGCAGTGTACATTTGCTGGGGTTAGGGGCTTGAGATGCCTGAAAAAGTGGAAAAAACACAAATATCAAAGAGTGTGTGTGTGTATCTTTGGGAATGGGGCCGAGGCACAGTGGGAAGAGTGGGCACTCAGGGTCCAAACTAGGACAGGGAACGGAGAGCGAAAAGGAGTGGGCCAGCATGGTGGCCCTGTACTTCCCCCCCTCGCCTTTCTTTTTCCTTGGGTGTGGGAGACATTAGGAGAGGGTTCGCGGTGCTCAGAAACTGGGATATGAGCTGTCTTTAGCTGGCCAGGTAGCAGCAAGTAGAGGAGGTGGAGGATCAGAGGTGGGTTTTTAAAGGGCTTTGTGGCCTGATCAGAGGCACTGAGAGGGAAGGTTCCCTCAGAAAAGAAGTGCTTGAGGTAAAGGGGGCAGGGGTTGGAGAAACTTGCAAATAATCAAATCTGTGAATGTTAAATCTGTGAATGCAGAGGGCTCACTGTACTTGTTTCTACAAAGAAGAGAATGAGAAAGTTGCAGTTAGCACACACACCTGAAGCCTTGTGCGCATGATAGGCTTCTGTATCTGTATCCGGGGGGAGGAAGTGATAAACAGGCACAGACAGCTCACATGGGGAAGTATGGACAAGTCTGCCATGTTCAGACTCACCTTTGGCATGGAGCGCTCGATGTAAGAGAGGCAGCAAACCAGCCTGCCAGAATGAATAGCAGCCATCTACCAGCTTGTTACAACGTCCCTGAAACCCACCTTCAAAACGCATCTGGCGACTTGTAACCCAGTGCTGGCAGGGGGAGAAAATAACATTCGCTATTGCTCAGCATAGTCACAGGCATCGTTACACACTGCAGGAACACTTTGGGGAGCAAGGCACGTAAGTCTGGAGGAATATGGATCCTTAAACATATGTATAAGGAAGTTTGGGGAGCATGTATCCTTTTATGTTTAATGAGTCTACTGCAGTAAAACCTAGTGTAACCAGGTTGTCAGATAAATTTCAAAGAGATTCTCAGTAATTAAACTGAAAGGAGGGCACAAGTCAGACAAACATCAGTGAAGAAAAATTAGATTGGCAAACATGAAAGATCTGTATAAAATTTGAATTTAAGGTATTGATGGACTGGCAGAACAGCCTTATAGAAAGGATGATTTTCTCAAAAGCAGAAAAAGGAAATGAACTGACAAAGGAGTAAACAAAGATGTCATTTTCTCTTAAAGATAAACTTATACTTTCCCATTAACCTCAGAAGTTCAGCTGGATCATAATCTAGTACCCATAATCTCTCAGTGCCATAAGAAGAGCAAATAAACAAAACAAAACATTCTTATACAGTTATGGGTTGGATGAAGTTTGGTGATTGTATGAGATATAGTAAAATGAGTGCATGTATTTTTCCTGAACCAATTCGTGATTTTGTATATGCAGTGTACATGTATGACAGTTTTGGCTAGTACTAACTAAGATGGAAGTAGCTTTGGGTAGTAATAAATGAACATCAAAAACAGTTAAGAGATGTGGCTAAAAATGTGGATGGGAAGGAAATGGCCATAAAGAAGGACAGAGCAGGTCCTAGGGCAGTGGTTCTCAACCTGTGGGTCCTCAGATGTTTTTGGACTTCAGCTCCCAGAAGCCCTGAGCATTGACCATGGTGGCTGGAGCTTCTGGGAGCTGAAGTCCACAAACATCTGGGGACCCAAAGGTTGAGAACCACTGTCCTAGGGGAAATCCCATTCATGGCTTGAAGAAATTTAGTTGACTCCAAAGACATACATAAATTTTGGCACTGTGACAGTCCTAGTACAATGTGGCACTGGAATACAGAAACACTGAAGTGGAAGCATACAGAAAAGTGGCAGAAGACTGGCAAATTACGACTTACCAACAAACTTTTCAAATTCAAAACGTGTTCACTTTTCAGAATGACCAGCGCTGCAAGTCCACAGAAGGTGTATCCTCCATGGGCCTCCATGCCAGGGACACCACCAATCCCACCTTCCCAGTTCTGACATCTAATTCAAAAAAGGAAAAACACAAAAGCAAGATGTGCATTCTGGACCCCAAGATAGCAGTCCCAGATAAATATTGCTCCGTCAATAAATTCCCACCACTGGCATCTTAACATAGTGTATTCTAATAATATAATTTTATACAGACTCGTGTAGTTACTGCTCCAATCACCAACCCCAGGACTGTGTTGCAGTGATAGCTGACAGTATGGCATGCTTTGTCACTGCAATAGATAGTGGGCGCCACTACAGCTTGGTTTCTCTTCAGATCATATAACTCTTTCATCTTTTACTAAGTCACTACAGCTTGTGCCACGGCGACAGTTTCCCTCAATGGCCATTCTGTAGGGGGAGGACTGGACCAGGGATACTGACCAAGTACATCTTCCATGATCCCCTGGAGATCTCAGCAGATCTAGGTCTGCTATGGAAACTCCCCCTCTGCTCTCCAATAGCAATATAATGGCCCTGGGGGTAGTTGTCGCAGCTTCACAGTAAGAGCATGGGGGCTTCAGTCATTATGGAGGAAGGAAGGGAATATCAATCTCCACAATGATTTAAAAAACACATGTGCAAGTGTAAGGTGGAATTATGCTTGTATATTTCACTAAAAGGATGGTGGCCAAAGAATGCTTGTTTTCCAAGGTAAACCAAGAGAAAAGATTCTCCTACCTTGCTATCCATCCCGCTGTCCTTTCAAAAAGAGTTGGTGTAATAATGTTGGTTAGTGAAGCCACTGACGCAGCACAGTAGGCACTCCTGAGAGTTAAATACAAGACTCGTTAAATTCTATAGATCGTTGAAGAATGCATATTTATTGCTGTTTCAGGAATGGGCACCAATAATGAAACTATACTATCCACAACATAGCTATGACTCTAGTTACCTCACATGGGTAATACTAGGAAGTTAAGTTCTTATACACTTAGAATTGAGTTTTAAGTCTCCCCCTTGAAGAGGCACTGGCACAAAGTAATCAACTAGCAAGTTGTAAATCCATGATCAATGAGGGGGACACAATAACTGTGGGTTGTAGCCGACTAGTATCCCTCTATTAACTTGCTGATTCAGTGGAACCATCAGGGGAACAGGTGATTTTAGTGATCCACCAGCATCACTTCTCAGACTGTTCTACCCAGAAGGACATGGAATAATAAAAAATTACCTTCTCCCACTTCCATTGACAGAATATGAAGGACCAGAAGGACTGTCAGCACAGGGATACCAAATGGATCTGGCCTTTTTTTGGGGGGGGGGATACAAAAACAAATCTGGTGGAGGGAATTAGAATGGAAATTCCCCAAAAAGCTGAATTCAGATTTTACCCCAACACATCCATTTCCTCCCTTCATCAAGCTAATATACCAAAGGACCTGGATGCTTAGATTTATGTGAACAGCTGCAAAAGGCATGGCTTTTAGTGTAGTTCACTAAGCCCTAAAGACCTCTCCCTCACTCTTCCACAACATTCTTCCAAGGAAGATTCCTTGAAAACTGGGGCAACAGAGGAATCTTAAAGTTATGTGCTTCCCAGACTGTGTAAACCAAGCTTCATTTATTTGTTTTATTTCCACAGCTGAACTGACAAGATGCTGTTAAGTTTAAAAAATGGTTTTCTTTTTCAGCTTTAGAAATTGCTGCATGAAAAGAAACTCTGACCATATGTGCCATTTTCTCCACCTACAAGCATATCCCTCTGATGAGTCAGAGTCATTGCCCTTTTCTGCCAAGCCAGGAATATTTAACATCACTAACAGTGATTAGAAGCAAATTACAGCTCCACAACATTTGAAACCAGGATCTTTTCCATTCTTCTCAAGTCTAGCTATGCAATCATAGTATTAGTGCTTGCTGTCATTTCTTTGGAAATCTTTTAACAAACAAGAGCTGCTGTTTTGCATTATATTAGACAAATACTTCAGTTTTTCAAGCATACCTGACATCTACTTCTCCCCCTATGTGCATGATGAAGGAGCCATCAGGCTGTTTCAAAGAATATAGATACTCCAGAAGCTTCTCCCTAAAAACAGAGATCATCAACATTAGGGAACATTGCCCTCTGTTAGGTAAAAAATCAAATTAAGTTATCCCCCTTCCACTCCAAAAGTTGAGAGGTCTTCAGGATCACCTAGTTCAGGAACAGGCAGACTTTAAGTTGTTGACTATTTAGGTTGCTGAGTCTACAATAAAAATTAAAGTGGTTCTGTGTACCTTTTGAGCCTAAGAATTTGTTTTCAGTGCCAGAACTGAACTGAGCTCACAGCCCTTACATGAATGTCTACTACTGGCTACCCTCAAACTTTGTTCATTTCAGAAACTTTATTTGGCTGAGTAAAGCCATTCTGTTATTACCATGAGAGAAATGGACATGAGAAACCTGACATCCCACTACAGATCACCAAGAAATCTTCTGAAACATTCCAATCTGTCTTCTGCCCACCCCTGACCCAGACAAAAAGTTGTCAACACTTTTTGGGTTGAAAATCCTATAATGTGACATAAAACTCCTGCAGAATCTCAGTTTCCTTCTCCTCCCCCTCCCATCTCATCCAATAAGATGGCCGAGGAGGGTGCTTCTTACTGCATCTGACTAATGGTCCATGTACCCCAGAGCTTTTGACACTACATGGCATGGGCTCTCTAGGATCTTTGGCAGGAGTCTTCTCCTAGACCTAGTTGAAAATGGAATTTGGGTCCTTCTGAATGCCAACCAGGCACTCTGACTTACAACGTTTTGCCCTATCCAGTATTAGGCTTCTTCCCCTTTCCCTCCAAAAGTTGTTTCTACAGGGCTTCCTCACAGTGGCTGCTTGTTCCCACATTGCTGCGCTTTTAATATTAAGGCTAACTTGGACATTCTAGAATCTAGTTTCCATACCATTACCCTGCCTTACAAACCTAAATACAAACAAAATGCATAACCTTATATTTGCAGACACTCATAGACAGACACTTATTCAAAACATGCAGAACTGAAGGATCGGGGTGATTAAATGGCATTAAATGACTAAACCAAGCCATGTGCCACTCCCGGTTGAGCCCAATTTTAAAGCAGGGGGTTAATGGTCAACGTAAGAGGAGAAAATGCAGAGTCTGAGCTGAGATGGAAATAAGTAAGGTGGCTTTCCTCAACCTGGCACCCTCCAGATCTGTTGGATTACAGTTCTCATCCTCCCCAGATAATGAGGTCAACAGGCTGGTGAAAGCCACTGTGAACCATAGCAGAAAAAGGGCTGACCAAGAATAGGCCATTAAATTCTTTCTTTGTCCTCATCAGGTAGTTCATTTCATTGTCTAGCCATCTGAATACGAAGTTTTATTTCTTCTACACCTACACTAATGCACCTCCCTTTTATGTCTCCATGTGTAACCTTTTTTTATAGAAAAAAATTGTATGTGCATTTCTAAAAAATTGTATCTTGACCACAATCTGTTCATGATAGATTAAATTGTGTTCACATTTGTTTGTGTTACAGAAATACACAGAGAGATCTTTTGCAACTTGAATCTACTGCTTGTTTATCCCATGCTTTTGGTAGATCAAATACCAGAAAGGAGGAGACAAACAGCACATCATAGGCTGCATGCTGGCTACACATGAGCACAAGAGGTATTCCCATCTCTCCTTGACAGCCTCTTTGGCCCTCTTCTCTAGGCCTGGAGTGCAAGAAAAATAATGCAGACCTTGGCTTCTTCCCTTTGATTATGCATGCTAGTAAAGATACATACAAGCTGCCACCAGATGGAAAAAGGATAAAATAAAAGAGATTTCAGACACCCAATTCAGGAAAGAGAGGGCTAGCATAAATTATCTGTGAGATTTTGCCCCACACTACAATTTTATCTAAAGTTTGGAAGTTAAAACATTAAAAGAAACAATGCTGCCCATAACATTTCATTCTTCTGAGTAATGAGCAGTTGCTACTATTTTCCAAAAAGGAGTATGTAACAAGTAGCACTGGTTCATTACTCCTAAAACATTACTGAGGGGAATGATTTTCCAGGATTTGGGTCTTTTTTAATTTTTAAATGGTTTTTTATAAAAAAAATGCAAAAGTAACATTTTAGTAACATGCCTCTAATAAGCAAAGCAGTGAGCTACTACTGAGTGAAAAGCAATGGAATTAATTACATTTAAATCATCATCATTACTGAAAACTGCTTTTAAAAAGTAACTTCGAGACTCTGGTTTTACCTGTTGATCACACTGTATGCCTCTTCAGTGCCAATAATGCAGAGAGCATTGACAGCTGCGTAAGTGGGAGCAAGATGTGGGTGCTGGCCTGGACCCCCTCCAAAACCTCCACTGGGGCTCTGACAGCGACTCAGGAACTGGCACACACTAGGCATAAAGAAAAGACCAAACCAAGGTTGGTTTTAAACAAACAGAGCACACTGAGCCTTCTGTTGTTTTGGTTTTATTGCTCTTCTTCCAACCCCCACCACCCACACACACATATTCATTTTCAAAGTTGAGACACTGTTTGGGGCCTATTCAGATTTCTCTAGAAGGGTCAAAGAAAGTACACACTGAATTAAAAGACTGTAGGTGGCAAGCATTTTGCAAAGCATCACCTACAGAATTTAAATGTTTGGCACATTAAGAACTGGTGCTTGAATCTGCTTGTGTTCCTCTTCTTTCCACACAGCTTCTTTCTGTCTTGTGCCTTTTAGACTGTAAGCTCAGTATCTAAGATGTTCTGAAAAACTTTTTGGCAGTGTAAAAATGATTATTAAAAAAAAGACCTCTTTTCTGCAATGGCTACCTTCTGAAACATTAGAACTCAACTGAACTCAAGTTGAGTTCTGGCAATTCCCTTTTAAACAAGGTCTGATCTGGGCAGCCACAGAGTAGATGAAGTGGTCCAGGTGTGCTACTGGCCTTCCTCAACTAGGCAGGGCTTTTAAAAAAGACATATTCTTTCTACTAGGTAACAATATTGGATTAAAATCATGGCTTCTCCGCATGCATGAATACCAAGCGCACACATGAGAAAACGTGTCTGTGTGTACTACAGGCTGGATTTGTTTGGAGATAACATAAAGCTGTGGCATTTGGAAGTACGGACATACCTCAGCTAACAAAGCCTCTGAAAAAGAAAACCCTTTTTGCAAGCCATTTTACATCCACCCTGCTCTCATCTTTTCTTCCTTGTCCTCTGTCTAAGCTGTCTTCTTTTAGCAGCACTGGCACTGGGAGGAGGGAGAAGGAGAGCAGGAAAAACACAGATTTTCAGTGCTGGGTTGCAGCAACATGTCTGCAGTAAACAATGTAATAAACAAAGCTTGAGCTGGGAAAAAATGTGATTTTCTCCAGCTGATTCTCCTGTAACTGTGCGCGCCTGTCTATAAAAGGCAAGGTAAACAGAACCCGCCTTCAGAATGCCTTATGGAGTATATGTGAACAGCAGATCAGAGAGAAAAGGGGAAGGAAGATAAGGCTGCCTCATCAGCCAAACCAGCATGTTAAGAAAGCATAGATTTGTTTGTTCGGCCACCAAAATGGAAATCATAAAACAAGCGGAGGCTGATGAAAGAAAAAATAATCCATGGAGGCAATTCAGAATACACTCTCGAACATTCTCTTAAAGGATAAAAATATTCTCCAAACCTTCTTTGGAGGTTTTCAAACAGAGGCTGGATGGCCATGTATTGGGCATGCTTTGATGTGTGTTCCTGCATGGCAGAGGGTTAGACTGCATGGCCTCTGGAGTCTCTTCCAACTCTATGATACTTTGGTTCTGTTTTTGTTTACTTATGCTTGGCTTACCTGACCTGGTAGTTTCATTTCACATGTGCATGTTAGTTTTAGATGAAAAGTCTGCTGAAACATGTTGACCTATGAGGAGTTTTCCAACTCTTATCCCACTATTGTGGCCAAACATTTTTTGTTTTATTTTTATTTTACCCTTTAACCCACTGACCCACGGTTATTGAATATGGCTGGAAAGATGAACAAAAATGAAATTTGGATAGATGGCAATACTGTATTTCAGAATATATAATGTTTGATTTTATATCAAAAAGAAGAATAGAGTACATGGGTCAGCTGAATGAAGGTGAATGGCTAAGGAAGTGGAACAAACGAATAGAAACGATTACAAAAAGGAAGGAGTACAAAATAATAAATAATACAATTAATACAATTCTCCACATCAAAGGAAAGGAGTTTTAAATAAAAATCGACTTTGTTCCTGGGAGGAAAAGGGGGAAGGGTTACAGCAGCAATATATTTATTGGGAAAATTAATTTGTTGGTTGTGAGTGGAGCACTTATGGTTTTGTATTAGTTGCTGGAATAATTTATTTTGTACATCTATCAGTGTTAATCACTCCAAAATTAAATAAAAGAGAAAAGAAAAAACCCAAACAACCAAATTTCACCTCTTCAAAGGTGCCTGGCATCTGATAAATTTTTCATAGATGTAAAAACTTTTTCTTCAACCATAGGCTTTTAAGAATATGCCTGCGTAGCATAAGCTCTAGCAGGCTGTACTTGGAAGTACACCACTTAAGGCATAGCCCCAAAGAGAGTGTGTGTCTGCCATGCAAACCCAGTTAAGTACAGAGGGGCTTCCTACCAGGATGGTCTCCAGGTCAGGAACAGGTTATAGCTATTACATATACAAAGATGGTGTGAAAGAGTTCAGACCTGTATTGGTAAAAGAACTACTGCGACCAATTAAATCACAGTTCTTCAAGGTATAGAAACCTTTGTCTACACGCAATTTCCATGGTCTCCCCACTTGTGGTTTTTCTTCCTCATTTATTAATGTATGTCACCCTGAGAACAAATTGTTATAGGAGCACTAATAACTTCTAATAATAATCACAGTATTAATAATATATAAAAGGAAACACTTCCCCTCTTCCAGGCACTAAAGCTATGCTCTCACCACCACCATCTATGCTGATCACAAGATGCAGAGAAAGCACTACCCAAGAAGCAATATTGAGAGGTTATTGTTGGAGTGAGATGAATGAGACAATGAACTGCTGTGTTTCAAATATAAATAAACAAATAAATAAATGTATCAGGCAGGGACACTGGGAGGTTAGGTCAGAGAGTCACACAGTATGCATAGATAATGAAGACCTCTGAGATTCAATTTCTACTGTAACTTTGAAGTACAAAAGTAAAGCAGGCAATCATTTCAAGCTATGCTGGCATTGTGTGCCTTCAAGTCATTTCTGACTTACAGCAACCTAAACTGAGCCTATCACAAGGTTTTATTGGAAAGATTTGTTCAGAGGAAATTTGCCATTGCCCTTCTCTGAGGCTGAGTGGCTGTGAGTTGCCAAAGGTCACTCAGTGGGGTTCTACAGCTGAGTGAGGATTCACACCCTGGTCTCCCAGAGACCCAGTCCAACACTCGTATCACAACATCTCCCATTCAAGCTATACCTAGAACCCATTTCTCTTACCTAAATGTTGAGTTCTGGTTTTACCCCAACTGTCAAAATAGATAACCCTCCTAAGTTTTTTTTTTAAAAAAGGCAAAACAAAGAGTCATGAAAATAGAGAATTCAAAGCCTTGTCTCAAAATTCTCTTTGGCAGTGGTTCTCAACCTGTGGTCCCAGACGTTCGTGGCCTTCAGCTCCCAGAAGCCCCAGCCACTATGGCCAATGCTCAGGGCTTCTGGGAGCTGAAGTTCACAAACATCTGGGGACCCACAGGTTGAGAACCACTGCTCTTTGGTTTCTGGGCCTTCAACAGGCTGTATAATTTTTCAGTTTCTCCAAATAAAGGTATGAATGAAAAAGAATGTAAACAGAGAAAGAAATCAAGACTCATAAGGGACACATTCTGCTTCTGTTATTACAGATTATGGTGTTTTTGTAATTTTTGGGATATGCCACTATATGTTCTGCTGGAACAGAGTTCAGGGGGGAAAACAAAGCTTACTCAGAAGCTACAGACTCTGGGATGGGTTCCTCGAGCAGTTCTAGACTGTGCAGGATCCAGTAGCATAGCCATGGCCGGCTGGCATCCAGACACTGGAAAAGAATAAAACAGCAGCTGTTCAAATCCATTACTGAAACAGCTGGTAAGGCTGTATTTGTTACTGCACATCAGGAGGCACAAAGAAGTCTACATTAGGATGGTGGTTAGCTGGAACAGAATTACAGAAAGCTACACAGAAAGTCTAAAAGGAGAAAGGGCGCACATTTATGAGAGGGATTTTCACACAACTTCATCATTTGCACAGCATGAATTTAACAACGGCCAGAGGACACAACCTTTATTTCCGTGCCTCGTAAGAATAACCCTTGAGCACAAGCAAATCAGCAAACCCTGTGATATTTTTTAAAATTTCTTACAAAAATTAAAGATTTCTTGGAATCAGGAAAACCAGACAAATCAAAGCCCTGGCATCATGTTAGCCCACAACCACCTCTATGATTTGAAGCACAAAAAAACACTGACAGAAAATAAATGGAAAGAAAACAGCAAAAGCTCCTTCAGCCCACAAGAGTCATTACCTCATAGGCATCTGTCAATTGTCTCAGCCCTCTCTTCAGATAGTGGAAGTGTTTGTCCCGATGCAAAAGAAACCTGAAGGAAAGAGCAAAATTTACACAACAGATTAAAGTTTTGTAAAATAATTTGAATCATGTACAGATTCTATTAATTCAGAAACAAACAAAAATTATATCTATCTTGTATATCCACTCTAAACTTTGACTGAAAGTTCTTTCTAAGAACTACTGTGCTGGATCAAACCATCTTAGTTAGTACTCTGGCCAGCATCCAAAGAATGGCTTAGGCTCACAGAAATGCCTTGTGCTTGTCCAGATAAATTTTTAATCCCCTACAGCATCCTCTTTGATAGGCTGAACCCAAGACTTACCACAAACAACTTTGGAAAACCCTCTGTTTCCCATGAGCAATTTGTCATGCAGCACAAGAACTGATGGTGGAGAAAAGCAAGAACTAGAAATCAACATATCTATGTATAGATACAGATATATAGGACTACAGGGCAACATCCTCAATAATCAAGTGGCTGGGGACTGCTGGAGCTGTTGCCCACAAATAACTTTACAAGGATCTTGGAAAAGCAAGCCCTTTAATTCCCACACATTTGACAGCAGCCAACTTAATGTCCTCAGGAAGCTTAAGAGCAGGAGACCGTGGAGCTAGCTGTCCCATGACCCAGCAATCTGAGGAGCACTGATTAAAAACAGAGGTAGCAATCTTATTACAGCTGGAGCCACTGATAGATCATGAATGTGTCTAATCCTCCTTCAAAAGCCATCTGGGACAGCAGTCATCATACGCCGTGGTATTCAACCCTGCATGTTAGTAGTTGAGTGAATAAGCAAGTGCTTCCTGTTCTGGCCTCAACACATGTTGCATTTGGGGCTGTGTCTATCCAGACAGTCAACTCACATCCAGCCACTATGAGACAAATGAAATATGAACATTATTGTGGAATGTAATAACAGTAACTAAAAAGGGAGATGAAATAACGGTGAAATAAGTGGCAGAATAAGTGGCAAGATGAGGTTAAAAAAAAGATATAAATGGACAAGACTGTTCAGAGAGCAGAAAAAGGAGCTAAAATTGAGGTGAACAAGCCATCTAGAGAAGATCTGTAAGATGCATCCAAACACAGACAGATAGGGTCAAGCCTGATCAGTTAGTAACAGATCTACACACAAAACATTATTAATATTAATGAAAATAAACCATAACAGAAATGCCCTGAAGGAGAAGAACACTTCTGTACCTACTATCAAGCCATTTCCAATGCATCATCCTAAATTCTAACACTAGGAATAAAATACAGTCGGTCCCCCATATGCACAGGTGATACATTCCCAGACTTAATGCAGACGGGGAAAAATACAGGTAATACCAAATGCTATATTATGATTCCCAGGCTAGGCAGGGCAGGGAGGGAGGGAGGGAGCTCAGCTGACTGGCTCCTCCTTCCTTCCCGCCTTCCTTCCCCGTGAGAGCAGCCCCTCCCTGGGAGCCAAACTGCCCCATCTGAGCCATCAAGCAGTCTGCAAGGGAAAGAAAACACATAAATGCAAGGAGAGTGGAAAGCATTTTGCTTGAAGATCAGTGTTAGTGGTTCATCACAGAGTCCACACAGAAGAGAAACCACATGAATGCCAGGAATGTGGGAAACGTTTTCCTCAAAATTCACACCTTGTGAAGCATCAGAACATTCACACAGGAGAGAAACAATACAAATCCAGTGGGAGGCCTGGCTCCTCAAAGCCATGTGCCTGTCTTGACCAAGGAAGGAGTGCCCATCTCCTTCCTTTGCCAAGAGAGGCACGGGAGGCCCAGCTGCACGCTGCTGTGTGGCTCTTTTGGCTGAAGAGGGAGGGAGACTCCTTCCTTGGCCAAGAGAGGAATGGGAAGCTCAGCTATGCCTCACGGTGCACCTTTCTGAATTGGGGGAGAGGGAGAGAGAGACTCCTTTCTCAGCTGAGAGAGGCATGGGAAACCCAGCTGTGCCTTGCCACAGCCCTCTCTTGGCAAGGGAGGGAGGGAGCTTGGTGGTGGTTCTGACATAAAAAGACCTACACAGCTTGCGTCCAGAATACCTGAAAGACCGTACCTCCTAATATGAGCCTAACTGAATTTTTTGTTTATTTTTATTTGATTGTTTATGCAATTGTTTCTTAACTTTTGTATTTTCCATTGTTTTAATGGTATTTTGTTTTCACTCATATTGTGAGTCACTTTGAATCTCCTATTGGGAGAAAAGCAGTATGAAAATATATAAAAGCATGGATCCCAGTCCTAACATATCTATTATGCATTGGAATGACCAGAACTACATACTCTATTCTTCTTCTTGTTGTGTGCCTTCAAGTCATTTCTGAGTTATAGCAACCCTAAGGCAAACCTATCACAGTGTTCTCTGGAACTGAGAGTGTGTGATGCACCCAAAATCACCTAATGAGTTTCCATGGCTGAGTGGCGAATCAAACCCAGGGTCTTAGTCCAATGTTCAAAGCACTACACCACACTGGCTCAATGTGGCTCAACACCACATTAGCAGTATACAATGAATACAAGTGAATAAAAGGAACATCACAGAGGAAGCATCCATCACCTGCTCCTTCACCTGTCCTTGTTCCTCCCTGAATCTCTGGAGGATAATGGAGCATTCCTGAACAATGTGGGATAGGGTAGAGGAAGCTGTTCCCAAAACCTATATGCAAAACAGTACTAGCATGCAAACTAAAATCCAAAACTCTTAGCTATTTGCTCTTTTTCAAATTGTGTGAGGAGGAAATGCTGCACAAATATAGTAACTTACTGCGAGTCATGATGATTTGTCTTGTAAACATCAAAGACTTCTTGGACTATGTCCTCTACTTTTGTCTGCGGAAGTCAAAAGGACAAAGGAAAGGCACAGAAAACATGGGGGAAGGGAGAGAATACATGTTAGTATGAGCATATGAGAACCTTAACAAAGCCAGTCTGATGCTCCCTTTGTACAGCAGCTCCCAGAACCCTTCACCATTAGCCATGCTGGCTGGGGTTGATGGGAACTGTTGCCCAAAATATCTAGGTGGCACCAGATTACCTATCCCTGCCACAATACATCCAGAGTACAGCGCTGCCTGAACAATTCCCACCAAGCACAGTGAAGAAATATGGCACTGCAAGAACAGCCATGAGTAGGTGCTAAAAAGGACTGTAGAGTGCAAGAGGGCTACTGCAGCTCCTGTTCTGAATCTCAGCACAGAGGCTGGCACAAAGCAACAGATCATAACAACCCATGGTTACTTTAAGGGCTACACTGCAGCCAGATGTGTGAAGGGACCACAGATACAGAGTGCATGCCTGGCATTCAAGAGGTCCCAGGTTCAGTCTCTGAGATCTCCAGATAGGGCTAAGGAAAGATTTAATTTTCCTACTGTCAGTGCCTCATCAGAATGCTGACCAACACACAGTCATCATGTAACAACATTGCTACATCTCAGTCCCTACTTTGACAGAAAAACCTTAAAAGCAGACAGCAACTAGATGGCCAATGGTTTAGAACCAAAGGAGGAAGGAGAGAGAGAGAACTATGGTAGCAGGCCATTTTTATTCAAGCGCACAGAGCCCCAAAATTAAGTTGTCGTCTCAGTGACTGTTGTCTCAGCCTTAAAAAAGGAAACAGTTAAGAAGCATATATGATACAGACATTTTTAGAATTGAAGGTTTTTGAAGAAAGGGCTTTCAAGAAGGTGCTGTATTGTTTTAAACAGATTTTATCATTTTTAACTGTATGTTTTACATTGCTTTAAAATTATTAATAGTTTAATTCTATTTTAATTATGACTTTTTGCATGTTTTAAACTATATCATAATCATTTCAATTTGTAAATTGCCTTGAATCCCAACCTGGGAGAAAGGGCGGTGTATAAATAAAGATAATCATCAACACTGGGCCAGACTGGGCCAGATTAACTGGGGGAAGCGGAGAGGAGTGGCAAGAGACAGAGAACCACATCATCACCTGAAGCCAAAACTGGAAGTCAAAGTGGCTTACAAATCAAAACGAGTATGATATATTTAAAACATCCAGAAGACCAACATTAAAATTGAATCAAACTATCAAAGTTGAATTGAATCAAACACCAAAACAGTTTAAAACACATGATGAAAAATGTTAAAAAGCAATTTAAAAAACCTCCATGTCAGCTAACCCAACCACAGGACGGGTGGGTAAGACAGAAAGGAAAGAGTTCAACCAGTCAGGAGGTTGGATGGAATCATTAGGAAAGTTCACTCAAAAGCTTGTACCTATGTCCTAACTTCAAAAAACTTGCAATAATATATTGAAATAGCCAGCCTTAATGTCCCCAGCACAGGCTAGATAGAAAGCTCATAATGACAGAAAGGGGAAATTAGTAAGGGTCCTGGCCAGCTCTCATAGCAAGAGCTAGTAAAATAGAGTCAGATTTACATTCCCATCGTCATTCTGTAGCTCACCTTAAATGAGGGAACAAAGCCTCAATTGACACCTTCCTGCTAATCTGACAACTTCTCTTGTATTTTCTCACTGACTCTCAGATTTGAAAAGTGCTCTTTTCTCCGCTAAAGGTCAGATTCTGGAGGGAGATAATAAGCATAGATTCCCCTTCAGAAATGCCTCAGGCCTCCAGCAAGGAAGCTCATACATCCAACCAGTAATCATGTCAACTGGATGACAACTGTAATTTCAGCCACTTTGGCCTTAACAGCAAGAGAGTGAGAGCAACTAAAGTCAGCAGCAGGCGATGGAATCCTGAATGTGCTGGATTTCCAATACAAGGAACTATTTTGCAAGCCATGTGTGATTTGATTTGGAAGAAACATCTCTCCAGCATGTTAAGAAAGGTATTTCATTTTCTTTCAAATTCAGAGTTTGTGCGCTCAAGAGCTCAGTAATGGATTGATGGATGGAAGGGTCATATACACTCAGCAGGCAAAGATTTTGAACAAGTTTTTTTTTTCAGTTTCATCTATACCATCAAGTCCAAAGACAATCAAAAACTAATTACTGGTATTTCATTAATAAAAAAAAATGTTCACATTGCCCATCTCGACAACTTCTATTTTTTTTTTTACAGAATTCTGTTTTTTCTATAACTGACTGTAAATTAATCCTTCCACTAGTTGTAATTAAATCCCATCACTTGAGCATGGACACAGCAGGGACATACTCATGCATCAACATTTCACACAACCAAAACAACAACCCACTGGTATTATTTCCTACTGGTACTATATTCAGTTCACTCTGTCCATTATCATTAAGTAATTCACACTCCATTTCCAAATACACAGTGTTATCAGTCTTATCTAGCAGGGTGGCCTCGCAGCTACTGCTAGACTACAGCTTCTATTATCCTTGACCAGCAGCTCTGCTGACTAGAGCAGACAGGAATCGGAGCCCAACAACATCTGAAGGTCAACAGTTTCCAACCTCTGCCTTGCACGCATCTGTCTGTGCCAGGTAAGGGTAAAACACAGCCCCTGGCTGTACGAGGCTCCCAATGCCATTGTGACACTCCTGGACGCTCTACACTGCTCTCCTACTGAAAAAAATAATAATTCTCTAGCCCTGGAAGCTTCCAAGAATAGTGATTTTATGATGATAAAATGGGGCACAGGGCTGTGCACTACTCTCTGAAAGCAAAATTAGACTGCCATATTTTTGTCTGTAATTTTTCCATATTTTTGCACATTTCAGAGAGTGATGTAACTTATGAGGATCTTGGGCAAGGGCATAGCTTAATGCCTAAAGGCTCAGGGGAATGCAGAGCTGGTAGCCCACAGGCTCTTCCTTAGACTGTGAGCCATCTGGCAAGTGAGAAGGGCAATAAGCCATGGTTTTCTGGTGGTACTACATACTGTTTTTTGCATCTTATTGGTGGGTCTGGCTTTAAGTTTGATTCAGCAGGGCTTCCTCTTCCATGGCTCTGATGCTTTTGGAGTGGGGCAGGGACTGGGAGCAAGGCACAGAATACCAGGCAGCATTCATGGGCTCACTGCCCAGGACACAAGTTCAATGCAGTTACGCCACTGGTCCTGGAGAACTATCCCTCAAGCCTCCAAAACTGGCCAGCTCTAGGCTATGCTATCAGCTGCCAGAAGTGACTCAAAGGCAGGCAGACTTTTGCTCACATTTATTGTGAAAGAATTTGGAAGGAAGGTTTTAAAGAAACTTCTCCAAAAGGTTTTGGTGACATTATCGCAATACAGCATGCTCTCCATATACGCAGGGGCTCTGTTCCAGGAATCCCCATATAAAACAAAAAATGTGAGCATTGCATCCCATTATAGTCAATGGATGCAACATTTGCATGCCCACAGCAGCACAGGGACATGCCCGTTCTGTCCGTTGACTATAACTGAACACAATGCTTCATGTGACCTCACATTCCTACAAGTGGAGGTTACAGTAAAAGAGGGGCTGCTGTACTCACTCCACTGGTATTTCTCAGCCACAGTGTAGTACAGCCAAGTTTTAGGTGTATATTTATAATAAGTTCCTAAAACACATAAATTAAAAGCTAAAACATTACAATGCAACATGAACATGCTATGTGGTTAACATACTCAGGGAACGGATTGTCTTGATCTAGGTAGATACTAACATCTTTGTTGCTACAAGCCAATGAAGCCTTCTGAGACGAGTTTCTCAACCTATCCTCAAGTTTTCCTGGGTTAAAAAGTTAAACCCTTAAAGTGGTGCCACCAGTCACACCAAGAGAAAAATTGCAACATTACAAAACACAACTGTACAATGGTAGAAATATTGTTGCAAATATATATTATGATAGAAAAGATATGATATAGCTCAGTGAAGTGACAGAGCTAGAAGTGGAGAGTAAATTACTCTAGGCTTGTATCCAAGGAATAATTTTGGCTCTCCTGTTTACTAGTGGACTTGGTATGCATCATCAGTACATACAATTACAGAATAAATACCTTTCTGCCATCTATCTACCTATGTATGAAAGTACAGGCAGTTCTTAACAAAGATCACAAGCAAGAAGTCCTCCAACATTGATTCTTACCACACATTCACCACCCACTTAACACCAAGAGAGAATGACTTCCCAACTAGCTAATCAGCAAAAAAAAAAAAGAAGAAGAAGAAGAAGGTTATTAATCTAGGAATCAGAGAGAAGCCTTTCCTGTCCTAGCTTAATTCCAGGAACTACCAAGGACATGTTTTCCCACTAAGCTACAGAGCCTTCTGTTTCCAAGTTTATAATGTCTTCCACTGAGAATAAGCAGTATAAGCTCTCCACCAGATTATACAGACCTTCAAACAGGTACTCTGACTCTGTGAGGCAAATCAGTAATACACTGTGCGGTAATTATTACACAAATAAAGTGTGACAACCTAACTGAAAGGTATCTACTCTGTTTGACTCCAGAAGGGTTGCTATATTAGAGCAAACACACAAAGAAAAGTTCTCGTAGCATTTGTAAAATCAAGAGATTCATTGTGGAATGAAATCTTTTGTAGGCTAGAAAGATAGTATCCACCACTAAATCTGCCGGTTTCAAAAGGTGTTACAATAAACTTTTTGTGTGTTTATTGATTGATGTGACCAAGTAATGTGTTATGTTTGTGTACAAGCACAACATTTAAGTATATGCTTGTTCTTGATCTTAAAACAACCTCTCCCAAACTATTATCTTCAAGACATGTTAGGCTTGGGACGGTCACATGAAAAAGAAGACAAGTCCCCTCTGCCTTTAATAACTATGTGAAAAAAAGAATTTCAGTATGTGTAGATTGCCCTATCATCCCACCAGCATAAGCACTAGCTATGCTGACTGGGGATAGTGGGAGTTGTAGTCCAACATATCTAGAGGACACTAAATTAGGAAAGGGCATTATTGAAGTTATACAGGCACTATTTAAAATACCGCCTGTCGGTTGAAGAATAGCAGTGAGTTAGAAAGTTCTTGCCAATTTTGAAATAATTCCATTTTACCTACTTGATGGGGATAACCTGAAATTCTGCAAAACAATAAAAGCAGAATCATTTTGTTTTGTATCATTATGGTTACCTAGGAATGGCCAGTTGGCAGTCAAGAAGCTGGACTTGCCTTCCCTGTAATTTTATTTGGCTCCATCCTGACAGCAGGCTTATAATTTTTTGTCAGCATTTTACTGATTGACTGCTCAGTTTCACTGATAAGAGAAAGAAGAAACAATTTCAAATTGCCACATTGTATGTTAATCTTGTATTAAGTACTTAGTAGCCAAAGGCACCTAGGAATTCCATGTAAGTATTTCAGTTGCCTTGCAGAGGAGGGGCAAAGTATTCTGCCATTCTTCTGAGCTCAGCATGGAAATGCCTCCCTCCTTCTCCACCCCACATTTTGTGAGCTGATTTTGATTTACAAGCCTGCACTACTCAATAGCAAGCTGCACTAAATATATTTATATGCCATAGTACAGTGGTTCTCAACCTGTGGGTCCCCAGATGTTTTTGGACTTCAGCTCCCAGAAGCCCTGAGCATTGACCATAGTGGCTGGGGCTTCTGGGAGCTGAAGTCCACGAACATCTGGGGACCCACAGGTTGAGAACCACTGCCATAGTACATTTAAGTGCACATGCTTCAGACTGTGACACATCTACACTAGAAGGTTTTTTTTAAAAAAAACAAATCTTTTTGTCATAAAAAAAACTAATTCCAATACTCTTATCTTGAAACAACACCGTGGGTTCTTTTCAGACAACTCTTTCCAAATCCTCTTCTCTGGCTGAGATGACACCTTTAGTATCTGGTCTCATGGACAAAACAGCCTAGTCAGATTCCACCAGGAGTTTAATAACTTTCAGTTCTCTATTAGCACTAGCCACAAACAGGCGATCTTTCTGGACACAATAGCGCAACCCTATAATAGCCTTATAACCACCACTTTAAACTGGAAACTTGTTGATGGCTAATCATATCTGTACATCCCTCCAGTTTCCATCCAGTGTACATCTAAAATCCATTGTCTACATCTAAGCTCAGTGATCTAGCCATATTTATTCAGACTTGTCAGACATAGGCCTACAAATTTAGAGCTTTAAATCAAATATTTCCCAGGCTCCAATACCCACCTAAAGAAGAGAGGGTGGGGAGAGCAGCCAGCAGATGTGCACAACCTGAATGACACCCATGAACAAGCTACAGAACAAAGTCAAATTAGATTACAAAAGAACACCAGTTATTGTTTCCCCAACACATCCTGGACAATGACACCTGGCTGGCAGACCTGCTCTTGCTTATAGATGGCACTCCAACTTCAAACAGCTACTCAGCAACAGGCCACACAACTGAGATACAGACACAAGAGCCAGACTCTGTGCTAGATTGCAATACCAGTTTTATCCTCATACTTACAATGGCAACACTATTGCAGGAGGACCTAATAATATCATCTAGAACACCAGGTTCATGCAGCAGCTCACTCTCCATCATGATATGTGCCATCTACTACAGTACTCTACTCTACATGAGACAGACAGAACAGTTTCTATGCAAAACAATAGAAGGCTAGAAATCTGATATTAGAAATGGCAAAACTGTTGGAGAAGCTGTGAGGAACTTTTCAACCTCCCAGAATACTCTGTGTCTGACTTGGCCATCCTTGAATGAAAAAATGTTAAAAACAGATTCCAACAGGAAACAGGTTCAACTCCTGTTTCTTGCTACTATCACACTATCACACTGTGACTGGAAACCTTTTGATTAGTCTTAGCAAGAGTAGATCCACTAAATCAATTCTTAAATAAGGAGTCAACATACAGGTAAATCCCACAGATTTAATGGATCTACTCTAGTAAAAAAATAACAAGTTTGACAAAAGAATGTCTGTGTAACCATCCATTTGTTTTGTTGAATTTCTATTGACTTCATATTTACAACCTTCACTTCCTCCTAACCCATCTGAATGTACTGTATATACTCCTGTCAAGTGAGAATAATACAGAATGCTTTTGGTAAAGTGGACTTGGTCTACATAAGGCAAGTTTATGTCTTGGTTTTGTAAATAAAATTGCAGATACATAATAAATGTGAGACAGCCAGTGTGGTGTACTGGTTTGAGTGCGGACCAGGACTCTGGAGAAGAGGATTCGAATCCTTGCTTGGCCTTGAAAACCCACTGGGTGACCTTTGGCAAGTCACACTGTCTCACCCCCAGGCAAAGGCAAACTACTTCTGAACAAATTTTCCCAAGAAAGCCCTATGTTAGATTTGCCTTAGTGTTAAGATAAAAGTTACCAGAAGACACACTACAAATAAATGTGAAACATCACACTTGCAGAAAAAAATAACTGTCTGAATTGAGAAATAACATAAATAGATACTAAAAAGTCTAGTATGCTCACATTACATTTCATCCCAGTTACTTGAACAATTTTTTCTACTGCTTAACAAATCTGATGGCATCAAGTTTATAATGGTGACTGTTCACACAAGTGAGGCCTGTGCACAGAAATGCACCTCATAGCCATTTTCTGGCAAACAGTGGACCCTATGAGTGTTCCTACAGTAAAAGTGGGTGAAGGGATAGAAAATAGCAATTGGTAGTAAAAGCACTAGAGAGACTGATGTGAAGCACAGTATTCTTGTCCCCTGGTCTTTTTAACCCTTTATCAATCTATTTGTACTTCAGTACAGATTATTGTTGTCATTTTGTTGGTACAAGGCTGAAGAAAAAACACAAATAGGTCTGCTTGCTGTATTTTATTAGAACAAATTATGTGGATGTAACTCTAGACAAGCTTTCAAGTTACAGTATAAAGTAGCAACTTTCCTCAGACAAGATGCAGCATGTTCTAGATAGAAACAGGTTAAGCATAATTTTGACAGCAAATATAAATGACCCAGAAATGAGTGCAAGTGTTACTAATGAGGATGGGGGAAACAGCCCTAGTAAAAGTATCCTGAAATTACATTTTCCCAAACAGTATGTTCTCCTGTGCAGTAGTAGTTTACATGCAAGAACCTCTCAAAATTCATCCACCAGCAGCACAGCCTCCTCGAATAAAAAGGTTGTTATTGCTGGGAGAATGGTCATTTCTGCACTAGCCTGTTATAGTGCTATTATTCCACTTTCAACATCCTATGGAATCCTGGGGTTCCATAGGATGTTGACAGTGGAATAACAGTGCTATAACAACCCAGTGCAGAAATGGCCAATGTCTACGGCGGCTGGGGTGGGCAGTGTGCAACCATGCACACGAGGTCAGGAGAGATTCTGAAGTGAGACTTGAATTTCCAACTAGGTGAAACACCAGCACACACAGGTCTTTCTCCAGTTGTCTCCACAGAAGAGTTCTTCTCTAAAAGATACCCTAGAACAGATTATCTACTACAGCATAAGAATCGAGATCTATCTTTAAGCAAAATGAGAGAACAAATGATATGGGGAGTGGACAACTATGGTAGGGTGGCTACCGGGAAAATATCCTTAAGATATGGCTCCTGTGATTTTAACAGCTGTGTAAAAAGAAAAAAATCCAGCATATGTACCTCCCAAGGAAGGCACACCACCCTAAACTCTCTCTTTCACATAGCTGCTAAGAGGTACAGAGGCCTGTCCTTTTTTTTTTTTTTATGGGACCGCCCTTAATGCTGAAGAAAGAACCGGGGGTGGGGAAAGCAGATGGGTCTATGGACAGGGCTTTACAACATGAACTTCCACAAAGTGACAGGCTAACTCAAGTCGACTAAAGCAACACACAGCGACTATACTGCATACCGGAAGATGAATCAAGTATAATGACAGCAAGCAAAGGAAAACCCCCACTCTGTAGGCCTCGAGACTCCTAAGGCACTAAACATAATGCATAGGCAATGCGACAACCCGAGCGAAGCTCCGCTAGAACAGACAGAAGACCCGCCGCGGAGCCGCGCGCGCGCGCACTGCACCCTGGGACTTGTAGTCCCCCTTCAAGAGAAAAACCGAGCTGGCTTCAGCCCCACCTGCTCAACCGAAGTGAGAGTCCGAACTCCGTCATCCTGCAACCTTTCCCGGCCCGCTTCCATGCTGCCTCCGCGTCGGTGGCGTCTTCTTTCGGACCCCAGGTGGGTGGAAGCGGCCGC
The DNA here is from genome assembly GCA_948472985.1 of Iguana delicatissima. Classification (NCBI taxonomy): domain Eukaryota; kingdom Metazoa; phylum Chordata; class Lepidosauria; order Squamata; family Iguanidae; genus Iguana; species Iguana delicatissima. The sequence goes on along the minus strand of CAOKZL010000846.1, from coordinate 281,061 downwards.
CGCCATGATCTGAGAGAGAGAGAGAGAGAAAGACTGTACGGAGTTGTTCAATCTGCGCGACTGGGGCTGGCAGTCGAGAGAGGCGCCGGGACGAAAGCCCGGCTACGGCAGCGCGTGGCGGACAAGAAAGCTCTGAGCGTGCGGCTCGCGCTCCCGTCGCAGTAAAACGTATTTCGAAGACCTAGTGGTAGAGTGGCAGACGCGCCACCGCCCCCACGTGGCTCGTGTGTTAACTTTCTCCTTTCAGGAGAAGCCGGGCCTTGGCGTCTCGGCCAGAGTTCCCCACCTGGGAGGCACTGAGTCCTCTTCGGAGGCGGGCGGTGAGGGGGAAGGCGGGGGACTCCTTACATGCGGGAGAGGGGCGTGTTGCCGTGTGCCTTCAAGGCCTTTCAGGCTTATGGCGACCCTGTCACAGGGATTTCATGGCAAGATTTGAGAATATTTGCAGTTGGCATCGGTATCGCCCAGTGCCCTTGACAGAGAATGCCCCTTTTAATAGCCAACAGCTGTAATAGCTGTAGTTGGGTTCATCACAGTGGGACCTAAGACCTCGGCCGTTTCTGCACTGGGCTGCTATAGCGCAGTTATTCCACTTTCAACGTCCCATGGAATCCTGCGGTTTGCAGTTTAGGGAAGGGCCTTTGAGTCTTTGGGCCTTTCTCAGCCTCATGAGACTGAGAGACTGAGAACGAGGCTTGTAAATCCCTATTAAAAATGGTGTGGGGCAACGCAGAGAAAGCATTTGATACGATAAATGGGCCTTTTGTAATAATGACTTGTAAGCAAATGTTGGCTGGAGACAAATTCGTATCATGGATAGAAGCAATTTATAAACAACAGCAAGCGAGACTGGTGATAAATGGCGAAAGAACACAATGAATAAAGCTGAAGCGAGGGACAAGACAAGGCTGTCCACCGTTGTTACTTATAATGACACTGGAAATACTAAACAATATAATAAGGGAAGATAATGATATTAAAGGAGCTCAAATTAAGAGATGTCAATATAAACTAAAAGCGTTTGCTGATGATTTGGTGATCTTTCTGGAAGAGCCATGTAGTGGCATCAATAAATTGGTTAAAACAATTCAAGAGTATGGAGAATTTTCAGGATTCAAGATAAATGTGGAAAAAACAACTTTTTTAATTAAAAATATGACAGAGACTGAAGAGAAGGAAATAATACAAAAAACTGGTTTTAAGAGAGGACAAAAAGTGAAGTATTTAGGTATCTGGATAGCTAAGAGAAACAATGACCTATATGTTAAAAACTATGGAAAAAAATGGAAAGAAATAATCAAGGATTTGGAAAACTGGACCAAGTTACACTTGTCATTGTTGGGGAGGATAGCGGTTATAAAGATGAATGTTTTGCCAAAGATGAATTTTCTGTTCCAAAATCTTCCAATAATAACAAATGAGAAACCTTTCATACAATGGAAGAACTAACCAAGTTTATTTGGCAGGGTAAAAAACCCAGGATTGAATGGAATATTTTAACAGACGATAAAGATCGAGGTGGCCTGGGGTTACCGGATTTACAAGTGTACTACAAGGCTGCATCTCTTCTATGGATTAAAGATTGGATGGACCTTCAAGATGCCAGGATGTTGACATTGGAGGGTGCAGATCTGAGGATGGGGTGGCATGCCTATATGTTCTATGATAAAGCAAAAGTGGATAAAGAATTTACAAATCATTATATTAGAAAATCGCTTTTGAAAGTTTGGGAGGAATACAAGTTTAGAAATATTAGGCAGCTGCCCTCCTGGGTCTCCCTGCAAGAAGCTTTCTTTGGTAGAAGGACTGTAATTGAGAAATGGCTTTGATATGATGACATTATAGAGAGGTCAGAGTCAAATGATACGCAGCTTAAAACAAGAGACAAGTTAGAACAAGAAGGAATAGTTTTAAATTGGTTTCCTTTTAGGCAATTATCAGAGAGGTTTCAGATGGATTTGAAGACGTATGGAATAGAAGTAAGTGAAAAGACTGGAGTGATTAAAAGACTGTTTGATAATCCTCCTCATTTACTTGCTCAAATTACTCAGGATATATTGCATCAGGAGAGGCATGAAGAAACAATTAAAACTGTTATGATTTCTTGGGCACAGAATATAGGTCATACAATTCAAATGGACTCATGGGAGCAGAGTTGGAAGAAGACGAACAAATTTACTGTGGCCCAGAATTTAAAAGAAAATTATTATAAGATATTTCACAGATGGTATTTGACACCAGATAAATTACAAAAGATTTACAAAACAGGTACTGGGCTTTGTTGGAAATGTTCAAAAGAAGTGGGCATGGTATATCATATGTGGTGGACTTGCCCAAAGTTAAAGAAATATTGGTCTGAGATACATAACAGGATATGTGAAATATTGAATTTGCGGATTCCTATGATTCCTAAAATGTATTTATTGAATATGATAGATTTAGTTGAAAGTACGATTATAAAGAAACGTTGGAGAATAGTATTGTATATGATAACAACAGCACGTATTGAATATGCAAAGATATGGAAAACACAGAGAATACCTACAGTTGATCAATGGTGGGGAACTTTTATGGAGAATAAAAATGCTGATATAGTTTCTCAGAGACTTAAAGGGAAAACAGACGATGAAATTCAGAAAGAATGGCAAGTTGTGGGATTTGAGACGTAATAAAGAAGTCTGTATTCCATGGTATTATGTAGAAAGGTAATTTGAGATAGTATTGTTGATATCATGAAGCGATAAATGGAAAATGAAATGCAATGTACCGACATGATAAATGGTAAAGCAGTACAAGGATATAACTATGTAAAGTGACATTGAAAAGAAATCTGGATCAGTTCGGAAGAATCAAGTAATATTACACAATGGAATAACAATAGGGAAAAATGTTTGTTTTTATTTGTGAAATTTAATAAAATGACTTTAAAAAAAGTGGTGTGGGGCAGAGATGGAGGTGAGGTGCCAGTAAGCCCCACCAGCCAGCCACTTCTGCCTTGTGAAGGAACCCTGTTGCCTCAAGGGAATCCACAGTGGGTTGAATATGGTGATCATACTTTTTGTGTGTTAAATATGGTTTGGAGGGGCCTGGAGTTACTCACGGTTTTTTCACTTTCAAGGGGGTCCTGTGCCCCTAACCCTAGCGAATGTGGAAGGATGACTGTAATTGTGTAGTATAAAGAGGTCTGGAACATAGGGCATTTCCGCAGTAGACTGTTACAGCGCTATTATTCCACTTTCAACATTCTATGGAATCCTGGGGTTTGCAGCTTAGGGAGGGACCGGCCTCTCCCTAAACTGCAAACCCCAGGATTCCATAGGATGTTGAAAGTGGAATAATAGCGCTGTAACAGTCTACTGCAGAAATGGCCATGGTGTAACTGTAGAGTACCTGACTGGGATTTGAGAGAGCCACGGCCAAACCCCTACTGAGCTACAACATTTACTAGATGACCCTGGGTCAGCAACTCACTCTCTCAGCCTAATCTCATTGGGTTCTAGCCTACCTTTCTCCTTGTTCAAAATAATCTCTAGATACAAGTTTTAGCCTTCAATATATCCCAGGATTACTGATATTACAGGGGAAGATGCTGGAGCTTGCAGGGATGCTGCTATAACAATACAGAGAGAATCATGTAGTGACTTCTTCTAAATACCAAAGAAAGTTGCTTGCTTATGCTTTCAGTTATCCAATAGGCAGTGCAAATAGCAGTGAATGTATGCTGGTGTTCCACGACAGAAGAAGTGTGGTGTTGGAAAGAAGAAAAGATGGAGCTGCATTTAAATGAGAAAAAGTGATGGCAGAGATCCTGTAATTATGTCGATAATGTAGCTATGATGATGTAGCTCTTGATGCTGCTGTCCTCCACCCTCAGCCAATATTAAACATCTAGATGACGTTACCTTGAAATTCATCCTATTAAAGGCTTTCTTTAAGCAGTTAGGTCTAAACCATTACTTAGGATGCAGGTGTTCTTTAATTGTTGCTTTTTCCATAAAAGTGGGTAGATGTTTTGGTCTCCTGTATTTGCTCAAGCTTTACAAGATGCAGTCAAGGCACTTCCATTTGCTCTTGACAAGCTGATCTTTGCTATCTTGTAAGAAACACAGTAGTACAAGAAATGAGTTGCTTACAAGCTCCCCAGCTTCCCTAGCTCACCAAGGAAGTGGTCCCAACATCCAGACTAATAGCAAGGAGATACCTACATCACAGAATTAGATACAGTCAGCACATTCTATTCATTGAGAAGAGCGTGGCCATAGGGATTGTGACAGAAACAAAAACTCTTCTGAAGGACTCCTTAGATTTATTACACAAAAAGAGTTTCTAATGAATCAATTTCAGCAGGTCTGCATTGGAGGTATGTGGGTGATGTCCATATTCAGACTGCACTCTTGATGTTCAAAGTAAAAAACAAAAAGGGCTTGCCCAGCTTTTGTATCTTGTGCCTCACAATGTACAGAAGGAGACAGAAATCCTATGTGCAACTGTGGTTAAACGTTTAGAAATGATATCAATAACTGTAAGAGATGGGGTTATATTCTTGATATGTGGAACTGTGGAAGGTAACACATCAAAATAATGCTATTAACACAATAGGTAGCTGTTTTACTGGTAATGAAAGTCTTGCATAGTGCCTTGACTGCGGCAGCTAATGAAAGGTCCTCCCTCCATCCCAACTGCCATTGTTCTGACCTTTGAAAGGAAAATAGTAGGGATGTAAGTCTTCACTAAGTTTCTTCTTGAAAGTAGCACCAAGTAATTTCGATAATTTCTTTCCACCGTGAGGTCTTTGAAAAATCACAGTTTTTGAAGGCTATTGATAGTTTGGGACTTATATGCAAAATTCACATGTGGTTGTTTTATGTAGAAAACAGCATTTTCAGTGCAGGAAACAGAAATTTCTGCATGAAAAGTAATATTTCAATACAGAAATACTAATTCCTGCATAAAAAATCCTGTTTTCTGCACAGAAAAAAGGGCTGTAACTGGGGATTTGTTCTGTGTAAAATTCACACATGATTGATTTGCATAGAAAGAAACATTTTCTGTGCAGGAAATAGCATTTTTCTGTGTGGAAAATAATACTTCAATGCAGAAAATATTAATTCCTGTGCAGAAAATGCTGTTTTCTGCACAGAAAATGTTGTTTTATGCAAATCAACCATGTGTGAATTTTATGCAGAACGAATTCTCAATTACGGTTTATTTCTGTGTAAGAATTAATGTTTCTGCCTTGAATATTATTTTCCATGTAGAAAATGCTGTTTCCTAGGCAAAATAACCACACACAAATTTTGTACACAATAAGTCCCAAACTCTGAAGATTCTCATCAGTCCAGGATTCTTCTCATCAAGGTTTCTGAACACTTGATAAACATGCTTTTCAACTCTTTTCCAAACATTTTTGAATATTCTTTTGATCCTATAAAAAAGCAGCTAGATATAGCACCATCATGCCTCAAGTCCAGCAACTCAAAGAAGATGTTCTCTCCTTACCAACTCCCATTACTCTGGCCTCTGTTGGACTTGATGCCAGCGTGACTGTCCTCTTCTCCTTGTGTTTCATTTCTTTTTAGATTGTAAGCCTGAGATCAGGGAATTGTCAAATTAACAATTTATAAGTTTATCTGGGAGACTTTTTGGCAGAAGAGTAGGGTATAAATGCTCTAAATAATAAATAAAAAGTATAGGTGATACACAGAAGTCCCCTATGCTTTGTTAACCATGCATGAAGTTACCATGTAATAATCTTCAGACTTTTTCCTCCTTTGCCAAGTGCACTGCACCCTGATCTGATCATTCTGTTGCTCCCAATTTATATATAGCACCCCAGTGTGGAGGATTAGAGCTGTAATCTGAGGCTAAGGGCTGAGGCTTGAAAGAAGGGCAATCTTTTATCAAAACCACACAAAACTTATACCAAAATGAACAAATTGCTTTGTCTATTATGGAACAACCTGACTATTACACCCCTTTTAATGCATATTTGCAAGCATGAGCGCTGCAAGAGGAGAAAACAAGAAAACCCAGAGCTACCTATTGGTAATAACCAATACAAACAAGCATTTAAAACAGATAGGAGTAGATTACCAAAATGGGATACACATAAATATGTGTTTGTTGGAATGGGAGCAATTCTATGCGCATGAACCCTCCATTCAAAACACTGGAGCTTACTTTTGATTCTGCAAGGTCAGAATGGCAGTGTAAAGTCATCATGCTACGTGTAAACACAATCTTCTTTTGGGTATGAAGCTCCACGACGTACATGTGTGTTCTTCCTTTGAATCTGTCAGTATTCACGTTGGTTGCTATGGCAGATCTCTATGACAGTGACCTCACTTCCACTGAAAATGAGAGTGTTCTTGGAGCTGCTTAATGTACATTGACAGACATTTACTTTTCTAGTTCTAGGAATGTGGTGTGTGCAAGAGCCTGAGAAAATACATAAAGAATCAGTTATTTTGGGATTGAGGAAGTGTGGAGGAACAAGTAATATCATCCTCTTACGTTGCTCTTCCAGTTCTGAATGATTGGTGTCAGATTGTTAAGTCAGGAGGAATCAAAAGGGGATGGAAAGATTCCATGATGGTGCTGATGGTGACAGTGCCTAATGCTTCGGGATGCCAGCCAGTATTTCTTATTCCAAACATCAACAAGTCTACAGTAGGAAAATTCAGCCTCTTTGTCTATTAATGAGCCTATTTCAGACTAAATTTAACTTGCATTTAACCAATTCATTTTACGTATCTCATCTGAAAAGTGTTAGGCGCCTTCTCTAGAAAATAGCGATAACCATAGGAATATGGGAATTCAAAATGCCCTCCTGAAAATATTAAGGAAACTCACACAGAAGCACTAAACTGGAATGCAATAGTAATAGTAGAAAGAGTAGGCATGAGGTAATGTTTTCTGTTTTATTTTCTGTGCTGTCCTTCAGTTTGTAGGTGTGTTAGTAATAACTTTGTGAAAACCAGTGTGGTATAGTAGTTTGAGCACTGGACTACAACCATGGAGACCAGAGTTCCCTGCAAGGCCGTGGAAATCCACTGTATGACCTAGAGCACGTCACACACACTCAGCCCCAGAAAACTATGTGATGGGTTTGCCTTAGGGTCACCGTAAGTTGGAAATGACTTGAAGGCACACAACAACAACAACAGCCTTGCCTGTGATGTGCTAACTTTCATTCTCTACCTCTCAATTTTCATTAATTTAAAAATATTGAAAACAGCATCATCATCACATAGAATAACACTGAATGAAGTCTGAAAATATTATCCAGTTTGGTTAAATTGGTTAGTTATTAAGAGTAAAAAAGATGTGATAGGGTAGCTGTATTTGTTGTTCATATCTGCCCCATTCACTTGTAAGGGGTGGATGCATTTATGTAACAGCAAACCAGGGACATGAGTGAAGGAAGCTGCACCTTTTTTCCTTTCTTGCCTAACCTCTCCAGCTATGCTTCATCACTCCAGGATATGTTTCCTCCAACCATGATTTTGATTATGGAAATGATCTAGGCTGGGGAGATTTGGTTTGTTTAAACCATGGCTTGTCTTGGCATCCAAGTGTGGCACAATGGCTTGTCCCTGGTTTGTTTCCACAACACACTAAACCAGGAAGAGAGTTGACTGGCAAGAGTAGCCTGAAAAAAACTGCTCAGTAAGGTACCTTGCTCTCCCTGGAACTTTGGCTGAAGTGGCTGTGTTGTGTTACCCCAAAACATAGGTGCCACAAGGGCCACTCTGCAATGCCAAATACCTCCTTGAAAAAGTAGGGAATTAATTAGCTCAAATCAGGAGGCTGAGAGAGGGGGGCAACTTAGCGAGATCTTTCTTACCAGTGTTTATGGGCATACGAAGGAAATGAACCAGCCAAAGATTAAAAGTAAGTTAAAAATGTGTTTTTATTGGGGGGAATTCACTCATGCATGCACACAAGATACACATTTACACAAGAGCTAACTGAAAGAAAGGGAGGAAAGCAGAAAGAGACTGTGAAGGGTGCTGGCGATATTTACCAGATGAGAAGCAGAGAAGTGGGACGAAGTGACTCAGGTACTGGACCTATGGGCAGTTCTCAGTTCAGGAATCAAACAGACAAAGTGATGCTCAGAAAGACAAGAGACTGCACTGGGCATCTTGAAATCAGGGGTATTTGTACCCTGAAAATAGCCTGTAGCAGTGAAGGTTCCAGATGCAAGACAAAGGGAACCTCTTGTGGACAATGGTCTTTTGCCTGTTAATGGGCTTAGTGCTTGATTGACAAAGACATGATGGGTGTTGTAATAGCTGTCTGTCGTGGGTGCTCTGAGGAAAGAGGAAAGAATCCAGAGGTACAAGGGATGAATATCTGTCAATCAGTGTCTTGGTGGGCTCCTCACAGCTGGATTCCCTGGAAAATGCCAGCTTCTATTTAAGCCTATTATCCACAGGAATGGTGTGTATTTGCCTGACAAATGACTCAGTCTTACCTGGAGGAAGTTTTGAGTTGACCTATCCTTCTCACATTTATAGTCAAATTCTTTCCCTTACTTGGTTTGACCTATCTGTCACCTCTCAGGCTTGAATTTGATATCAGTGCCAATTAAAGTGTGTTGCCAATTACATATGATGCCAATTAGGCATGGTGCCCATGCAAACCATAATGATATTGGGGACCCCCAAAGCGGGGCCTTACAGATGTGGAAATGTGCCAGGTAGCTACAGTCAGTTTCCTTCCCATTCCTTCCTGTCATGAATGCTAAGAACTATGAGAGGACAGAGGGTGGTGTGCCAGGTCTGACTCTACACCGTGGAGCGTGCTAGAGCGGTTTGAATAGTGGAGGTTCCACACCTCAAACCGCGCTAGCGCGGCCGCAAGGGGTGGCGCGGCGCGTTTTTTAAAAACCACATTTTATGTGGTTTTTACGAAACGTGAGCGCGCTAACCCGTTGCAGCGCCCCGTGTGAAGCTGCTGGGACGCGCTAGCACGTCCCTGCAGAGCTGCCCGGGGGCGGGCTTCCAGCTGGCGCGCTGCCCTGATTGGTGGAGCGCCGCCGGAAGTCGCTGGCCACCATTTTGGGCGCCGCCGAACGCCGCCGAAACTCGCCAGCGTGTGGAGCGGCGAACGCGCACTCCCCGCAGGGACGGAGCAACCCGTTTTCAGGTAAGATCCGTCCCTGCGTGCGCTGCCCTGTTCCCCCGTCCCCCGTGTGGAAAGGGCCAGAGTCTCATCTAGCAGTTCAGGCGTGGGATACTGTGATGCACTAAACCAGTGAAGAAAGTACAAACCTTACACTTCACAAGCTTTCTCTTACCCTGAGATACCTCGTCTTCTCTTCAACATTTGGTACTTACAAAGTTAATCACTTCCAAAGTTTTCTCTGGGATGACACATCTTGCAGACACTGTCCCTTTCTGATGTAATCAAGTTGGGGGATGAGCAAATAATCCTGCAAGGTTTCTAGTTCTTGGGGCTTCCCCTGTGTGCCTGGACCATGGAATTCCCCCCATGTTTTCATATTGCCTCTTGAAGATTGTGGTCCAGAGTTATCTGTACAACTACAAATGCTTCTACAGCTTGGTTCTCCAGCAGTTATAAGGACATGTTCATGGGCTTTTATGCAGATGGTTCAGGAAAAGCCCACTATACCATGTTCTGAATATCATTCCCAATAGAGAACATTTCAGTTGGCATCTTCTTCAGTTGCTCATCAACACTACAAGGTTCCAGTATGCCCTCTCATTCTGAGATATGATGTTTTGGCTCTGCAACCTTGGTTCATAGCTCCCTTTCACCTGATCAGTAGGGTGAGACTGCTGGTGGAGAGAGCCACTGGGTGCTTGACAGTAAGATGGTGGACACTATACACAGCACTATACATAGCACTTCTAGATGTGGAGAAAGATCTAGCTACCTACATGATCACTGTCTGCTGCATCTTGCACAACATATATGAAATGGGAGGTGATGTACCCTTGGAGACGAACCCAGAACTACCCATAGGAGGCACTGAGGAGGACACCATACCTGTCAGAGTTCAACTCCCTGCCCATGCCTTTCTGCCAGCACGGGAAGGAAGGCCAGGCCATAGTACTTGTCCAAGAGGAGGAGGCAGCGGGGGGAGTCCAAATGCAAACAATTGAGGGGAAATGCTGGGCCAAGCCAAAGTCAAGGTCAAATCCAAAGATCCAGAACACTGAAGGTCAGTCCAAAAAGGTCAAGAGAGCCGGAACACAAGGGTTGTTGGCTTCAGTAGCGATTTGCTACAAGTAAACAGCAAGCCATGCGGACTGATTTATATGCTGACAAAAACAGGTGTTACTCATAATTGTTCTGTTTACTCAGTCTTGCCCAAACGGCTTTCCTCTGAGCTGCTCATTTCTGTTTCCTCCGTGATTGAAGGCTGGGGGGCAAAGGTGGATCTAATTCCTCTAAATCATTGCTGGTCCCCTCTCCCACTAGCACTGGTTACAGCTTGTCTTTCAGCTGATGGGGGTGTTTCCAAGCTAGTTTGGTCTATCACTGGCTTTGTTTCTGGCACAATCAATTGCTCATCAACCTCAGAGCTGTCATCTATCACAATACTTATTCATGGTGAGCAGCAGAAGTACACTCCTCTCTATGATCTCTGACCCCAATATCAGAAAGTGAAAGCCACCAGAAGGTGAGGAATATTTGCTCAGCAGTTGTTCACTACATATTAGAGCATTAGCTCCACTTTCCCCATGGATTCTACTAAAGAAATAAATTCCTATTCCAGTACATTAGCCCCCTGCCATCCTCTACTTCACCTGTCTGCACCTTCAAGTCTCTTAGTGCTCTGCATATCCCATGTCTTCCTCTCCATTTCCCTTTATACCATTGCCCAAGTTCTGTAATTCTTTTCACCAACTATGTTCTGCTCTCACCACCAGTAAAATATGCAGTTGTTTCAGTTTAGTACCTATTATGCAAATTGCATTATATTTTGATGTGTCACATTTTCCAGCTTAGGTCAAGAATATAATTCCACATCTTACAGTTAAAGTATCTTTGACCCTAGCCACAAAAAGTATGTTGTTGTTGTTACTGCTGCTGCTGGTGTTAATTTTCATCAAGTCAGCTTTGACTTATGGTGACGGTGTGAATGAGACAACTCCAAGATCGTCCCGTCATCCACAGCCTTGCAAATTCAGGGCCATCTATGTTGTGGTCTTTCTCTTTTCCTACTGGCTTCCTTTTTTTCCTACAGACTTTCTTATCCACCATGGCACTGCCTTTACGTGGTGATGGGATTGTATGCTCATGTGAGTTGAGAGCCTATGCTGATGGTAATATTGCTGCTGATAAGGTCTTCCAAGTGAGATAGGATGTTAATGAGGAGCAGGATTAAATGTGCAAACAGTACTGGGCGGCAGCAGTAGAGAGCGGTGACACTGCAAACCCCAAGATTCCATAAGATGTTGAAAGTGGAATAATAGCACTATAACAGTGTAGGGTGGAAATGGCCAACAGCAGTGCACTTTAGCTGACTCCTAGTACTGTGCAAAAGGAGGTACCAGCAGACTGCTTCTGAACGTCTTTTACCATGAAAACCAAGTGATGAGACAAAAAGTTGAACAGAAACTCAAAAGATGCTTTTAGTGCCATAAACTGCATGAGGCTGGATCTCATTGGGGAAGTAGCTCAATTACAAATACTGCAATACACATTTCTATCCAACTCTATGGATACTAACTCTGTAATTCTATTCTATCCAAAAACAGGATACCACACTGAGATGATTAAATCAAGATTCTAAAATGACCTAGCCATGCTACAGAATATTATACTTCAGTCCTTGCTTATACTTACCACTTTTCAGAGAATGCCTCTGAGAAAAGAGAGTTTTGCCTATGAAACTTACAATGTAATATTCAGGTCTTTTTCACACTACACACTACATGGCACTTTGATTCCACTTTAATTGTCATGGTAATATCTTGTGGAATCCTGAGATCTGCAGTTTAGGGAGGGGTATTTAGCATTCTCAACCAGGGAACTCCTTGAGTGCCTCCCCATACTACAAACCACAGGATTCCACGGGGAGCAGCCATGGCAGTTAATGTAGAATCATAGTATTGTTAACTAGGATGTGCAAAAGGGTCTAATACCCCAAAAGACAGGACCAACATTCAAAATGACCTTGACGTATTGGAGAGCTGGGCCAAGGCTAACAAAATGAATTTCAACAGAGAGAAATGTAAGTCCTATACCTAGGCAGAAAAAATGAAATGCACAAATACAGGATGGGAGACACCTGGCTGGACAACAGTTCATGTGAAAGGGATCTAGGAGTCTTAGTGGACCACAAGCTGAACATGAGTCAGCAGTGTGATGCGGCAGTCAAGAAAGCCAATGCAATTCTTGTTTGCATCCAGTGGTATAGACTCAATTGACTTGGATTCAAGAGACTTAAGTCACTTCAGTGACTTGACTTGGACTTGACTTGGCAAAAATTACACACTGACACAACTCAACATGAGACTTTTATATTTTTAGTGACTGATTTGCTGCACTTGGTTCAGTAACATAACACATTCATCCAGAAAACTTACAACTTACTGGTCACATGATGATATGTCCCAAGCCCAAAGTATGGACATATTTCTCAGAAGGAACAGCAAATGGGTTAGGCAATAGGCTTGAGGTGGGGTTGAGGTCTGCTCAGCTGTCTGTCCCCACTACATATAGGAGGAGCTTTCTAAAACTTTTCCTAAGAGCAGAAGGCAAGCCTCATGTCCAGAGTGCAGGGCCTGTATCTCACAGGGGAACAGAAAAAGTGTTAGGTAATGAGGTTAAAGAGGAAGGATTCTTCCTTCTAAGGCTCTTGGAGCTTCAGTTAATAGGGAATAAGAAGGATACTATTCCCCATTTCTGAAAAAGCCTTCAGCTTTGCACATGGGAAGTAAGAAGGATCCTATTCCTCACCTCCAAAGCTGCAGATGGCAAAATCACAAAAGTAGAGGGCCGACAGATTGGAGAGCTGGGAACCTAAAAAAACGGAATTTCAACAGATAGAAATGTAAGGTTCTACACTTAGACAGAAAAATGGAATGCACAAATATAGGATGGGGAATACATGGCTGGATAGCAGTACGTGTGAAAGGGATCTAGAAGTCTTAGTAGATCACAAGCTGAACATGAGTCAGCAGTGTGATGCGGCAGCCAAGAAAGCCAATGCAATTCTTGGTTGCATCAATAGGACTATGGTGTCTAGATCAAGGGAGGTAATGCTACCACTCTATTCTGCATTGGTTAGGCCTCATTTGCAATACTGTGTTCAGTTCTGGGCACCTCAATTCAAGAAGGACATCGGCAAGCTGGAACGTGTCCAGAGGAGGACAACCAAAATGGTGAAGAGTCTGGAAGCCACAACCTATGAGGAACGGCTTAGGGAGCTGGGTATGTTTAGTCTGCAGAAGAGAAGGTCAAGAGGGGACATGATAGCCATGTTAAATATTTGAAGGGATGTCATATTGAGGAGAGAGCAGGCTTGTTTTCCACTGCTTTGGAGACTAGGACAAGGAGCAATGGATTCTAGGTGCAGGAAAGGAGAGTCCACCTGAACCTCAGGAAGAACTTCCTGATGATCAGAGCTCTAGGAAGCAGCATATTATATGACAGATTGCATAATAATGTGTTCTATTCTTATTGTTATGTGCCTTCAAGTCGATTCTGACTTATGGCAACCCTATCTTAGGGTATATTTGAAAAGATTTATTCAGAGATTATTTGCCATTGGCTTTCTCTAAGGCTGAAAGTTTATGACTTGCCCAAGGTTTCCCAGTGCTTTCCATAGCTGAGCAGGAATTCACACCTTGGTCTCTCAGAGTTCTGGTCCAACACTCAAACCACTACTTCATGCTGGCTCTATACTAAAATGTACCAATATCTATTTTGGGTTCTCCCAAATTCAGCATCATACTAGCAGACATCCTACAGAGTCATAGGATTTTCTTCCCTTCCCTCACCCTGCAGCCCTTCATGTCACTTCAAAATCCACTGCAGAGAGTTTCCAGGGCAGATTTAGAGACTGTACAGTGGGAGGGGAATCACTCTCCACTTCCAAGACAGCTAACAGAAACACTTCTGTCAGCAGAATGGCAATACTAGATTCTACACAGAATGTAGGATTATTCTGTCTCGAACCATGAACATCAACTGTATTTACCAAACAATTGTTTGGCCTTTCCAACATTGAAATTCATATGTAAGAACATAAAAAGGATCTAACTGAATCAGAAGGAACTTCATCCATCTAGCATTGTGCTTCCAACTGTGGTTAAATCAGTCACCAATTAAAGCTCCACTGCCATTTTAAAGAGTCCCCCTAGAACCTTTATTTGAAAATGTTTTTTGCCTGGAAAAGTGGGCTAAACTAAGGCTTCAGTAAGTCCTACATTGCCTGCCATAGTCCTTTGCTATTCTCCTGTCTCTTCCATAGTGTTAAGCAATTGGTGGCCCAAAGTGAATGCTGCTTACATAATTATTTCTGTTCTTGCAATAAACCTTATATTCAGTACTCAGTGGAAAAATCCCTCTCAGCACTGAGGATCTGTTGAGCTACGCCATGATTAGTAAGCACTGGTAGGCCTATGCCCTCTGAATTTGCCTAACACGTTTTAAGAATAAATTAGTAGCCATTACTACATCCAGGGGCAATGAATTTCATAAATTAATAACGTTTCTAAGAAGGTAAGAAGAATTCAGGAAGAATTATCATTCAGAGAGTATGGGAGTTGTAGTTCGAGTTGTTCAACATTTCTAGAGGACACTAGATTGAGGGAAGGATATATTTATATTCTGCATTTCTTCCAGCGATCTCAATGTGGCAAGCATGGTTCACCTCTCCACTAAAATGGATAGGAATTATTTTAATTGATTGATTTGATCTATAGCCTGCATTTCTTCAAGTATGGGATTCAAAGCAGATAATTCAGCCTGCTAAGGCCCCCATAGCTCTCCTAGGCCCCCTTACTGGGAAAAAAAAGTATTTTCAGCCCCCAAATGGAGAGCCACTTCCTCAGATGCCTCCAAGTGATGCAATTCTCCATTTTAAAGTTATTTTGTATACCTTTTCTGGAACCAAATTACTCTTCATTTCTGTTCTGGGCTTGTCACTTCTGTTTTCTTTTGTTTGTTTTTACAGGCAAGTATGGCTCACAGAGCCTGCTGGTGGGCTGCTAAATGAAGCAGGTAGGCACCAGTCCAGCCCCTCTGTGGCTGCTCACCCCAATTTAGAACCTCTAAAGCAATATTTTGTTCAATCAGCTAGAAATATAGGCGCAAGTGTAAGGAAGGGACAAAATTAGTTGAATACAAAGTTGCTAAACAAACTTTGATATAGAACTGGTTGCATTTTCTTGGGATTCTTCCATATGAGAGTTTACATTCACACCAGAGATCATAAAATTTACATTTTTGTGTGACAGTTCTCACAGTTCCCCTGCCAATATGGCCATGATGTAATCAAAAAATTTAACTTTTACAAGGCCTGAGCCAAGCGGGTACAGAACATCAGCCATACGCAGAAGAGTTCTCTTCAGCCTTGGTCTTAAGAAGTCAACATGGATGGAACTGGTCTGTGTGACAACCGTAACAAACATAAAAGGCAAACTTAGAAGGAAAAGAAATCAACAAAAGCCCAGGTGGCATCCTGGTAGTGACATCAGTGCCATCCAGTCCCGGAACTTCATTCTCTCCGTGTCCAGTGTACATAAAATATTTACATTTCCAAAACTGTGAAATGTCAACTGACTTCCTACAGAAACACAGATGTCACAGAATTGAAACAGAGGCAGATATTTAATGCCAGATATTTAATGTCAATATGTATTGGATACATTGCTGTTGAAAGTAATGGGGATAAGGCCGACTAAGTTATGGTTAGATCTGAGTTTCATATCTTTCCTGGCAGGAGCTTTGGGTAACAGCTGCTGCAGCTGACGTGGCATTGATTTGGGCACAGAAATCAATTGTTCAGGAAGGACAAATTTAGCACAGGTCTTTCAGATACAGACTGGTAGAACAAGTAGTTTTTCCTCTTTCTTCTCTCCGCTGCTGTCACCTTTCATTGAAATAGGTATGGGGTTGGTTTCCATGCTGCTGTCATCATGCTAGACAATACTCATATTTCTATGACAAAAGTGTGTCTCCAACAAATTGCTGAGTGTGGGATAACTCCCATTCAGGGTTCCAACCAGCCACACCTCCAACCAGCAGAAACTAATGGAGTGCTATTCAGAATGCCAGTCTACAAACCAAAAGCTGCTGGTCCCTGGCAAATATCCAGAAAAGAAAAAAAGTAGGCAATGGGCACAGATATGGTGCCAGTCCCTACCATATTTAGAAAAAAAAACTGCTTATCTCCTATACCAGATATCTTCAGATGCACTGCCCAAATCCATTCCTTCTCCCATCAAGTCATCTGATGTTCTCCTTTAACAGTCACCATTCTGTGACTAATGAACTAATGCCCAATTTTGGGGGGAGGGGGTTCACCATAAGTTTTTATTCCCTTGAAGATTATTTTGCTTCTGAAAATCTTTTGGTTCCCCAATTCTGCTAAAATTTCCCCCTTGTGCCTAGATTATGAAGCATTTTGCCTACGTAAGGATAAGCACTTAGTAAATCATCTCAGTGTTAAAATATGATGGCACAGGCACACAAAGAATCCATTCACAGATTTTTCTGAGTTGTCATGTGGCAAGATCAGGAGGTAACATTCTCACCTTTAGTTTGCCTTATTAGAGATATATACATACACACACACACACACACACACATATACTGTTATACTTAGGAGTCTAGCATTGGTGGGAGGATAAGAGCATTGCCCCCAAATAGAAATTCTGCCCCCCACAATGAAATTTTCTTTCAGTTCTTACCTTTCTAGCATTGCAGAGAGTGAGACATTCAAAATCATTCACACCTAGCTGTCTTACATTTGCTTAGCTAGTTATTATGCTCATCTAAAGGTTTAAGCTACTGCCATGCTACAGTAATTTAATGACTATAAAGAAAAATTTAATGGGAGGCAGGAAGCAACACCCTCATTTTGTCCCCCTCCCCCAGCTATGCCTCTGGTTATACTTTAGTAATTTTTCACCAACCATTCAAAAATCCAAAATTTGCAATGACATGGTGAGAAGGAAGTGGTTTTGCCAAACAAACAATATGACACTGGAGCCTTTTCAAACTAGTCACATGGAGCAACCTTCCCCAATTGTATTTTCAACTTGTTATTTTGCCTCTAAAGGCACCAGATGCTGTCTGATCTTGGAAGCTAAGCAGAGTCAGCCCTGCTTAGTACTTGGATGAGAAACCACAAATGAATACCAGGCGCTGTAGGCTATATTTCAGAGGAAGGAATTGGTGATACCACCCTTGAGTATTCCTTGCCTAAGAAATTCTCTATGAATTCCCTATGGAATTCATGGGGTCACCATAAGTCGACAGGCAACTTGCACGCACATACACACAGACATTATGCTGCAAACTGCATGCATGAATCAACAGCTGTTTTCCTTCAGGGTTTAGTTCATTTCCTATTTGAAGGGGGGAGTTAAAACAAGACTTTTACTCTGAATGGGGAAATAACAGCTGTAATTTTAAGACACAGAACTGCATTGGTTACATGAGCAGAGAGGGGAGAGCTGACAACTATTCGAAACAGATGTTTTATTTAGTGTGAACATCTGTTTTCTGGCTCCGGGTGTTTGGTTGTTGTGGAATGCTCGTGATTCTGCATCCACAAACATTAATGTACATATGGGGTATTTTTAATACCTTGCAATACACTGTAATTCCCATAAGGTCAAAAAATATCGCAGAAGTCACTTGATGCAAGGTTTTTTATCTGCATGAACAGCTGGGAGTCAGCTGATATTAAGGACAAATTTGGCTGTCTCATAAATAAGAACAGGGGATTGGATTGTTTAAGTTGACTGGTCATGCTAGTGCTGAAATTAAAGAAAATTCAGTATAGGTCAAAATGAGGGGAAAAAATCAATTGTCAAAATAGACTTCTTTTTCAAATACATGCATTAATACCCAAGAGAATGAATTCTTGGAATGCATCCATTAAAAACAACAGGACTTCACTTAGTCACAACTAATTTAAGTCACGTTGACTTTGACTGTGTTTAGATCAAACACAGTATAATTTAGTACATGATTTATTACATTATGAAGATTTTTGTATGACTCAAACAGCTGTCTGTTAAACAGAAATCAGCCCAATAAAAGACAACTTTCTATCTGTGTATATATTGTTTTAATTTCTAAAAAGATACAGGTGGGAAGCTAGAAACATTGCAACTCTACATTCTTGCATGCATTTTTGAATTTGTTGTTCTCTGGTTCCAAAGGCATGTTACGGAGAAGAAGGGGGCTACAGAGAGTGGAGGCAGTATAACCTCGGAGGCACTTTTCTCTATTTTATTTCCCATGCCACAGAAAAGTTTTTCAGTACTGAATCCAGTTTTGAATACATAGGATCTTTGTGCTGGCTTTCTAGGAACCAAAGAAGTTGGAGTCAGATCTCTCAGGAAATACCACCCTTTCTGATCTGAACCTCATGATTTAATCACAACAAAATTAAATGAAGGGCTCTCGAGCAGATACAGAGCATACCATATTTTCTTCATCATGAGGAAGTCATTCCTTTTATCTCTGGAAACTGAGGTTTTCAAAGATGTAGCCATATTAGATTATTGCAGTATAAAAAAGGAAAGGGGAGCATAGAGTAAAAAGGAATCTAGGATTCTTTATCGTGCTACTAGATGTTCCCTATTATAAGGGATGTCCTTTATTTGAGGGCTGGAAATCTTATTCTTTATAGGACTGCAGGGGCCTCATCTTATAAGGAATGTCTCCTATTTGAAGTCTGAAAAGCTTTTTCTTTTCTACAGACACAACAAGATGTCAAAAATAGATTAGGTTCCTGATGAAGACAGAAATGTGTGCATCACATAGTTAACGGACATGTTAATTTTACAGAAAAACGCACACCTAAGTTAACTGAAATCAGTATTTTCATTTCGTATTTAGGGGAACACAAAGTTAGTAACAGCTATCTCCTGGTTGTCAGCCCTGCACGTCATGAATTCTGACATATCCCCATTGCTGTTTTGAAAGCTTGGCAACACTGAGGGCATGTAGTTATTGATGAAGAACTACACAAGACTGTGGCCATTTCTGCACTAGCCTGTGATAGTGTTACTATTCCACTTTCAACGTCCTACGGAATCCTGGGGTTTGCAGTCAAGCCCCAGGATTCCATAGGATGTTGGAGGTGGAATAATAACACTATGGCCATTTCCGCACTAGGCTGTTATAGCGCGATGATTCCGCCTTCAACATCCTCTACTGCAAACCCCAGGATTCCAGAGGATGTTGAAGGCGGAATCATCGCGCTATAACAGCCTAGTGCGGAAACAGCGTAGGTCCCTGCTGGGGGCATAAGCGCTCCAGAGCGTTCACCCTGGGGCCCGTGCAAGCGGCAGCCGAGGCCCAGCCCCTCCAGCCGAGGCCCAGGGCGCTTCTGCGCCGCGGCCGCTGAGGGCCCGTTGCCCTCCATTCAAGCGGGCCGCCTGCTCCCACTCCCCGCCCCCTTCGCCGGTCGCCAGGCACGTGGTACAGACGGGGCGCCCTCGCTGGCCGCGGAGCGCAACAGAGCCGGCGGCAACCGAGGCCGGGCGCCTCGCGAGCCCCGCGCGCTCTGCTGCGCCGCCGGCTCCCTTCCCAGCACCTTCCGCCCCTCGCCGGCCAGCCGCGCCAAGACGGCCGGGGACCGCCGCCCACCGGCGTGCTCCCGCTCGTCCCTCTCTCCCGGAGCCCCCCTCCCCCGGTGGGTCGGAGCGAAGGCGCCTCTCCCAGCTTCCCGCGGCCGCGCCAGCCCTCCCACCGGGGTTGGCCGCTGGCTGGGGCGGGCCAGCCCAGACGGAGGCAGACGTCGCCGGCGAGCGGGCGCTCAGCTGGGATGGCCGCGGGCGCAGCGCGGGGCTGAAGCCGGAGAGCGGCCCCGCGATGGCCAAGCAGTACGACGTGCTCTTCCGCCTTCTGCTCATCGGGGATTCGGGCGTGGGCAAGACCTGCTTGCTGTGCCGCTTCACCGACAACGAGTTCCACCCTTCGCACATCTCCACGATCGGTACGGGGGCGGCGGTTTGGCGGGGAGCGGGGGAGGAATCTACCGGCCTGCTCCCGGACTGTCCCCCTACCCGAGTCCGGGAGAGAGAGAGAGAGAGAGAGAGAAAGGCTTCCGACGGAGGGGCGAGAGGACTCGCCTTCGGCGGGAGCGAGCCCGGGCGGGCGCTGCCCTCGCTCACTCTTTGTGCCTCGCCCGGGGGTCGGCGCGAGCGAGGGATACGGGGGGCGGCGGAGTGGCTGTTCTCACGCCCGTTGTTGAGGAGGGGGCGTACGGCGCGCGTAAAAGCGCTGCGTCTTTGGCGCGGCTTCAGGCGCGAGCGTCCCTGCCCCGACGCAAGCCCAGGAGGGGGACCCAGGCGGCCGGGTGGGGAGCTGAGGAGCAGAGTCGGCCCCTCGCGGGGGAGCTGCGCGCCTCCGCCGCTCTTCCGTGCCCCGGCTGCCGGGTACCTGTTCGGTCCTGCACCAGTGCTTGGCCTTGCTGCTGGTTTCCCTGCAGCTTCCTCAGTCCCAACGAGCCCGTCCTAATTCCGTCACCGTCCTGGCTCTTGAGCTGCTTAGCGTACGTGTTGCTGCTCCCGCTGTTGGATGCAGCAGTGCCAGCTCACCTCAAAGGTGAAAATAAAAAGTGACTTCAGTGTTCTGAAAAAAATGAGTTGGGCATAAGAACCCATGAGTCATAGGAAGCTGGGAGCGGGGGAGGGTGGAGATCTGAGGGAAGATAAGGCAAGAGAAGAGGTCCATTTGCCTTCTGAAATTCCCAGTGGTGGTAATGTTGGCCCCAGGGAATAATAAAAGTCCGCTACTATACTTCCCGCATGTTTTAACCTGTCTGACAAATCCCACCCGGGTCTGAGTGCATAACATGGAGGAGGCCTGCTTCTGAGTGTCTGTTTTTTGTGGGAGTAAGCAGACACATTCATATATGCCTGCTGAGAATCTGTTAGCCGCTACTGTATAAGCCCATTCTATTTTTAGATACAGAAGTGACTTGTGGGAGCATGCTCCATCGGTGAAGAACATAACATGTGAAGCATCCCTAAGAAAGGCAGAACACTGGTTCAGCCAAAAGAGCACCTTGCTTTCCTGGTTTCTTTTGGAATTATGCAGGGACTTACCCAAAGCTATCAAGGCTCAGTCAGAATCATGACATGTCAGAGTCTTAGGTTCTAGAAATTGGTAGTAGTAGCATGTCTTAGCTATGCTAAAATATCCTCTTTAGAGCATGAATGGAGGTTCATGGTGAGTAACCTCAGCCATGCCTTGTGCTTTGTGAATAGCAAACAACTTCCAGGTCAGAAGGCACAACTGCCATGGCTTTCTGCTGCAGAAATGTTTGTAGACTGGGGAGTTTGGGTGTATATATTGTGGGGAATAGAGCATTCCAAGAAGTGTGGTAATAAATGTGGATGTAACTGTGTTTCTGTGCCTGCCTTTGAGTCTGGTACTCAGCACACTAGTCAGTTGTTTTGGGTTGCCGTGTTCAAAAAACCATCTCATTTGTACTGATGAAGATAGCTGAATGGTAACGCTGTGTATTGCACCCACACTACATTTGTACTTTAGTAGTGTAACTTCCACTGTTTTCTTTTCCGTGCTCTTAAGTTCCTCAGTGCTGACAGTGCCGTTTGCACTGCCCTGTTTGCCCCACCACCTATTCTATGATTAGTTTCCCTTTAATTTTTTAAAAAAGTTAAGCTGTAGTGATGCTATTGCAGTATGATGTCACAATGCTATTGCGCTACTGTGTTAAATTAAAAAAAAATCATAAAAAATAATTTCAAAAACGTAACACTGGCCTACAGTACTGCAGGAAAGGAGAGATACTTGGATAACACCCCCGTGCAATAAATGTGTTTGAATAGTGACTTCAAAGGATAACAGGTCAGGATCCTACTGTTATTGTTATTGTACTATAGCAGCATTTATCTTAAAAAGAAAGAAAGAAAGAAAGAAAGAAAGAAAGAAAGAAAGAAAGAAAGAACAAAATACTGAAAAAGGGTTTCAGGAGTTCGGAGCGTGGAAAATAGATCAGGATCACAGCTATTCGCTTGGGAATTCTTGCCTTTCCTGCCCAAGCGCTGAAAATAGAGTGAGGCTTCCCTGCTTGAGATTTCATTGGGAATCACCAAGGAAATGAGAAAACCCACAACCACGTTGCACCCATTACACAGTGGGCCTCCACATTTGTAGGTTTAACTTTTCATGGACTTGACTTTTCATGGACTTGTCCTGCACCCCAAATCCTAGCAAATGTGACAAGCTGACTGTAGCAGCCAAGAAAACCAACATGATTCTTGGTTGCATCAATAGGAGTATGGTGTCTAGATCGAGGGAGGTAATGGTACCACTCTGTTCTGCATTGATCAGGCCTCATTTGCAATAGTGTGTCCAGTTCTGGGCACCTCAGTTCAAGAAGGACGTCAACAAGCTGGAACGTGTCCAGAGGAGGACAACCAAAATGGTGAAGGGTCTGGAAACCATGCCCTATGAGGAATGGCTTAGGGAGCTGGGTATATTTAGTCTGCAGAAAAGAAGGTCAAGAGGGGACATAATAGCCATGTTTAAATATTTGAAGGGATGTCATGTTGAGGAGGGAGTGGGCTTGTTCTCTACCACGCCAGAGACTAGAACAAGGAGCAATGGATTCAAGCTGCAGGAAAGGAGATTCCACTTGAATCTCAGGAAGAACTTCCTGATGGTCAGAGCTGTTCAGCAGTGGAATATGCTGCCTCGGAGTGTAGTGGAGTCTCCTTCTTTGGAGGTTTTTAAGCAGATGGTGGATGGCCATCTGTGGGGATGCTTTGATGGGTGTTCCTGCATAGCAGGGGGTTGGACTCAATGGCCCCTGGGGTCTCTTCCAACTCTCTGATTCTATGATTCTGTGATTATTTGTGAGTTTGCCCAACTCCTCGCCCCCCACTTCAGGCACTTCTTTTCTAGCAGAATCTTCCCTCTTGACAGCTCGAATCAGGCTGCTCAACCCTTTAAAAACTTGTGTCTGGTCCTCTTCATCCTCTTTACCAGCTGCTGCCTGGGTAGCTAAGGATGGCCTGCACCCCAGATTTCTTAACACTAAAAAACCTCTCTGGATGCCTCCGACACCCAAGGAAAGATGGGCAAGGCAGAAGAGGTATGGGGCCATCATGATGACCAACTCCCCTTCCCCCTCCTTTCCCTGACCTGGGCCATTTCCGCACTAGACTGCTATAGCGCTATTATTCCACTTGCAACATCCTATGGAATCCTGGGGTTTGCAGTTTCGGGAGGGGCTGACCTCAGTGCCCATTCCCCCTACCATGCCTCAGCCCCCTTCCCACAGAAACACACACATTTTGATAGTTGCAATTTTTCCACTCTTGTGGGTGTCCTGCATGCCTAATCCTAGCAAATGTGACAAGCTGACTGTAGAATCATTCTCCTAATGAAGTAGAATGAGACATTTACTCTCCCAACTGGTTACTGAACCATAGCAGGAAAGCAGGTCATTAATAAATTATTTCTAGCATGGAAAAACTCAATTCCAAACAACTCTGCATCACAGCACCAACCGAACCATGACAACATGCGATAAGACTGATGCAAAGGCAGGATTGATCCACCACTGTAACAGTGTTGTGTGATAAGTGTCTCTCTCCATGGAAGGCAAAATGTTGGTGTTGGTGGCAGTTGTTTTCCCTTTGGAAATTGTCCCTCTACCGATGTCTTAACTGCATCACTAACATTGGGCAAACAGTGATTCCTCAGGCTGACCGTGGCAAAAAGCAGCTGATCACTTGAGAATGAAGGTATATGTGGGCATGACTACTCTGTTGCAAAGTCATTTGAAAGAAGAGTCATGATTCACTTGGAATGAGATTTACTGGAAGCTTTTCCAGTAGAAACTGGTGCTTGTAGGGATGTCCTTTTTGGCATTTGTGCAGTCCCCTTTGTGTCAATCATTATAATAGCCCTTGGCAGAACAGGCAAAGTAAGGCAAGTGTAAGGACATGCTTGAGCTGGAAAGAATCTAGTGATAACTTGATCCAAAGGCCACCAGTGTCTGTCATGTCTTGAGGAATGAGTCCGGTTTTTGTGGCTTTTTTTTTTTCAAACTAGGTCTCTGGCTTATGATTCCACTAAACTGTTCTAAGCTGTATGTCTTTCTGTGGAACTTGGGGTTTAATGTTACTGAAGAAGTTGCCCTTTGGAGGCAATGTTTGGCATGTTGTTCGTAAACCAGCTTCCCCAAACTAGATACCACTCAGATATATTGGACTACAACCCCCATAATTCTCAGATGACATGCTGCCTGGGGATCAAGGGAGTTCCAGCTAGGGGACCCCACAATTGGGGAAGGCTGAAATAAGCAATCATCTAAGATAACCCAAACATCTTGCAAGCCAAAGTATAATGACAAGATAGCAAAGCTGAGGTTTTCCATTGTTGAGGCAGGTCAGCATTCCACCATGAGAATCAGTGAATCAGGAGCTGGGTTGGGTGGGGGAAGAGGAAGTTACATTCCTCTTAACTTCTGCAGCATTTCCCCTTCCCCTTCAGACTGTTCCTGTGTCCCTTAAAGACAAGATTATCAAAATATGTGGTGGACCTCCCTGTACAGGTAATGAACAGGAAATGTATGGGGATTTGTTTTTGAAATGTGGCTTTTTCCTGCTAGCTCACTTTTTCTCAATTGTGTCAGAAGGCAGAAATTTGGAGGGGGCAGAGGCCATTAACGGAATATGTTGAAGCTATTAATGGTGTGTGTGTGTGTGTGTGTGTATCTTTGCTCTTGACCAGTCCTTAATCAATAGAGTGGAATACTCCACAGTATTTAGTTTTCTTGGGCAATAGGGTCCTTTCCTATCATGTGGGTTATTTAACGAAATGGGATTTCAGTGTAAGGTAAGATAACATTTCTCTTGCTTTCTATTTTTCAAGTGTATTGGCAGAAAATATGTGTGTGTGTGTGTGTATAAATATAAATATACACACACATATATATAAAATTTCCATACAGAGTATAATGGAGAGCTAACAGGGATAGCATTTGTCCTGCATAAACTCAGTTCGGTACCCTGAGTGCTGATCACAGTCATGGCAGCAAAAAAATGGGAATGTCTGCAGCCCTCTCACCCTGTTTCCTGGGAGTAAGCCCCACTGAACTCAGTGGGAATAAATATGTATGAGGTTGCACTTTCAGGCTTGAATTCTGATGGTAATTCCAGTTAGAGTAGAATCACTGGAAACTTAAATAAGTGTTGATTCTCTATTCAACAATGGAATTAGTAGGTTTACTGCAACTGAGTAGGCAAAGAGCACAGAAATTAAATGGATCATGGCAGACCCTGGCAAAGATGGTCAACCATTAGCATCACAATTTGCATGCTGCTCTAGCTTTGCAGGATTTACTATTATCTTTAAGCATATAAAGTTACAGAAGGATTCTGCAAGGGCAGATACACAGTCTCTTGGATAACTCCTGACTGAGGAGTGGGCTGGGAAGCTGTCTAGTAGAGACATCCGCCCTGGAAATTAGAATATTTTGCACTGCAAAACTGAAAAATCACAAAGATTTATTAAGGTTGACCAGACAGAAGTGTCTCCAAAGAAAAATTTACAGTATTATCAAAGGCCCCTGGATGGCCGATATTGAACAGGGAAGGAGAAACTCGCTGCTCAGTTGGTGATTTATTACACTTGAGTGAATGCAAACAATTTGCATCATAAATATTCAATATGTAGTCTCCATTGAGTGAAATTAAGTGTTGTAAGAGACAGATAGCATAGTGCTCAAAACTGAAGATTAAATTAAGTGGCAGTTTGGACTGGAAATAAGAAATAGATTTTGTGGCTTCAAAATTTAAACAATTAAAAGTCTGTATGAAAATCTTAATCCAAAAAAGGAGAAATAAATACTGTTTCTGATGCTGGAATTTAAACAGAGAGTAATTTATATGACATCATAAATAGGGCCACCAGAAAAAAAATGTCTGGAGCTGAGCTAGACAAAACTGACCCTCTGCTTATTAAAATTCAAGCTTCAGTATCCAGGATGGCTAACCAGATTTTAGATTTGAATAAACATTTGACAGAAAGTAATGGGAATTTAGAATAGAAACTATACTTGTTAAGATTAGAGATTACAGGATAAGTAAACCATCTCACAGAGTTTGCTTAAAAACAGTGCAAACTGATCACAACATCAGTTCAGAATATTACAGCTATTGCACACAAACATGAACGGGAGGTCTTTTTTAACTTGAAGGGAATGGCCATTTTATGACGGGATTTGGAAAAGGTACAGGATAAAATAATGACAGAATTAAAATCAAAGGAAACACAGATGAACTATTGCAAGTGTACTTTAAGAAAAGGTGTAAAATAAATGAGAATGAAATAATTTTTAGTGAAATTCCCAAAAGAGTGCTGAAAAAAACAGAGAATATACATTCTTGGTGGATGCACTCAGAAAAAAAAAAGATATAAACTTTTACTAGATAGTCCCAGAGGGTTTGATAACCACTTATGCAGGTGGCAAATATACAATAAACTCTTTAGAGCAAGTGATTTTTTCAAAAAGCTGAAGGAAGAGGGCTAGAAGGAGACATCCAAATTGTTGAGAGTTCTTAAGAAGAAACAATAAAAACAATAAATAAGATACTTTAGTAAAACAGCTAAAATGAATCTGAAGATAATTTCATAGAATGTAACTGAACTGAATTCACCCCAGAAAAGGGAAAAAGTGGCATTTTAAAAAGAATCCTAAATATAAAACTATTTATTTTCAAGAAAGCCAAATAAGAGAAAAAGACTATCTTCCTCATTTGCAGAATAGAAGTATGGGTCTAGAGTTTGGCCATTTCCGCACTACGCTCTTATGGCGCGATTATTCCACTTTCAACCTCATATGGAATCCTGGGGTTTGCACGGCAAGCTGGCCCCTCCTGAAACTGCAAACCCCAGAATTCCATAGGATGTTGAAAGTGGAATATCGCGCTATAAGAGTGTAGTGCGGAAATGGCCTTTGTGTCTTCAAACAAATCGTTTACATAAGCTAAACATTACAACCTCCATTGATTTTTGAAGATGGGCAAGGTAGATGTGTTGCGGGAATCAACTGGAAGTGTAAGATAATGCATTTAATGGGTATTTCTGCTTCCAATAATGAGAAAACAATGTTTTATGAAAATTGGTTAAGAAAGACATCTGAACTAGACCTATAAAATCTTGTTTGCATTGGTAGTTGGAACAAGTTTATTGATCCTAATAAAGACAAATGCTCAAGTAAAAGCATTAAGAAAGGTCAGGAGAGACTACCTCAAACTTTCTTTAAATATACAGAATATTTTGGATTAATAAATGGTTGGGGACATTTGCAGTCAAACTCTAGAGACTATAATTTCTGAAGATGCGTAAATAAAAAATGAGATTTTTTTTTGAGTTGAACTTAAATAAGGAGAAAGAGTCCACAAGAGTTTGAGATAACAAGCAAAGATTGTATGAGAAGGCAATTTATAAGAGACAGTTCTAGATTGAAAAAAGAAAAGGAAGCTAAAAAGAGGAACTTGATGACGAAATGCAGAATTTGGAATTAAAACTCAAGAAAAATTTTGATAAGGAGACTCAACAGAAAGATCAAATTACACCAACAACAATTTTCATTGTTTACAGTCCAGGAAAGGAATGCCAGACTATTATAACTTAAGCAAAAGAATTTCGAATTCACAAACAAACCCAAGAAGTGGCTTTCCTATAAGTTGAGACAATAATGGTTAAAGGAAACTGTCACAAATATCAAGAAGGGAGATCAGTTTGTAATGGGCAATTTGAAAATATTAAAAGCCTTTGAGGAATATTATAGAGGCTTATATGTGAGGAGAAGATCTTAGACGTGGAAGATTACTTAAATAAGGTCCAATTGGACAAATTGTGTTTGGAAGTTTGAATGGGCCTGTGACAGCTTAAACTTACTGATGCAATTAAAAAGATTAAACCTGGAAAACAGCCAGGCCCAGATGGAATGTCTGCAGCATGTTGTAAGAAATGTGAAGATGAGTTATTTCAGCCATTAAAAATGATGTGTGATGAGTTATTAGAAAAAGGGCAGATGCAGATTCTTGGCAACACCTATATTACAGTGATGCCTAGATTACAGTGATTCATAAAGACAATACAGATGAGACACTAACAAAGAATTATAGACCTATCTCAATACTAAATAGTGACTATAAGATATCTATTATTTTGGCAAGCAAATTGAGGAAACATATTTCTTGGAATATTTATGAGGATCAGAGATTTTATTTTTTAAAAAAAAAATTTCCCAGAAGGACAACTAAGGTATAATGTAAGAACTGTTTTAATATTGAATTTTTGCAATATCATAATGACAAATGGGTTGTCTTGGTGTTGTTGTTGTTGTTTTAGGTGCAGGGAAAGCATTTAATAATATTTCTTGGAATTATTTATTTCAAGTATTGGAGAGAATGGACTTTGGTGAAAATATTATCTGGGCAGTAAAGACAATCTACTCAGTTCAAAGGCTCAGATTTTAGTAGATGGCAATGCTACAAGACCAACTGAAATACAAAATGGGATGAGACAAGGTTGTTTCCTCTTACCTCTACTGTTTATTTTGGCATTGCAGACCTCACTGAGAGTTATCAGACAAGATGACAGAATCCATGGGGTGAGGGTAAAAAAAACCCAGTATGAACGGAATGCTTAAGCAGATAATCTTGTGTTAATGACACAAAACCCACTGGATTCAGTGAAGACTTTTCTGGAAAAAAATGACGTATTTGAGACTGAATTTAAAGTGAATTATGATAAAATAAAATTGCCTACTTAAAATATGACCTCAGAAGAGGACAGTGAATTAACTGCTCTTTCAAATTTTAAAGTAGAAAAAGAGGATTAAATATTTAGGAGTTACAGTGATGAAAAACAACAGCTTATTGGTTCAAAACAACTTTGAAAAAGTCTGAAAAAAAATTAGAAGAGACTTTGAAAAATGGGGAAAGTCAAATTTACCCTTCTGTGTAGAATTGCAGTGATAAATCAAATGTTTTGTCAGTGTTTTTATTTCTGTTCCAAATGATCCCTATAATAAGAAATGGAATACTTTTTGTGCAATAGCAGAAAGAGATTTCCAGATTTATCTAGCAGGCATAGAAACCCAGAATAAAATTTAAAATATTGTATGGTGCTAAGGAAAAGGGTGACTTGGGAGCTCCTGATGTCAAATTGTATTATGAGGTCTGTCGTTTTGAATGGCTGAAGGAATGTTGCTTAGAAATATGAGACTCTTGGAACATAAATGGTATAATTTAAAATTTAGTTGGCATGGTTATCTTTGGTGTCGTGCCACTGCCCCGGAATCCAGACATGACTCTTCCCAACAGCCACACCCAAGAGACATGAGAAGGATAGTACTTACAGCAGCAGGTGAAGATGGAGAAGGAAGAGCTTGTTAATTAGGCCACAGCTGGCCAGGACGCTGAGGCTATATAATCAGAGGTCAGGATAACAGAATGCTGCTGAAATGTTCTGACTCTGTTGGTGGTGGTAGCTTTGTTGACTCCTGCATTCTCTGCTTGTGTTCTCTGGACCTTGAACCTTTGCTTGGACTATAGATCCCACTTGTGAACACTCTCTCCCTGGACTTTTGGTAAATTCAAACTCAGTAGCTCTGGACTGCTTTAACAAATGCTGTTTGCTAGTTATTGCTGATTACACAGCTGTGAAGCCTTGGCAGGCTTCCAGCACAGGACATTT
This sequence comes from Iguana delicatissima, assembly GCA_948472985.1. Classification (NCBI taxonomy): domain Eukaryota; kingdom Metazoa; phylum Chordata; class Lepidosauria; order Squamata; family Iguanidae; genus Iguana; species Iguana delicatissima. The sequence goes on along the minus strand of CAOKZL010000846.1, from coordinate 251,142 downwards.
GGTATGATAAACTTAAAGCATGTGCTGAATTTAAAAATCATTGTATAAGAAATACTCCCCTGTGAGTTTAGTATAAGCAGAGACTTTTTCCTAAGATAATAATAGCCAGCTTGCACAGAGAACCTTTTTTTAATGGAAAGAATGGGTTTAAAATTGGAGATGGTTGCTTTATGATGATCTTTTGTATTTTGAACAAGACAACTGGAAGCTTAAATCAAGAGAAATGATTCTTAAGGAAGGTAAAGATTTTATGGCTTTTGATAATAGAGACAGAAGACAAACCTGTAAAAGAATAAATGATAAGGTGGACCAAAAATTTGGGCATGATGTTCATATGGATGTATGGGGTAAAAATGTGGTCCAACGATGCAAAATTTACTTTGTGTAGTAATTTAAAAGAAAACCTGTATGAGTTGATGTAGAAATAATATTTAAGCACAAACAAGCTATCAAAAATATCCCAGAATGTTTCAAACCATTGTTGGAGAAATAAGAAATCAAAGAAGAAATCAAACAATGTAAAAATCTGTGGTTATGGTTATTGGTAATGCTTGTAGGATTATTTAGCTAGATCTGAACTTTAGACTTGCTGTCTAGGGATGTTGGATGGTGTATCTAACACAGCTGGAGGGAGTAAGGCTAGGGAAAGCTGCTGTGAAAGACTGTCCCAGTACTACAGACTAGAGTGTTCATTGCTAGTGATAATTTCTGTGTCAAAATCTTATGAGAGTAGAAGGGTATATATCGGCTACCTCATTTGTAGCTTTTCAGCAATGCAAACTTTTGTGCTACGGTTTGTCTATAATGAAGTTTATTCTTTTTGTTACCTAGAATTTGATTCTTTATAGTTTCAAAATACATTTTCTAATATAGCTTCTTTCATTCAGCTGAGTAGGCAGAGAATAATACCCCCAGAATGAGTTTCTAGTCCCTGCTTCCCTAATTGTCTGAGATGAGAGATTAGCAGTGTGATAGAGGAATGAACTTACCAGTATGCTGCCTTTTCAAAAATCTTGTTGTTCAGGTGTGACCTGCCTCTTGGCTCTGTTAGAGCATAAGACACACTCAGGTTGGCGGCAGCCAGATTTTGCCAGGTAGCAGGATGTATGGACGGCTGTGTAATGGGATCTCTTCCTGCTTGCACTTAAGAATTCCTTCAGGCATAGATCATTTCCAAACTGTTCCCTGTGCTTTCACACAGTCAGTGACGCAGGCCTGCTGTCCTCATTTGCGTCAAGGTAATGACATTCTTACTATCATGACCTCAGAGTGTGGGGGGAAAGCCTTGTGAAGTATAAAAGATAATGAAAGAAACTTGGCCCCAGCATGAATTGTACATGCTATGTGAGTCACCGGCAAAAAAAAAAAAGTTTCTTAGGTAGTAGGGAGAAAATCTGTTTCTTCTAAGATCAAGAGGCTTATCTTGAAGAACATAGAAACTGGAAACATGATCTTTTTGGAGTACAATTCTCAAACTCCCTCTGGAAGAAAGTAAGAATTCTTTTTTGCTAAATTCCTCTGGAAAGCTTATAAGCAAGAGAGGGGGAGGAGGATGACAATGACAGTGACAGATGGAGAGATGGATTCTCTTGCTTTTGATTTATTGCAATTAGAGGTCCATTGTCTCTTTAACTTTTCCATTTGTGACTATCATGGTTAATGGAGATAGGAAACTGCCTGATATTATGTCAAACTGTGGCTCCATTCATCTCAGTGTTTTCTACAGTGGAAACACATGCAGCCCATCTGATGTTATTGGACTGCAAGTCCCAGCAGTCCTAGCTAACACTAACCATGGTGAGAAATGCTGGGAATTTCAGACTAACAGCATCTGGAAATCCTCATGATTCCCACCACTGTTCTGTACTGATTCGCAGGGTTTCCAGAGATTCAAGCAGAGGTCTTTTCAAGCTCTGTCTTAAGAGACTAGAAATTGTACCTTGGTCCTTCACATGCAAAAGATGTGCTCCAGTCCTCAGATTTTAACACTTTGGTATATTATGGATTCCTTTTAGTTCCTCGAGTGGCCTTCTACACACTAGCCATAGTTTAAGAAGCTTTGAGATATGGCTCCTGCAGCGCTCCTATGCTGTGTACTGCAGGGATGGGGAAAAACTTTGACTCTCTGAATATTTGGACTGCAACTTCAAGAAACTCCAGCCAGCATTGCTAATGGAACTGGTTTGTGGGAGCTTCAGCCTAAGCAGCTAGAGATCCCAAAGCATCCCACTCCTCGAGCAAAGGAAAAGGTGAAGGGAAAGGACGAGTTGGCAAGAGAGCAAATAGATGTTGTTTTGCTTTTGTATGTTGCATTGCTGAGATGTAAGAATATCATCCATACAGGAAGTGTCTTACATTTACAGGAGGTCCTTTCAAAGATGTAACTTCCAAGAAGGTGTGTGTGCCACTTCTGTGAAATTTCTACTGCAGTCCTTTGTACTGCTCAGTGGTACTTGTCTTTTCAGCAATACAGGCAAGCAGCTGCAATAGGAACATATAAAAACACACACTCTCCATTGTGTTTGTTTCTGTTTTGTCTAGGATCCTTCAGAAATAGTTAGGGAGCCAGGGTATAGCAATATATTTGGCATCACATATTCATCATTACAGATGACTCTAGATATCCTTCCAGAGAAGTTGAAGCTACACAGTTTACCAAAGTCAAATGTCCAGTTTCTGACAACAGGAAACTGAATTCTCATTTTCCTGAAGATTGCGTTGGTCTCAGGACATTATGGCAGTTTTACCCTAGTTGTGAACACCATAGCAAGATTTACTTGTTGTTTTTTAAAGTAAACCACAACTATTAACTATGAGAGCGTTTCATTTTGGTTGTTTGAAATCAAGCTTTTCTAGCTGTACGCTCAGCTGTAGATGTGTAATGGAACATATCTCATGGGGAGACATCTCACATTTCGTGGGTACAAGTATACCTCAGTTAATGAGGAAGATGTGTTCCTGGACATTACTTCTTTAACAGAAACTTTGGTAGCAGAGGCAGGAATAACATGGAAAGAATAGGGGTAGGTTCCTATTCCACAAAAGGAAAGCACTTCAACATGTTTCAGCAAATGTTTTATTCAAAACTAAGCACTGTGCACCTGTGAAATGAAATAATGAGGTCAGGTAAGCTTTGCCTAAGTAAATAGAAACATACTGAACTTTATAGAGACCACCTGAAACTTTCTTCTAAAATGTATCACAGGATGACCTTTTCTTTCGCTCACCTGATGTATCAGTTATCCTGAGGTATAACTAATACGTTGTGTTTCATTCACTCAGTTCCATTTCAAGTTGGGAGAAAGCTGATTGGTACGACTAGTTGAACATTCTGTTTTGCAGTGTAACAGCTCAGACAGTTATAGATAAATGTACATCTTTGTGTGTACTTCTGTGGTGTGGAAAATTTTCCATGGAAAAGTGCAACATCAGAAAAATTTCCTCCCGCCTCTCTGGATCTGCGTGTTGTTGGTTAGAAAGATTGCAGTAGAGAAGGGACAGATTACACATAATTGATCTACTTATAGGCTGTGTGTGTGCGCAAGTGAGTCAGTGCGAATGTTGCCTGTATATGAGTGTGTGAATGGTGTCTGCAAGTAGTGTCAATGGGCATCTGTGCCTTAGAGTGAAGAGAAACTAGATACCAAGAAGATACTGTGGGCACAAATAATGTGGGTACGTAGCTCTCTGTAGTTCTCTGCTTGTATATTATAAACAGAGAAACTAATTATACACAACATAATGTGTTGGGTAATGCTAGATCATCCTTGTCACTTAATGTAACTTCTTTTCTCTGTTCTTAGGGGTTGATTTTAAAATGAAGACTATTGAAGTAGATGGAATTAAAGTCCGAATACAAATCTGGTAAGTGATCTAGGTACTGTGATACAGATCCTCAAGAAGAAGACTGAACATGTCTGGAAGACCAGATAAGAGTTCTTGGCTGTGGATTGATTATGACCTTGGCTAAATTACCCATTCTCAATATTTTATCTATAAAATGGGAAGACAGATTGCATGCTACTTGTAAAGTTAATCCACATACAAATTATTTTCTGCAGATCCACTGCTTTGCAAGACCAATAGTACAAAGAAATCAAAAGGACTTTTTTTTTGGACTACAGCACCCAGAATCTCCCAGCCAGTATATCCACTGGGAGTTATTGTCTAAAAAATAACATTTCCAAGTCCTGCAGTACTGTAATCTTTCCATGGGTGCCTATATAGGAATAGTAGTTATTTTTCTAAATGTGGCTGTGACCATTTATTTCAAAAAGACATCCCTCCCCCAACTTATGTAAGAGAAATGTAATAGAAATGGGAGTGGCATTGATTTTGAATTAGGTATTGCCATCTGGTTTTAAACATGGGCTGTATACACTCCAGTACTTGTGGAGGAGGGAGTGCAGATCTGAAAATCTGTCAGTTTCATTTTGGTTCTCAGAATCCCCCCAGTATTCTCAACCCATCTCAGTTCTGTACTGGGTTGCATGGCCTTTTTCCCCCTCCCTGGATGGAAATTTGTGGTTGTTTCCCCTATAGGTGGTATTTTTCCATACATTTTTACCAGTCTACACTTCTTGATGTATTTTCCCCATTGACCAGTGCGTGTTTTGTGGGCATTTTTCAAACCTATGTTTTTGATGTGCACATTTTTTTAACTGTATGATTGGTTTTGTGAGCATTTTTCTGTATTGAAGTGTATCACAAGCCTGAAAAGTGTCCAGATGTCCAGGACAAGCTTGTAATTTATCTCACTGCCAATCTCAGGAGGTAGGGAATAATTATTTTCATATTAGACATGAACAGCAAGGCATAAGTTTTGCTTTTAATTAGCTCTCTGAAGAGCTGCTACCCTTCCTAAGGGTGGAAAATAATTATTTGGGTTTGCATTTCTCTACAAAAATATCCATTTTTTTGATTAGGGCCTATAAATGGGGTTTCTTAGCAGTAGGTTTAAATCTGTCCAGCAGGGGGCATGCAACTCACATCCACCTCCAAAGCTGAGGCACTCTGTTCTTGGGCGCATCTGCAGGGAAATCACCTTATGACAATATTAGCGATGACCATTTGTGGGCTGAAGAGCAAGTCAGTTGTAAAATAGACTGCAAAAGCAAGAAGATACTCATGCTTTATTATTACTTCATTGCAGTTTATTGCAAATCAGTTTAAATACTTATGCTGGATTCCATTGTCTCCTGACAGTACACCAGTCTTAAGAGTTAATGTTGAGAAATGTGGGGTACAAAATTGGTGCAGTTGTAGAGCAACTGCTTTAGACTATGATTGGTCATTCTGGCCAAGATCCTACACTGAGTGGTAGCACTGTGCAGTTCCACATTGCTCCCCATACCGGCAGCTGTCAGAGCCCAGGAGGAACTGCTGGTAGTGTGTGCCAGTGGGGAGAGGAGGAAGCAGTGAGATAGTTTAGACCATGAAGTAGTGGTGGGGCTCAGCTTGCAGGGGGGTGCCAGTGGGGAATGAGGGTGCATTCACGGATGGAATGCACTCTCCTGTTCTTTCTCCCAGGAGGTATGTATCTTCATGGTCTGAATTATTTCTCCCACTCTTTCCCAATTCCACTAGAATGAATCAGCAGTCCCTTCTTAGGTTTGACAGCTGTTAGGAAGAGGTTTCGGGACAGAGTGCAAGAGAATAGCCCCCTGGGCTCCATTCAAAAAGGGGAATATATGTGAATGTAAGCTTCACTTACACACGTACATGCCACTAACAGGATGTCAGGCCTCCTGTTATCCAGGGGGAGAGAGAGGATAATGAGATCCAGTCCATCCACATGTATGAACCCAAGTGCTACTAGACTGTTCTCCATTCTGAAAATACTCCTACTTATGCGGCTTAATCTAAGAATTACTATTCAGAACTTGGACATCTGGATGGACTGGGTCCTGTTACCCTGTCTCTCCCCCGGATGATAAGGAGCTTGATACCCTGTTAGTGACATGCACATGTGTAACTAGTACTTTGCTAATTTTCTTCTTCCCTTCCCTTCCCTTCCATCTTCTGTGTCATGCCTTGTAGATAGTAAACCTGAGGGCAAGGACTGTCTTGTATAATCTTAGTACAGTGCACAGTACAATGTAAGCTCCTCTAAAAGGATAAATGTTTTGACACTTTGCCATGTGCCCCACCACACCTGTTACAACTGAGATGGCTCTCTAGATTGCAGTATTATCCCAATGCCAAAGCTGCAAAAAATAACTTCCAATTAGACAGAGGATGAGAAAGAAAAGGGGGCTGAGTAGCAATAAAAAGATGTTATAAAAAGGAGCTTCTTTGTCAGAGACTTTGTTAACTAAAGTATGCTTGTAATTGTTTGGTATGCTTAACCTGGAACAGCTGGGTCCCCCCCCCCATGGATGAGAAGAAGAAAATAACCACATGTTATTTGAAAGGAGAATACACTTATAATATTATCCTAGGCATGCCTATTCAGAAGTTGCACTTTTTATTTGCTACGCAGAGGATTACCACCCTATTCTATAGTCAGTATTTGGTTCTTTGATGCAGAATTTTGGTATACCCTCTGCTGTTTTTATTTGTTGTTGTTTCATTTTATACCCCTGATCTAATTTAAAAGTAGGATTTTGACTGTCATGATTTGTAATTAATGGTGAGAATTAGGTAATCAAAGTTTTCAAAAGAGTTAAAAAACATAGCTATGTAAAGCTATGTAAAGCAGAATCACAGAAGACAGCATGCCTTCCAGTTTGTTACTTTCTGTATTCTGCCCAGGGCTGTAGCTATTGGGGAAAGGGCAAAATGAAGGCATTCTGCTTCCCCAAATGAAATTTTCCTTCAGTCCCCAAATTTCTAACATTCCAGAAAAGTGAGACATTGAAAATTGTTCACACTGAGAATTCTTATATTTGCTGCATTCGTGTTCCCTCGGTAATTTTGCCTGCCCCTTGAATATCCAACAGAGATTTTAAGTTACTGGAATGCTAGAAATTTGGGGAGAAGGCAAATTTCAGAAGGGGCAGAATTCTTCTGGGCAGGCAATGTCCTCATTTTGCTCCCCACCGTATCTGCACTCCCTGCCCTGTAGCTGATCCTCCAGCCGTGAACTGGATTGCCTAAATTCCAAATAATACTCCAGTTATTTCTAAGTTTGTTGAACTAATGGCCTCCTATTCCGCCATGTAATATAGTAGAGGCAGAGAGCCTTCAGCTCTCCCAGTGTTTTGAGTTATAACTCCCACAATACCTTGGCAGTGACCATGCTGGCAGTTGCTTTTACAAGTCAGAATGAAAAAGCATGTGGAAGGCCAAAGTTTCCCCCACCTGCTGTGTATACCCAAGTAGAGTTTTGAATCTGATGTTCCCATCAGCAGACCACTGAAGTTGAAGATCCTAAACTTGGAGCTGGGATCTGCTGTGAACAGATAGAAGCCTCTATTCATTGTAATATTCTTCTGTTCTAGGGACACTGCAGGTCAAGAGCGATACCAGACCATCACCAAACAGTACTACAGAAGAGCGCAGGTAACACTGTTCTCTCCTAGAAGCCAAAAGAATGGGTGGGAGTTCCTTTAAAGAACTTATTACTAAACTGCCAGAGGTGCTCCTGTAGTCAGTCAATGTAATTTGTTCAACTTCATCTCTTGTTGCCAGCAAAGGTTATACTGAAATCCATGGAGATGACGTGGTGGATTAGGCCTGGGATTTTCCCTTGAAGACCTCAGCGTCTTCTTTGAGACCCAGAACTATGAAACTAATGTGATCAGAATCAGCCCTTCGACTAAACAGGAGTCCTTATGAACTGTCAGTGAGCTGATAGACAAACAGCCAGATGTATGGGAGCCACCTTTTGTTGACTCCCATGGTGAAATAATTTGGCGCCAACTCTTAAGGGGCAACTAGGAACTTCCACAGTGGAGAAAGGCTGTCCTAACTGTTGATAATTGTTTTAGAACTGGAGTTTGAAAAGCCCAGTATCCCCCAGCCAACATGGCCAGCAGCTTTATTCTGTTTTAGAACAGAGATAGCTCTGCTTCTAGTGCCAAACCAACTAATCCCATGTGGTCTAAACAACCGTTCACATTTGATTTGCTTACAAGATCAGGTGCTTCCAAAGCAATCAGCCTATTGATCTAGATCAGTGGTTCTCAACCTGTGGGTCCCCACATGTTTTTGGATTTCAGCTCCCAGAAGCCCTGAGCATTGACCATTGTGGCTGGGGCTTCTGGGAGCTGAAGTCCACAAACATCTGGGGACCCACAGGTTGAGAACCACTGATCTAGATGGTCACAGACTTGCTTGGCGAAAGTCTTTCCTTTATAGGTGAGAGTACAGATAGATGTTTTGCCACATGGCAGCCTCTAGGCCAAGTTTGATTTGTGGCTTATCTTCTGCCTGCCTTTAGATCAGTGGTTCTCAACCTGTGGGTCCCCAGATGTTCATGGACTTCAGCTCCCAGAAGCCCTGAGCATTGACCATAGTGGCTGGGGCTTCTGGGAGCTGAAGTCCATGAACATCTGGGGACCCACAGGTTGAGAACCACTGCTTTAGATGTTCCAAGTCAGCACAGTTTGATGGGGCTCCTAGGCCAAACATCTGGAGTGATTCAGATTTGGGGATAGCTGCTGTAAGAGAAGACATTTGTTAATGAGCTGACCATTAACTAGCACAATGACACAGTAACTTGCTTTTTGGTAAACTCATAGACACAATTGTAACAAAATCCGTTTCAGTGTGCTAAGGCAAGGGTGAGTATGTGCAGCCCTACAGATATTGTCAGATAAGAACTCCCGGAATTTCTCACCACTAGGTACAGCTGCTAGGTGTTGCACTTCAGCAACATCTGGAGTACTGTGTGATCCCAACTAAGCTAAGCTAAGGTGAGATTTAAGACAGGCTTGTCATCTGTACCTTATTCTAGGTTCTGGACAGAACACATATCTCTTGTCATAGCTGCATATATCTACAACATGCTACTTGCCTTTTCCTTGCCTCATTGGTTTCTTAACTTGGTTCTCTCCTTAGGGGATATTCTTGGTGTATGACATTAGCAGTGAGCGTTCCTACCAGCACATAATGAAATGGGTTAGTGATGTGGATGAGGTAAGTGGAGGAGCTCTGCTTGCTTCCTACTCTATCCTGATTGCTGAGGAATGTTTGATCAAGCATAAGAGATTGTGTTGTGTCAAAGCAGATGCATTGCTGCAGCTTGGAGGTATGCTATATTTCTCAGTGTAAAAGAAGCCTTGATTGCATGAATGCTTGCACACGCGCACACATGCGCACACACACACACACACACACACACACAAAGGTCACACATGTGATTCAGTGCTTGGTACCTCTGGACTGTAAGATTAAAATTCAGGAATCCCAAGGGCAGTCTGATTATCCTTGGGATACACTTGAATCCTTTTGGAGTATATCTCTGCTTCTAATGAAGGGGCTTTCTTGTGGTTAATACTTTCTTACACTTTTGTGAAGTAGTAACTAAAGTTTCAATGAAGAAACAGAATATCTAATAAATACCTCGGTGTGCTAGTGTATCATGGTAGTAAGTGCCCTGGTTATATGGCTGTGTCCTTGCACATACCCACAAGCTGTCTTTAGGATATTAGGGAGAAGCAGTATAGATATTTACTTAGAGATTCTTTTCTACCCTCGCTTATAACAATTATTTATTTATTCCATTTATTTTACACCTTTCCTTCAGTGAGTTCAAGGCAGTATACATGGCTCTCCTTCCCATTTTTCTCCTCGACAGCATTTTGAGGTAGGTCAGGCAGAGAGAGAGGGACAGAGAGATTGTAAGTGACTGGCTGCAGGCACTTGGTGAGTTTTATGTCTTGGTGGAGAGCAGAACCTGGATTTCTAAATCCCAGCCCAACATTCTAACCACTGTCCCAGAATGTCATAACCTGTGGCTGTGCTCTAAATGTCAAAGGAAGTTGAATGAGCCTGAGCTGAAGTAGATGACATGAACCAGGTCCAGTGGATCACATGGGGTGATTTGTGGTGCACTTGGCTCACTTTCCCAAAGTCTTGTAGCTTTCAGTGGCTTTGGCTCCTTTCAGTCTGTAGTAGCTTCATTTCCTTAAGGCAAGCTTGCATTGCTTCTAATAGTGGATAAGATTAAGAATGTATTGGAAAATGACTTTTTCCAGTGGTGAGCCTGTGGCAGTGGAATAAACTGCTTCATGAAAATTCTCCATCTTAAGTCTGAGTAATACTTTATGGCTGTTCTTTCATGCAGCTGTCAAACAGTGTGGGTTGGGATGTGCTAATGTTTCTCTCCTTTTCTTTAGTATGCTCCAGAGGGTGTTCAGAAGATCCTCATTGGGAATAAAGCAGATGAGGAAGAGAAGAGGCAAGTAGGCAGAGAGCAAGGCCTCCAGGTAAGTGTCTTAGATTGACACAAGTTGTCCTTCACTGAAGCTGAATCCACACTACTGGCAAATGAGTTAATAAATTTATGCAGCAGTACTATTTCAGATTACAAGTGGGACTTACATGATATTTTAGCTGCTCCATACCCAAAGCAAAGCAAAAATCAACTTTCCCTCACAGAGAAAACTGTTATGTTAGGAATCATTCTCTGCTATGTGAGAGGAATGTGGGCGTTCTCTCATTTGAGGTCACCATCATTCCTTGAAACTTGATGTGGTACAGTTATTATGGACATAATCCAGAACCTGCTTAGAAAAGTTCTGCTTTATGGCTTGATCGTTTTTTTTTAATGAAAAATAGAGCTGAGGACTTGATCTTTATCTCAGTCAAATCTTGGCCATACTAGTTGGGAGATTCTGGTAACTATAGTCCAAAGGGGTTAGGAGCACAAGACTCCTGTAAAAGTGGAAAAAGCACAAGTAAAAATAAAAATCATGAATGCTATTTCTTTTTAACCTGAGAATGTTTCTCTAGGAATCTCTAGGTCTCCAGTGTTTTTCTGTGGTCAACTTCTGGCAGAAGTGGGCCATAGAGTCATGCTGGATGACTTAGTAATGGCTAGAGAAGTGTTCTCTCTAGAAATCTCTAGGTCTTTCAATGCAACCCTGTGACCTGCTTCTGCTGGCAGTTGACCATAGAATCATGCTGGAAGACCTTGAGATTCCTATAGAAAACTTTTTTCCCATGGCAGGGGTGAATATAGTGAGATTTTTGTAAAAAAAAAAAAAAATAATCCTCAAAAATCAAATCTGCAAATACTGAACCCACAGAAATGGAGGGTCAACTGTAAGCACTGATCTCAGCCCTCCAGCTTTCCATTCCAGCACTAGTGAAAAACAAGTTGTGGAACTGAGCATGACTCCAAGGCTGCCCTTTACCACAGTTGGAAGCTCCAGTCACTACCTAGCCTGCTCTATGTAAGTTGCCTTCCTAAATAGAGATAGGGGAAGGAAAAGGACTGGTGGATTGGACGGAAGTGGAGCAATATCAGTATGACATTTGTGTATAAACCTGTTAGGTCTTCTGTCTTTCAGCTGGCTAAAGAATATGGCATGGATTTCTATGAAACAAGTGCCTGCACCAACCTGAACATCAAAGAGGTAAGAACCTAGGATGGGGAACTTCTGGGTGGGTGGGTGGATGGAGGGGTGGGTGGGTGGCTGGGTTTCCAGGTTCACTAGATTGTATTTACAGAAAAAATCTAAGAGGAGGAGCAAAGGCGTGATTTTTCACTTGCAGCATCTAGAAGGCACCTCAGCCTTGGGAGAGAGAACCAGTTAAAATCATAGGATCATAGATCGAGAAAAGACCACAAGGGACATTGAGTCCAGCCCCTGCCATGCAAGAATACACAATCAAAGCATTCCCCACAGATGGTCATCCAGCCTCTGTTTAAAAACCTCCAAAGAGACTCCACTACACTCCGAGGCAGTGCATTCCACTGGCAAGGTGCTCTTACTGTCAGGAAGTTCTTTCTAATGTTTAGATGGAATCTTTTTTCCTGAAGTTTGAGGCCATTACTTTGTGTCCTAGTCTCTGGATCAGCAGAAGACAAACTTGCTCCCTCTTCCATATGACATCCCTTCAGATGTTTAAACATAGATATCATGTCACCTCTTAATCTTCTCTTCTCCAAGCTAAACATACCCAGCTCCCTAAGCTGCTCCTCATAGGGCATAGTTTCCAGGCCCCTCACCATTTTGGTCACCCTCCTCTGGACTTGCTCCAGCTTGACCATGTCCTTCTTGAATTGGGGTGCCCAGAACTGGACACAGTATTCAAGATGAGGTCTAACCAAAGCAGAGTAGAGTGGTACCAGTACCTCCCTCGATCTAGACACCATATCCTATTGATGGAGCCAAGAATTGCATTGGCTTTCTTGGCTGCCGCATCACACTGCTGACTCATGTTCAGCTTGTGATCTATTAAGACTCCTAGATCCCTTTTGCACGTACTGCTATCCAGCCACGTGTCCCCCATCCTATATTTCTGTATTCCATTTTTTCTACCTAAGTGTAGGACCTTACACTTCTCTCTGTTGAATTTCATTTTGTTAGCCGTGGCCCAGCTCTCCAAATCTGTCCAGGTCATTTTGAATTTTGATCCTGTCCTCTGGCGTATTAGCAACCCCCCCCCCCAGTTTGGTGTCGTCTGCAAATTTGATGAGCATGCCCTCTATTCCTTCATCCAAGTCATTGATGGAGATATTGAACAGCACTGGGCCCAGGACAGAACCCTGTGGCACCCCGCTAGTCACTTCTCTCCAGGATGAAAAGCAGCCATTGGTGAGCGTTGTGAAGGCCAGGCCTACTTTCCTTTTCTGCCTGCTAAAGTGCCTTGCCCCCCTTATACAGTCCTGAGGTAAATGTTTTAAGGTAGTTTGTGAGGGAATCTTTGGAACACTGAAAGAGTTCCATTACAAAGCTGAAGTGGTTTTAAAACAACCTCTGAGGTAGTAATTGGCTGGTATACGGTAGGGGACTGAAGTGAAATCTTTAAGTTCTGGTAACTACACAGAAATACTGCCTAAAACTCCCTCATCTGGGTAAAACTGACAAGCAGTGAAATAAGAAAATAATTTGAGTATTTCCTGCTAATTTTGATGTCACCTAAGAAGGCAAAGGCTATAATGGAGAACCCTGAAGGGGAATAACCCCAGGTTGAATCAGCCATAGCTGATTCTGCAGATAGTGTGGAAATATGGAAAATAAAATTGGAAATGAGAAAATTAGAACTTCAAAAGGTGTCTATCCAGTTTCTTATAGCTTAACTCGGTATACAGATACAGAACTTTCATAGTGGGTCTGCCCATCCTAAGGAGCTACTTTTCAAGGGTTACATTTGGTATGGGATCGGTGAAAATCAAGTGCCTTGCTTTATATAAGCAGAGAGTGGCTTTATGGGGCTGTGGTGGTGGTGTTTGGCACAAGTGTGTCATTGGTGCATAAGGAAAACCTGATTCAGTTACTAACTTCAATAAGAAATATTTAAGGATATGTGTATTTCCAGCACTGAAATCATTTGGACTCAAAAAGTGTGTTAGAATCTGATTAGATCTGTCTGCTGTCTTTCTGCTGGCAGGCTAAGACCTTTTATTTGGGCAAGCCTTGGCTTTAAGTTACTGTGGCATATAGATCTTTTAATGGGTTTGTTATGCTTTTATCTTTTTACTATGTTTGAATGTGTTTTAAACTGTTGCAATGTAGTGCTTTTAATAGAATTGTTTAATTTTTTAAAAAATGTTTGTATCCAATTGGTTTCAGTTGTACTTTGTTTTTTATTTATGTAAGTTGTTTTGGGTCTGGTACCAAGAGAAAGGCAGGATATAAATTAAATAAATATGTAAAATAAATCTTGCAAAAAGTGAAAACCTTTGTAACTAGCTGTAATTTAACCAGCTGATGATGTAGCCTGTGGTTGTGCCTTTGTTCTGTACCATTAGGCTGAGGTGACAGATGGAATCCTATTAGAAAGATACAAATGTGTAACCACCATAGTTATAGTCGTACATAGTGAATCCTATCCTGATCCCCACTACTTCCCGCCTGTTGGACAGCAGCCACTGCAGCTGCTGCAATCAACAAGGATCTGTTCCCCTTCCATGAGCAATGTCTGTTGAGATGGGCAGAAGCAGAGTCCCTATTGCAATGCCCCCTTGTGCAGGTCAGCTGCTTTCCAATCAACAGGGCAACAGATCCCCCATTAATCACAGTGGCTGTGCCCACTAAGTGGGAATTGGGGGACTTTCATGGCCCTATGTATCCTCTAAACTAAGGGTGACATAGAGATTGTGAATATGAAACAGTCACAAGTGCATAACTCTGGGTTTCACATATTTGTTACTGCCCAAGGGAATCCTGGCCACTGTTTTTAAAAAAATAGTGCTTAAATGTCACAAGCACAAGAGTTTGTGTTCCTGGATGATCCAGAGCTAGAGGTTCCTATTACGATGCACTGTAATAGGAACATTGCAGATGTACTTCCCTGAGCAAATTAAAATTGCCACGAAGTAGGGAAGCTAAACTAAACACTGGGGAAAGAAATTACCAACACTTTCCAGTATAGCTTTGAGGTCTAAAACAGACAGGCTCCTACGCAGCTGAATATTTATTATGGGCTAGTAACATATGTGGACTTCTTTGCCAGTTGATTTAAACCTAAACATTAATGGTCACCCAGACCATAGGAATGATAACTGCCTCTTTTGTTTCCATTCTTTTTCAGTCTTTCACTCGTCTAACAGAGCTGGTCCTGCAGGCCCACAAGAAGGAGCTGGATGGACTCCGCACATACACAGCTGATGAACTGAACCTGGTTGAGCTGGAGGAAGAGGCAAGCAAGCCAGAGGGCACAGAGCATCCTCCCAAGACTTCTTGCTGGTGCTGAAGGCCTCTCAGTGTTCTTCCTTTTTCCCCCAACCCCAGTGCAGGTAGAAAGGCTGCCACCTAGAGAGGGCTGGTTTGTTGTGCTCCATCCCTCTGGTCATTGGGTGCCCACCTGCCCGCCATCTGCCCTGCTGGATCCTCTTTGGGTTTCCTGGTGTTTCTCTTTAATTGGTGATTTCTGTTGTCCCCAAACTCCCTGGATCCAAAATCTCTCTCAGATGGCTCACAATGTGCAGAATATCACCCTGCTGTCTTCATGGAAGGACTGTGGTTGGCAATCACAGTTGAGGTTGGTCCAGCAGCTCTCTCAGACTCCAGGTGCTCTGCAGCCTAGCCCCTTCCAACCAACAGGTGAGCCATTTGGTTCTTTACCTGGACAGGGCTGGGTCTTTCCTCCAAAAGCAAGGCACCTGCAAGGTGAGAAGGATCTGTGCTTCACTAACAGTTCCCTAGGCAGACCATTTGCTAACACACCTTCTAGAGCAGGCCTATATATGGCTTGTTGCTCTCCCTGCCCTCCCGCCCCAGCCCCACATGCCTTGCCCTCTCTTTATCTTCTCCAGTGCCTGTGTAGTGAGGTGCAGGGTTCAACCAGGCCCTGACTGATCAGGGCTGGGGCTTATACTGCTGCCTTGGCAGTAGTGTCTTGTTCATAGCACCAGGTTGCCTGGAGATGATTGTCAAAACTCTCATCTAGACATCTTACCAAAAATGGACTCTAATTCCAAAGGGTGAAGAGACCTCCTTTCCCTGCTCAGTAGAAGTGCTGGGAGCAAAAGGAGTCTAGCCTTACTGGGAAAAGCAGTAGTATGGTGATATTTGGGTCTTAAACTCAGACTTCCCTTACCAAGTATGGAGAAACTTTGTTTGCTTCCTCCTAGTCAGACTAGACCTGCCCTTTGAGAAGTCCATAGAGCCCTGTCTTGTACAGCAAGCAGGACAGATCCTTACTGATGATTCATTCAGAATTTTGTAGGGAGTCTTACCTTGTCCCCATTAGGTATCTTTGGTAGTAGTGGCATTGGGGCACTCCAAATGACATCACTTATATATATATATATGTCTATAGCAATTCAGACAGAGAAACCACCCAATCTATGTGGCACATACTTGGATCTTGCTTTCAGAGCCCCCTTGAAGTGATCTTCCAGGTACACTCCCCCCAGCCCTAACACAGAAAGAGACCTTGTAATCTGTGCATTGAGCCTCCACCCCAATCCATTTTTTTTGTCCTCAAGGTCCAACCTGTAAGAAATTGCTGAAGACCCCCTTAAGACTTTTCTCTGCTGGCCCACCTGTCTGAGGATTTTTTTGCCATGTGCTGTTAACATGACTCCAGTCAGAACAAACTGAAACCTGCATGCATGTTGCACAGGCATCCTCTTCTTGCCTGGCCACTGACTTGCTTGATGGGGGAGGCCTAACACGCTCAGCGGCATGCCCTGGTATTTTAATCTCTCTTATGCGTGCCTGCTCCAGAGTAGCTGCTTCCTGCGTACCAACACTTGGGGGATGCCAGGACTCCTCCTCCCCTGCACGCCCGCCAGAAACAGGTCACAGTTGCCCGGTCTAGACAGAACCTCCATCAGCTGGAGACATTTTGGATGGGATGTGATGTCTGTACAGAGATCCTCTTGCCAAACAGAGATTCCTTTTGGCAAGGGGCTCAGACCAGAGCCATTCTGTCCATAGTGCAACTGGGTGTTGTGGCATCAGCTTATCTTTGTGGTGAGCTACTCTTTCCAAGCCACAAGCTGATAACAGGTGGATCTGCGTTCCTTTGTTCCTTCTTCTTCTTCCTCTTGTAAGTTGCCTTTCCCTCCATGGAGTTGATTAAACTGTAACAGTTTAAAAAAAAAGTGGGGAAGGGAATAGCATATAACAGAAGTGATGCCAGTTCTCTTGATTCAAGTGTTTTGTCCCTGGGAACAAAAGAGTGCCTTGTGATGAGGAAAAGGCACTGCTTCAAATGTGTGTCCTCTTTTTTTTTCTTCAAAGTCAGTTTTACTTTTTCCTTCAGCTAAGAGAGTATGAACTAATATCAAGCCATTGAAATGTAGGGAAGCAGTGATGTTGTGCCACAGAGCCTACTGTTGACAGCAGGGTTTCTTGTGGCCACATTCACCTGGCACTGGGAATTCCTCTACTGGAATTTCAGGGTCTATAGAAAAGGTATGGAATGGTCATCCACAGGAAGCCACTTCCTGCTAGAACTAATGCAATGTTGGTGACCTCGCAGGCACTAATTAGAAAGTAGTAGCCATTAACCTGATGCAGGATTTGTATAGAAGACCCAAAGTGTGCTAGGAATGGGTTAATTGCAATCAAATTAGTGCAAGGAGGATATACTATTGAAATAGGAATATTTGCATGAGGAGAGAGGAAAATAGGACGGACCAAAGCAAGAGGAATTGTCTTAAGGATCTTTCACACAGCCTGAATGCTGTTGGCTGATTCTTTGGGGATTTTGCCGGCTCTTGTCAATTTTAGTTGGCTCAGTATATATGGGAGGGTGAAATGAAGGCCACTTCATATTGATGCTTTGCCCAAGGCCAAACAGCTGTCTTTTACTCATCCCAAATACCTACTGATTGAATTGTACTGCACACAAGGTAAATGCGTTTCTTGGGGACTGCAGATACCAGTTATGAACTCCCACATCTTAACCAACACCAGGAAGGTTTGTGCAGTTTTATTGTAAGTTGCGGGAAGGATTAAAACAAAACAACCCACAACAGTGGCCAGCTAGTTATCTGCAGAACAGTTGTGTGAATCAGTACCTTTATGTCTCTTGCACATACTGTTGTTTAAAAAAATAAAATTCAGTGGCTTGAACTACCCTCAAGAATGTCAATCTGAAAGGGATGCCACACCATAACTGAAGAGAGAAGAGGGCAGGAAATTGCTAAATCTCCCAGGATCTGCAAACCTGTACATCAGACATATATAAGTGTTGGTCCTTAGCAGACCTGTGGATGTGTCCTCTCCCTGTAGCTCTTCCCTGCCTGTCACAGTCTAGCATCATGTTGATGCTGCTTGCTCCACCTAGGATCTAAAAAATTAGCTATCTTTCCACCCATATAATAGAAACTGAGCTGTTGCTGCTGCCACCAACGCACAAGATCAACTCCAACATATCTTCAAAACACACCTTGACAAGAGAGGGAGCAAGTGAGCCTCTGCCTGTCTGTGGAGTGAATTGGAGTTCTTATTGCCCTTAGATCCAGCCATGGCTCTTGATGGAGCATTGGTACTTAGCAAGCTATTGATGAAGGCTCAGGGATGTTAGGCAACTCTTGCAGTGAGAAAAGATGCCTCCCCAATCCAATGCCAATCCTCTCTGTGGCATGCCAGGACAGTGTTCTCTTTGGAGGCCAGAAAGTGCTTCCTAGGTTTCAGGCCAATGATTGGTAGGGAAAGTGAAGAGGGTTCTGGGAATCTTCAGTATTCTGAGGCTCCCTCTGTCCTGCAAGTCACAGGTCATAGCAACTTGTCTGTCTTTAAACAGAAACTGTTGCACATAACTTGTCATGGGATCCACCCAAACTTGCAACTTTATGAATCCTCTACTGTGTCTGTAACTCTTGTGAACTTTGCACTCTGACTGGGTTTCCTTGTATGACCTGTCATTGTAATTCATTATTTTAAACAAAGAAACAAACAAAAAACTTTACAAAATAAAGATTCTCTCAAAGTGATTGGGGCTGATGTATTTCTTCATTGGATGGCTAATTCATCTTGTTGAGAATATCATTTGGAGGGAGAGCAGGCAGGAACAGGAAGCTGAACAGGCAAAGCCCTTTCCAGAGGTGTGGATTTTCTGAAAAAAAGCAAAACTGGAAAATTTTCCAATGCTCTAAATAATATCATCTGATTTAGCACTTTGCTTTAAATGTTGTGATTCAAATACATTCAAAGCTTTACGTAGAAATTTTTTTATTGGAATATTTGCAATAATATCAAAACAATAGCATATATTCCCCAACATTTAATTAAAAAGAGTACACTTGGAAGAACACTACAGTAGGCCCTCCACATTCTTGGGAGATAGGGAAACAGAACCCCCGCAAAAGTGAAAAAAACACAACTGTGGGTCCCTACTCGCCTGATGGTGATCCCCCATGGGGGGTGCAGAAGAGAGCGGGTGGGAAAGGATCTTCCCTGCTTGCCTGTTTCCCCACCCGTGCAATTGCACAGGTGGGAGGGGTGCAGGAGAGAGCCAGCAGGGAAAGATCTTCCTCCTTGGCTCTCTGGCCACCCCCACCAGCGCGATCAGGTGGGCAGGGGTGGCAGGAGAGTATTGGGGGGGGAGATTTTCCCTCTCCTTCACTCTCTTGCCCACTGCCAGCGCAATTGCACTGGCACCTTCTGGCAGGAGGGGGAGGCCAGTGGGTACTATGAATAATCAAATCCACAAATGTGGAGGCAAAATTATTTTTTAAGTTCAAATATCTAAAGAGCACTATACCTGTTACAGATATCAACAATGTTAACTTCTGCTGAGGTTTGCCTGTAGTACCTTCTGCTTCATTAACTCACTGCATACCTATCAGTTCCCTCTCAAGTGAGAAAAAAACTCATTTGGTGCTCTCAGCCTCTCCAAACAGATATTGCCAGGGAAACCTTGTGATAGGGTCACTGCAGGGTCACTATAAGTTGAAAATGACTTGAAGACACACAACAACAACAACCACAACCTATTTGTTGAGCATTTTAATGCACTGGGCACAGACAATTTCCCACATTTTGTGTTGTCTACTTGTACTTGTGACAGATTAAGAAGCAAAAGATTTTGTGTAGTGGAATCAAGCTTAGCAATGTGTTCATTTCTTAGTGTGTTCCTCTAAGCATTAGGGTCTGTAAATGTCTGCCTCTTTGGAAGAATAACAAGAAGTTTGTCTACTATATTTAGTCTGTCTAACAGGACTGGTTGCAGTATAACAGCCTGAACAACTATGGACCTATGGTATGGAAAGGTTTCCATCGAAAAATACAGTATTGGAAAATTTTCCACTCCCAATAATATGCAAAGTTTGGTGAGTTTTTATCTTGTGCTGTTAAAAATATAGTTAGATTATGTCAATATATCATTGTTAATAAAAGTAAAGGGGGAAAAAATCCATCCTACATGTCTGGGCCTTCCCAATGCACTCAGAAAGCTGAAGCAATGTGGCTGTTTTTCATTCAGAATAGATACAGTGTTGTGCTTCAATCGCATTACAAGAGTATTTCTTTGCACAAGAAATAAGCCAAAGAGGCACACCAGCTGGGAAACAAGCAGCTGACTGGGTGCTTCAGAGTAATAATGCCCACGGGCAGGCAATTATTTCTTTGCTTCCATAGGAGGGACACTAAGTGGCAGACTGTCATATGTGCGGTAAAGGGTTGGTATTATGCTTAGGGGCACAGAATTCCCATGCCCAAAATACCATTTGAACACTGTAAACAGCATAACATACCTCCTGTGGTCATCAAATGTTACTGGACTGCTGTCCCCATCAGCACTAGCCAGAGGTGATGGGAGTTAGTCCACAGAGACCTGGGGGTGGACCTCAAATTCCCTACTTCTGCTGCAAGCAAAAATGTTGCTAAACTTGGCGCACTTCAGACAAGCCTCAAATGGCAACCCTCGTGATTGACAAATTGCCATGTGGAAATGCCTTTGTGTCTTTTCAGTATTCTAGATTTCTAGTCACTAAGTTGATGAGTTGATTCTAGGAAATCAAATAGCTGGAGCCTGTTCTGCTGGATGACCTCTTCAGTACAGAAGGTGTAGACTGGAATTTGTGGCTGGTTGCTCTGTCAACATAAGCAAAGACCTGTGCTCATGCTGAGATCCACAGACAATTAGTTGCTGATTTAGCTCCTTGGAGTCAGCTAGAATTTGAGGTGCTCTTGTGTTCTTGGAACGCACAGAAGAGGTTTGTATTAAGGCAAGCCCCTTAGTCTCTTTTCTTCCTTCCTTTTAGAAAATTAGTTCTGGTTACTGTGCTCTGGTTACATGCTCTACCTTCCTCTGCTTGAGCTCACTAGGAATCTGATCCAGTTGTTAATAATTCAGTGAGCTCCTTGTGCCAGGAGAGGCAGAACTCTCATTAGAGGTTTTCATTATCTGATCAGTTTGGAAGAAAGCACACTGCAGGACTAGGAGATTTTTTTTTCTCTTTCCCTTTCAAAATATTTTGCTATGAGCAGAAATTTCCAGTCAATTAAAAATAGATTGTTGAGGGCATCTATTCTATTGAATATGAATCGCACCTGGAATGTAACAAAAGAAGATTGCAGCACTTTGGAATTGTTGGGCTTGCACAAAAGGAAAGGCTACTATGCAAACAAGCATGTGTGTCCAGTATGCTGCATAACGAGTCACTCACACAAAAATAGAGGACCATTACTTTTCATTGCTGTATTTATCATGGGTGGTGTGAGAGACCCCCCTTCCGTACTCTCATGTGGCTTAATAATGCCCCCTTCAGCATCTGGGTAAGTTAGCGGGGAACCTGAATTGGTTTACCTTGCTTCATTCTAACATTTCTTTCTGGCAAGACAGCAAGCACCAAAGATGGAGGATTTCACATTCTTGGTAAAAGAATAGTCACTCTGCTGAGTGGCAGCGTTCTGACCGAACTATCATCCCATAAAAGTGAGTTCCTGTTAGGAAGACAATAAGGTCTTCTTAATAACATCTAATTAAAGACAATGTTAGACCATCCATTCTGCAGTGAACTCAACATATACTCTGAAAGCCATGACTGAATCAGCATGCAATCTGAAACTAGTTAAGTTGCATTTGCTGGTTTGATTGGAAGGGTGTGAGAAACGGGGAGATTATTGCCTGCCTTTGTTTTTCCTCCCAGTCACCAATAATCTTTAAAAATTCAGAGACTTTTCTATATTCTTTTTAAAAAATCTTACTAAATTCATTCCCATGTGAAAGACCATACAACTGAGAAGCTATCACTTACATCCTCAGGATTTTCACAAGGTTTTCTTTTCTTTTCATTATGTCTTCTGGGATTTTGGACAAGAAAATCTGAATTCCCTTTCCCTCATTCCCACCCTCAAATCTGACTAGCACTGTCTGCTTTCACTGAGGTTTCATCGTCTGTGGACATGGGTGGAATTGAGGAGTTCTTTCTCTGCTTGGCAGGAAAATGTCTATTGAAATTGGGACTTGGCCCTCCTCCACAAAAAAGTTTCCCACCTTGGCTCTCCAGCTGGAAAGATTAGAGCAGGGGATGGGGACTACTGAAATAACCCTCCTGAAAATGGCACAAAGATGCCCAAACTGCCACAAAAAGTACAGCAGTTTGGGTCCCCCAGCCTGCTCAACCTCCCCAAATGCCCGAAACCTAGGGGAAAAAGTACCATTTTGAAGCTGTACACCCAAACAAGAAGTGTCATGAAGTCAAAAGAGCAGTGCTGCCACCCTCAGGAGGGTGGCAGCCAATGCCCACCACACAGTTGACCATCCTTGGACTAGAGCATATCAAGATATTCATTCTGACTGTGCTAGCTTATGAGTATTTTCTTTTTGAGGTGGGAGAGGGCTCTTGCAAAGAAAGGGAACACCAGGAGGGAGAACCATTCCCAGATCCATCACAGTGTTTAATTGTTAGTACCAACACAAAGGTTAACTAGTATTCAGGTGGGCTGATAGGTCAATTAACTCAAGTTTCAGCCTGTGCTCCAGTCTCCCGTTCTATATAATATTAATCAGCTATTAACAAGGGCTCCTTCTGCAGTAAAGTTGAAGGCTTTCAGAGCCGGAATCCATAGGTTGTTGTAGGTTTTGCCGGCTTTGTTCTGTTAGTATGTTCTCCTGACGTTTCGCCTGCATCTGTGGCTGGCATCTTCAGAGGATCTAGTGGCAGAGAAGTGAGATAGAGTATATATACTTGTGTAGTCCCCAGGTGGGAGGGAGCAATTTGCATGTGTTACAGTTGGCCTGTGCGATGGCCTGTTAAACGGGATATCCCCGAGGGTTGTATTGTTAGTCAGGGGATATGCACAACAGTGTGTTAATTACATTAGCCATCCATTGTATTGTTTCTTGTAGAGGGACCTCCAGAATCTGGGTCGTGTTCATTGGCATATTTTTGAGTCTTGTTTTTAGTGTTCTTCAGTACTGGTAGCCAAATCGTTTACTTTCCAAGTTTCTTCTTTCCTGTTGAAATTGTCCACGTGTTTATGGAGTTCAATGGCCTTTCTGTGTAGTCTGACATAGTAGTTGTCAGAATGGTCCAGAATTTCTGTACTTTCAAAAAGCATTCTGTGTCCAGGTTGGTTTATGACACGTTCTGCTACTAAGCTCCTAATGTATAAGGCACAGAGACCACGAAGAAGAACTACTGTATCATCAGCTGCAGGAAGGCCAACAAATGTCACTTATCAGACCCTTTTCATAGACATCTTTAACAGACTTGTCTCACAAGTGCACCACAAAAGAAGTCATTCAGGCACATACCTTCTTCTGCCAGGCTCTGTAAGGTGATGGATATCCATCACTGCAGCCTTCCGTCATTCCATTTCTAGTCCACACTGCTGCAGCAACCGCATTCCTCCACATTCCCCTACCCTGGGATGCTACTGTTCATTCTGTCTTCTTCAACAGCTTCTTCTACAGCTGTAACTGCAAGGTAGTCCCCATCCACCCACCAAGCAGCTGAAGATGGTAGAACTGCATTTAATCAGCCTTTCAACCATCAGTCTCCCACGATTTTCTATCAATGACTCAAAGTGGCCATTCTTGAACATAAGACACTACTGGATAATACTTCACACATATAATGAGACGGACTGTAGGTCACAAATGCTTGTGTTAGTCTTTGAGGTGCAACAAGTCTTTTGTTTTAATGGATTTTAAACAGCTTATTTCAAAATGCAGCTTGCATTTCCCCCTTGTTACAGGGATCCTACAGCCTCCCCCTTCTCCTTATTCCTCTCCTACTGGAGGTTGGATATCATCATAACTAAATTGTCTCCAAACATGGCTAGTGTAAACAAAGATATTGTGTTTCTCAAGGACTTTTCAGCTGAGAAAGTATTCCTACACTTCCTTTCCCATTTATTTTAGCCTGAATAATTAGTTCAACAATCTGTATTTTTGATTTCTCATTAAATGACAAAGATATTATAATTTTCTGTATTTTCCGCATTTTGTTTTTTTTTCTTGGTCTTTACACATTTTCTTTTTGTTGGCCACTATCTCAGTCCTGGAACATCTTAACAAGCTGTAATTAATCTACATTTCAGATGCTTTTACCCCTTCCCCGTTTTTTTAATTGTAGCCTGTGGTGAAGTCCACAATTTAATGCTGTACAGTAGAACCAAGAATACATAACATTGTACAGTGGGCATTCTCAAGGCTAAGGTTATGTTGCACATTACATTTTTATTATTTATCTATATAAGGTATTTATATACCTTTCTAGCCCACAGTGGCTCCTGAGGCAATACACAGTAAATAAAAGCAATTAAAACAGAGTAAGGATAAAAATTTTACATACACATTAAAATACTTTTTAAAAACTTTTTAACACTGTCTAAGAACAATCCTAGAATACAATTTTAAACCAAACAATTTAAAACAGAGTAATCTCAAATATCCAGTTCTATGGCTGAAACAACATAAGAATCAACAAAGAAAATTTTATTAGGCCAAAGGTCCATCAAGTTTAGTCTTGTCTACATCAGATACATTTTTCATCTTTAAAAGGCTACTGGGGCATCTCTGCTCAGACAGTTACAGCATGATTATGATCCGACTGCTCATTCGACTAGATTCCAAAGAATTTCTGTTTGTTCACATTTTCATTGCAAATGTTCAATTATAAGACAGAACAGTTCTTTAGAAATTAAATATTCATGAGCAGATAGGTATGGAACGGGGAGTATGTGGTTGCTGTATGACCATATTTATCGGCGTATGAGACACACCGGCATATAAGACGCATCCCATTTTCAAACAGTATTTTTCAGGATTTTGTTTTTATTACATTTCTAATCTACTGAATTTTACTTCTAGGCATTCCCAAGCTGCCTCCTCACTAGCCAATGAGCTCAATGGGCAGCACCATTGCCTCTTGCGGCTCGCTTAGAGCAGGAAAGGCCCCTTGTGGGCACCTTCTGTGGCAGTGGTGATGGCCATCAAGCAGAACCACCTGTTGGGAACTAGCGGAAAGGTCACGCAAGGAAGATGGGAAGGAGGAGGGAGAGAGGGCTAGGCTGATCCCAGGGAAGGGAAGGGCGAGGCTGTTCTCTGTCAGGAAGCGGCGGCGCGGCAGCCAGGGAACGCCTTGACATGAAATTTGCTGGCATATCAGATACACTAGTGGCATATAAGATGTATCCCATTTTCAAACAGAATTTTTCAGAGAAAACAGTGCATCTTATCTGCTGGCAAATATGATATGTAGCTAACATTTTAACATCACTGCAAGCTAGGCAGCAATTCTAGACCAGCTTATTCAGTTGGGTAGTGTCAGTTTATGAGAGCTGCTGTACAAGAACTGGAGGAACTACATTTCTAAACACTGATCTAGGCTCTATGTTGTTGAAAACAGAATGGATTTCTTGCAATATATGCCTACTTCCATTTTTTAAAAAATGCCAAAAGTCCAAGTACAATTCATCATCTGAATTCTAATCTCGTTTTCCCAATGCACCCATACCAGGAAAGCCATGTGCTATGGAATATCCAAAACTGAATATGTAGCTGTGCCTAGGGCTAACAGTGTCCTGATCTCTGTTAATGATTTTCAAGTCCTGCCACAACAGCTATGCACCACTGTACTTCCAATTCTTGCTCTGCCCTCCCAACTTAAGCTGTGATCCTCACGCTGTGATCCTTCCTTACTAGGAAAGTTCTACTGAACCCAGTGAGAGTTACTTCCAAGTAAACATGCATCAGATTGTGCTGCCACATTCTGAGTAAGTAGCTTTATCTCAAAGCAGCATGAATTATTGAGAGCTGGCCGCACTATCGCAGTGGCTTGGATATCTGTCCTGAGTTGCAGGCTTGCAATGGAACACACCCTGGCCTGACCTGTTGCTTTGTTCTGAATTGGTAAAGAGCTGGATCAGTAACAGGGGGCATGGCTCCTCTTTCGGCTCATCACGCACCAGGGAGAGAAAGGCCTTTGTGTGCAACCAATCACAGGAGCATCCAGAGAACCATTTTAAGCAAGCAGCTGTGCCTGCCAGGTGCTCATTGCTGCTGTGCTGCTACAGTTGTTGGTCCTTGCAGTCATGATGACTCCCATAGCCAAATCCTTTTATGATCTCAGCGCCACTGACCTCCAAGGGGAGAAAGTGGATTTCAACAATTTCAGGGGGAGGGTGGTCCTGATTGAGAATGTGGCCTCCCTCTGAGGTACAACGGTGAGGGACTACACCCAGATGAACCAGCTGCAGAGCAAATATCCTCGACGGCTGGTTGTCCTGGGTTTCCCCTGCAACCAGTTTGGCTATCAGGTAAGTGCCTTCATTCCATTCTCTCTGTGTTGCTCTTCTGGGGAAGAAACGTCTCCTTCCTCAGCAGGATCAGTCTTTCTTTCAGCTCTGCTGTTGGTCCT
Source organism: Iguana delicatissima (assembly GCA_948472985.1). Taxonomy (NCBI): domain Eukaryota; kingdom Metazoa; phylum Chordata; class Lepidosauria; order Squamata; family Iguanidae; genus Iguana; species Iguana delicatissima. The sequence goes on along the minus strand of CAOKZL010000846.1, from coordinate 224,756 downwards.
TGTTAAGTCCACTAGTTTGAGAGTTGGGGATTGGACTCCTATTTTAACTACTGTGTGGGACTCATTTCTGGATGGTTACATATAGGAGGATCAGGCTTGTATGTGTGTTCTACATGTGAGATATTTAAGACTTAACATACTGTGGGGATTTTGCTCATCGGAAAGGCTGGTGCTAACTAAACTCTAGAGTGTGGTATTCCCCCCCTCAAAAAAAAATCAGAAACCAATTCTCAATTAAAACACACACACACAACAAAGGACCACTGAAAGAGCTAGCAAATATGGCAAATACAGTACACAGCAATCATACAGTTTGTTAAAGCAACTCTTGTTCTGGCTTTAAATGTGAAAAGTGTACTTGTAATTTATTGCCTATTTACTGAAGGCATTTGTCCATCACTTCTCAACCCCCCTGGGCCTCCAAACACATATGTACTATTCTTGTTTCAGAAGAGGGCAACTTTGTATGAAAGGAACAAAAGTGTTATTTAAAATGTAGCCTAATCATTTGGATACGTAGTCCTTAGCAATGAAGTGTTTGGAAATGCGCATAAGGAACTGACCAAGGTGTTAACTGAAATGGACTAGCTCTGAAGAGGGTTCCTGCCATTTCTGCTAGTTTTGGCTTCTTTCATCCCTGCAACATTTGGAAGGGGGAAATTGACTCTACAAAACTTTTCTCTACCATGGAACTTTTAAAGGCAAATAGGCCCTCCTTAAAGTACCAATTTGCAAACCTGTTGCAGATCTTTTGTTGTTGTGTGCCTTCACATCAATGGCAACCCCAAGGCAAACCGATCATGGTGTTTTCTTGGCAGGATTTGTGCAAGGGGACTTCCTCTGTGGCTGAAAGAGTGTGATATGTTCCAGGTCACATCTAAGCGTTGAATTATAACTCAGAAGTCAGTAGCCTACAGCAGCCACATCACTTTCCCTTATGGTGAAACCAACTGTATCAAAGTGGGTGTGAAGTTGCACCTAAATTGCTAGACTTGGTGCCATTAAGAGAAAAGGGGAACAGACAGTATGACCATTCAATTTTTCCTCATGTCTTCTCACTTGATCCTGACAGGACAACTGCACCAATGAAGAGATCCTCAGCAGCCTGAAACATGTGCGGCCTGGTTCTGGCTTTGAACCCAATTTCACTCTTTGCCAGAAATGTGAGGTGAATGGCAAGAACACCCACTCCGTCTTTGCTTATCTGAAGGACAAACTCCCTTACCCAGATGACAACCCCTCCTGCCTCATGATGGAACCCAAGTTCATCATATGGAGTCCAGTGAACCGCAACGACATTTCCTGGAATTTTGAGAAGTTCCTGGTGGGACCTGAAGGAGAGCCATTCAAGCGCTACAGCCCCCGATTCCTCACTACCAACATTGAGCCTGACATACAGCGCCTCCTGAAGCTTGCCAAATAAGAAGCGGGGGAAACTGACACTATTTCTAAGGTTATTCTAATAGCCTTAACAAAGCAACACAGGTCAGAAGAATGGCTAGAAATTCACTGTGCTGTGATCATGAGTATCCCCGTACAGACCACCAACAGAATCAAGAAAATACTCACAGCACTATTCCTTTGTCCTCCTTCCCCTCCTTCTTTTCTGCTGAGTGCATCAGGTGCTTCATTCTAGCTCCTATAAGAGCCACTATCAGACTTTTACTAAGTGACGGTGCCCTCCTAAAGCTTGAAAGAGGCAGCCTGAAGCGTGTAAAGGTGCTGATCCCCTGGCTTTTGCTTGCTGAGCACTATTTGTTTCAAATAAAAAAAGAAGTTTAAGCACTTTCTCCTCCTCCTTTTATTCCACAGCCAGCAATTAAAACCCATTCTGAACATGTGGAAAGGGGGAGCACATTTTTTTTGCACAAAGGTGAGATTCCAGAAGATTAACATTCAGTTAAGGAACAGGTCAAAAAATGCAACTGATTATCTTGAATGTCTCTGATTTAGATTTCTATACACAACTTGTTTAATGGAGCCATCTAAATTTTCATTCAGTTATCCGTTATGCCTTTTAGATGTGTTAAAAAACACACTTTGCTGAAATTGGTGCTCTGCCAATCTAGAGTAAGCAGATTTGGAGGAGGGCCTCTAGACTGAATCATAAAGCAAGAGTTCTAGCTTAAAATGTAGTTTTATTAGTGTTCTCTTTCCAAAAGAATTCAACTGACAGAGTGTTTCCATATTATGTCCCAGGATTAGTTCTGAATGAGCATTTACTTTTTCAAAGCAGCCACAATTAAAAATGAGCAGGGGATCAATATAATCTACTCAGCTTTTCACTGGGTTAGGCTAAGATGCAAACTCAAAGACAAAATGGACAGTGATTTAAGGATAGTCTTCTGCTGTTATGTTGCATCCCTAACCCTGAATCCACCATTTTGAAAAGCAGATCCTCAAAGTAATTAGCTACAAATAGTGAATTATTAATGATTTATCACACCATAAGAACATGTAACTAAATTACATTATGAGTTCAGCATAGTAAGAGATAATTTCACTTCCTTTGAAATTTAACTGTGGCTTACTAGGGTATGTGCATTAGACCTAACTATTTAGGAATTTTTGTACTACAAAATTGTAGCATTCTGAGTTTAAAAAGTAACTAAAATAACTATTTCAATTATGTTCAAACCATGAGAAAGAGGCTTTTTTTTAAAAAAAAATTGCAACTATAACCATAAATTCAGATCCGTGTGACAATTAAGTAATTACTTTTTAGAAGTAACTTTTCAAACTCTGTTAGAACTAGTTTAGATCAAGTCTGAATAATAATAATAATAATAATAATAACAATAAAATTCATTTTTATCCCGCCTCTCCCAGTGGATCGAGGCGGCATTACAGGAACATATAAATACATTAAAACATTAAAATGTAGCCCATCCTTCCCACCCACCAACCCTTCTATCCCCCTAAAACACATTAACTATTAAAAACAAATTAAAAACAAAATTACAAATTAAAAACAAAATTAATCTGTCCAAAAAGATCTCAGTCACTTTTAGAGAAGAGGCAAATCCTCTGTAGAAGATTCAGTATTTATAGGGGCTCATAAATAGCACATTATGGCCATATTTAACAATTATGCATAACTGTATCTTTTTTCTACTAACGGCTCAATAGAATATCCCATAGAACTGTTGCAAATCACCGAAGCAATATTGTTATGGCTAAGCTGTTGATAAAGTTTAAACTTTTACCATAAGCCCACTTTTCGTAACCATAAGCCCACTTTTTGCATCCAGAGTGTGAAAAAGTAATCTTTTTGGATTTTTTGAATTCCCAGAATCCCCTAGACCACATTGGCTGAAAGAAGTTAAGAGTTGTAATCCATGCTGTCTGGGGAATTCTCAGTGATAACAACAACAACAACAACAACAACAACAACAACTTTTCCAAGCTTTTTGTCAATTAAATTTGCTTGAGGGTGATACAGACCATGTATTTTCTGTGTCAGGACAGACTGAAATGAAGTTACAGTATCTATCTAGGGGATTTTGTTTATTCAGATTAGGTGGAGAAAGGAAGGTCTGCAGGCTACATGTCCCCACAAGGGTATTTTGTGGTGTCCCGCTCTCACTTTGGAGCAGGAGGAATTGCTCAAGGTGCCTGGGAGGCAAAATCACCATATACACATCCTTGTGAGAGAACAGGCCTCTTTCTCACCAGCTTATTTCATGACTAAACAAAGGGAGGGGGAAGACACTCCCTTGGCTATACTGATGTAACATGTGGAAGAACACGTGCCTGCCTTATTATACAAATACAGTCCAGCAAATGTTCAGTTGCCTATGCCATTTCATAAAAGCACAGTCTTACTGCCTTAAATTATAGTGGAAGAATGCTTAATCTAAGGTAGGAGGGGGAAACAGACAAACTGCCCCAGTCCTAAACATGAATTTTAAAGGGCATACGCTGCAGAAAAACTGAGCTAATTTCATGAACTCTGCAGGCAGATGAGATGCCTGCAGTTCTGTTTATCATCCCCTCTTTATCTGACAGTGGCAGACTGCAGCATTCCACACTGCTAGCCGTCTGTCCAGCCAGCAAAAGAGGGCTGGCCACAGAGGTAAAACATCTGTTGCAGCGCTGATGAATCACCCCCGCCCCACAAGCTGGAAGACACCAGGAGACCAGCACAGAAGGCAAAACTTAGCACGGCCAAGCGAGTTGCCTTTTCCTTCAGGGTATATGTAAACCCTAACACACAGAATATCTCCTAGGGCTTGTGAGGATTTTTGCAGATGCTTCACACACAGCCGTTCAGTGCCTGGTGCCTAACAGCTCCTCTCCCATTCAATATATATACTCCCAAATTCTTCATTGATCCCATTATCCTGGATCCAGGGAAGGCTACGTGCAACTCCAGCAGTTCTTTCACCCTCACCTCTTTGAGACAACATCTATCTCAGAAAGTTTAAGTTTCAACTGCAAAGGAACAACTGCACCAAATGTCATTGTTCCCAAACAGGGTATCTCTTCTCAATATTCATTTTTCCTCTCTCTCCTGCAGCTAGGTATCTATATCAGTATGCAGAAAACACAGAAAGAACAAGGCCAATGTCTGTAAACTGGGTCAGCAGTTCCATGCAACGTGACTCCCATTAAAACCATGGCTCAGTCTTAACAGGACTCATGTTGCTAGATGGGAAAAGGGGGAGATTCGACTTTTCCCTTGGTACTGCCACTTTTCAACCATACAACCTTGGAAAACTCACAGTATATGCATACCTCCAAGCTCTCAGTCCAAAGCATGTTGTGAGTCACAAACAAGGTGTGGAAGGGCTATACTGACTTTAACAATTATCAATTCTTTGCAGAGCCATTACTTTCACAACCTCCTTGCACAGCTGAAGAAATGAGGCAACACTGATAGTTTTCTTCATACATTTAAGAGCATCAAGGCCTGTTTCTCACAACTACCGTAACATATTTAGTGCCAAGCGCTGCAGTGAGGAATGACATAAAGAGCTGATAGAGACCCTCTTTCCCAATGTTTGATTTGTTGCCATAGAGAGCCATTTCCCTGAAGTGCTCAAGTGCAAAAGGAAAGACGCACATGTGTCTAATGGACTGAGGCAGAAGGCCAGGTCTTAGTGGGTGCCTTTTAGCTTAAAAGATGCATAAAATCTATGATTCTCATTAAAGACTCCACTTTGTCAGGCCTTCCAGGAATTAAGATCAATATGCACTTCTTAGATAATAGAGCCAAGAAATTAACACCAATCCAACAAGAACGGAAACTTAAATGCAAGTTAGTCCCAACTAGAGCAAGCTTTTGAATCAAGAAGAACTCAGTCAGTCAACACTTATGTAAATTCCACTCATGCAGTGGGACTACTCTGCTCTTCTAAAATGCAAATTTATTCCCAAGAGTTTTCTCTACAGTAAGAAGGGAGAGAGTGAATGAGGAAAACAAACAGCACCATTGAATGCAACTGGTTTCATCTTAGTATGGATTTTCATGGAAATCAATTCATTTCCATCAGCAGATCTGAAGAAGTGGAATGATATCCATGAAAACCCACGCTAAAATAAATTGGTTAGTCTCAAAGGTCCTGCTTCTTTCACAAACACAAACACACACACATACAATTTCCATTTTAAGCTGGAACAAATTAACATGGCTAGTTCTCTGAAAAATCTTCAGTAAGGAAAGCAGTATGAAATTTTGCCAAAGGAGCTGCTGGCTGTTTAAAAATTTAGAAACAGCGGAGGCACTTCAGGCTCATTTAAGCGTCACTGATTTCAATAGGAGAGACGCAAATACACAACCTTCTCAAAGTGAATGATGCAACTCAGATCTTTTTTAACTGTGACTATATTGCATCCATCAACCCATTCAATAAAGCACTTCTTTTCACTCTGAACTACTAGATTTCCAAAGTTTTAGCATATTGGATCAGCCATTTAAGGAATAAATACTTCAATACCACCAGTTCAGATCAAATTTTAATGAATGTTATAATTAGAACTGCCTCGCTGAATCACAAAAAAGGCTCCTTTCACTAGGTATCCTTACTTTGAAAAGTGGTCATCCACACACTCAAATCAGAGAATAAAAAGGATGACCTTGACTCTGTCCACACCATCTGGTAACGAGATATATTACTTCCATTAAGTTAGCACAGCTAATAAAGAAAGACAAGCTGTACTCCATTCTCATGGCCAACCAGCTTGGTTAACATACAGGCTGATCTGTGCTAACTCTGGGCTCGTGTTCAAATATCTGTGCAAGTCTTTCAACATGTACCCTAAATGTTACAATATGACAGCAAATGATAGTTTTCCCAATAATAGTTTGATAATATAACTTTGGTGTGCATGAACAATCTGGCTCTGGCTGTCAAGTGAGGAGTAGCATGAATGCAGGGCAAACAATAACTGACTGAATGCACATTTCAGCACAGCTGTCAGGTCACGAAAACAGGCTTTTAGGATGCCAACTGCAGCAAAAGCGGAAACCAATGTGGAATAAGCCACAACAATCCTTCCAAAAGGACTGATGGAAATGCAGCCTTTTTAGACAAAGAGACAATCCTTCCCATCTTGGCTGGAAGAACTGAAGCGAGTGTTGTACAGGGTATATGCATTCCAGAACTATGCACTGGCTGAAGAGTTGTGCCTTGCTCAGTTTCTGAAGGATGAAACTTCACATTTCGCTGGTTCATACATGAAATGCTCTCTCCCACCCAACATCACCTAGTTGCTAACTGCATACTAACTAAAACGAGACAACATTGGCCACATTTCACAAAGTGGTATGTCTTCTGTCTGCTGGGCCCAATTGTTCAGGACAGAATTGTAACTTTGAAATCAAAACCCCTCCTCATATCTGCTCCAATTCATCAAATACACAATTTGATCAGGATCTTACCTGTGGCTAAAAACAAAATCATCCTTACATGTTTAATTTCCTGTTGAGAATTCATTTCGTTATCTTTAATTTACTATTATTTTTCATGCATAAAGCAACATGTGTGCTCTCTTTCATTTCTGCCCAGAGACAAGTCTACCCAGGAGCATTACCTAATAATTATGCCCTACAGGTACCATGGATATAATTGGTTTTTACACCTGGTCTGTATGCTACCTGCAGATGTAAGAAGCAGTATACAGCTGCAGTAGGAAGGTAAGCAGATTCAATTTGAACATGTTGTCGGGGGACTGCACTGCTATCAGGTACCAACAAACCACAAACCACCAAGCGTTCCTGCTAAGAGCATCCCCTGCTAAGAAAAGGGGAGTTTTCCCTGCTGTTTCTGTCTTTAGCCCAGATTCTAAGGAAGCAAGACTTAGGGCTAAATCCAACTGCTGGACCTAACTAAAGAAGATACACTGAATCAGTTACTGAATGGTAAATATGTAAATTTGGAAACCCCATTGATTCAATGGATCTCTTCTAGCTACAGCTAGCAACTGAATTAAGGGCTCAGTATCATGTGTCAACTCACCAAATGTACTTGGGAGTCTGAGGCTGGGATGATAGCAACAGCTGGTGAAATGTTGGCTATTTCTGTCCTTTTCCAAAGCTTTCTCTAAGACCCTTCCTCTGCCTACAGTGCACAGTGCTTGGAAGAAGATGTCAAAACTGTTGTTATGTGCAGAAAACATCGGAGGAAGGAAGCTTTATTCTTCTCCATCACAAGAAAAGACTTGACTTCTTTGTGTTAACTATGAAGGCCTAGAATTGAGGTGAGTTTTTGTCTTTCATGGGAGGGGGCAAAAATGGAAGGGCAAGAACAGACAGAGGCTTGAGTGGTAAGCCAAGCTGATATTTGGTGACACCCCCCGGCTATCACCTTAACCATCTGCATCACAGTGGACACCCTGTGGCCTTCCAGATGTTACTGGGCTGCACCTTCTATCAGATGCAGCCAGAACAGTTAATAGTAAGGTCTTGTGAGGAGTTGCAGTCGAACAGTATCTGGAGGGCAATTGCACATCCCTGCTGTAGCACTAGAACTGGACTGTTAAAAAGGTCATGTTTTGCTGCCACTGGATACAAATCAGCACAATACAGCCAATTAGAAAACAAAAAGCTTTAGAACAACGGAGTCATCAGATGAGGATCATCGGGTAAGATACTGATGGAATCTTCTGCCCTGCCACAGAGCATGCACAGCATGGTGTATTCCTGTAACAAGAGACAACACACACTTACAACAGGAAGTGAGATAGAAGACATTGGTTTATCTCTGCGCAGACAATTTAAATACATCCCTACAACACTGGTCATATGTCAGGCAAATCTATCGACTATTTCAGTGGTTCTTAACCTGGAGTCCAGGTCTGCAAAGCCCAACCACTGGACACCAACAGCAGCAGGAGCAATGGGGTGCAGCAGCAGGAGCAGGGGGTTGCAGATGCTGAGGGAGCAGCTTTAACAAGGGAGCAGTTTCAGCACCTCACCCCACCCCTGTTATGCGTCCCTGACAAAAGGGACACGGCAGCAGGTATGTGTGCCCACTCTCACTATGACTCTGGCAACCAGGGTTGGAATCACCACTCAGCCATAGAAACTCATTGGGCACATTCCCTCAGCCTCAGAGAAAGGCAAAGACAATACATCTTGCTAGGAAAACCCCCATGATCGGTTTGCCTTAAGACTTCCATAAGTCAGTTTTCAAAGGGGAGAGACATGATGGCTCGAAAGCACCTCCCTCGGTCAACAGCACACTGCTTTTGTCTAAATTACTTCTGGCTTACGGCAACCCTAAGGTGAACCTATCACGGGGTGGGGTTGTTGGGTTTTTTTCCTTTTTTTGGTGAGATTTGTTCAGAGAGGGTTGCCTTTGCCTTCCTCTGAGGCTGAAACAATGTGACTTGCCCAAGGTCACCCACTGCCTGAATGGGAATTTGAATCTTAGTCTCCATATGTCCTTAATAAATAAATAAATATTTGAATATTTGAATCTAAATTTTAATATTTAAATCTTGAATTAAGTCTTGGGTGTCCCCAGCAACAAATTATATTTACAGGGGATCCCTGATAAAGAAAAGGTTAAGAAGCACTGATCTACTTAGTTAAAAGTTATACATGAAACTCTTTAGCTAATCAAAGATTACTGGTATTTTACATGCTAAGAGCTTGTCAGGAAACTTAACTATCCTTAATTTTAACATGATGGAATAGATAGCCTGTTGTCACATTGGTCCAAGCCATGATGCAACTTGCTTTCTGTTAGGACAGTTCTTCAGTTGGTTTTTTTTCCTTCAGTGCTTATGAAAACATATGAGTAGGATTCTAGCTGATTACCTGCACAACAATATGCCTTCTGCTGGCATACCATGAAGGTGGAATGAAGCAGTGGGTGTAGAATCTAGCATTCTAAAAACTTTTGTAACAATCAAGCTTCTTGCCCATTTGCTCATAAATAAAAAAGTTAAAGTCTGTGGTGAATGCAGCTTCAATGAGCTGCATAACTTCCTTTTCCTCTTTAAACCTATCAGAGAAAGAATTACACAATAAATGAACATTTGGTTCATCAGAGTAGTACAGAATGTAGAATCTAGCTTTTCTTCACACACAGTCCTAGTACTTCCCTCTCCCAAACTGAAGAGTGTATAGTCTTGGCAATGAGATGTGTCACTTGGGCTAGTGCTGGATGAACTGCAGGAACTAAAGTTCCTGAAGGAACTTAAAGTTCTTTTCCAATACACAGCCTATGTGTCAGGGCTAGAGCCAGTGTTCTCCAACCTGCACTGTGAGCATCTATACTGCCTTCTCCATTTCAGATTACATTCTTTATGATCCATTTTTGGGGAACACTATAATGTTTTACATGTGAGCGCTTAAAACAAATGTAGGTGGCAATCCAACAGCATAGTGTAAATGTTCACTTGCAGAGATATGTTGTACCATCACTATGCAAACCCCATGCAGAACAGCAACACTGCAGAACACATGCTAATGACTGGGTGCTGTTGTGCTGTGTGCCACAGCAATGTACAACATTGCTGTATGCACAACTCTGTTTTGCTGTTGCCAGCAGAATATATCTATTGTGCAACGGTGAACAGTTTATCCCACAGGCATAGTGCAACTTATGCATGTGTATCTCATCAACAGAATGCCAGCCATAATGTGCCCTTCTACAAGCATTTGCTTCTGTTTCTTGATGTCAGAAGGAACACCATGAACATGGAAATGGATACCCTGAGGCTAGCAGTTTGGAATGTGAAAACCTAACCAGCACTGTAATTGAACACATGTCATAAAGACTAATGAAATAAGTGAGAGGATGCTAATAGTCCCAAGAGGCCAGTATTTACCCAGCAGAGAAGAGAAAAAGATGTAACACAGAGTTTAGACTAGGAAATTCAGCTTTGAATCTAATTCAGCTTAGAAGCCTAATTTTCAGAGTAAATTGGCCCTCTGTGGCTGACCAGCTGTAAAGGAAAATGCCTCCAATCATTAGCCGGTACCTTTGCTCAACTCCTAATGCTAAAGGGCAATTCAGTCAACTCTCCAGGCCTGAGCAGACTGCAAGGTGATTTATTTTGTTTCTTTCTTCTTTCCTTTTAATTAGACCTCAAGGCCAATCAACCAATCAGATAAAAAACTGAATTTCCTATGTGCAAAATGGGAATTTCCTATGTGCAAAAAGGGCATAGCTGAGTATTTACTCAAGACATACTTATGTTCAGATTCAGAACAGTTCACATTCCTTTCTTACACGAAGATTCAGACTTGGTTTTCTCACAAGAACATGAATAGCCTTTTAGTTGTTGCTACTTTTAAATCATTAGGAGGCATAAATACTTGCCAGATGAATGTAGATCTCTCTCAAGGACTTCCACAGAAGATCCCAATCTATCTTCTGATTCATATGGCTTTAATTTCCTTGGGATCAACCCTGGCCATTTTAAAACACCATAAACTATCACAGCCCTTACACTGCAGCTGTCCCTGGAGTAGTCAGCTGATAGTCTACTGATCACCTCAACAAGGTTTCCAAGCCGTAATGCATTCCCCCTTGCATACAAGACAGACAGTGCTGTATCTTCCACTTCAATTGCTTCTCAATAGAGGCAGTTCCCATTCTTAGCTTCAGTTCTGAACAGCTTTCAAATTTCCTTAGAGAAGGTTAAAACATCCACCTTGTCCTTGGCTGAGGCATATATACCTGAGAGGTATTTTTTGCTGAAATCTGTAGAACTAATTGCCAGCAAATGGGATTAGGATCAAAGTGCCCCAGCTGGAGAATAGCTGCTCTTACAAGGACGATTATTTGCAGGTAAATGGATTTAAACAGAGAAATCTGCAGAACCATCCTAGCTACACATCTTCTTCCCATACTAAGGAAATCCATATTTTGTGACCAGAATGTGAAATTGTGTACAGAAACACTTAAGCATTATTAAAACATCAATTTAATTTTCAGAGCCTATTTTAAAAGTGCATGTTTCAAAAAGAAAAAGGAAAAATGTGGGTGGGAGGGGCAAATAGACACAGAAGTTCTTGGAAGTCTATTAAATGAACCCTACTTCAGTTTCCCTGCTTATAACTATTGTGCATTTCCCCTTCTTTCACTTTCAAATAGTGAAGCTAAAAATGTATGTATGTGTGTGTCTGCATATCCTAAAAAACTCTTAAGAGGTCACAGCTGGTACTAGGTCCTAGATTTTGCCACGCATGTCATGCAGAATGTAAACAGTTCTGTCTGCTCTCTTTCCATTATCTAGACACAATCTGGAAACAAAGGGCAAAACCACAACAATAGCAAATTTATTAGATCTGTATTGCCAGATTAGATTTGCCAATCTGTTTCCAGGCCGAATTCAAAATAATGGCTTTAAGCTTTCATGTCCTAAAAGACTTCAGCTGGGTTATCCAAAGGAGTATCTCCTGTCATATGTACCAACCAAGTCTAAAGGCAATTGTTAGACACAGTCAGAACATATGCAGTGGACTGACTGCTGAACGACAAGTTATCATGTAAATCCCATTGATCCAATAGGTATGTTTTAGTGGAAACTAACAATTGGGTTTAGGACAAAGATGGAAATTATGCAGCCCTTCACACATTTTTCAGCTGCATTTCCCAGAATTCTTTATGATTAGCTACAGCAGCTGAGGCTAGTATGACTTGTAATCCAACAACATCTGATGGGCCATATTATTCCTTCATCTGATTTGGGCCCCACAGCCTCATCTGAGGCACTTCTTAAGATATTACTGTCAAATAGTGCAAGACAAGTGGCTACAGAATAGCAAGACTCTTCACTGATGGCATCTTGACTGTGGAACATCCTCTACAGACTCACTCAGCAACTACACGGTCCTTTTAATTTTCCTTGGCATTTTACGAACTTAAAAAAATAAGACAGATGCCAACCCTGTTTTATGCCTAGCACTGGCTTTATTGTGTACTGCTGCTAGTTTTATCTTGTTTGTAATCTGGCTTGTTTTGACATCACCTTGTATTTCATATTTTTTAATGTATACACTGACAAGAGAACTTTGACACTTTAGAAACGTAACACATTCAAAAATGTTGCCACTAATATGGTGCAAAGAAGACAAAAGAGTTATAGCTTCTTTCACACTGTAAATTACATTTCATGTACTGTTGGCATGGCAAGGCCCACATATGCAACATAACCGGCATAGAGACTTGCTAACATTTCTTCTTCTGCTTCTCAGCTTTGTCCCTAGAGAAATACATTTCCACAGAAAGGGAGACAGCAGGTAAGCTGGTCTGTCCCAGTAAATCAAACATGAAAATTTCAGTAGCATACTGATAAACACTGTAAGGTTTGACAGATGTCTGAGACTGGAATAAGATGCTCTGAGTGATCTTTACTGCTCTAGTTTCAACTCATCAGCACTTTTATTATGTGAACTACCATAATGTTCTGCTTTTAAAGAAAACAGACATTGGACTTAAAAGAGACTGATTTCTCTGTCCTGAACAAGCCAGGACAGCACAACGACTTTAGACAAATGAAGCCCTTGGGCACTTGGAAGTCATGGTCTTTTTGCTCAAATTATCATCCCCTTGACAGCTTTTTCCAGGCTAGGAACAGCTTTACAATATTGATCTCATTTGAAGAATGAGGATGTGTTCTGGCCAAGGCAGTAGGTCCTACCACAGCACGAAGAAAATCCACAGGTTAGCACTATGCTGTATAGGTTAAGCTCTAACTTTAAACTGAAGTCCCTTGTTAAAACAGCTTTCCTGGCTATTGCTTTGTTTTCAGGCACAATTCAAAGTGCTGATCAGGACCTATAAAGCCTTATAAGGTTTAGGTCCAGATCATCTGAAAGACCATATCTTTGTATGAACCTCCCAGAGCCTTATGATCCACAGAAGAGGACTTACTCTGTCCTGCCACCATTGTTGGCTCATTTAGTGAGGACACACGAGAGAGCTTTCTCAGTGGCTGCTCCCACTCTCTGGAATTCCCTTTTATGGGAAGCTAAGCTGGCCCCTCTCCCTACTCTCCTTTCATAGGCAGGCAATGACCATTTCATACAAGCAGGGTTTTAATATGTAATTACTTGCGAAGAGGCTTCTTATGAGGGGGATGCTTCATTTTTACCTTTTAGTTTGACCTGTTTTTATCTACAGGCTTCCTCCACTTATGTGATAGGTTAGGAACTGGAGCACTGTCAGGAAACGTTGGAAAGCAGGACCCATGTACTGTACTGTAGGGAGCATGAAGGACTTACAGAGGCAAGCACTGCTTGCAAAGTCTCTCAGCTGGCTTAGTGTTTCCCCACTCCCTCAGTTCGCTCATATGCATGTGCATATGAGAAGTTCCAAGCAAGCCTCCATAGATAAGAAGAGTGGAACCCCAGTCAAACTAATGGAAACTGTCCTTAATTTGGAAGCATCAGAAGAAGGAGTCATCACATAACAGGGCATAAAAAGGTAAAGGCTTCCTGTATGGTTTTAATGGGATGGTTTTAATTGTGTTTTAAATTTTTGTTTTTAGCTGATTCTTTTTGTGAGCCATCTTGGGTCCCACTCCAGGATAAAGGTCGAATATAAATGAAATAAATAAATAAATAATAATAAAGAAAGACAACGGTCAGACGTTATTGGCCAGTTCACTAGTAATACCCAGAGAGGACCATACTCACTTCAATATAACACAGTGATTCAAAATAAGGATCTACCAAGATGGCTTAGAAGTTTGCGCTAGTTTAGCAAAAATACAGTTGTTTAACAAACATTATCCTTCACTATTTAAAAGTACAAACATATGTCTCTGATCATCAACTATTCACAAATGTCTAAAAATGTGATGTGCAACCAGTATGAAGTTGTTACCAAGTCTAAAAGCCATTATCCTATAACTCCCAAGAAACAGCTGGAACTACTTTTTGCCTGTCATTCCAGAATTTGAATATCAAGACACTGATCTTCCTATACGCTCACACCTGCTTAACAGGTTACTTAATACTGAAGTCAACAGGTCTTATTTCCAAACAAACACATTTAGAAACAGAAGACAGGAATCAACTTCTTTGGCTTCTTCAATACTATGTTACTAACTTTAGAGCAAATACAGCCACAGTTCACCTCAATTTTTGACAAATATAAAGCATTCTGTTGACAGCATGTTGTAGGCAGACATGCTGGTTCTACATGCTAAATTTCAATACACAACCATCATTTTTGTTACTGATTAAAATTTTCTGCAATAGGTCAAGGTGCAAAGCATTCTCCAGTCTTTTATTCTTTAAGATAAAAATTGCATGGAAATCTATGATTTGCCCAAAGTCATTCAGACAGCCCAGAGTTTAAGAGGGATTTGAGGTTTCTTTTATCCCATGGGACACCATGGCTGGAATACTGCTGGTGACTTTTGCTATTATGGCTTATCAATAGGTAAGGACAGAGAAGAATGGCGATTCAACCAATGGACATCTGAGGGGAAGGGAGAGGATGGTGCAGTCCACCTGTGAATGCACTCCCATTTCCTTTCCCCACTGAACTGAGATGATCTGAATTGCCTCCCCATTGCCTCTGCTCCTCACTGGTAAGCAGTAGCAGCAACTGCTGCCTCTCCAGGAGTTTGACAACTGTGACAGAAGGTTGTGGATGGGGCACAAAGGGCTAGAGAAGAGCCACTCACGCCCCATCCAAAAAGGAAAAAAAAACATACATGAGGAAACAGACACAGAACTGCTCGGGTGGAGCATTACACTCGCCTGCTTGATATAAGATCACAGTTACTGCATGTTGAAAACTAAATGACTATGGCGTTTGATACAAACCTCATGGTACTACACCCTTTGAACTGTAAATGATAAAATACAAGTAGTGCAACCACTGGAAAACACTCTGAAGAGATTACAGGCTACAACCCATAAGATCAGAGACAGCTTTTATATTGTTTTAAGGAGATGTGGATTTCCTGTTGCAGCAACATGCAACATGATGCTATGCATACACATTCTAATGAAATTCCCTCCGTGTTTAATGTGGGTTTAGCACCAGATGGTAGTCTGGGTTTCTAAGGGTTCTTGAGTTCTAATGATGTGACAACTTTAACAAAACAAAACAGGAAAAAACCCAAAGAAACAATTTATAAGAGACTACTAAGTATTGCAAGTGTTTTACCTGGTAATCGTCCACTACACTGAATGTGTACTCATGCCTGGCTATTACATGGTGACAATTCTTACATATATCTGAAAAGAAAAAAAAAGAGTTTTAGCAAAACAACCATACATAAGGCAACTTCTTTGACAAAATTTAAGTCACACTAGAGCTCTGAAGAGAGACAGCATGGGGTATGTTTGAGCACTGGACTATGACTATGGAGTCCAGGGTTTGATTCCTCACTCAGCCACAGAAACCCTCTCAGCTCCAGAAAATACCGCGA
This sequence comes from Iguana delicatissima, assembly GCA_948472985.1. Lineage (NCBI taxonomy): Eukaryota > Metazoa > Chordata > Lepidosauria > Squamata > Iguanidae > Iguana > Iguana delicatissima. The sequence continues at coordinate 208,907 of CAOKZL010000846.1, read as the reverse complement.
TAGGTTTGTGAACCACCTTAGGGTTGCCAAAAGTCAGAAACAACTTGAAAGTGCACAACAACAACAGAATGCTTTGAGGTAAATGTTGTGCAAAGTACACCCCTTGTTTGCAAAGGTATTCAGGAATTAGAGAGGAGGCCAAAGGAAGATACCTGCTAGATCAACCTTGCAATTAAGTTTTATCAAGGGTGCTCACACATCCTCTATTTTTTTTTAACTGTGTGTACTTTCCTTTTTCTATCACTGCTACTGCCTGGGGGGAAGGAAGGAGAGAAGGTGCAGATCTATAGCATCAATAGCACTGCGTTTTAGTTCTCCAACAAGAAATAGCCACTGTGGTAGCAGTCAAAGAAATTGAGGTGTGGAATAGCAGTGATGAGAGATAAGGCAGAGGTAATAATACAGATGAGGAGGACACGGAACCAGTCTAACTGGCAATTGGATTCTAAATCTCTTTGAATAAGCAGAAAAATGACAGAGCCCAGGGTAATGATAGCACATCCAATCCTAAATTGCTGTTCAAAAAGAACATGTATTTATGTTTTAAAACAATTATAAAACATTATTATACTGCCCTTCACCAAATTCAATAAAGAATCAATATCATTACAAGGTAACAAGGAACTAATGAAACCAAAGACAGAGCAGAAGTGTTATAATATCTGAACAAGCAAGAATGATTTCATCTAGCATCTAAAGCAGGCAACACAGGGCTACAACTATCGTTATCCTGCGCCAGTGGTCAGGTTGGTTGGGGCTGATACAAGGAATTCCAACATCATCTAGGTTCTTAATTTTTGGTCTTCCTAAATGCTTTCGGCTTCAGCTCTGAGAATTTCTTACTACTGGCCATGATGGCTGAGACTTCTGGGAGCTGAAGTTCAAAAAAGCTACAGGACAACAGGTTCAGAACCACTGACAGGTTTACAACACTACAGTCACAAAGGTGGTAGGTACTTTGCTGAACACTTTGGTATAAATTGATTTTCAAATATCTGTGGCCCACTATAGCTGCTAGACATACAATCACACAAGCCTATGCATGTTTATTTAGAGGTTACAGCCTGCTCAGTGGAGCTTACCCTTAGATAACTTATTTAACTTCTACCGCTGTGATTTCATGAAGCCCCAGACAGTATGACCAAGGACTGAAAACATCTAGTGGGTGCAAAAATTGACAATTTATTCCAGAGGACTAGGTTTTTCTTTTCTTTTTTCTTTTTAAATTGTCTCAATACTTTGGTCTGAGAGGTAAATTTAATGCCTAAAAGGGTCAATTTTGCTAAACAGTGTCATCAGCTAGGCAACTATAAGAAAAATACTGCTTCATTCATTCATTCATTCATTCATTCATTCATTCATTCATTCATAGGCATTGCCAAAAGTGCTTCAAGCAGTATATATTATACTTCTAAGCAATTTCACTGGATTTTCAGCAGACAGGAAGTTTCACAGCACCTCAGCACAGACGACAGAAACTATTCTTAGAAGTTATAGGAAATGAGGTCTGCCAACCTAAAGGGAACTGCAGAGACAGATTTCCTGATGAGCTAGACAGGAAGAAAAAGGAACATAGGTTTTCTCCCTTCAAACGATTACAAGAATATCTAGTCATGCAATTACATTTTACAATACAGAGGTAGTATTTCCATCAGCTGCAAAAAAAGTACTCTAAAGTGTGTCACATGGTTGTGACACTGGATCGCTGTACTCAAGATTGCACAGCCCATGGCCTCCAAGCAGCATGCACCACAATGATGTTAGAAATACTGAGGGGCACAAAATATTAAATCTCCTCCCACCTGGTAGAAATCCTATTTCCAGCATAGCTGTTCTTTTGCCACTGGTAGCAGCACACAGAGCTGATGATTAGGCTTTCTCTTCCCCACCAACAGCATACAGATAGAGGGGACATGTTTAAAACCACACACCTGCATCCTGAGACTTCGGGGGGGGAGGTGTGCAATTACACGTGCTGCGTGCATGTTGAACACATATGTAGGAAGGCATGTGTTTGTATGCATATAGATATGCACACATGTGTTTGAACCCACATGTACGTATGGCCCTCTGAGCCAAAAAGGTTGTAAAACCCTGTTTTAAAACTTAATAAGAGGTGTGTGTTCTTAAAATGTACCCATTATCAAAAGTGTATCTGGACATCCTAATTTTTTAATGATAATCCACACAGGTTTCTGTAATAAAGTTCACAAATCTTGAACCTGCCCAACCCTCAGAACGTTTAGCCTTCTTACGATCATAAGTGATAATCTCTTCTCCATCCTCTTCTTCTCTTGCTCTGTTTGTTATCATCACGAAATCCCTCTTTTTACATTCAACACATCCTACATAATTCATCAAGTAGGATCCATTCTCCAAACAGGTGTTACCCTACAACAGGCAAACAGACAAAAAAAGTGTAAGTAACTAGTGCTCTCTCCACCGAACAGCTTCATTTTATGGTCAAGCTGCACATAAGCGCTGCAGTCGGAAAACTCAACAGTTTTTAGTCTCTCTCAAAAAGCAGCCATGCAGATTATCTGGATCATTGACAAAGCATATAGGAGGCCCAGCTCTTTGGCCTTGCACTGATTCCCCAATACCACATATAGGCCATCTACAGCCCATATGAGTGTTCAGGTTGCCAGTTTCAACACTGAAGACAAAGAACACACACAGGGAGAAAACAGGAACATTAGGTTGTGTGGGGAATGCACAGGTCTACCCACTCACTGTTGTGCGTAGCACATAGGAGCAAATTTTGCTCATTTGTCCCAATATAAACATGAACATATATACACACCCTGCAATAAGCTGATTCTGGCAACAGAGAACAAAAACTAAAAGGCACAAATGTTGAACTAAAACATTTCACTTCTACAGCTTCAGTCATACCTCAGTTAACACAGCCTCTGACAAAGAAGCTCATTTTCACAAAGTCTTTTCATGGGAGCCAACCTAACCCTTTTCTTCTCTTCTGTCTAGCTGGAAGTTCCCCCTAACTCCAACACTGGCATCGGGAAAATGGTGAAGGAGTGCTGGAGAAAGACAGACCTTCAGTGGTGGGTTGCAGCAACATGGCTACAATAAACAATGCAATAAAGCTTGACCTGTAAAGAATGGAATTCTACTCCAGGTCACTCTACTGTAGCTGCGTGAGCTTTCCTACAAGAGGTAAGGTAGACAGCTGCCTCCAGAATCATTTACTGAACATGTGTAAAAACTAAATCATAAAGAAAAGCTAGCCTGTCTCACTAGCTCCCTTAGCATGTTGAAAAACCACAGATCTATAAGTTTCACCACCAAATTGGAAATCATAAGGAACTGGAGGCTGCCATAAGAAAAAAATAATCCCCAGATGCATTTTGAAAGAAACTTTCAAGTGATCTCTAGAAGACACAAAACATTACTTGTTTACATTAAAAAGAAAATAGTAACGTGTTTAGAAAACTTCTCAATAAAAATAATTAAAAAATGGAAAGCAATTTTTTTGTTTACTTATGAAAGGCTTACCTGACCTGGTCATTTCTTTCACTTGTGCATAATGTTTGCACAGAACAAAAAAGTTTACTGAAACACGTTGAACTGCTCTTCTTTCTTGTGGCATAGGAAGCTATCCCTATTCCTTCCATGTTATTTTTACCTATCAAAGATTCTGTTAAAGAAGTAAAGCCCAGAAACCCATCAACTTTGTTGACTGAGGTATAGCTTTATTAATAACAGGGTAAGAAGGAAGATCAGGAATGTAACAAAAGGGCAAAGTGTTAAGATGTCCCCCTCCAAATCGTACACAACTATTTTTGGAAAAGTTGCAAATGTGGGGAATTCCAGTCATGGAATTGCTGCGCAATATCTCATTTGTACCTAATAGGTGATGCATAAGTTGTTGTGGCTATAAAAGTTGTTAGGAACAGGAATCCAAATTTCAGCATAGACACGAACATCAAGCAAATCATTCTGTCTCAGCCAGTTCCACTGTCTTCCCCTCCATCCACTCCCCTGTCCCGGCCATACGTGAGGTGAATAGTGTTATTGTGCCTTCAAGTTGTTTCCAACTTATGACAACTCTGAGGTGAGTCTTCTTGGCAAGATTTGTTCAGAGGTTTTCCATTGCCTCCCTCTGAGACTGGGAGTGTGATCTGTCCAACGTGACCCTGTGGGTTTCCATGGCTGAGTGGAGATACAAACTCTGTTCTCCAGAGTCATAGTCCAATGCTCAAGCTACTCACCATGCTGGTTAAGTATTAGCTTACTTTCTATTACACTATTCTAAAATCATAATCAGTCTGGTGAGCGCATATACCACTGTAACCAATTAAAGAGTTTGGACAAAATAAATAGTGCTTCCCCAGCTTTTCTCTGGTTTACTCTGCTGGGCTGTGAGAGATTCAGCACCCTGGACACTTCAATTCACAGAGAGTATTGCTTGCTTAAATGTCCAAGCTAAATGAACTCTCTCTCTGCGTACTAGTTGAAGTCTAGTCAACTTTAAAGGCCATTTTTGTCCCACACTAATACAATGCCATTATTCCAGTCTCAACATCCTGTGGAATTCTGGGGTTTGTAGTTGACTGAGGCCAAAGAGCTCTCTGGCTGAGGATTCTAAAGCCCCCCCCCCCAAACTGCAAAACCCAGATTCCATAGGATGTCGAAAGTGAAATAATAGCACTATAACAGCGTAGTGCAGAAATGGCCAAAGTTTGCTCTTATGGTCAGCTCCTTGTCCTATTTAAAATTATGTAGACATTACTTGGTAAAGTCAATGCCTAGGTTCTCAGCATCAGTTCCCAGCGCTCTCTGTAACAATACTTCTTATACTTCACTGCTGAGTGAATACATGTGTGATTCAGGGTTCACTGTTGATTGCTAACAGGAAGTTACTTTATTATTAACCATGTATCAGAATTTTGGTCCCGAGAAAGTAATGGTTCTTCCATGTGCACGGAATGCTTTATGAGATCATTGTCACCATAACCTATAAAAAACCCTCCTTTTAACAATAAAGGATCCTTCTCTTTGTTCATGTAAGTGGTTTTGACTGTATTCTTCCTGAGTGGGGGGGGGGTGGGGAGTTCCTTTGGCCAAAGTTGGAGATCTTTGGAGATCTTTCCAGGCTGTTTCAGGGCTCATATGCAATTGCATAGACTATCCAGGGTTGTCTGTGACAGACCTAATATTTTAGGTCTAGTCCCTCCTTTTTTTCAGGGTCCAAGGGTAACCCTACCACCATCAGCAAACTTCAAATCCATATGTAAGTGCAGCAATGAATTTTCTCCCCACTCCACCTCCCTCATGTTCTAAATTGTTCAGAATATGATATAGTATCTCCTAATTAGGTATCTGGGGTCATGTGGGTATATGTTCACATAATTGGTCACTTGTGGGGAAACAGCAATGTTGAAATTTCTGTATTTGGCATTGTAACCATTTATTATATTATTAATACAAGCTGGAAAACATTGCATTTTTAGAAATGGTGTGTTCTCCTATAGACTAATAAACGTTTGGCCCAAATTAGCATACTGGATTTACAGTATATGTTAAATCTGTCTCCCTTCTTTGTTGTTTTGTTCTTTTTTTTTTTTTTTTTACAAAAATGCCAACTATATTGTAACAATAAAATGGGGGAGGGAAGGTGCATGTTTTTCTTTGCACCTTACTGCCTGAGATTTCTTCAAAAGGTTGACGAGTCAGCTCATCAGTCAGGCTATAAGTGGCCCATCCCTGCCACAGAGTATTAGATATCCTCTTTAAAGAAACATATTTATCACCTCAGCGAGGGGTAGAACTGGATGAGAAAGGGAGGTCCCACAAAGAGTGGGAACGGAAGAAAGAGATTAGGTTTTGCCTGCAAGCCACCACTTTCTATCTGTAAGCCTTGTCCTCTCCTTCCACAGCAATGCGAGCTGGCTGTAGCTTCCCCAGAGGTAAGAGAGAACGTGTTGTGTCTGTGTGTGTGTGTCTTCAGGTCACCTGTCTACTTATAGCAACCACATGAACTTCACAGGGTTTTCACAGGCAAGGAATATTCAAGAGGTGGTTTTGCCAACTCCTTCCTCTTAAAATACAGCCTACACTCTCCCAGCCAAGTACTGAACAAAGCTGATCCTCCTCTCAGACAGGACCTGATGCCTTCAGTGGTTCTCAACCGGTGGGTCCCAGATGTTTGTGGACTTCAGCTCCCAGAAGCCCCAGCCACTATGGTCAATGCTCGGGGCTTCTGGGAGCTGAAGTCCAAAAACATCTGGGGACCCACCGGTTGAGAACCACTGCGAGAGCCGCCCGCCCTACACAAGCTGTTTCGTACTAAACCAATCTGGAAGAGCACCAGAGTAAATCATGTTTTTTAGGCCCGTCAACAAAACAAAGGGAACTATGTTCAATCGGAGTTTAAAAAAAGAAAAAGACTGGGGGTTCCGCGCTCGCTCGCCATTTTCCTCCCAAAAAACGAGCCGCCCCCTGCTTACCCGAGACGGGTACTCCGTTTTGACGCATCCCCCGCACATGCTGCCTCTACCTCCACTTCCGGGCCCCGTGACGTCACACTCGCCGCGCGCGCGCGCCTCCGAGTAACATTAAAAAACGCTCGAGGCTTCTTCGGTCCAACGGCGAGTTCGCCCCTCGATGGGGCGGTGGATGCGTGAGTGGGAGGAGCCAAGGACTGTGGGCGCAGCCTATTGTTATTTGGCTGAGAGACTAAGTGGAGCTAAGGGGCGGGACTTGCCAGGTGGGGCGGAGTCTGGCGGAGCTGTTGAAGGTGAGGTAATCTTTCCAAGGCGCTTGCGTCGTACGGAAGGGTGGCTGTGAGGAGGCGCTGCCCGGAGGCTTTTCTCCCCTCAGCTGTGAGCTCGGAGCGCGGTATTTTTTTGGCGGCTCGTGCTTTTTTAACCTTCCATATCTCGAAACAAATGTCCCGAATAGGTGAACCGTAGGATCTGTTTCAGTTAGGAAATAAAGCGTCAGGGCATGCCTCGGTTCCCTGCCGTGGTTTAGTTTAAAATGGCTTTTAATTTGCTTGCTTTTGATATGACGAGTTTAATGGTGTTTTAATAGGGTAAATTATTTTTTTCTTCTCATTTTATTTGTATTGTGTTTTTACTTTATGATATTGTGTAGCTGTGTTTTTGAAAAACATGTTGCCTTGAATCCCAGGACTAGAAAAAATAAGTACGTAAATAAGCTTTTTGTAAATTTGGAATTACAGGAGTCTTTCTGTCGAAAACTGCGTCAGAACGCATCAGGGAAACATTTTAGGCCATTTCCGCACTACACTGTTATAATGCTATTATTCCACTTTCAACAGCCTGTGGAGTCCTGGGGTTTGCAAACCCTAGGGGCGTTTCCGCACTAGCCTGTTATAGCGCGATGATTCCACTTTCAACATCCTCTGGAATCCACTGGAAGCCGGCCGGCCCCTCCCGAAACTGCAAACCCCAGGATTCCACAGGATGTTGAAAGTGGAATCATCGCGCTATAACAGGCTAGTGCGGAAATGGCCTAGGATTCCATAGGATGCTGAAAGTGGAATAATAGCATTATAACAGTGTAGTGCAGAAATGGCCTTAGACTCTTCAAAGACATAGCCCTGTTAGTCTGAGTCAGTATGCAAAAGGATCTTCTAGCACCTTTGGGACTGAAAGATCCCTTTTATTTCAGAGCCTTGATACTCCCTTGCTGACAGCTGTGTCACTGTACACCAACAAAAGCAACTCGCATGGACGGTGGCTTCAGAATGAAACTCTACTGTAGTTTATAATGTAAAAAAAGCGATAATAACATGTCTTGTGACACCATATAGACAAATGCACGAACTACAGATGCAGTGGTCTGTAGTTCACAAAATATGACATAATACATTTTTTCATTTTCATAGCGTCACAAGATGTGCAACAGACTAAAATGGTTGTCCTTTTTGAGTTTATCAGGCAATTCAGTTACACTACATGCACTTAACTGTGAATAAGTTATACTGAATTCAGGGGACTTCTGAATACAATCAGCCCTCCACATTTGCAGATTTTACTTTTGCAGATTTGATTATTCACGGATTATTTGCTGTCACCTCTGCTGCCTCCTTATGCCATTTTTAATAGGGACTGCAAGCCTCGTGAGACTGAGAAACTGCTGTGTAAGTCCCTATTAAAAATGGGGTGGGGCAGCATTGGAGGTGGCAGTAAGCCCCACCGGCCACCCACTTCTGCCTTTGTGAAGGAACCCTGACGCCTCAAAGGAATCCATGGTGGGTTGAACATAGTGATCATACTTTTTTGTGTGTTAGATATGATTTGGGTGGGCCTAGAATTATTCAGTTTTTCCACTTTCACGGGGGTCCTGTGCCCCTAACCCTAGTGAACGTGGAAAGATGACTGTAATCGTGTTCTAACTTGCTTTGCAGCTACAGATGTTAAACTTCTATATTTAGAAACCATTATCACCAGTGGTACCTTGAAAGAGAGAGACTTTTGACTTCATGGTAACCAACAACACTGTGAAATTTTTAGGAACCTACCATGGTTGCCTGATGGATTATGACTACTAACAGACAGACATAGACATATAAAATTGTCTTTAATAGTTCTCATGCATCACAACCATTTTCCTATTAACATCTCCAACATTTAATACTTTGTCATTGTTTTTTTAATGTTACAGCTTGTTTTTATTATAATTTTTATTAATTATTAAACAAAATTATGTTGCAAATAGTATGCTGATATCATTACACAGAGAAAAAAGGGAAAAACAATACAACTGAAGTTTTTTACATATGAACTTCTACATTTAGATTATTTTCTTCATATCTCACGTTTCTAAGGATACTTTGTCATTGTTTTTAACTGGGCATGATCCAACCAGAGTTGGAAATAAGTGTTCTTTCAGTTTCATATATTTAAATGAGAGCGACTTAAAGCATAAGTCAAACTTTGTTGTTGTTATCTGCCTTCAAGTCAAACTGCTCTATTTAATTCAAAAGTGCCTGTTTTTGCCTGGATTGGGCTCCATTAGTTAAACTCCCTGTCTGTCCAAATAACTATTTCTCCAGCAGAGAACAGGATGGGAAGGGGTACCGAAGCCTTATGAGGAGTCACTACCTGAAGAACCAATACTTGAAGCTGTGCAGCAGACTGCCATCTCAGCTGCTCCCTTTTCCAGGGGAGTGGGGCTTCGGGCAGGGGCCTCATAGGGGATTTATAGTGGGTTAAACTTGATCCAGGCCAATGAGAACATTGCATGTTTCCAGACCGCAGTTCATTGTCATAGCCATTTTGAGGATACAATAAATTGATGACTAACCAGATTTGCTTCTTTATTTTCTTTAAAAATTTGTACAATCTTAACAGTATAAATTGGTATATTCTTCAGTATAGAATATAATAAATGCTTTTCATTTTTTAAATTTGTTATATTTTTACTTTACAGCAAATATAGCAAATATTATTAGTAAAAATTTGTCACAGAATGTACAATCTTTTGCAAATAAATAGAAATATTCAGCTAATAAAACAAGATTAAAAATCCTTAAAACTGGTTCTCCCAAAGCGAAAAAACTGAGGGAGGAAATGGGGATGGAGAGTTCAAATTATAGGTGTAGCTGACAAACAGATGCAAGGGCAATACAAAACAACCTCTATTTTTTAAATGCCTTAAATATATCTCAGTTGATGCTTATGTTTTTTTTGATAATACCAGCTTTTAGATCCTGTTAATCTGTTGTCCAAGTAATCATTTGGAAACAGTTTTCCACTTAGCTGTAATTTCCAGTCTTGCCGTTTACATTAACAAGTGGACCAATTGTTCATAAAATAGACCTTTATTCGTATGTTTAAAAATAAATAGCATAAAAATTTTCTGCAAAACTGGGTGGTTTGGGTAGTTATTTCATTTATAATTCTTTTTTAATGTTGTTTTTATTACAAACATAAAAAATAAATAATTCTATCATTACATCATATCATATACATTAACCTTGCAACAATCAGTTTTTAAACTCAGCACAGACACGTTCCTTGATATTTCTGAATAAAGTTAAGTTAAAACGAAAGAAAAGTTGTGTTCCTTCCTACCTGCCCTGCCTTGAAACCTGTTTCACTATCTGTATCTAACACTTCCTTTTTCTCTACAGTTTTCTTAAATTTAGTCTTCCCCGTGCGTCTTGTTATATTTCCTCCTGTATATATACACCACTTATCCTTATTATTGATATTGTTTCCAAGGTACATGCATAGTCTCTTAAATTTTGTTAAAAGAAAGGGGGGAAAGGACCTTGAACTTTTCACTTATAATTCTAAGACCCTGACTCCAGAACATTTTCATTTGGAGGTAACATATCTTTTTGACCACAAAGAAAGTGGTGCATTCTTTTTATCAGTGGTTCTTACCCTGGGGTCTACAGAGCACCCACTGGGAGTTTGCAGAGCCCTGCTGCTGAACACTAACAGCAATGGCAGCCTCAGGGACATGGCCGCAGGGGGCCCGTGGGTACCAAAACCACTCTATTATAGTCTGCCTGGTGCCATTTCCCTTGGAGCCTATCCCCCCTGCTGCTGCATCCCTGATGACAGGACATGGTGCCAGGTGTGTGTGCATGCCCAGACTATGGCCATTTCCGCACAAGAGGAGAGGAGCAGTTCACCGTGTGTCAAGAGCAGTGTTTTTATACTCCGATTCAGAAACTGTGCTGTCTGCACCCCTCATTTACATTGTACTACTGTGAAGAACAGCAGTTGCTGCATCCGCAACAGCAAGTCCCTGTCGCTCCCATTCTCCTCCCTCAGCCCACCCTGCCGTCACTGATTGGTCTGTTTTAAAAACATACACTCACACACACACGTGTTTTAAACACATTTCTGCGTTGCCACGCTTGTGCGTAGCTATGTATGCTCGTTGATACATGGAAAAAAACACAACAGTCCACTACCAGATCCATTGTCTTCCCACTGTCTGTTTAACACACGAAGACGATAATGACAGCAGCCTGTCCTTTGATGGGCAGAGAGAAATAGGGACAGAAATGACGGAAGGGACAGCCTGGGAACACCCCTAGACGGCCACTTCTGTGCTGTGAATTGATGCTACACTTCTGCATGTAGGCAAAAAATGAAGCAGAGCCAGTTTGGGGCTTTTCCAGTTTTCAGATACACTGGTTTCTCATTGCAGTGAACCATTCTAGGAGCTGAGACCATGCAGAACCACGAGGAAACTTACGATACTCAAATGCTACAACATGCAGACTGGAGGGTAAGAATTTGATGCTACTAGGATGTAGCAAACTAGTGCGGAAATGACGTATGACTCTGGATCCCAGGGTCTGAATCCCCATTCAGCCATGGAAACCTACTGGGTGACCTCAGGCAAGTCACATTCTCTCAGACTCGGGGAAAGGCAAAAGCAATAAATTTTGCCAAGAAAACCCCCATGATAGGGTAGCCTTAGGGCCACCATGAGTCAGTTTTCTAAAGGGAGAAGCATGATGACCGGGAAAGAACAGGATTCTACTGTAGCCGGTCCTGCTGTAATTGTGTGGGCTTGCTTACAACAAGCAATACAAACACAGGCGCTTCCAGAATCCTTTACTGTGCTTGTGTGAACAAGAGAACTGAGAAAAAAAAGGGAAAGCAGTTAAGCCTGCCTTCGCAGTTTCCACAGTAAATTTAAAAAGCAGAGATCTATAAGTATGGCCACCAAAATCAAAACCATAAGAAAAATGGAGACTGGTGAAGAAAAAATTATCCTTTGATACACTCTGGAAGAAACTTCCAGGTGTTCTGTAAGAGGTTCAGCATGTTTCTGTTTTTTTATGCAAGGCTTCCCTGACCTGGTTGTTTCATTTCACATGTGCATAATGTTAGTTTTGAAGGAAAACATTGTTGAAACATGTTGAACTGCTTGTTTTGTTTTGGTGGTGTAGGAATCTATCTTTACTTTTTCCATGTTATTTCTGCCCCGATACCAATTGTTTCATTAAAGAAGTTACGTCCACGAACACATCTACTTTGTTAACTGAGGTATACCTACAATGGTGTATTCTGATGGGTGTAAAATATACCATTACTTGAAAGTAAGTAAGTCCTATAGATAGGACAACAGAATTTATTTCTCAACTGTACATAGATGAAACTGAGTAAAAACTTTCATCATAATTTTGCTTTTGTTAACTTTCATTAGGAGTCAAGGATCACATTGGCACAAAATACTGATCATTTGCATTTTAAAATATACGTATCATAAATACAGAAAAACCAGAAGTGACTAGTCCTGTGTTCTTTAATCTGTTGACCTAAAAGCTTCTTCCCAGCAGTTTTTAAAATTTTAATTACCTTTCCCCACACATTGTTTGAGTTTTGTGCTGAGTGGAATTTCCTGAAGCGATTGCAACGTACTAGCCAGAGCTCTTGTCTGTTCATGAGACTCACAGAAGATGTTCACAGAGTTCGGCTAATAGATGTTGACTGCCAGATGTTAATTAAGCAAAACGGAGTCAAGTAAATCAAAATGCTGTGATTTTAAGCTTCCAAATGCTTGGTTTGAGGTCGGATGGTCACAGTGGTTATTTCTCAGGGGCAATTTTATTCAGAAGTGCAAATTAAATTATTTGATAATTATATAACAGCACATTAGTTTTTCTGAAGCATTTATCATGTATGAGAGAATTGTGCAAAAAATACCATAACTGCAGACATATAGATAGTATATATGACTCAGATATATACATACATATATATTTACTTAATAAAATCTTATCCTTAGAACAAGGCTGTTCGATATTGTCACTAGCATTGAGGGGCTTGTCAGAACTGTGACACAGTTGTACACTAATTTGTGGACTGAGTTCTATACTTTGTTTAAATTTCAAGATTCGTATTCCTCGACAGGAAGTGTGAGGATCTTTAACTGTTGATAATTTGTTGCCAACTGAAGGCTGGTCCCCAAAGTCTGAGAGTATGCTAACAGTGGAAAATGATGAAAAGTTCTAGATTAATCCTTTAACACATGCATCACAGCCTGCCTGCAACATATCTGAACTTAATGTAATCCTGTTCAATATAAACGAATATACCTAAAGGGAGGACTAGAGACAATAGAAGCAAACCTATTTTTTTTAACTTGAGCTTTTTTAAAAAAATAAGTAAAGATGTTACAGTATGGTACAGTTATAAGAAAATCAATGTGTTCCTGGACATAATTTCTTTAACAGAAGAATTGGTACCAAGAACAGAAATAACATAAAAAGAATAGGGACAGGTTTCTACATTATAACAAAAGAAGGGCAGTTTAAACATGATTTAGCAGACTTTCTATTCAAAAGTAATTTTAGGCACATGTGAAATAAAATAATTGGGTCAGGTAAGTCTTATATCCATAAAGAAAAAATTTTTGAACCTTCTAGAGACCACTTGACAGCTTCTTCCAAAATTTATCCAGGAACGATTTTTCTCTTTCAACAGCCTCTACTTATCATTTCCATTTTGGTGGTGAAACTTATAGATCCATGCATTTCCAACATATCAGAGGAGCAGTTGAAGCAGGCCGATCTGCTTTCTCTTTTTCTTTGTTTTGCTCTTTATTGATGCTCAGTAAGTGGTTCAGGAAGCAGCTGTTTACCTTGCTTGTTGTACATAAGCAACACAGCTACAGTAGGGTCACCTTAATAAAATCTCATTCTTTCGAGATTTATTACATTGCTTACTGTAGAACATGCAGAACATGCTATTGCATCCCAACATTGAAAGTCTACCTTTCTCCAGCCCTCCTTCACCATCTTCCCAATACTGATGATGCCAAAAAAACACCCAGCTAGACAGAACACAGGGAAAGAGGGGCTGGGCTAGGCTCCCCCCCCAAAAAAAAAGACTGTAAAAAGGAGCTCCTTTTGTGAAAGCCTTTGTTAACTGAGATATATCTGTATTTCATTAATATATATGTATATGGTTTGGAAAAAAATACCATAAGTTAAGGAGAAGGATTACAGTGAAAATAGTGAAAAGCAAATATTTGGAAATTAACTTTTACTGATTTAGCACGTTTCCTTATGTCTGACTAAATGTGACTTCAGTCTCTGACATGAATTTACTCAAATCTAACCACTGTTCTAAAATATGAATTCTGCATATGTCTATTCAGAAGTAAATCCTATTGTTTCCATGAGAATTGGTGCCAGATAATGGGCATGGGACCGACAGCTTAAGAACGCAATAGTTAGAGATATCAAACTAAGATGCGGACATGAATTGTCCGATTTTGTGTTTGTTTCATTAGAACTAAGTCCTACATTGTTAAATTTAAGTGTGTGTGTGGGGGGAGGGATTACTGTTCTATAGATATACTGCAATTAACAAAGTATATATGCCCCTGGGCATTACTTTTTTAACAGAATATTTAGTATCAGAGGCAAAAATAACATGGAAAGAACAGGGTTAGGTCCTACCCCACAAAAAAGAGCAGCCCAACAAACTTTTTATCCAAAACTAATAATATGTGTATGATCAGCTAGAGTAAAATCATGCTCTTTCCTAGCTCAACCTTCACTGCATTTTTTTTTCTGCCGACATGCTGCTGCAACCTGACACTGTTGGTCTTTGTTTCTCAAGTCCCCGTTCACCATTCTCTCAGTGCCTATGCCACTAAAAAAATATTCAGCTACATAAAGGAAAAGGAAGGAAAAGAGGCTGGATGGAGCATAAAAACACTTTGTAAAAAGGAGCTTTTTCCTCCTGAAACTGTGTTAACCAAAATATGCCTATACTTTCACTTAACAAGGGAATTAAACATTTGACGAACACACAACTGACATAAATCCTGTTAGTCATCTCAATTTATGTGAACCAACTGAATCAAATGTTAAATAATGAGTCAACACTTATCAAAATCTTTTTGATTATATGGGTCTACTTTAATTGGCAACACCAGTAGGATTCAGACTTTGGTGTGCTATTGAACTGAAAATGGCTCTGCTTCCTTATGGCTGGACAAATTGTTCTGAGTCGTCTGATGGTGCTGTTCTGAAATATATCACGAAAAAAAAATGAACTAAATTCCAGTTCTGAAGTATTTCTGACACTTTGTGATTTGGGCTTGAGGCAATATGGAAGAGAGTAGAGACATCAATACTGGTAAATAGTCCACTTCCAGCCCTTGTTACTGTGCAGCAGCAAATCATACCTCATAAAAGTTATATTATGAAGTTGATTAAAAATGTCTGGAATAGAGTCTGGCAGCAACTATAGCTCATGCAGCACTCTCACACATAAGAGTAGGCAGAAGTAAACATTATCTTCAGAGGCAGCTTGGAAGCAGGATACAGTGTAAAAAGTACAGTCAGCTCTCCACATTCATCAGGATTAGGGTGCAGGACCCCTGCAAAAGTAGGAAAATCACAAACATCAAAATGCATGTTTGTGTCTGTGGGTAGGGTAACAAGACATGGTGAGCAGGCACTCAGGATCCAAACTGGGTCAAGAAAAGGAGAAGGAAAAAAGTGTGTCAGCATGATGGCTCTATACCTCTCCTCTTTTCCCCATCCCCTTCCTTGGGTGGGTGGGCGCGGGCCACCAGGAGAAGGCTTGTGGTGCTGGGAAATTGGATTGTGAGCCTTCCTTAGCTGGCCGGGCAATGGCTGGTAGAGGAAAAAGAGGACCAGAGGCAGAGTTTTAAATGGCTGCACAATTTGATCAGAGCCACCAAGATACAAGGTTTCCCTGGAAAAGATGCTTGTCAGGTGGGGGGGAGGGCAGACACTGGAGAAACTCACAAATAATAAAATCTGTGAAAGTGAAATCCACAAATATGGAGGGCTGACTATAACTAATATAATTTAGAACAACTACCTGTCAAATTTAGCTTCGTCTTCAAACACCATTCTGTAACAATTAACAACAATCAGCTTCAGGCCACTGTATTCGGATGATGTTTTTTTGCTTCTAGCGCAAAAATACCTAACACTGTCCAGTGATGGATTTAATTTTTTTACTCCAAGTCTCAATCAAGTCTCAGATCTCTACGTTCAAGTCTCAAGTCTCTACCTTCAAGTCTCAAGTTGAGTCTCAAGTTCTTGCAAGATACTTTCAAGTCAAATCTCAAGTCAAGTCTCAAGTCTCGGAGCCAACTTTATACTCCAACTTATATTCCAGAATCTCTGGACAGAGTCAAATAAAGTCAGTTTTAACAATTTAAATAGAGTTGTCCCTCCACATTTGCAATTTTGCCATCTGCATCTTCAGAAGCGGGAAATAAAATCCTTTATACTCTCCCTTCCTGAAGCTGGAGGCTTTTGTGTCAATGGGCATAAAAGAGTCTGTGGCTTCAGAAGTAGGGAATAGGAGCCTTCTTACTCCACATTCCCCAAGGTGGAGGCTTTTGTGTCAATGCGCATAAAAGAGCCTGCAGCTACAGAAGTGGAGAATAGGATCCTTCTTACTTCCCATGTCTGAAGCTGGAGACTTTTTCAAAAGTGGAGAATTGGATCCTTCTTACTCACATTACTGAAGCTTCAAAGACTTTAGAAGGAAGGATTCTTCCTCCTCGAGCCCATTGTCCAACACGTTTGCTGTTCCTCTCTGAGAAACATGCTGTGTGTTCTGAGGGCGAATCTCGCCTTCTGCTCTTAGGAAAAGTTTTAGAAGGCTCCTCTGATATGCAGCAGGGACAGGCTGCTGAGCAGACCTTAACCCTGAGTCAAGCGTGTTGCCTAAACTGTTTGCTGTTCCCTCCAAGAAATGCATGCACACTTTGGGCTTGAGACAGATAACCATATGACCAGCAGGCAAAAAGCCATGGAAGTGTTGTTCAAAGTTGTACGGTCTCTGGATGAATGTGTTATGTTACTAAAATAAGGGCAGCAAGTCATTCACTAGAAATATACAAGCCACAAGTCAAGTCAAGTCAGTGTGTCATTTATTGCCAAATCAAATCCAACTTGAGTCATTGAAATTACTTATCTCTGACTTGAGTCTGAGTCAACTGACTCGAGTCTACATCACCCACATTGTCTATACATTCATCACCTTATTTATACTGCATCTTGTCCCCCAAATGGTGCTTGGTTCACACTATCACCTATCATGTAGATCATTAGAGTTGCTGCTGCTGCTTCTCCTTCTTTGCAATATATGAATCAGCCACTGTTTTTCTTCTAATGAACAGGGATATTAAACATCAGGTTTCAATGGCTGCCTCATTATGGAGTTTCTCACTACAGTAAAATGTCTGCAAATAGAATGAATCCCATTTGGAAAACGTTACATAAAGTTCTGCAAGGCTGCCTTTTAAAAAAAAAATCATAGTTCTGGTAATGTTTGCCAGTCCATCATATTATCTGCTGATAGTCATGCATGTTCTCTTCTTCTGGATTACTGATGAAGGTAGCTTTGGATTTAGAATCAGTTTATAGAAGTCTCTTAATGACAGAAGTCAATATAGCTCCTAATTAAGATGCATTGTCCATGTACGAATACACATCATAATTTATATGTGTATACATACACACACGTATGTGTGTGTGTACATATATATACGTGTGTGTGTGGCCAGAGACGGTAGAGATGGATCTGTATCACTGGGGGGCCCTGAGACATTTCCTTTGTCTCATTAACCAGGAGGTCCTGACGTCAGCCTTGTGTGAGCTCCAGATGGATGGTTCTGTGTGAATAGATGACTGGTTTTCTATGTTGCGGGATAATCCTGAATTGTGTCAGGAGGGGATATTTTAGTCCTCCAGGATAGTGTTTTTTAAAGAATCCACACACAACAAGTTCTACAGTGTAAGAATTATGTGGCATTTTTGTAGAATTGTAAATAATATCCCCAAATATCAACCGCATAGCACATCTAGTAGCGTTTTTTTCTTTAACAAACAAACAGTTGGGATGAAAAATGTCCTAACAAAGCTGTTGATTTTTTCCATTGGGGTAGTTTGTTGTCCTAGCTAATGTAATGTGTTGGGACTAAAAATGGCCACTGCCACTGCCATTTTTGGGTGAACCACAGTGCAGTAAAGTAGAAGTAATGTGGCCTAGTTTTCAATAGGTTGTCCTCATTAAGGGGACATAAACATTTCTCCTATTGGATGTGCACTGGAATTCCCAGTGGGAACATTAAACCCTAACTCTCAATGTACAGGAATTCTCATTAGAATCAGAAAATATCCCACATCTCATACAGTGCAAAAGGCTTTTTAAAATGATCATAGTGAATGAGGATTAAGAAAGATACAACAAATGGATGAAGAAGTGAAATATAAGTAGAGATGAGACAAACTGAGTTTGAACTAGGGAAGTATGAACAGAACCTGAAAGACTGAAACAAGTCACATAAGATTTCATACAGAAATGATGCTATGGAATGTCTAAAATTATTGATTTTGTAAAATAGTATTTACAAAGATTTACTCCCCTAATCACTGCACATAGACCCTGTGTGGTTATTACCATATAATTTAGGAATTATATCTTGTAGTTTATTGTAGGAATCTCACTAAAAACATCAGTATAGAAAACACTGGTTTATATAAATCTATAATACCCCAGCTTCTTAATTTAGTGCTGTGTACATTAAGGACATTTTGAAATAGGTAAAAGTTCTGGATATGATAGAGATAGAAAAAATAGCATTCTCATTGAAAAATAAACCTATCCAGAACTTTGAAAGAGAGTGGAAGGGAGTATTGGATTGGATAAAGTTATAAAGGTATAAGGACTGAAAAAGAAAACAATGTAATGTAACAATGTAACAATGAAAAAGAAACAATGTAATTGCTTTCTCCTGTTATGCAGAAACTATAGATGTAGGTATGTAAACAATGAAAATAAGCAGATTCAACTGGAAAATGTAAGCTTGGAAGTGGGGAGGAGTTTTTTTTTATTTTCAAGGTAAACTTTTAATAAAAACAATTTAAAAAAAGAACATTTTGAAATAGTATCCAAAATACTCTACTTCATTTAAAAAAAGAACTAAAATGACAACAAAAAACCCCAAACAAAATAATGACTAATGACTATGTTGATCAATTTTCCATATTCCATAAATATCCCCATTTATCAAGCCTCTGATACATTGGCATGTATATTTTTTTCTTATACCACAGCTTATCCACCATAAATGAGAACACATTTTTAATTCTGATTTATTTTGCTCCTGAGCCTCTTGTATCAATGGAATTTCTGGTTGAATTTAAATATTTATTTCTTCCTTAGTTTTCGGAAATAAATAACCAGATTTCTTTTGCCTCTTCCAAGGTTGGTTTAATTTGAGGACTAAAACACACTTCTCATTGCCCCACCAGTGATACATTTCAGTTGACCTTAAGCTTTGAAGAAATTAGAAGGAACAGAACATTGAGGGGTTTTGTTTGTTTGTTTTGTTTTGCTGTTTTTTGTTTTTTTAGCTTTTTAATCCTCTCAGCACAGCTAACAGCTAGGCTGGGATGGAGTTACAGAGATAACCCATTCATTCCAATGAATTATCATCCACAGAAGAAATAATGGGGAGACACCCACCCTTTCTAGGTAGAAAAAGATACCTCTTTCATAAGATCTGAGAAATCAAAGGGAAAGTTAAACCAAGACTAGCGGTGCTGAATAACCAATAGGGGAACAAGACAAATAAAAAGATGACAGGAAAAAAAATACACAAAATAAAAACATAACGGAAGTGACTTTCCAAGCACTTGGGAGAATAAGTCACTAGGAACAGATGGCAAACCAATAAAGCTATTTCAGGCTACAAAAACGTAATCCATCAAAGTGTTAACAAAAGTCCACAACAAATATGAAAAACCAAACAATGGGCCATAGACTTGAATGCCCAATATCCATTCCAGTCCACAAAAAAATGGGGGGGGAGCAATCAGGATAGCGTTGTAGTAACCATCAGACCATTGCATTAATATCCCACTCAAGCAAAGATATATTCAAGATTTACAACAAAGACTTTTACCATGCAAGGTAGGAGAAATGCCAGCCATTTAAGACTGATCGAGAAAAGACAGGGGCCCTGTAGATCAAATTGCAAACACATGGAATGCACCAAAGTATTTTTTTAAAAATCAGCCTGTGCTTTATACGTTATAGTAAAGCCTCTGACTGTGCAGATCTTGAAAACCTACGGATCATTCTAAAAGAGAAGGGAGTGCCACAACATTTGACTGTCCTGATGTGGAACTTATACTCTGGGCAAAAGGCCACTGTCAGGACAGAATATAAAGAACCAGAATGGTTTTCATTTGGCAAGAGGGCCATACAAGGGGAGCATTTTATCACTTTGTCTGCTTAATGTATACACAGAGCAAATCATATAAAAAGCAGGATTAGACCTGGAGTTGGGAATCATGAAAACAGCAGGAAGAAACAGAAGGCGCCTGGCAGGCTATTCAAATATAACTCTAGCTTTGCACTTTCTTACTTAATCTTCATCGGTAGCTGTTCCAAGTAATTTCAAGCCAGGCATATATTCTCCCCCACCTCTGGGAAGCCCACCAGTCAACCTCTTCCGCCTTTGTGCGGCTTCCACAGCAACGTGGCGACTGGCAGCAGCAGCGCTTCTGCTCATGTGTTCATGGACAACCAAGCAGGAGCACCACTGCCAATCACCATGTCCCTGTGGAAGCTGCTCACTGCGATTGGCAGTGGAGCTCCTGCATATTCATTTGTGAATGACTGAGCAGGTGCGCTGCTGCCGCCGCCAGCCGCCACGTCCCCGCGGAAGCTGCTTGAAGGGCATAGTGGGTGGTAGGGGCTCCCTGGAGGTGGGGGAGAATATGCGCCTGGCAGCTGGGGCTTGCTGTCACCTCCACTGTTGCCTGGCTGCATTGTGTGTGCATGGTGGACTTTGACCTAGGGCAGTGGTTCTCAACCTGTGGGTCCCCAGATGTTCGTGGACTTCAGGTCCCAGAAGCCCTGAGCATTGACCATAGTGGCTGGGGCTTCTGGGAGCTGAAGTCCACGAACATCTGGGGACCCACAGGTTGAGAACCGCCTGACCTAGGGTTTGGCCAGGCTGTGGAGGTGAGTGGGGAGTCATGGGGCAAGGGTGATTTGAGTTCTTTCTTCTCCTTCCATATGTAAGGCTGCTCATTTCGTTAGACCGCCTGTATTTTTTTTTAAATATTTTGAATCCATGGTTGGTTAAATCCATGGATCTGCAGACTGCGGATACTGTGGGTCCACTGTTCAATATTGAATCCAAAGTGAGCATTAGTCACACCATATTGTTTCCAATTTCTCTCTATGGCCCTGAAAGATGCTCAAAGAAGAAAGCTGACAGGGTTAAAAACATAAACTAATTTGAAATAGGTGCTGGAGGAGAGTTCTACAGACACCACGGACTGCCCAAAAGACAAAGAAATGGGTCCAAGAGCAAATCAAGACTGAACTGTCACTTGAAGCTAATGACTAAATTGAAGCTATTGTACTTTGGACATGTATGATGATCACATGACGCATTGGAAAAGACGATAATGCTCAGTAAAGCTGAAGACGGTAAAAAATAAATAAATAAGGGGATGGTTGAAGCTGCTTGCTGGTGGCCTGCTAACATCTCTTCAAACAACAGAGGTTAACTAACTTTCTGTGAGCGAACGAAATTTGCTGTCTTGGAAAAGGCGCAAGACATCTTGTAAGCAACGGTCCTGCAACAACAGGGTTCTGAAAAAGACTCCGGTCTTTCGATCGTCCCGAGAGGAGTTCCGCCAGGCTTCCGGTGGCTCTCGGTTCGCTTCGGTATCCCAGCACAGCGCTCTTCCGTGGAGCGTTTTCTCCGTCGCCGGCGGCGGCGCCCCTCGTAGTTCTGTCTGCAGAAACGCCTCTGCGCCCGCTCCACGGCGGCGGTTTCGTTTGCAGGCTGAGGCGGGCGGCGACTTCTGTTGCCGCCGCCACCGTTGCTGTTGGGTTGTGTTGGAGGCTCTTATGCGGAACAAATTACTTACGGTCCTTTCAGTTTGAGGTTGAGGACAGATTTAGCAAACGGGCCGCACCTTCATCTATCACTGTGAGTGGGAAAAGGAGGAAGGAGCTGGTGGCCGCAGACGCACGCCACCAAGTTGGCTGCGAGCTCAAATTTTCCACTCGCTGAGGGGAAAAAAAAGCGGGAACGAGAGAAATGGCTTGTAGATGTCTAGAACCGCTGGGAAATATGTAGCGTGTTAGGGAGCTCGCAGGGTCGTAGTGCTTTTTCTATTAGGGAGAATCATATGATCTGCCAGCCCCTTTCCCCGTTTTCCTGTTCACTCTTAGTAGCACTCTAGATAGTTGCTGAGTGTGTATCTGTGTGTGGATTTTCCCAGTAGCTATATGTTCTTGTGAGGCATCTCTCTTATAATGCAGAATATTTGAGAATGGCTTAGTCTTGAATGAGCCAGCAAAGACCCATTAACTTTAGAAAAGGCTTGCTCCTGATGAAGGTGAAAACTCCTGGAACTGCTATCAGTGTACACATCTAAAATTTTCTTTGGGGTAATTGCCTATGGGGATGTCATGGTGCGCGTCTCTATTTCAAAGCCGTCTACGACGTGGATGCTGTTCAGTCCAACGGCTGCAGAAGAAAATGAGACAACCCCTCCAAGCTGTTCTAGAAGCAGCCAATAGCCAGTGGCAGCGCGCGCTCCGAAGACCGTTTAAACGCTCACCACCACCCTTTCTACTCAGCAGCGCAGCTGCCCCTTCGGCCACGCGGGGCTTCAGCCGGCGAGCGAGCCATACAACGTTTCCCGTCAATCACCTCAAGCAGTGGCGCGTGCTCTTGCGCGCCAGACAGCTCGAGAGAGCCAGGCAAAGAGAAGCGGGAGCCAAACCCCGCCTGACTCGCTCGCCGTTGTTAGCTTGAGGGCAGCTCAAAGCTGCTCCCTTCGCCACGCCAGAGCGGCTGTTGAACCAGCGTGGTGGCAGATAAATCCCGTCCCCTCACGCCATCCCCCTTTTGAAAAAAAAAAGAGAGGCTCTCGCGTCCGGCTGGGACTCTTCCACTTGGGCTCTCCGCCACCCCCTTCCGTCCCGCCCAGTCTCCTTCCTCATCCTCGGTTGTGGCGGCTCCCCTCCCGCAGTCTGGAGAGCGTGGCTTTTTGCCTTACGCCGGGAGCGCTTGGCGCAGGGCTCGCGTGTCGCCCAGAGGACAGCAGGCTTTCCTTCGCCTTGCCCGGGGTGTGGCTCAGCTCGGGGGCCCTCCCGGCGGCTGGGCAGCGCTAGCAGCGGCAGCACCAGCAGCAGGTACCGGCGGCTGCTGTGCGGGGCATCGCCAGATGCCGCTGCTGGCGCTGGCCTGGGGGGGCCGCTGTGCTGCATTGCAGGGCAGGCGCCTCCTCCTCCTCCCCCCGCCTCCTCCTCCTCCTCCTTTCCCTCCCCCGGCGGGAGCGGGACTATCTGGGCCGGGCAGCCGCGCTGTCCCCGGGCAGGAATGTCCCTGCTTGCCCAGATAATGTTATTTATATCACCGGCTGGCAGGGCGGCTCCGCTCAGCGCTTCCCGGACCACACCGGCCCTCTCGGGGCTCCCTCTCGCCGCTGCCCTGTGCTGGTGCTACCCGAGGCAGGTGAGTCAGTGAGCCCGGGCAGAGAGAGCGCCGATGGGCACCTGAGGGGCAGAGCTGGGGCAGGTGGCAAAGCGGGCTGGCTGGCTGGCTGGCTGGCTGGCTGGCTGGGCGGGGTGGAGGGCGGTCTTTCCCCTCACGGGAGGCTGTGGTGTCGCAGGTACCTCCTTGCCTGAGCCGCCCGAGGGAGCCTATTTATCGCAAGCCGTGCGTTACGAGCGTTGTGTGGAGAAACGCCGAGGGTGAAATGAGAGGCAAACTGCTTGCACTTCCCAGTTGCCCCTTACAAGAGGCTGGCCACTACGGGGCGGCCCTCGGGAAAAAGAGTAAGATTCGCGAGTGCCCCCTAGATCCGAATCAAGGTTGAAGGGGAAGGCTCAGAGGTGGAGGCGGGGAGGGGGCTGAGAAGAAGGCAAAGTTGCGAGTTCGATTGGGAAGAATAGGTCTCTTGGAAGATTTTGGAACTGCCCCACTCTGGAACAGCAGCAGCAGCATCCCTGGAAGTGGATTCTCCTAGTGGGTAAGCTCTCCTAGGCTCCTGGCTTATGTGTTTACTGATAGGCAGTTTAGGCAGAAACATAATCAGCTGTAGCTGACAAAATAGCCCCCTCCTTACATTTAGCCGATGGTCCTGCTCTTTTATTATTTTTCTCTTAAGATGTCTTGTGTTGCTTTCAATGCTAACAAGTACAAGCAAAGACTCATTTGTTTCTGCTGCAACATGCTATAAGAGGTTGTCCTGCCTTGGGTTTGCCTCAGACTGTTGTCCCTTGGAGTTTCATTAGACTTGTCATTTATGATTTGCTGATAGTGCCATTTGTGTAGGTGTGCATCCCAAACCTGGAAAGGTGCTTTAGGTTATGCAGTCTTCTCTTCTATTGCACTTTGGTAGTGGTTGGTCCATAGTCCATTCATCTCTCATATCCAGCAATTGCTGGGACTACATGGAGAGAGATGTGGATACTATTGCTGATGTGTACAAGTTTTAGAAGGTTGTGCTATTCAGTCATGCAAACAGGAGGTAGTTTTGTTTTGTGAAAACAGCTTTCTTCATTTATGAACTGTCAGAGTAAGGTGTATTTACAGATTTGAATGGAGCCATCTATGTTGATGTGTTACATAAAACCAATTGAGATGAACCTGTTTTCAATACTGGGACATTTCTTCTTTTTTGCACATGATGTGATGCTTCATTTCTGTATTGAAATTCTTACCTGAATCAATGAGGTAACCTCATTTTTTGTTTATTGCACCTCTGAGCCCTTGTCTGTTTTCATAACAAAAATGTGTAAACAAGCTGAAGTTGCAAGTTATTCTCTCCTGCTGTCCCCACACTGTAGCAGAAAGAGATTGTTCTCTAACTTGCATTCCATGAAGTGAACATAGCAAAGCTATTTTATTTAACCATCCCTGATTTGCAAGTTTTTGCCCTCTTTATAGCAATTTTACATGCATATTTTTCTGTAATAGTGAATTGAAGAATACACAGCTTAACTGGATCCCAGGCTTAAGTATACATTATCAGATTAGATCTTTACTTGTGATCTGCATATGCTATGAGGGCTGATGCATGATTTATTATGTGTCTATTAGTGTATTGTAAATATATCTGATTAGTTTGGAGGGCTTTGGTGTCTTTACAGCATTGTCAATATACAGAGCTGCTGCTCCTTGGAATTTATGAATAATGGGCAGAGAGAGTTTGACTTGCTTGTCCTGCAGGGTATCTAGGGGTTACGGCATCTGTCTGTTCATGCATTGTGCTCCGACAAATACAGCTCATGTATACCATAAAGCTTTATCATTGTGAATGCTGAGCAATTCCAAGTCTTTAGTTTTTTAATGGTGGTATGGTAACATCCCATCTTGGTATATCTGTTTTTCAAAGGGGAGGGACCTATACTCAATAATTTTGCTTATGACATAACCAGGGCACAATATGATACACTTTATGGATGTTTTAAGAGGTTCACTATTATAGTTTAATCCTCTGTATGTTTACTTGTAAGTAATCCCCACTGAGCTACTAAGCAGGTTTCAGTTTGCAGCCTTAGGCACTGATTGCAAAGGGAAAATAATCAGGGAACTAGGTGGACTTGTTCCCACATAAAGGGCTAGGCTGAAGAACTGTTAATTAAACTTTAGTAGGTTTTTGTCATGTTAGGATCAACAGTTTAAATCCACCCTAACACATATATAAAAATGAATTTGTAAATGCAAATATGGAAGCCATGCCCTATGAGGATAGACTTTGAGAGCTGGATATGTTTAGTCTGCAGAAGAGAAGGTTAAGAGGGGACATGATAGCCATGTTTAAATATTTGAAGGGATGCCATGTAGAGGAGGGAGAGGGCTTGTTTTCTGCTGCTCCAGAGACCAGGTCAAGGAGCAATGGATTCAAGCTGCAGGAAAGGAGATTCCACCTGAACCTCAGGAAGAACTTCCTGACAGTCAGGGCTGTCCGGCAGTGGAATATGCTGCCTCGGAGTGTAGTGGTGTCTCCTTCCTTGGAGGTTTTTAAGCAGAGGCTGGATGGCCATCTGTCGGGAGTGCTTTGAGGGTGTTCCTGCATGGCAGGGGGTTGGACCGGATGGCCTCTGTGGTCACTTCCAGCTCTACATTTCTTATATTCTATGATTCTATGATAAGAAGTTAGGCTGCTTGTCAGTGTTAGTTCTCCTTTTTTATGACATTGCTTGTATAGATCTCCTGTCCAGTACAGAAATGCATCCTTATACTTCCTTGTTATATGTGAACAGAATGATAAAATATTGTTATTGCAAAAGTTATAAAATCTCTGAAGTTTACTCAAATTAACCTGAGGAAGGTAGCATGAAGGTTTCACAAAGAGTCTTTTAAAACATATTTCTGAACATATTGCTGAATATATAATGCTGGAACTAAAGGTCCAGCAAATCAGAGCTGTTGCTAAATTACACCTCTAACGATTGAGAAAAAGAAAGGGATGAGTTGAAATGTATGAGCTATGCTACCGAACTTGTGGGGAAGACAACATGATTAGGCACTCTGCTGTTCTTAAATTGTGCTCATTTTAATTCATATGTTAGAGATAAGAGAGCAATACAGAGAAAAAAACTATGAGTTGTTTTTTTGCAGACATTTCGTCTTTGTTAGTCTAAATATCCCTTATTATTAACTGTAGTTAGTCATGGATACTTGTGTCTCTGGGCTCTGCTATTATTAGCTTCTTCTTTTTCTCTCCAGTTGTGAACAATGTGCCTAAAAACATTCTATCTTTCGTTCATTGTTGCGGTGTATTCATAGCCTTTCTACA
The DNA here is from genome assembly GCA_948472985.1 of Iguana delicatissima. Taxonomy (NCBI): domain Eukaryota; kingdom Metazoa; phylum Chordata; class Lepidosauria; order Squamata; family Iguanidae; genus Iguana; species Iguana delicatissima. The sequence continues at coordinate 182,101 of CAOKZL010000846.1, read as the reverse complement.
GTCTACCTATCCTGCCCACTCCAGCCTGTTTTGCTAGGCTGACTTGATCTTCCTCCACAGTAAGCACCATTATCTGCCTGTGATCCTGTTTTCTGATACTACCTAAACAAGCTATGTGAAAATTAGCTTTAAATTTTTTTCATTCATTTCTGTTGTTGATTCATTTGTCCTTTATAAAACAGTCTTGCTTACAATCAAGGGGCCTGATCCACATCTGTCATGAATCATACAGGTTGTGGTGCTGGCACTCCCCACAAACCCAGTAAATGAGGCATGCATGTCAGGAATTGAGCAATCATGCTATTCTCTTCCACTGGGATTACTGTAGCTGAAAAGAGGGAGTACAGTTACCCGTCCACATTCGCTAGGGTTAGGGGCACAGGACCCCCATGAAAGTGGAAAAACCGTGAATAACTCTAGGCCCTCCCAAAGCATATCTAACACACAAAAAAGTATGATCACTATCTTCAACCCACCATGGATTCCTTTGAGGCATCAGGGTTCCTTCACAAGGCAGAAATGGGTGGCTGGTGGAGCTTACTGCTGCCTCCACTGCTACCTCACACCATTTTTAATAGGGACTTAACAAGCCTTGTTCACAGTTTTTCAGTCTAACAAGGCTTGTAGTCCTTATTAAAAATGGCATAAGGAGGCAGCAGAGGTCACAGCAATTAACCTATGAATAATCAAATCTGCAAAAGTGAAACCCGCAAATGTGGAGAGCTGACTAGTTTCAACACTTGTGGTGTACAGATTCTGATTAAATGTCTTGTTTGCAGAAAGAATTCTTAGTCTTAAGAGAAGGTGACAGAAGTAAGATCCATTTTTCATGTGAAAAATTTCCACCTGGGTAAAAAGGTTTCAAAAATATGTGCTTAAATAATAAAGTACCGAGACATGTAGGTTAGGGTTACTTGGTGCCACCTTTGATGAACTTAGGTTTATATCTCACCATTAGGAAATACAGGAATTTGTCTTTTACTTGGTCAGGCTACTTATCCATTTAGCTCTATATTGCGTAGCGTGACCGCAGCAGTTCTCCAGTGTTTGGGGCGGCGCCTCCTGCCTGTTGTTTCTTTGTTAGAGATGTCAGAAACTGAACCCAGGCACCTTTTGGAATGTGTGCTCTGTCCTTTGAATGATGGTTCTTCAACACTTGCGTCAAGTATATATGTGTAATACATATAGTCTGCCAGATCAGATCAAAATGGTATTGTGAGATACAAAAATTTATCACCTGATGAATGGAGTTTTTGAAAGTAGGGGCTGTATTCGTTGCTCTGCTTTTATTTTACTAGATATTTCTAATTTCTGATGAGGGTTGTTTCTGATCTAATACTTTAGCCCTGACTTCTCATGCAAGCTTTCACTAGGGATGACATTCTTCTTAAAATGGGGGTGTATCCAGGTTATGCAAAGTAAGTCAATATATACAGGTATGTGTGATTGTGTCTCTTCTATTTTATATAACCTTGGAGAACATTTTCTGAACAAGGACACAGAAGAATATACATTTGAATTTCCCTTGATTTTATTATAACTAAACTTGAACTTTAGTGAGAGGAGAAAAAAATCTACTGTTCTTGGCGTAATACAATGCTTTTCAATGACTATGTTATTTTACTGAAATAGTCTGAATACAGCTTTCATATATGGCATGGAAGGTTCATTAACTGAAAGTAACTTTCTTGCTACATGTCTTGTTCCTAAATATTGCAAATTCCCAGGCCCAACCCTGAAGATGAACAAATTGAATCTGACTGTGCCTATGTTTCCTAGTAGTGCTTTTTCACAAGAACCACTACCTTTTCATCTGGAATGTATCACTTGTGAATATGTTTAAAACCAGGAAAGAAATGGAAATGGAGCCATTTTCAAATAGACATTCTAGCTTATGTGCATTTTACAGAAATTGCTGTTATGGTAGAGTCAGACTCTACTTGGAGAGTCACATGTGGAAATAGGTTTGTCTTCTCAGGCTGTTGTTTTCATTTGTCTTCTCTCCAAAGGCTGGGTTTCATGACTGAGCCTGCATTCTTATTTTCTTATGCTGATTCTTTGCTGGAGTCTCCTGTGTAATGCTGTGGAGTTCTCACAGATTTCACAGTGTGAGCTGCATTTTACTGAAGCTGTGAAGTCTGTGCTGGCTTAAAAATATTCCCTCTTTTGATTTCAAAGAAGAATTGTACAAAATAATTGTCTCTATTGTTGCCTTGCTTTAACATTCAGATTCTTAGTGGGTTTGAAGCAAGCATAATAACAATTAAGGCTGAGGCTCCACTATGTCTAATTCAGAAATAGTCTGAAACAAGGCTAAACAAGAAACCACTGATTATTGATTATTACCTCATTGATTATTACCTTATTGCTGTCTTAAGCTAATTCAGGTTGTCCAATTTGATGATGGCCACCAAACCTGCACCTTTAGGTCACAAGTGGCAGCTTCAGTGGGTCTGGGGGGCAAAATTTTACTCCTGGATAGCATACTAAGCTTCATCCATTATACTGCTGTCTGCTGTCAAAGTTCATTGATGCAGCTGTCGGAATATTTATATATCAAAACTGGGATTGATTAATGGATCAAGAGGAAAATATGTTTGAGAACTCACCTATTAGGAGATTTAAAGTGGGAAGTCTACGAAAAGGGGTTCAGAGAGGGTGGTTACAGTAAACTATTCATGAAAGTGGCTACTCTGCAATTATGAGACTGGGAAATTTTCTGTATATACTTTGCTAATAAATATACATATATAGAAAGTGAAACTGACCAGTATACAGGTAAATACACACACACACACACACATACATACACACACACTTATATATGAATGTATACACATTCATATATATTTATACATATAGTCTCATTTTCAGTTTGGAGGGAGATTGAAAAGAAAATAGCACTGTGCTGTTTTGTCATCAGAGGGGGAGGCCCTCTCTATAAATATCTGTCAATTGTTTTTTTAGTAACCCTAAGCCCGCAATTATTTTTAAAGTACTTGTTTTTGTAATGTTCAACTGAATAAGACTTGGTGCGCAAGGGAAGGCCACTTTACCAATATGCTGGCCAGTGTACTATGGACCTTTACAAATGTGCGACATTGTTATGTTGACACTGTTTTGAAATGTATTGTGGATGGAGTAATACGCTTGTGTTCTAAATTCGAAAGTGCAGATGGATGTTTTGCGTACATCATTGAAATGTTGTTACTTACGTTCAAAATGCATATATGTTATATGTTATATTATTATGTGGAATGTATGTTTTCTGTCTTTTCACTTCTCTTGCCTATTTATCTCATCTCTCTTGTTTCCCCTTTCCTTCTATTGTCTTGTTGAATAAAAATAAATTTTAAAAAAATTCACTGATGCAGCAGCAATGGTAACACAACAAAACCAAAGGAAAATCTCCAAGTATTTCCAAGTTGCCAGAAAATAATGTTTTCTTACCAAAAAAGTACACAGGTAGCTTGTGCTGTGTAGAGAATCACTTCAGAGGTTTCCAGGAATACAGCTCTTGTGTAAAGGTAGGTATGCACTCCCCACATGCCTCATTTTGCCATAGAGTGTAAAGACGGTTGTTGTTGGCTTTCCTGTATATTGAAATTTGTGACTATATTGATGAATTTGACAGCAGAGAGGGCCCTGTAGTGGGCTCAAAAATGTCTGGGGCTTGCCAGAGAAAGCCTATAGGCCATGCATTACCCAACATATTGTTAGCTGCGGCATCCTTTTTCTTACTGATAACCCAGTCTCTGCTGCACTTCTTCCTTCACACATCTCTTAGAGGACAAGGTGCTTTGTACAGGATGTAATCTGGAAAGGCTATTATCTAGGAGCCAAACTGCTTGTTGTATAGAGATTTGTTGATTAGAATTCCCCTCTGTTTTAAGAAGCAACCGTGAAGGCGGGAGAGGGATTTAATTTAGGGCTATGATGGCTGAGAAAAAAGATCTGATCTTTTATTCTTTCACCTACTCAGTCCAAATAACCCCTGATGTTGAAGTTCAGTGTGAAGAGGAAGACTTAGAAAGCACATTGTTCCTGTACATTTCTTCTTTGTGGTCTCTGTGACTCACACAATTGGGTTTTACGCCTGTGCAGAAACAGCTTTCGGAACCTTCTCGAGCCTAATGCAGGCGTTTTGGCAGGTAACCCCTCCCCCACCCCCTGTGGGTATATAAGCCCCCGTCCACTGTAACAGTCAATTCCTTTTCTTCCACCACGGTAGCAGCATCTAGGAGCCTTTCTCTAGTCCTATAAATTATTAAATTTTTTTATGACAAGGATTGGATACATTTTTCTCTTTTTCCTCTGGTGTTTTGGACTGGTTAATTAGTTTGGAAACTTGGAATTGAATCCTTGGGCTGTTCTGGATTATGGCTTAGTACTTCAGATTGGATTTGACATCAAGTGTGTATGGCAATGTCTGTATTCAAATATTGTACAGCCTGTGGAAGGAAAATACCGGATAAGGATGGTCATTCAAAGTGCCTCCTTTGTTTGGAAGAGTGCCACAACATTGGTGCTTGTAGCCATTGTCAGCTATTTACACCACAAACAAGATGCAATTGGGCTGCTCATTTGAAGGCCTTATTGTGGGAAAGGTTGTTGACTGCCTCAGAACCAGCAGCACAGTCAAAATCCACCCACCAAACATCTAAGACGGCCCAGTCAATTTTCTCCTCCATGTCTCAATGTCACCCATAGATTCCGTCATTGAGACCGAGGTTTCATTCTACATCTTGATCTTGAGAGCCGGTACCTTCGGCTTTGACAGGTCATAGATCAGACCACCAAGATCATTCTTCTCCTCCACCTTATAACAAGTTGCCAAGGAAGAAGAAGGACAAAAAAAGAAAATGAAGGAATCTGCTTCGACAGAACTGTCTAAAAAACAGAAAAAGAAAGAAAAGCCTCAAACTTTTCCTTCAACACGATCGCCAACTCGTACGGCTACTATTCAACAACAAAGCACATCTTCCAAAGTAATATCTCCTCAACAGCATGGAGACCAAGATCTCATTCTGTTGGAAGAGACATTCTGAGCATAATCTTTCTCTTCCATGTCTTGAGCATATCCTTGGAAAAGAGTTTGTTTGGGGAATCAGCACAGATCCAAAACAATGTCTTTCCCCCATGTCTTAGCCCAGTATAAATAATTTTGACCTGTAACTGCTTTGTGGAAATAAAAACCATGGAGAATTCCACTTGCAGAACCTCTATATTGTATTGAGTGTTTCGTTAAAGTTTGTGTAATGCTGTCATTTAAACCAGAATACTGTAATTTAATGTACAATATGTACCACAGAGAAGAACTCTTACGCTTGGTGTATGTATGCTTTCCAGCCATTTCTGACTTACAAGAACCCTAAAGTGAACCTATCATGGTTTTTTGTGGGAGGAGTTGTTCAGAGAGGGTTTGCTATTGCCTTCCACTATGGCTAAGAGTTTGACTTGCCCAAGATCACTCAGTGGGTTTCCATGGCTGAAGAAAGGATTTGAACCCAGATATCTAAGAACCCTAACCCGGTACTCAGACTGCTATACTATGCTGGCTCTATTACTCTTACACTATACATTTTAAAGTTTTATGGTGATGTTATTTTAAAAGTGAAACCAGCTAATATTTATTTAAATTTTGTTTTGTTTGCAATGTTTTTAATTAATACAGCAGATCTATTAAAGAGGAAAAGATGGAATTCTTGAAACCTGTTGGTACACTAGGTTGGTAGTACTAGGCACTATCCCTTCAGAAGAACACTAAGTTCCCAGTGTTCAACTGCTAACCTCCTTAAGTCTCAGGAATAGAATCTTTGTAGTATGAGAAGAAGGTGTACTTCTGATCTCATGAATGGGCTGAGCAACTTAATGCAAGCCAGCATATGTGAGTCATCCTATTCCATCAGTATTAAATTGTGGCCTACCAAATGCTTAACAACACTCACCCCCACACTGTTTTTGCATTCCAGACAAGCAGCAAAAATAGGTGGCTACTGTCTCTGCTAGGGTGAAACATGTAGGTTTTGAGCTGTGCTTGGCATGTGGAAGTTGTGCAGACCTGCAGTTTATATATGAAGCATAAAGAGATTTTGTAATTTATCAGATAAGTGGTTTTTGAGAAATTGGCTTTCAAGAAATCTAAGGTCTTGCATATTCAGTTAGTCTAGCTGTGCCTTTTCCAGTGTGGTACCCTCTATGTGTTTTGGACAGAAACTCCAGTCAGGCCCAGATAACATGGTTAGTGATCAAGAAGTTCTAGTTCAACTCATTGGGGAAGATTTGTCCAGCTGAACAGCTAGAATACCTGAAGAAACATGCATTGCATTCAGAAGTATTCTAGTAGTGCTAGTCATATAGCTGCAGTTTTTCAAGATGCAAATATTTTATATCTGAACACAATTTCTTCTTCTCATCTCTCACTCTGATTCAAAATCCACCTTCTTCATGGATGATCGTTATTCACTTCAGCATAGACATCATTGCCTCGATGGAAGTTAATGAAAAAAATCTTTGGTTATAGAACAGTTGTGTGTCTTACTGAAGTATCTGAAAGAGTTTCTTCATGCATATATTAAAGTGGCATTGCTTGCTAACTGGTGAGACCCAATGTGGTGTAGCAATTTGAGTGGACTAGGATTCTGGGAGACCAGGGTTCAAATCTCCACTAAGCCATGGAAGTCTACTAAGTGACTCTGGCCATGTCACACTCTCTCAGCATTATAAAGCAGTGGAAAATCTCTGAGTAAATTTTGCCAAGAAAATCCTATGAGGTTGCTAGAAGTTACAGTCAACTTGAAGGCAGCAGCAAATGCTCACATAGTCTCAACAAGAACCATTTGCCAACTTTGTAATATCAAAAATCATGAACCAGATAACAAAATACTGAGTTGCTCCTCTTAAGTAGCTTGTGTTTTCCCTGATTTTCTTAAAGATGTACAACTTCCCCCTTATTCTGTACTGTATAGTATAGTACACAATCAGTTTATTATTGGATGAATCACAAAGCCAGATGTTGATATAGTTTGGACTGTACTGGAACAGATTTACTTTTCTACTGTGTGTACAAAATGTTAATTAAAAAAAGCTTTCTCTTGATGCGTCTAGTCATTGATATGAAAGAATGGCCAGCGTAATAGCATGCAAAAGTGGAAAAGAAATAATATTATAAAAGGCTCCTGTATAAAAGGCTTCTCTGGTTTTGATGTTAAAGTTCTGGGTTCTGTGCTCTTTCGTGGAGTTGGGTTGGATGGCTATTGCCCATTATATTTGAAATGACTTTATCTCTATCCAGTTTAGTTTTGATAGGGTTTGGACATTTTGGTGCCCAATTCCTCATTTTCATTTTACTGTAGTACTCATTTTTACAATGATAAATTAAAGGCTTTATCACATGAAGCAGGTAAATCACAATTACTGCAGGATAATAGCATCTTTGCTAGGGACTTATCACATTACCTTGTTCCTCTTCTGTTCTTCTCCCAATGGAAGACCTTTTGGAAAGCATTTTTTTTAAAAGAAGGAGTTTGCAGATTAATCCTGCTGTAATTGAGATTTACCTGGCTCATTTGATAAAACCCTAAATTTCTTAGTACATTTTTCTGCTGTAATTTTCTTCCTTAGCATTATTTTGAACTGGGCAAGGATATGTATTCATAGGCCCTTTCCACACGGGGTAAAAAAAACAGCTTAGGGCAACCTCATTCGGAGGTCGTCCACACCGTGGGGTGCGCTAGGGCGGTTTGAAAAGTGGAGGTTCCACACCTCAAACCGCCCTAGCGCGGCCGCAAGGGGTGGTGTGGCGCGTTTTTTAAAAACCGCATTTCATGTGGTTTTTAAAAAACGCGAGCGCGCTAACCCGTTGCAGCGCCCCGTTTGAAACTGCAGGGACGCGCTAGCACGTCCCTGCAGAGCTGCCTGGGGGCGGGCTTCCGGCTGGCGTGCTGCCCTGATTGGAGGAGCGCCGCCGGAAGTCGCCAGCGTGTGGAGCGGCGAACGCGCACTCCCCGCAGGGACGGAGCAACCCGTTTTCAGGTAAGATCCGTCCCTGCATGCGCTGCCCCGTTTCCTCGTCCCCCGTGTGGAAAGGGCCATAGTTTGTTGTAACAAAACTTCAAAAAACTTCTGACAGGCTTTTAAAAGTAATTGTCTGAATTGTTGCACTTAATATGCCTACTAGTAGAAGTATACATAGAAATGCTGAAGAAATATCTTAATCTGTGATGCCTCATAATGTAAATTTGTTTTCAAATGTATCTTATAGATTTTGAATTTATGAGAAACATTTATTGCAGCTGTTAAGATTCTTAGTTTATATTTTGATAAATATTTGGACAGGATGTAGAAAGGATATGCAAAATATTTTTTCTGCATCACTGCATCTCTGTCTTAAGGAATCAAGTTTTCTTAGTGACTGATGTTCTGCTTGCCTTGCCTACCCATTCTGATACCAGACATTAGTCTGCAACTGAAAGCAACCTTATGGCAGCAAAAACACGTGTCTGAACAGCATTGCCTGAGAACACTGACCCCAGATCCAGAGAACTTCTGTTTGTTTGCTTGAAGTCTTGCAGAAAACTTTGCCCAACCTTTTCCTCAAAAAATAGTTTATAATTTGCTAGCATTTATGTGCTACAGTCAGTATTTTTCCTCGTGTTTCTTATACTTTAGCTCACCATGATGTGGCACTATGAGAAGCATTCAGCTAGTACTGGTTTGGAAAAAATGTGGCCTATAGGCAATATATATGCCCTATTGCACCTTCACCGATTCGCTAAACTATGCAAGAAGTTGATGAATAGCACTACATTTTCTCTTTACATTTGTGGTTCTTTGGCTCCAAAATGTTAATGGGTTCCTTGAAATATCAGTTTCAAAGAAATTCAGCATAAATTGTATCAGTGTTTTTTGTGCATTGGAAATATGTTGAATTCTTTTAGAATTCTATCAGGCTAAGATTTATTGAAGACTTTGGAGTTTCATATGAAAAGGTTGGCATAAAAATAATAAACTTTCATGAAAGGTACATGATTATTGACCATATTCAAAGTTCTTTTCTTATCTGACAAGAACTCTGTGTTTCCTTTTTCATTACTGTTATAACCATCTACTTCTTAGAATTGCTGGTTGATGAAATCCACAAGTAATTATGCTGCTAAGCTTACAGCTAATTTTTTGATTTTCAGACCTGACCTTATTGCTATTGTTTGTCAGTCTTAACCTTTGCATCTCTCTGTTCTGTTTTGTTTTTTTAAGTAGGATTAATGTATTGGATATGTAATTCATTTCATGCTAAAAATTCAAGTTGGAAAATAGTATAAAACAGATTTATAAAGGCAACCAGTTAAAGTTTAAGGAAAGAGTTGGCAAATTGTAGTCTTCCTGATATTATAGGACTATTCTTCCTACAATTTTTGACTTGGGTTAGCCTGGCAAGAGAATATGGGAGTTGTAATCTAAGAATACCTAGAGGTCACAGTTTCAGCATTCCTGGGCTCAAGAAAATCCCTGTGCTACTGTAACCCTGGCTGCCAAACTTAAGATGAAACTTAAAGGAAAAATATACCACTCCAGAAACTGCATTCTCTTCCAGAAGATGAGAATACCATACCTGAGGAGCAGCCACCAGAAGTGTCTTTTGATATGCCCCAGCCATTTTAATTTGGATGTGGGTGATAAATTTAGCTACCAATAGAAATTTGAGTAAACTTTGAGTAAAGTAGTTTACTGAGGCCAGAGAACTCTCTAACTGAGAATTCTAAGGCCCCTCCCTAAACTGCAAACCCCAGGATTCCATAGGATGTTGAAAGTGGAATAATGGCACTATAACAGTGTAGTGTGGAAATGTCCTTAGCAATCATGGGGCAATGTGGGGGTAGAGTTCTGCTGTAATATTACTGATTTAAGAATTTAGTCTCATGTCACACCAGATATTTGTATCAAGCTGGAAAACAACTAATGTCATGGGACCTTGATATGTGTAGATCTTAAGGAGACAGATATATACAACTCTAGAAATACAGTTCTACTGGCCACTCTAAATAGATTTAGATGTTTAATACATAATAAGAGACATGAAAACACTGACATTGTGAGAGCCTTGAGTATGGAAGGAGAAATTTACAAGGCATTTTGTTTGTGTGATGTTGTTTATTTTATATAACTGTCATCTATTTTTAGTGTAAGGTGTATGTGAAGCATTTGCGTGTGCTCCATGCTGTTGCAGATTAATTGACACAGGACACCTCAGTCTGTATACATTTTTGGAATGTACTGAATGCAGGTTAGAATTACAATATCTGTTTTGCATTTTCTTTGCTCCCAAAAAAAATGTTTTTTGTATTAATAATTCTTAGCCCAGTGTTTGTTTTTGTCTATTTCTTCCACAGCAAAAAAGGTGCTGTCTTTGCTCTTCTTTGCTTTATTCTGTTGTAGGGTAGTCCCACTGCCATGATAGAGTTAATCAGGAAAAATTAATGTCTTTTTAATAAGATGAGGGAAGTCTTTAGTATTCCAGAATAATTTAGAGATTACTTTTGATTCCTCTAACCTTTGTTTTCTGGATTAATTGTATAAACTATGTTCCTACTTATCATGTCTGTCAAAGTTCTCTGGCTTTGTTTGTTTCATTTTTTTGTTTCATTTTTTTTTTTTGCTTCATTTGTTTGTTTCATTTTTATTCTGCTTTTCCATTTAGGATCTCTGAGCAGCATTTTTAAACCTTTGAATTGACCACTGGTTAAACTGAGAGATAAAGCCCACGGCCACTCCATATGCCTTATGGTTCAGCAGAGATTAGAGGACCACTCTATCCATTTGGTTGCATTGCCTCTTGTGAAAGTAGAGGAAGAACACGACTTTTCTTCCATAGGGGACAATGGTTATATAATGTCATTCTATTGATGCAGTAAATGTGATATGGGATTATATAGGAATCCATAATGGACAAAATGTCATCCAAAACAGCAAGACAATAGTTCTAGCCCAATTCCTATCGAAAATAGAGACGCAAACTCTATGCTAATGCTTAACTAATTCAAGAAAACTTTAATACTAGCTGGGAGTAGAATGTGCCTCCCAGCATACAAGCACTGGGACTATGGCAAATATTAGTGTGCAACTTCATATTGTTTAAGTGTGTAGACATGTATGTGCGTTCAAGTTGCCTGTCAACTTATGGTGACCCCATGAATTTCATATGGTTTTCTTAAGCAAGGAATACTCAGAGGTATTCCTTTGCCATTTCTTTCCTCTGAAATACAGCAGGCCCTTGGTAGTCTAGGGTTTGGTTCTAGGACTGCCCATGAATACAAAAATTCATGGAAGCGCAAGTCTCATTATGTGCAATGGTGTAGTAAAATAGGGTCCTTGATATAAAATGGCAAGATCAAAGTTTGCCTTATGGATTTTTTAAAATATATTTTCAAGCTATGGTTGGTTGAATCCGTGGATATAGAATCTGTAGATATGGAGGGCTGACTGTATAGCCTACAACCCCCATTGAAACTGTTAAAATAATCTAAGGGGATGTAACTAAGACATGTGTTACTGTGGCCAGATGAGACATCTCAAGGAATGGGCACAGCTAATGCACAAACTACTGTGCAAAGGCCCTCTTGGCCACTGCTGAGACTTGAACTTCCAGATTCAGGGCTGAATCCAAGAGTATGCCCATGCTACAAACATCCATTTTCAGGTGGAGTGTAATCCCATCCAGCCCAAACTGAATCCCTGTTCTCCAAACTGCCTTTTGACTGACCAGGAGCACCTCTACCTTACTGAGGCTACATTTCAGTCTGTTTGCCCTAATCAGGTCCATTACTGATGATAGACACTGGCTTAGAACCAAGACAGTCTCCTTGGACTGAGGTGGAAAGAAGTCATAGAGCTGTGTATTATCTGTGTTCTGATGGCATTGGACCCCAAAATTCAGAATGACTTCTTCCAGTAGTTTAATGTATATATTAAATACTATGAGGGACAAAATAGAACCCTGAGGGACCTCGTGGGCCAATGGCCAAGAGGCTTAAATAGGAGTCACCCAGCATGACTTTCTGGGTTCTCCCCTTCAGGAAGGAATGGAGTCACTGTAAAATGATGTCTCCAAGTCCTATTCCCAAGAGGTGGTCCCGAAGATACTGTGATAAATGGTATTGAAAGCTGCTGAGAGGTCACACTCCTCCTGTCCACTTCCCAGTGAAGGTAGTCCATCAAAGTGTATGAACTTCAAATGCATCTTTTTTTTTAATGCTGCAGAAAAAACAAGCCAATAAATAAGGAAGAAGAGGAAGACTCACACTCCTTTGGTCCTTTCTCATAATTCAGCCATTAAAAAGTATTCTCTCTAATGCTCATACTGTCTCTTTGCTTGATGAATATGTGGTTTGGTCAATTTGAAAAACCCAATGATTGACTTCACATTTAGGGAGCAACAATTAATAAATCTGCAGTCCTAACATTTGCAGTGGTTCAAATGAGACATTAACATTTTATAATTACTGCTCTCTCAGACATTTTTCAAGGTTAATCAACTAAATTTTGAATTATCTGAGACTTCCTGTGGTCAGCCATCTGGCTTAGATGGGGAGCAAGGCGGAAGGTTTGTTTCATAGTCATTACAACCTTCTCCTTCTGGGCCTCCTGAAAGAGTTTGCAATTTGGTTTTGGAAAAAGATAAATCTTAAGTTGTTTTAATAAGAGTTGTCTCTGACTCAGAAAGTCAGCATTAGAAAATTTGTAGACAGAGATCAGGGCCTTTCCACTTTTGTCTGAGAAGAGGGGAAAACCTGTTTCTGTATAACTTTGCTTCTTCCTGAATATTTGAACCATTTTTTAAAATTATGATGAGGAATCTTCAATTAGGTATCTCTTAAAAATCTAATCAGTTTATTTTTGACTAGTGATACACTAAATATAATCATATCCTTGTGTCTGTCATGATCATAGATTGCTTTACCTAGTTACCATTGAGGGGATTATGGGGCCATTTGGATGCATACTAGAAGACTAATAAAGCTTATGTGTTGTTCTGGCCCTTTCTGCAGCCTACCTTTGTCCCGGCAGCGCCTGGTGGCAATGGTGGCAGCCGCTCTCCCAAGAGGGGAGCATGATAGAGCACTCCCCTCCAGATCAGCTGCCTCCAGGATCCAGGAAGCATGATGGCAATGCCTCTTCCTGCTGCAGTGCAGATGACTACTGTCACAAGCTGTGCTGGAGCAGGAAGCTCAGCCATTGCACTTCCAGGACCTCTGCAAGCAAGGTAAGTGCGGGCACGCAGCAGGAGGCAGTGCGATCACTGGTCATTGATAGGAAAAACTCATCAATGATTTGTGGCATAATTGCGCTACCTGGGGCTAGAAGAAGGATGCAACCAGGACAATGTTGTGCATAAGCGTTGTCCCAGCCCTGTCCTTCTGTCCCCATGGGAGGTTGGGTGCATCAAGCAGAAAGGGCGTATGTCTTCACATTTTGGTGTATCTTATCCATATTGTGACTTCTAAAGAACTTTAGGTAAATCCAGTTGATAATCCCAACTAGAGCACACCCACTGGGTGAAAAGGATTTGTTAAGTCAACTGTAAGTTCCGTTGATTCAGTAAGTTTACTTTAATAGGAACAAACAATTAGATCTAGCCCTTTGAACTTAACATAAATCACCTAGATCCAGGATTGTTTGTGTAGATGTGATTTTTTTTTATATAGTTGCTTAGACCTATAGCTTTAAAGTATAGAGAAAATGTCATCCATAGAGTGCAGTAGATACTCCTTAATTAATTCCATCACTAAGTGACAGGTTATTTAAATATGCAGCTGTCTTCTATAGGAAAATCAGCTTCTTAGAAAGGACTGGTATTTCTCAGTGACAAAAATGCCTGGGCTAACATTACTATTGTGCTGGATGGTAAAAAGCAGCTCTTTGTGTCTGTTTTTTTGCATGGATTCTAAACAGCTGTCTGATAATGGAGAGATTTGTGAATTTCACATGTTCGAAATCAGCCTGCCTGACCCCTACCATCAACACAGAGATTATGCCAGTCACTGCGTTGATCAATGCTAATCCAAACATGCTAGCAATCATCTTCAACAATGACCAGCAAACATAGTGATAGTAGTGTTTTTTCTTGATATAATTACTGATAAATTTTCTATCCTAAAGTTGTAATTAAGCAGAAGACATTATCAAATGTAATATAATTGGAAATATTAGTAATATTAGAAATGTCTTAATTATAAATCATTTAATTTATAATTAATTATAATATACATATTTTTGACTATAGTTGCATCGTACAGTATATGCATCTTAACACGCATATACATATCTATATCATGCTTGTGTTGACCTTGGATGTTATTTACTACTTTCTTTGGATCCTAATGACAAACAACTCGATAAACAACCTAGAGTCATGGAGTTAGAAGGGGCCACTTAGAGTTGAAAGGAACCACACGGGTCATCTAGTCCAACCCTGTGCTTTGCAAGGATACACAACTAAAGCACTCATGAGAGATGCTCATCTAACCTCTGTTAAAAATAAGTAAAAATAAAGACTTCCAAAATCCACTACCCACTGAGGCAATCTATTCTGCTGCTGGATAGCTCTCACAGTAAAAAAGTTATTTCTAATGTTTAAGTGGAATCTCCTTTCTTGTAATTTGAATCCATTGGTTCACATTCTAGTCGCTACAGTGGCAAAAAACAAGCTGCCACTATCTTCTGTGTGACATTCTTTCAGATATTTAAAGATAGCTATCATGTCACCTCTTCGTCTTCTCTCTCCAACCAAACATACTGAGTTCTCAGAGTTGTTCCTCATAAGACTTGGTTTCCATACCTTTGATTATCTTGGTCACCCTTCTTTGGACACCTTTCAGCTTATTGACATTGTTCCTGAATTATGGTGTCTGGAACTAGGTGCTGTATTCCACATGACACCTGTCCAAAGCAGGATAGGGTTTGACTGCTCCTTCCGATGATATGGGCATTATATTCCTGTTGATGCAGCCCAAAATTGTATTGGCTTTTTTGGTTGCTGCATCACACTGTTTACTCATGTTCAGCTTGTAGTTTACTAAGACCTCTAGCGTGTACTAATTTCATGCCAGGTGTCAGCTATCTTATAGTTGTACATTTTACCTTTTCTGCCTAGATAAAGTACCTTACATTTATCTTTGTTGAAATTCATTTTGTGTTGGTTTTGGGCCAGCAATCAAAGCTGTTGAGTAATTTTGAATTCCCATTCTGTCCTCTGAATGTTCACTACCTCCTCTCCCATTTGGTGTTACCTGCAAAACTGATAAGCATGCCTTCTGTTCCATCATCTAAGTCATTTACAGTGTGCCTGCTATATATGCAGTGGTTCTGTTCCAGGAACCCCTGTGTAAAACAAAAAACGTAAGTGTCTCATTCTGTTGTAGTAAGTGGACAGAACATGCACATGCCCATCATGTCCATTGACTGTAATGGGATGCAATTCTTCGTGCAACCTTACATTCATGTGTATGGCGGTTATGTCAGAAGAGGGATCGCTGTATAAAAATGTTAAGCAACACTGGGCTAAGGCAAGAACCCTCAGGCACCCCACTCATCACTGTTCTCCAAGATGAAGAACAACTATTGATGAGTGCTCTCTGAGTTCTGTCTGTCAACCAATTACAGATCCACCCAAATGTAACACTGTCTAGTCCACAGTTCATCAGCTTGCCTGTAAGAATATTAAGGGGAACCTTGTCAAAAGCCTTACTGAAATCAAGATATACTATATCCACAGCACTCCCCTGATCTACCAAGCTTGTAACTATCAAAAAGGAGATGAAATTAGTTTGGCATGATTTATTTTTGAGAAGCCCATGCTGGCTCTCAGTAATCACAGAGGTCCTTTCTAGGTGTGTACAAAGTGACTCTTTAGTGATCTGTTCTAGAATCTTTCCTGGTGTTGATATTAAATGGACTGTTTCGTAGTTGCTCAGGTCCCCCCCTTTTTTTTTGCTCTTTTTGAAGATGGGGACAACATTTGCCCTCTTTCAATCTGTTGGGACCCCTCCTGTCCTCCAAGAATTGTCAACAGTTACTAACAGTGACTTTGAGAATACATTTGCAAATTTCTTTAGTATTCTTGCATGCAGCTCATCTAGTCCGGGAGACTTGGATTCATTTAGAGTAGCTAGATATTCCTTCACTACTTCTTTATGTATTCTATACTGTAGTCACCTTATTGCATGATTTATTCTATTTTTACCAGTTAGAATGCTTTTTTCCTTCTGGGAGAAGACTGAGTCAAAGAAGGTATTATGTATGTATGTATGTATGTATGTATGTATGTATGTATAATGTATGTTAGGTGCTACCATTTCCTTGTTCTTCCTCTTGCTCTGAACCAGTGGTTCTCAACCTGTGGGTCCCCAGATGTTTGTGGACTTCAGCTCCCAGAAGCCCCAGCCACTATGGTCAATGCTCAGGGCTTCTGGGAGCTGAAGTCCAAAAATATCTGGGGACCCACAGGTTGAGAACCACTGCTCTGAACAAACCCCCTTTATATTATTTTTAATCTCTGAGTGATACTGAGTTCATTACAAGCATTAGCTTTTCAAACCTTCAGTTACAAGTATTAGCTATTTGTTTGTATTCCTCTTTGGTGGTTTTCTCCTTCTTCCATTTCTTATATCTTTCTCTTTTACATCTTAGCTCATCTGAAATTTCTTTGCATATGGTTTCTTTACACATCTCCTAATTTTCTTCCTTGTTTGAATTGTTTGCAACTATGCTTTCAATAAGTTATGTTTAAGAACCTGACTCAAAGAAGATCTGGTCCTGAAACATCAGGGATCTTTACCAGCTTCTACCATCCATTGCCATGCCTTGCTTCCACAGCATGGACTCTGACTGAGAGTCTGAAACAGAGGGCATGCCAGAGGTTGAGATATGGGGCATGCCAAAGGCTGAAACAGGGGGCATACCAGGACAGAGAGAAGTTACAGTGCCAGAAGCAGAACAGGGGACAGTGCTAGTTCCAACAGAGAGTCCTGCCTCTTCAGATATAGAAGAACATTTACTTATACCCAGCTTTGCAGAACGCAGGCAGCAAAGAGAGACCCAGTGTCACTCTCTCAAGATTTATAAATGGCGACAATCAATCAAGTCACAGCTGCACTAGGTTTCAGACCTATTTAGTTGACATCCTTCCCCTCCAGGAGTTGTCAAAGCTTATCTAACCTTTTATCTTGCTGAATGCCTTGACGAATGCTCTAATTGACCTTGGACACTCCCTTGCCATGGAACCCTTTCACACTTCATTTATGTTGGACTTTATTTATAACTCTGTGCTTACTGCCTGGACGTAAGTAATGAGCCGGGAGTTATTCAGTTTGTTTTGTTTGTTTTATCAGCTGTGCTGGGACTGAGATAGGACATCCATGGACCCTGCACTGTCTCTTTGATTCCCCCCCCATATAATATTTGCAGTACTTGTTTCTTCTTTGTGGCCTCTGTGATTGACACAAATGAGTGCCCCACCTCTGATCCTGCAGTTGGCACAGGGAGTTCATAGTGTGATGCAGCACAGTCCCTTTGATGCTGGGGTGCTGTCTCGATCTGGAATCAGTTTTGCAGTGCGCTGAATGCAAACACTGTAGGAAGAAGAAGTCTAAGGATTCTTCCCAGCCTCAGTTGCTATCTATAGTGGTTTCCATGACTGCATTTGGCCTGGCCTCCCCAGACTGCTTGCCAACTCCTTTGCCCTTGACCAAAGCTTTTCCACTCACCCTGCATCAGTCCCTATAGGCCATGCAGGTCTCTGCGATGTCAGATGGGGAGATTATCGATTCTCTTTCCTGCGGCCCTCAGTATTTTCCAGGCCTTCCAATTCAAGCAGACTTTCCATTAAATTTTCCTCCCTGTCTTTCAGTTAGCCTTGTGTGAGTGTGTGCATGAGTGTCAATTTTTGTGTGCTTGTTTGACTTTCCTCCCAATAAAACACATTCTAGATGATTTTACTGCACTGATTTGGCTGATTTTACTGCACTGAGCCAGTAAACACTGGGGAAAAGGTTCCCCCAAATTACCTCTCCTTCTTAATTCCCCATTTTTACATTTAATTGCAGGTTTTGATAGAAGCCCTCATGGGGTCCCATGCATTTGGGGTGACAAAGTATCCCTCAACAGTGTCTCTCCTTCCCTCCTTCCAGATGTCTTCACCCTTGCCACTCTTCTCTTTGCTGATGTTCTCTCTCACCAGTGCTGCCCTGATGGCACTCAGCAACAGATTGCTGAGGATGTGTGAGAGCAGCCCTATATAAACCCATGTGCCCGACCTGAGTGAAATCTGCAAACAGCTCACTCAGGCTACACAGCCAAAGCATTTAAACCAAGGTTTAAATTCTGGCCCTTTCCTGCATAGCCCTGTGGGAGGGAGAAGCCTGCTGAACACCATTATTGGTGACCCACCAGCGCTCCACTTGTCCCAGTTTTGTAGAATGGCTGTGTGATGTTGTGCAGCACTCTTTTCACTATTTCAGTGAGATGTGATAATAAGATAGAAGTAGTATAACTACTGTTTCAGGTTGCTTCTGAATATTCTGTTTCAGGCTACTTTTGCAATGTTTCCTGTTCCTGTTACCTTCTCTGTTCATGGATTTCTGTGCTGTTGCTTCCATGTTAGGCTTTGTGCCTCTAGAATGTTGGACTATAGAGATTTTGGGGGGGGGGGCAAGCATGATAGTGGAGCACAGTAAAATTGCTGAAGTGGCAATATTAACTCCTTTGTCAGGGCTAATTTGCTGGCTAAGGGTTTCTCAGACGATAGAAGCTAAAGCTGCTAGCCCAACTTTCTCCCTTCCTCCAAAAATAAAGAAAAGCACTTGTCATGAAGCCAAAAGACATTTATTGTTCCCAAGGCCAAATCTATTGCTAATCTTCAGAGAATTGCTGACAAAAGTTAACTTAAATAACAGTCTGAAATATTTTCAGAGAGAAGACAGGGACATATCTCTAGATGTTAGTTCTGAGGTGACAGAGCTACAGAACTGTAAAAAAAAACAAAAAACCCAAACCTCAGTGGTGTATACAAACACACTTTAAAACAGTAGTTGTAGTTTGGTCCTGAATCAAATGCTGATGCTGTAAAATGTTAAGCATACAGCATAAAGGAAATCTTGAGAAAAAGACACAAATCAGTGCAAAAATGTAGGGGTCACAATTTATGGCAACATAAAAAGGTAGGGGAGAGGCTATAATGTCAAGAGACCGAAGAAAAGATTCCTTGTATGAATGGCCAACTCTTCCAGAATGGGGCAAAACCAATGTTTGCTCATTTCTGTATATATTTTTAAACATATAAACATCAAAATTGCATATTCTTCTGTTCTTTCAAGTCATTTCCAACTTACAGTGACCCATGGGGTTTTCTGGGGGCTGAGCGTATATGATGTGCCTAAGGTCACTCATGGCCTTCCATGGCTGAGTACGGAATTGAACCCTGGTTTCCAGGGTCATAGTCCAGTGCTCAAACCACTATACCACACTGGCTTTAAATTGCATATTACCTTGCATTAAGTCTGAGCATTTCTTCTTCAAAAAATTAGTGAGTGGGATGGCAATTTAAAAAGCTTAGAAAATTACTTTTTAAAAAGGTAATTAAACACAGTTAGTTACTATGTACAGATTTTTCAAATTAAAAATTACACTTAAAGTGCTGCTTTTATCTTTTAGGGCATAAGGAGAACAGCAAAAATGAGCAGATTTTTCTCTTCCCTCAGCAATTAAGTTTGCAGTCCTATACATAAAATAAAAAAGAAAGAGAGACAATTAAATGAAACTCATGCACGAAGAGATAACTGCCAGGATGCTACAGAGTAATGTCCCATTATTAAAATGCCTGATGCATTTTGACGTATAAATATTTTGATACTATAAAAGATCGGGCATTTTAATAATAAAATATTACTTCATAGCATGCTAAGATGTATCTTTTTTATTTGTGCGATCCTATTGCACTCCTATTGTGCAGTCCTATTTAGTCTGCCTACCAGGGCCTAATCTCACTGAAGTCAGTGTTTTCTTGATAAAAGTAAAAATAAAACTAACCCAGAAATTACAGTTAGACTGCAAAAACAATGAAGTTATCCCTTATTATTATCACAGTGTAACTTAATTGTACTTTCTCTGTGAAGGGAAGATTAATTAGAAGTAACTTACTACATGTAATGAGTAACTTCCGGTCACTGTGTGGTGGTAAGAATTTATTGAATAATGCAAGACAAAATTCAAGGGTATTTTTAAACAAGAAGCAAATTCTTTTTTTACAGCAAATACAAATCAGAAAACAAAGGCAATTTCCATATTATACTGTTATAGTGCTATTATTCCACTTACAGCATCCAGCGGAATTCTGCGATTTGTAGTTTACTGAGGCTAAAGAGCTCTCTGGCTAAGAATTCTAAATGTCCTTCCCTAAACATATTACCAGTTTCATTGTATATGTAATGATTGGACTGCAGAGTTATTAATCAAACAGTAAAGAAGCTTTTCTGTCTGAAGTAAAGGTAAAGGGTGTCTGACAATGTGGATGCACACTGGATCTTCCAACAGGTTTTCAGGACTGCAGAAAGGTCGAGGAAAGCCAGTGAACATCTATTTATGGAAATGGTTTCCCTATGAACGTGCGTAAATAGTATCACCAACTGATTTGATTGTGATCCAAACAAAAGGAATGTCATCAGTTACTTTCTGCATTGAAAATGCAGGTGTATCACTATTGACCATGTATGGAATACGGTCATTGTGATTATTTGCCCAACCAAAAGGCATAGAAAACACACTAGGATTGGAAATTTACAGGCTTCTTTTTCTGGAAAAGGTGGTTAAAAAAATCCATGGAGAAGAAAACTAGGCTGCATCTTGTCTGAGATGTTTGCTTAAAGTGGTATTTAAGGTGGTGTTGCGGGAGAGTCAATATAGATAGAAGCCACACCCCTTCTTGGCACTAAGGGAACTGGGAAAAAAATGATAAAGGAAATGCAGTAAAATTTCCATCTCCATTGGCAGCCGAAAAGATACTTCCTTTGGTAACTGGGTCTTTCTCTTACCTGTGGGAGGCTAGAAGCTGCTGAATAGACAAGGTCATTTAATAATTTGGGAAAAATTGGCTGTATTTTTGTATCCTTCACGAAGCATTTCAATCAATAATATGTTACCTATTGAGGGAAAGAAAAATTGAGAACAGAAACTGAAGAAAAAAAATCTTTAGTGGAAAAGTCCTGTAGTTACCCTTTGAAAAATTTCACACTCTTGATGCTAGAAGTGAGTACTATATTTTCTAGAATTTCACGCTTAGGCAAGTTCTGAAAATGTCTAGAGAAATCACCTCTTTGGGGACGTTAATGTTTTGGTGCTTTGCCAAAACTGGGATTTTATGCTTGCACTGGTGCTATCAGACCACTTTGTCTCTCTCTTTCATGTGGTGGAGGCTTGGGTCAGAGCTGGTTGCTATTTATGGAATTGCATGTTGTCTGGAAATTCTCTATGAAAGATACTGAAGGAACTCTTTGCATCAGAGAAAGGAAGGAAAAGGCAGGTGTCTCCATTTGTGGTCAAAAGGTGACTATGGATATAACAGTACTGTATGGTTGAGCAGTACCAGACACTTTAAAGAAATGTCTCGTGGACTATTGAAAAGTCTGCTCTGTGTTGAAGAGCTTATTTCAGATAATCTCAATTGGGTTGATCTGGAGCATGCAAGGTCACAGCTCAGCAATTATTTACTAGAAACCTCTTTCCTGGGAACTGGTACTGTCAGAAACAAGAACACTGTAATTTTTTTAAAAAAGAAAAGCATATCAATTGAAATGGATAAACCCATCATTTTATAAACAGGAGACTTCATTCATCAGTTGCATAATTTGTTGTAAATATAAGAGCCATATGCATTTTCTATCTCTAGTATGTCAAATGATGTTTTTTGATTACTCTGAAACAAAATTATTGTCCAGCAAATTTTTAGATATTTCCTAACATGATTTTAGTGCAACAGTGGTTTTGTTGCTAATACACTTTATAAAATACATCTTTGACTTTGTTTTAAAAATACAAAATGACTTAGAACAATAAAGTTGCAATGCTGTCCTGAAGATTTTCCAGCCTAAGACTAGGGCTCTTTCCGCAACTTACCTTTTCTTGGTGCTGGGGTGCGGGAATTGCACGAGAAGCCTCTTGCGAGAGGCTCTTGCATCCCCACTGCTTCAGCTCTGCAGCCGCTGCCTGCTAGCAAGCAGGCAGCATGAGGGCTCCTCCTCTTCCTTGTGCAGTACAGCCTGGGATTTTCCCAGGCTACACTGGGGCAAGAAGCGCAAGCACCGCGGCTCTGGAGGCTCCGCACATATGGTAAGTGTGCGCGGCGCCCTGGAGCGATGTGCAATCATGCACCATTTTCGGCTAGAAGCGGAAAATGAAATAGTGTGCGATTGGCACCTACTGGCCCTGGCAGCATCGCGCAATTGCGAGGACATCACTTGGACAGCTCCTCGCAATTGCACAACATTCCAGAGGCCCTTTAGCATGGCGAATGCCATGCGAAAAGGGCCTAGGAAGTGGCCCAAGCCAGACTGCAGCAGTGGAACACCAGCTCCACAACCACTGTGATAATTAAGCCAACAGGACCTCTCAATTTTGCTCACAGGACTCTGTCAGCAGAGTTATTGTAGAAATCAGAAAAGAATTATAAGTGCGGTGGGGGCACCACAGAAGGATATTGTTGCACTGAGGGAGGTAAATTGTGATTGCATCTGGATAACAGCACCTGTGGTTGAGGTTTCCTGCATAATGTAGTTGCTGTTCAGTTGTCCTGTGGAAAACCTTTCTAAAAGTGCCTATATTTACTAACACAAAAAATCCATTATGGATCTCTTTTCCTGTTTCTGTCATGCTATGATTTCTCATGCAAAGGTTCAGTTGTGCTGCTATGTAGTCGGGGGAGGTCAATGGGTGTGTGCTTTGGGTGGAAGATCCAGCCCCTTTCCAGAGTTTTCATCGCTACATTGGTACAGTGCCATGGCATGGTAATGCCTCATTTTCTCTCATACACATTCCCTCCCCAACTTCTGCTGCTATGGGATTGGAGTGTATAGGATCCGGGTGGAAGAGAAGCACAAGAGAGTAGACAGGAGTTCTTGGTTTTGACTTTCTGCTTCTCCCCTTCTGCAGTGCCATGATGGCAAAATGCATGGAGGAAGGAAGGGAGGTGGGGGCAACTCCTCCAAGAAGGTCCCCCAACTGGCTTTTGCTTGGTTCTGTGCTCAGTCAGGAGGCTGCTTGCTTCTACTGTATTCTCTTATCCCTTCCCTTCCGGTACAAGCATATCTTAGTTGATAAAGCCTCTGACAAAGAACTCCTTTTTACAAAGTCTTTTTATACCTCTTCAGCCCACAGCCTCTTCCTTTTTGTCCTTTGTATAGCTTGATGCATTTGGGAGACTGGTCAAGGAGGCTTGGAAAAACACAGCAATGTGTCTGCAGTAAACAATGTAGTAAAGCTTGAGCTGGGAAGGAGGGGAATCATATTTTAGCCAATCCTACTATTGCTATGTATGCCTGCCTAGAACAGGCAAGGAAAGGAGCAGCTGCCTCCAGAATCCCTTACTGAGTAAACAGTAAAACAGAGAAAGTAAGTCTGTTTCACCAGGTATCTCCAGCAAGTTAAAAAAAAATAGATCTGTAAGTTTGACCACCAAAATGGAAATCATAAGAAAAGTGGAGAATGATGAAAGGAAAACGAAGAAACCTTGGATGCATTGTGGAAGAAACTTTCAAGTGGTCTCTAGAAGGTTCAAACTATAAGCAAGGTTGTCTCATATTACATGTGCATATTTTAGACCACTTTCAAGAGTTTTCAGAGAGTATTTTAATGTGTTTTTAATTTTTAAAAATCTTTGTATTGTTTTAATTCATTTTCGTTTGTTCATTTCTTCAGAAGCTCTTGTGGCTGAGAGGCAATACAGAAGCACTTTACATAAATAAATAAATTAAATATTGCTAATTTAGGGGAAAATGTCTTCTGAAACATGTTAAACTGCTCTTCATTTTTGTAGTGTGGGATCCTGTTCCTGTGCTCTCTGGTACCAATTTTTATGTTAAAGAAGTAATGTTCAGGAATATATCTACTTTATTAACTGAGGTACATCTGTATATAAACTTTACGCAAGGAACCCATAATTCAGATGATAGGGCAATGACTGACTTTTTCTGGTTGCATTTTGTACGTACTTAGAATCTACAAGGTGGTGGGAAAGGGGTTAAAGAGCTCTTTGCACCGAAAGGGAGACTTATTCACAAAACCATTACACAATTCTGGTTGGCAGTTGGCTGAGGAACATGTTTTGTTCATGGAGGGGTAATATAGCCTTTGCTTATCCTGTGGAGGCTGGTTCTTTCTCTATTACATGCATATATTTATTCCATAGCTATCTTGATTAGTTGATCATTGGCTGTGTTTTAAGGGATGTTGAGGGCATGTCTGCCACTTCTGTATTTTCTATGTTGTATGAGTCTCCCCGCCCCAACTCCTAAACTGAATGTGAATTGGATACTGTAGGCATTTCACCAGTGTAGTACTGGTGGATCTCCTCTACAAATTTACAGTCTGTATTTTTATGAGTTATGCCTGTATTTTGTTGTATAGTATTTTCGTAGGTCAGCAGCCCATCATGAGTAACATTGGTGTTTAGAAGATTACATTTTGAACAAAACCACTCTTCTTTAGTTAGGGTTCATTCCAAGGTTCATTTAAGGGGACAGTGAATCGAATTTCTTGAAACTCATGTGACTTCTCTTAAGACAAATATGATTAGCCCTTCTGGCAGAGTTCTGCATTCTTATATTCCATCTAGGTGCATTGCATGCATGTTTCCTCTGTGGCTCGTTGATAGAATATTTCTGTGCTATCAGAAGATTGTCTTCTAAAAATGAATGCAAGCCTATGGTTAGATAAAGTGATCCCTTTGGGCAACATGCATTAGCAAGTAAAGTGCTCTCGGATGAAAGGATGTTGTCAAGATTAAAGCCTATTATGAGGGTGCTGCGTGAGGCTGGAGTTCTAAATCTTAACACTCTCTGTAAACAATTACAAACAATTGGCTTTAGCTATGTGAGATTCTTGGGCTGTAGATGTACCTTAAGTCAGGTTATCATCACGTTTCTGTCCTTCACAGGTGGGGAGAATTGGGTTCTTTCCTGGCTTTAAGATTAAACTGTTTCTGAATGCTTACCCCATTAGAACAGTCTTCAGGAAAGAATCATGTTACATTTAAGAGAAATGAGTGGGAATTGTCTGAAGACTGTTCATTTTATATACTTAGAAGTAAATGTTAGCCCTTGAGGTTTTCTACTTTTCAGTTAGCAATTTATATAACTTTCAATTAACTGTCCTTTAATTTTTACTGAGACTATTTCATTATGAATGCAGAGTGTAAAAAGAATAGAAATTACTATTCATGTTAGTAAGGAAAATAAGAACATATTCTATATTGTAACATTGATATTAATGTATTAAAAGTTGGCCACTGGATTTTCAATACAAAATAAAAATAGAATTACTAATTTCAAAAGTAGTGTCTCTCTAATTGTTTAATATTATCTCTCCTTTATTTTTATTTGGAACATGAAATCAAAGGAGTTGCATTAACAGAGTTGTACTCTTCCCTATTGAGTCCCTTTGAGTGCTTTGTGGTTTGTGCAACGTAATGTTTTTGTTTTTTGTTTTTTTGCACAGTGGGAAACTCAGGCATATACAGTAGTAACTGAAGCTGGTACACTGAACATTCACAGAGTCCTGTCAGAAGTGCAAAGAAGCTCACTCTTTACAGTCCCTGTCAAGTCCTAGGCAAGGCAGACTAATAACAGCAAACACATTTTCAAAGAGAATCCTTAATTGAATGGTATTGGTTTGAAAAATATAGTAGGAAAGGGGACAGGCATAGCAGAGATTTACTTATGGAAGAAGTACATGAGACATCATTCATGCTATCAATAATTACTTGAACCGCTTTAAAAAAAGGAAATCTTAGATGCAGGGCTCCCAATCCATTGTTGTACTTGAGGCCTTTTCATCACTGGATCCTGGATATCTTTCAGCTGATCAAGATCTGCAGGACAAAGCTCATTCTGCTCGGTTGATTGTTCACATCACTGGTGGCTTTCTCCAGTCAATCTGTTTTGAAGAATCATGTTCTTGTCATCAGTGCCCTTGATCACAGTCACTATTGAGGTATCCAGAACTTCTGGGAGTGCATTGCGAAAGTCTGTGCACTAATACTGTGTAGTCACCAATAGAGTTGCTGCTGAATATCAGCACACTTAGTCTTCCAACAGTTTTAAAGTCCTTTGGGATATTTGAGAACTTTCTTTTCAGAAGGGATCATCCAGGTTGCCACTGATTACGTAACCTCTATATTCCATGTCAACAAGCAGGGTAGGTTAATGTCCAGAACCCTTCTACTCCTTGCTTTCTAGCCAGGGCTGATGACTGCTCTCTTGTTTATCACGAGTGGTATGGTGCAGCATTAAGTGACTACAAAGATCAGCTGGTGAATCAAGGGGGGCAAATTCTTCATTTGAAGTATTCTGCACTATTAACTACCTTTCTAGTTAACTACCATTAACTACCATTCTAGTCTACTCACTTAGAATCAAAAAGAATCAGTTGCAAAAAGCAGTGCTGGGAAAAACAAACCGTTCATAAAATTAAAAATATTAAACGTTAAAAACATGACAATTCATTAAAAGACAATATGCAACCACAAACAGTTCCACACAGTATTAAAACCTACTCTAGTCAGTTTTCAAAGGTCTGGTGACATAAACACATCTTAACCTGCTGACAGAAGGATGAGGTCATTCTGATTTCACTAAGAGGGCAGTTCCAAAGTCTGGAAGCAGCCACTGAGAAGACGCTCTGGGACAGAGAGAAGGGCCTCTCTAGACAACCTTAGAGCATAAATGGGCTTGTATACAGTCCGTCAGATAGCCTGGACCCAAGCTGTATAGGGCTTTATAGGTTGTCACCAGCGCTTCGAATTATGCTTGGAAATGGACTGGCAGCCAATGAACTGTTGCAAGAAGCAAGTAGTGTTATAGCAAGCAGCAGTTAACTATCTGCTTCAACTCTTTGGGTGAAGTTTCTGGGCACTTTTATGGCAGCCCCACATACACCATATTACAGTAATCCAAATGGGATGTAACCAAATCATATGGTACAGTGGCCAGATCGACCTTCTCCAGGAACAGGCACAGTTGGCATGCGAGCTTTAACTGCAAATTCGTTGCTGGTCACTGCTCAAAACTGGGTCTCCAGGTTCACGGCTGAGTCCAGGAGTACTCCAAAATTGTGTTTTCTGGGGGAGTGTAACTCCATCTAACACAGGCTGAGTCCCTATTCCCAGTTCTGTCTTTCAACTGACCAGGAGTCCATCTCTTGTGCCTGTATTAAGCTTCAGTTTGTTAATCTTCATTACATATGCCAGGCACCCGTTTAACGCAGACACATCTTCCTTGGAATGAGGTGGAAAGGAGTAATAAAGTTGAGTATCATCACCACAACTGGTGACACCTGACCCCAAAGCTCTGGACAACCTCTCCCAACCATTTCCTGTGTATGTTAAATAGCATAGGACAGTGATTCTTAACCTTTTCTTTACTAAGGACCACCTGTATATATAATTTGTTGCTGGGAACCCCCAAGACTTAAACAAAGATTTAAATATTTAGATTTATGTTTAAATATTCAACAAATTATTTATTTATTTGTGGCTTCTGGAGACTAGGGCCATTTCCACACTACACTGTTATAGTGCTGTTATTCCACTTTCCACATCCTATGGAATCCTGAGGTTTGCAGTTTAGAGAGGGGCATTTAGAATTCTCTTTGGCCTCAGTAAACGACAAACCCCAGAATTCCACAGGATGTTAAAAGTGGAATAATAGCACTAAAACAATGTAGGGTGGAAATGGCCTAGGATTCAAATTCCCACTCAGACACAGGGTAACCTTAGGTAAGTCAAATTCTCTCAGCCTCAGAGGATGGCAAAGGCAAACCCCCTCTGAACAAATCTGGTCAACTTTGAAATGACTTGAACACAACCACAAAGTGCCACTGACAGGAGGAGATTCTTTCTAGTCATCATGTCTCTCCTCTTTGAAAACTGACTTATGGTAACCCTAATGTGAACCTATCACGAGGGTTTGCTTGGCAAGATTTGTTGCCTTTGCTTTTCTCTGAAGGTGAGAGAAAGTGGTTTGCCTGATATCATCCAGTGGATATCCATGGCCAAGTGGGGATTCAAACCCTGGTCTCCAGAGTTGCAGTTTCGGCATGCACAGGCCTGCCACCATGTCCCTTTCATCAGGGATGCAGCAGCAGAGGATGGAGGCACTGAAACAGCTACCTCATTGCAATTGAGAGAGCAGCTTGAGTGCACATACACACACCTGCCACTGTATCCCTCAATGTCCACACATACAGAGTGTACACAGTGTACACATACAAACTGCTCCCTCAATTGCAAACAAGAGAGTAGTTTTGGCACCCACATCCACTTTCCTGCTGCATCTTTGTTGCTCCTACTGCCATTAGTGTACAGCAGCAGGACTTTGTGGACCCCCTGTGTAGCCTCTGTGGACCCCCAGCATCCCCAGACCTCAGGTTGAGAACCACTGGCCGTGGAGACAAAACAGAACTCCATGGGATGCCACAGGCCAATGGCCAAGGAGTTGAAAAATAATCTTCCAGCACACCCTATGAAGCACCCCTTCAGGAAAGAATAGAGCCACTTTAGAACAGTACCTCCAATTCCCATCCCAGTGAGGTGACCCAGAAGGATACCATGATTGGTGATATCAAAAGCTGCTGAGAGGTCCACCAGAACCAACAAGGGCACACTTCCCCTGTACAGTTCCCAGCATTGACTTCCAGAGGAGAGAGCAGAAGGTGAGCTGTGTCTGTGAAGACATCTTTGATTAGGTGTTTTTACAGGATTGTGAGGCTGAGTTTGTTCACTTATTTCTCTGTGGGTTTTTTTGTTTGCGCTGGCCGTGTGCTCTCCCTGAGCTCACAGCCTAATTGTCAGTTAATTGTCTGTTAGTTAGTCAGTTAACTGTCAATCAAACTAGGGGGAGTTAATCAAACTAGGGGGAGGAGCCAGCTAGGAGAAGGAGGCTTTATTAGGAACTCGCAGCAGTCTTCTTGCTGACTTCCAGAGGAGAGAGCAGAAGGTGAGCTGTGTCTGTGAAGACATCTTTGATTAGGTGGCGCGTGCAGTTTCACTCATCTACTTCACTCCTTCAAATTCAACCATTCAAGTTTAGGAACAACCAATCCTTATAGTGACTGAACAAATTTAATAAGAGTTCAATCGGGCTTGGCAGTTAGCTGAGCAGACATAGCTTATACAGCTCAATTTGAGAAAGAAGGCCTAGTTTTTTTTTTTAACAACTATTCTCTGTATTATCAAGTATGGAAGGTGAGGAAGCTGCTGCTGTCACCTGTAGCACTTGTGGCATGTTCCTTTTCTTGCCACAAGATGTTGTCGGGTACACCTGCAGCAAGTGCAAGCTGGTGACCTTCTTGGAGGACAAGGTTCGGCAGCTGGAGGCACAGGTTTCTAATCTTCATCTTATTAGGGAAGGTGAGGAGTTCTTGGATAGGGCAGAGAGGACTTTCCTGAAGACCGGATATGCGGAGGAGCTGCCAGATGAGGAAATCAGTTCCGTGAGGCAGGAAAGCGATGCTTGGAGGAATGTCACATGGAGAAGTAGAAGGGCCAGGAAAGAAACAGAGACTCTCAAACTACAGAATCGCTTCAGCGTTCTTGGTGCTATGAAAGATGAGGAACACCAGAAGGAGGGAACAGAACATCAGTAAGAAGGAATCCAACTTCGGCAACAGGAACTTGAATGCCAACAGGACAGCATCCAACACTGGGAATACCAGCACTCCCAACCTCAACACAATGCCCAGGCAATCCTGGAAGAATCTGCTTGTTGAAGAACCCCGGACATGCCTCAGAGGAGGTGAGTTCTGGTGGTTGGGGACTCCTTGCTCAGAGGAACCAAAACGGCAGTTTGCAAACCGGACAACCTCAATCGAGAGGTCTGCTGCCTTCCTGGGGCCAAGATAAACCACGTAACAGAGAGGCTAGCCAGGCTGGTCAAGCCCACTGACCGTAAGCCCCTCATTTTGGTTCACATTGGAACCAACGACACTGTGAGGCGCAGCTTTCACCACATCACAAAGGACTACAAGCTTATGGGGAGAAAGCTTAAGGACATTGGTGCACAGGTGGTCATTTCATCAATCCTCCCTGTTCAAGGATATGGTGCACGAAGGGAAAGGACAATAGTAGAAGTCAACAACTGGCTCCACACATTTTGCCGCCGGCAACAGTTTGGCTTTTTGGATCATGGCATGGGCTTCTGGCAAGGGATGGGCTGCACCTCACGAAACTTGGCAGGAATGTTTTTGCAAACATTCTCACAAGGAGGATTAGGAGGTCTTTAAACTAAGTACAGCTGGGGAGGGAGACAAGATTATTCAGGACAAGGACTCAGCAAGTGCAGGGGGAAAAGGCCCAAATGATATTGGCCAAGTAGGAATAGCATCCAATCGTGGGAGGGGTGGAAACAATGCTATGGGACTTGCAGGAAGGGCACGGGGACTTAAGTGTCTCTACACTGATGCACGGAGTATGGGAAACAAACAAGTTGGCATGTTTATCCAGGATCAAGTCCTGAGTGCCAGATGTTTTACCATTCACCAACCTGACCTAGTCTTCTACCAATGCTGTACAAATCTTTTCAGATATTACTTTTACATTTTAAATGTTGATTTTTGACAGCAACTAATCACTTACGAAGCTTATCAAGCTGCAAGACCATATCATCCTGAACACAAATGAAACTGTCTGAATTTAAATACTATCAGAACATCCTTGCAGACTTGCTGTGCTCTCCTTATACATTATCAACATGTAATGAATTCTTTTTAAACAGAACCCCTCCCTATTTCATACCCATTCCTGTGCACATGTCACTTGAGGACTTCTCACCTCTTATTTCTCTATATGGTTTGTGTGTTTCTCTGTTACTGAACTGACACATTTCCAGGCTTGTCTCTCTGCATTTCATTCTTCATAAATGTATCATTCATTTGTCAGCCTTATTCCTGCCATATGCAATCCATCACTATTATATGGTGCCATTGTGCCAAATACTGCTTTGCTACCTCAATCTGCATAGGAGGAAAATTGAAGCTGGAAATTAATGGCAAAACATGAAGCCATAGTTGTAAACAAATATAGTACATTCAGCATCTTTTATAGTTTTACAGTGGAAGTAAAGCCTTATTTTACTGTTGCTGTGTCTTTTAGAAAATGCATATATTTGTAAGAGCCTAAACTGTTCTTTCAAACAGCAGAATTTTTCATCTTAAAGTATTGCTTTCAGGATTTTTTATGTAATACAGTTGTCTGTTCCTTATGCTATACTTTAGAGGTTTGATTACTTACATTAGTTGTAGTGCATTCACTACTAGTCAGCAGTTCCTGATTAGGCATTTCTAAGGTATGTGTGCACCAATGAGATAGGGTGCAGTGCAACTCTGTTGCCTAACAGATAAAGATGCTTCTCAATATGGTGCAATAGCCAGTCTTTTTTATATGAGTGCAACGGAGAGGTGGTCTGTAAACTGGACTGCTGGGAAGTGAGTTTTCCCATTATCTCTGGACTGTTTTTTTAAAACATTTTTTACACTAAGAAAGTGATCATCCTTAAAGAGTTTTAGAAACTGGATATGAAAATACTGTGAACTACCTGTTTTTCCTCATTATAATGGTTTGCAATCCTATATACATTAGTTCTATTTAGTTTTCATTGAAATTGATTGCAGTTAAAATATTCAGAGCGAATTTTTTTACAACTCATTTGGACCTCTGTGTAACGCATAGGCCAGATCCACCCCATGTACTATATAGATATGTATACAGTTACACTGTCTGCCTCAGATTCTGCATACCAAAGCTGCAAAAATTTTCTTGTGTAGAGCCTTTTAAAGAAAGGTAACAAATCAAGACTTAATAGCATCACTAGATGGCAAACATTTCCTTGTCTGAATGTCTATATTACTGAGAATGTGTATTTTATGGTAGTTGGCTCTTGCTGTTAAAAAAGTTTATACAAAATTATAAAACTGAAGACTTCAGTTCTCTACCAGGATATTTTTCCAAATACAATTATTCTTATTTTTATAGTACTTCAGCTTTGCAATGCTATCTTTTTTCCCACTTAATGGAACTTATGGGAAGAAGGAAGTATCTCATTGAATCTGTCACACCAAAACTGATTTGGGCCCTTTTCACATGGCATTTGCCATGCGAAAGGGCCCCTCGAGCGCCGCGCAATTGTGAGGAGTGATCTGCATGACACACTCACAATCACGCGACGCTCCAGGTAGGGCAGTGCACCACTCACGCACTTTTTCATTTTCGGTTTTCAGCCGAAAATGGTACACAATTGCGCATTGCTCCAGGGCCCTGGTGCACTTGCCATTTGTGTGGAGCCTCTGGAGCCACAGCAGTTGTGCTTCCTGCCCCAGTGCAGCCTGGGAAAGTCCCAGGCTGCGCTGTGGAAGGAAAAGGCGGGGCTCTTGCACTGCCTGCTCAGGAGCAGGCAGCTTGTGCGGAGCTGAAGCAGCGGCAATGTGAGAGCCTCTTGCTGCAGGCTGCTTGCACGATCCCCGCATCCCAGCACCGAAAAAAGGTAAGGTGCGGAAAGGGCCATAGAGAAGCAAAGTTTTATAACCCTTTTACTGACTCCACATATACAAATTTGTTGTGTAATTATTTAATACTCTGAGATATATAGGAATTTAACTTGGAATGGTCCAGTGTCCCCAAACAAAACCATTTCTGTTATGTTTCTATGTTTAGTTTTAAGAAGAAGATTTTAATATTTCATATTTCAGCAGTAGCCAAAGTTCTCAGTTTTAAAATTAGCATACTAAAATAGTTATATGGTCAAGTCACAATGAGAACCAGTATGGTATAATGACCAGATATTAGGTGTGAAATAATAGTGAATAAACATAGTCAAGAAATGATCTTTAAAACTGTTGCTGTTGTATGTCTTCAAGTCATTTCCAATTCATGATGACCTTTTATGGTGAAATAGACTTTGTTGGCATTGTTACCTCTTGATGTACATAAGATACTTAGTACTGTGAAGATTCAAAATATTTTGGTTGTGTCACAAAAGTTAAGTAAATTAAAACAAACTGTCCCTTGTTAGTTACATGTTTTACTCCCTCTGCTGTGATGCACTTAAAATACTTTTATTTTTAAATTCATGCCAGTCAAGGTTGGTCTTACTGGTTTTACTGTATGCATCTCTGAGAAACTGATGTGGTGGTAACCGTATTGAAGCCTGAATAACCTGAAGGCACTTGATACCATCTGATATTGGAAATGGTGCTGGTTACTACTTGGATATGGGACTGTCAAGGAGTACCACCTGTTGTAGACTATATTCAGAGAAAGGCAATGGCAAGCCACCATGACAAACCCTATAAAATTCTAGGGGTCACTATAAATTGATAGGCAATTTGAAGGCAGATATACGCACAACTGTTTTGATCATAAAGTTGTTACTCCAAAACATGGGTGACTCAGGGGGCCACCTGTGATGCAAGTACCTCCATGTGACAATGGGGAATTAATTAGCTCAGTTAGGAGGCATGTGAGAGGGGTGTAACCTAATGAGATCTTCCACCAGTGTTTACGGGTATGGGGAGTAGTGAAGCAAACAGCAATGTGGCTTAGACTTGTGCCTAAGGACGGTTCTTGTTCAGGAATTGGAGTGACTGCATGGCATTCAGTAAGTGAGATACTGTATCTGACACTGCCCAAAATGGAGGGTTTTTATACCCAAAATCTGCCTGGAGGGCAAGGGTGTGAATTGCTCTTTGGCTGAGCAAACAATGGAAGTTGCCACTTGGACAGTGGAGTCTGGATGGAGTTAATGGTTTTAATACTAAGTGACAGAGTTAATGGCTGTTGTAATAGCTCTGCAATAGTGGACAGGTGAAGGAACAATGGAGGGAAACATCCAAGTGCAAGGAAGAAGGGCTGAAACAATCAGTGGTTTGATGGGAACTTCCCATCACTATTGTATGCCAGCAGAGACGTTATAGCTTCAGCTTAAGCCTATTATCTCTGGAGTTACCTGGTGATTGCTCTGACAATGACCTTTGCTACACCTAGAGAGGATCTCTGACCTACTTTGCAGCACACATGTTCAGCCAGTATTTTTCTTCTGCCCAGCTTGGCCTTATAGTTACATCAGGGTCCATTTTATTTCAATGCCAATTAATATATTTTGCCAATTAAATTGTATTTCACCAATTAAACCATATCAAATCTAGGGGGTGTGCAGGCTGGTAACAAAACATAATTGAAAATCACATTGTAATACCTTGTGCCATTCAAAAGCTGGGAAATTAGTCACACTACCTTTTGAAGCCCATTACCTTCTTTGTGAGGCAAAGATGGTAAAATACACAAGGGAAGAAAGATGATAGTGTGAGAGTCAGACATGTGCATCTTGCCTGCTCAAGATGTTATAGAAGGAACGTCCAGGGAGACAAAAAATCTGGTCACATCCTATGCTATATAATGATCGTGCAAAGATTGAGGTTTACTGGAAGGGCCCTCTTCCGTGTCCCACCACTGGAATCAGTACACTATGTGGAGATGTGAAAAAAGTCCTTTTTGGTTGTGATGCCTCAGTTGTGAAGTGCCGCCTTCTTGGAGGCCTAACAGTGCCAACAATGGCTTTGATTTAGTACCAGACAACAATGTGGCTGTATTAAAGTCTTTGGTGCCTAACTAGTTTACTCAAAAATATTTATGTGCATGGTTTTAAACTGTTTTAACCTTCTAAACTCGTTATTATTAGCTTGTTGAATTATTTAATATGACTTTAGTCTGTTCAAATTATTTTTATTGTTTTAAATTGTTTTCCTGCTTCAATTGATTCCACTTGTACATCACCCTGAAATGTTGTGAAATAGTGAAGAAAATAAATATTTAAATGCATAAATAAATAAAGGTGCTTTATGATAACCACATGGTTACTATTTCATTTGTTATATTTACTGATGTTGTTGTCATTACTAAAATATATTCCACATTTTCAGTGTTTTACAGTCATCTATTGCTTTTCACTATCTTGTCTGTCACTTCCATAAATGTTTAATTGGTTTTATTTTTGGTATGGTTCTAGTTCAGTGGTCACGTTACATTAAGCTACTGGAGGAAAATATAATAGCAGTAAAAACAAATTTGCCCCGTCACTCTTCTTCCCAATGGCAGAGTTTTTACTCTTCAGTTCTTTTTCATATGCCATCAGGGGAGCATCAGTAGGATTTCTTCAATTTGTTATTGTTGAGTAGTTTTTGTATTTTTTCCTCACAGATTCCTTCCCTAAAACGTTCCTTTCTCTGTTTCACGTACTGTAGTCTTTATAAAAGATTTTGTGTTTTGTCAGGGCTTCAGTTCCATTTGTTTCACTATTTGAATGGATTCTAAGCCCTTATTTTTAAATTGTGCTTTTAGTGGAGGTAAAATTTCTCCTTTAGATGTAGGACACTTGGAGTGTTTGTTCTGTTTAGTTGAAGGACATATAGTGCAATCAGCAGGCGTTTTATTTCACAGAGACCAAGTATAGACTATCTTGTCTCCACCTTCATGTCTGGAAATAATCTCTGATGAAGAATTATTGACACTGCTTCCAGTTCCATCTGCATAGCTCCAGTGATCTCAAAAAAAACATACCTCACAAGATTCCTCTGTGTCAGGTTCTGCAATGTTATTCTTGAAAAGGCAATTAGTACTGAAGCCATCCAGAATGGTATTGGCTTTGTTTGCAAAATCTTTGATGTGCAAGACCATTATCAATCCCAGGTGTGAAAGGCTCACAATATAACACTGCCACCATCTCCAGCTTTAGACAGATCTCTTTCAATGGGGCTTCAATTCAGATTGAACTATAAGAAGATGGCTTTAAATACTGAATTTGTTGTGAAAAACAAAGAAAGAAGATGCATAAATTAAAGGGAAAGATATAAATATAAGAGACAACCTACCACTACCTGATTCCACCAAGGCGATGGTGACAGTCATTCTTAACTTACTCTGTTCTGTTATGGCAGCTTTCCATGGCAGCTGTGAGAGGCTTGATTAACATTCCAAAAACAATTCATTCACCTTTGACCCTAGTTCTGCTAGTGCAGAAGTGACCAAGACCATTTCCACACTACACTGTTATAGTGCTAGTTTTCCACTTTCAACATCCTATGGAATCCCGGGCTTTGCAGTTTAGGGAGGAGCATTTAGAATTCTCAGACAGAGAGCTTTGGCCTCAGTAAACTACAAACCTTAGAATTCCACAGGATGTTGAAAGTGGAATGATAGCACTATAACAGCATAGTGCGGAATGGCCCAAGATTCCATCAGTGTAAGAAATACCCATTAGGGACTTCTCTGGTAAAGAGAGATTTTAAAAGTGAAGTCAGAGATACAAGCCTTGAATCTCTACTCCACACCATTGTTGGGTAACTTTGGTTCATACTGCTTCCTCTCATCATCAACATACTTTTGTCCAAAGAGAGTACTTGACCTGATGGGAATCCTTGTGTCAGAGTTTAACTGCCAGCCCGTGCTTATCTGTCAGCAAGGGAAGGAATAGGACAGCACTTGCCAAGGAAGTGGAGGAGGCAGGGAGGCTCCAGAACAAACAATCCAGAAGAATGCTGAGCCGAAAGCCGAAGCCAAGCCAGTCCAAAGAGTCATGAATGTCAAAGTTCACACAGTCACAGAGCGGAATTGCAAGGTGGAGGGAGCTTGGATGGCAATTTGCCACAAGCGAAAAGCAAGCCATGCTGACAGATTTAAATAGCAGGGAAAACAGGTGCTCCTAATCAGCCTCTTGTCTTTTGAACCTCAGCAAAATGGGTTGCTTCTGAGCCGCCCTCTTTTGCCACCTATGTGACTGAGAATTGGGGGGCAAAGCTGAATCCAATTCCTCAAAATTAACGCTGACCCCTTCTCTCCCTAAGGCACTGGCTGTAAAGTCTCTGTTTCAGCTTGTCTTTCCAGATGGTGGAGGTACTGGCAAAATAGATTGCTCTTCAGTCTCTGACCCCTCATTTATCACAGGCACTGGCTGTAAAGTCTCTGTTTCAGGCAAAATAAATTGCTCTTCAATTTCTGACTCCTCATGTATCACACTTGTTTTTTCAAATATTTTTATTAAAAACAACAAATAGTTGTAGTTTGGATAACAAGTAATAATTATATCTTTCACAATTTCATAAAATATCATTAAATTTAAGATAATATTTCACAGAGTAGTATAATATAGATGGGGAGGTCAGCATTCTTTTAAGATCCGCATGCTTTGTAATCCACATAAAAATTATTTTCATAATTGAATCTCCTTTAACTACAATGCATCTTATTGTAATTTTCACAAATCTTTAAATGTTCCTCTATTAGTATCCCCTTACTGTATTTTAATATACATTGTCCACTTCCCACAGTCTCTTGTATGGTTTATATTTGACATCTTAAATGTTTCCTCTATTTCTGCAATTCAAAAAGATGGTTTGCTTACTTCTAAAATGAGAGGAAAAAAAGAGCAAAAAAAAAAAAAATCCAGAAGAAACGAATGTTATTATCTTTTCTATTACGTGCCTTGTCTCTTGATTCATCCAGATTTAGTTTATCTCAACATTTATGAACGATCAATACCCAGTTTTTGTTTCAGATATTCTTTAACTGGAAACCATTCTGTGTCACTCATGTATCACACTTAGACTTGAAGGGAGTCTTCAGTTAGTTGTTTTAGGTATTCACTCTGTTGGAATCACCAGTATCAATATGATTGATACCAAGAAGGCTGTTCTTATTTTGCAGACTCTTACCACAATAGATACTACTTAACATACCTATAGTGGGAACATCTCATTCTCATCATGTAATTATTCTCATAATAAGGATCATCAATGCTTGTTGCTAGACCAATGCTACTCAGAAAGTCATTTTGTTCTTTTAGGAATATAGAATTCACTGTGTATAACTTTGGCATTAAATTATCATGTTGGCTGTAGTGAACATATGATTTATTCAGAATATGATTATAAATTTAACTTACTTTTCTTTAAAAAATTTTTTTGCTACAAATGGAGATACAAGGTCCTGATTTTTTTTTAAAAAAATTTTAATTGATAAGGAAACTCTTCGGTTGTGCCATTTTGAGGAGTAGACAAAAAGAAAAAAAGTGATAAAAATAGGGAAAATATCAACATTGATGGAACAAAGAAAATTATTTTGTCTCCACTAGTTCTATATAGTGTCAAGCAGACATAATACATTCATTTTCGTAAAACAAACTGAGGAAAAAAAACAAAGACCAAGAATTATGATGATCTAATACTGTGCATAGTTTTATGTAAATACCTTACTCTTATATGGTTTTTAGACATTTGAAACATTTTATTCATCATTCTAAAAGAAACTGTTCCATAATCCACTTTACTCATTTTTTCTGAAGAAAAAACTTGTCCTGTTTCAGGTTGTTGAACCTCCAAGTGAGTGCACCCCTAGTTCAAGAAATAAATGGTGGAGAAACCAAGTCAGTGAAGAATGATACATGTTTCTGTAAAATAAGAAATGTGTTTGAGAAAATCTGGGATCAAGCATGAAAAGCAGTCCAAGCAAGGTCAAATATCAATCAGCAGTTTCTGAAGAAAAGAGTCCAGAGAGCAAACCAAAGTTTAGGAAACTAGACAGCAAGGAATATCAAGATGCCAAATGGAGATAATGGAACCATTGTTTTGCAGCACAATAAGAGCCTTGGTTGTGTCAATTTATAGCAGCTGTAACACAGCATAGCTGGCCTAATTGTCCTAGTGCTTCCCTTGTAAGGCAGGCCATGCCCCTCCTGCTTTTTCCCTCTTTCATTTTAGTCTGTGCCCTTCTGAAAAATGAAGTTATTTACTTCCAGCTCCCTCTCCTCAAGGATGATGATGATGATGATGATGATGATATTTATTTCTACCCTGCTTTTCTCCCCGAGGGGACTTGGGGACTGATTGTCTGGGTTCTGCTTTCTTGGGAGAGTTGCCAAGGTTCCCTTGGCACTGCTGGAAGCCTATTATCTGAACTTATATCTGTCTAGAATGACTTTGTCTAGAATGTGCTCCCCATCCAATCATGATAGTTAACACTGATGCTTCCATATTGGGCAGCTCATTGTTCAGGTCTGCAGGTGAGATATCACTGATTTGTAACAGAAGGAAAACGACGTATCAGTACTCCACAGCTCTTTGCAGTTATAAATATTTCTGAGCCTTCAATGCTCAACCAGAACACAAAATGGTACAGGTAACTTCAGACAACACCCTTATAGTCTTCTGCATAAACAAAGTGGTACAAGATCTCAGACACTGGTTTATCTGACTCTGAATCTTTGGAAGTGGTGCATCTAACAGCAGATTCATCCAGCAGCTTTTATTCTGCAGGTACTAAAATTTCCAGCCAACATCAGTGATGTATTTAAGTCTTTACTCCAAATTTCAAGTCAAGTCTCAAGTCCTTGAAGATACTTTCCAGTCAAGTCTCAAGTCAAGTCTGGGATCCAACTTTATACCCCAACTTATATTCCAGAATTTCTGGACAGAGTTGAGTAATATCAGTTTTAATTATTTAAGCAGAGTTTAATTTTGCCATCTGCAGCTTCAGGAGTGGGGAATAGGATCCTTCTTACTCTCCATTACTGAAGCTTCAAAAGCTTTAGAAGGAAAGATCCTTCCTCCTCAAGCTTGTCATTTAACACATACTGTTCCCCCTGAGAAATGCACCCTGCACTCTGAGGGCGAGTCTTGTCTTCTGGCTCTTAGGAAACGTTTTAGAAGGCTCCTTCGATATGCAGCAGCACAGGCTGTTGAGCAGACCTCAAGCCCATTGCCTAACCTGTTTGCTGTTCCCCTCTGAGAAATGTGGCCACACTTTAGGCTTGAGACAGATTATCATGTCACCAGTAGGCAAAAAAGAGATGGAAGCATTGTTCAAAGTTGTAAGGTTCCTGGATGAATGTGTTATGTTACTGAACCAAGGTCAGCATGGCAGTCACTAAAAATATACAAGTCTTGAATGGAGTCGAGTCAGTGCATCATTTATTGCCAAGTCAAGTCCGAGTCGAGTCACAGAAGTGATTTAAGTCTGACTTGAGTCCAAGTCTACATCAGTGGCAAACATGCTTAGCTGTGGCCAAGCAGTGGCTCATAACTGTTTCCCCTGTCTCTCTCAGGAAGCATTCTGTGCAGTAGTATCAAGCTCATATTTGCTTCAAGAATGAATCACAGATGCCTCACATATTACAGGAGGGCAGTAGAGAACAGTCATCTCTGAAGAGATACATTCCTTCTCTGGTGGTCTAGCCTTTTTCTTTTCATGTTACCTCCATTTCCTCTGCTTACCAATACAGAAGTGAATATACAAGAAAAAAAGTCAAACTGAATACTCATAGCCCCCTAGTGGTCAAATCAATCTTAGTTTATCATTGGCCCTTTCTGCACGGCATTTTCCATGCGAAAGGGCACCTGGAGCATCGCACGATTGTGAGGAGCAATCTGCACGACACACTTACAATTGTGCGATGCTCCAGGGGCCAGCAGGCGCCAGTCGCACACCTTTTCTTTTCGGCTAGAATCTGAAAATGGTGCGTGATCGCGCATTGCTCCTGGGCCCCGCACACATTTACCTGCTGTGCGGAGCCTCCTGCACTCTGCTTCCATGCTTTCTGCCCCAGCGCAGCCTGGGAAACTCCCAGGCTGTGCTGTGGAAGGAAGGGGTGGGGCTCTTGTGCGAGCAGGCAGCTCGTGCAGAGCCGAAGGACCATGGACGTGAGAGCCTCTCGCCGCAGGCTGCTCATGTGATCCCCACACTCCAGCGCCGGAAGAAGGTAAGGTGCGGAAAGGGCCACTGTCTTCCATCTATCTCAATATCACTATATGCATATTAAACCCTGATCAGATCCTTTGATCCCCTCTCAGGGCAGAGTATGCCATGCAGACCTGCATTCTTTGCACTCATACAACTTCAACTTCTACAGGTTCTGAATGTACAGAGGAAACTATCCACTCTCAAATCCCATGATTATAAGTGGTAGTGTTTTTCAGATTTCACTTCTTCCCTCAGAGTGCCTTCTTTTCTGCCCATCCTTTAGACTATTTTGTGTTTTCTACTATATTCCAGGGAGCAAGGTTTTGCCTTCTTATCCATCAGCCATGATACTGCGCTTACCAATTCAACACTAGCAGCCTCTTCCCTCCACCCAGCCAGAATAAAACAATTAGGAGATTTTTAAAGATATTAGCATACTTACGGCATCCAGTAGTGCCCCAGACCTTTAGCCTCTTGACCTTTAACCTCTTTAACACTGCATTTTCTTATAGCTATCATCTCCACAAGAAGGAGACGATACTGTATGCTGTATATTTTTCAGAGACAAGGTACTGCTCTGACCAGATGCTATTTTCTTCTCTAAAACTGTGTCTTGAGTTCTATCTGCAACAGGATATTATACTGGCTACCTTTCAGCAGAATCTGTCAACATGACTGGAATCTTCCTACCATTACCTAGATGTTAGATGGGCACTGGCATATTATGTTGAGGGAACTAAGGCTTTTCAGGAATTACCTCATCTTTTCTTGTGCTGTGGTGTAGCCTTCTGTAGAGGAGAAGCTCTTAAGTTTCATCCATGGGATTTGTTAAATAGGTAGTAGAGATGATAGGATTAGCTTATCACTTAGCTATGTGTCTGGAGCCACCTCTTCTAGAGAGCAATTCCACTAGGGGAATGGCAGCACCTACAAGTGTTGTTATGAGGGGTTCCTCTTCCTGAACTGAGTAGTGCTGCTATGTGGTCACCGCCATCTATTTTTATCAAATACAACTGCTTAGACTCTTGGACATATCAGATGCTGTCTTAAGGAGGGCAGTTTTGTCTTCAGTTTTCACTTGACTTGCCTCAGTACCATTGTGTGACCTTACTAATCAGATATTCATGTGAAGCACAGAGACCACAAAGAAGAAGAACAGGTTACTTCTTTTTTGAGTGGTCATCCATGCACTTACACAACCCTCCTTCCTCTCTTTTGCAGGTTCAGCATCTTCTGCTATGAAATTGAGGAGGAGCAGATTTGGTATGCAGGAACATGTGTATCATGTTCCTGACAGCTGAAGATGACAGTATAGAACTTTGTAAAACCTATGTACAAGATGAAAAACTGATCCCATCTTTCAAATTGTTTTCAGGTGTATGATAAAACTATTTTGTTACATTTGTTACATTTCATTACTCATATGAATGGTCATATTTTATGTTAACTGTTAGAGCCTATGAAATTGGCTTGAAATGCAGTAATGTACTGGCTTTAATTATTTGTTGCTGGTGGTGATCCTATTTCGCTATTAATATGAAAAATATCTCCCACTGATTAGAGAAATTCATAGGCTGCCATGGAAGTGTCATTATAGCTTGTTCTCCAGGAGTAACACTTAACCTTTGAAAAATATGCTGTTCAGCAGAGGATCTGAGAAGGAGAAGCTGGTGCTAGAC
This sequence comes from Iguana delicatissima, assembly GCA_948472985.1. Taxonomy (NCBI): domain Eukaryota; kingdom Metazoa; phylum Chordata; class Lepidosauria; order Squamata; family Iguanidae; genus Iguana; species Iguana delicatissima. The sequence continues at coordinate 139,387 of CAOKZL010000846.1, read as the reverse complement.
TTGTCCCAGTGGAATCTTTGGGCTTACAATCCATATGATCTCTTAACACTGCTTCAATATATTTATGTTTGAAAAGAGGGAAAAAGCGACAACTATAGTTGTCTTTTTGTAGATCTGTTTCTATTAGGTCTTTACCAGGACACCTAAGTAAGGAAAAAGAAAAAAGGAAAAACTCAGACCTACAGACACTATAGATTGCTGGAACAAAAGCTCCCTGCATTAATTTCTATAGAAATTTGTATAGAAATGTTCATGCCATCAGAAGGGACTACTTTATCTGAAAATTCTTCAGGGTGGGGTGGAGTTATCACATGTTGATTTCCACATCACAGTTATTGGAGAAGACATCTAAGGTATCAGAATGTGAACCAAAATGAGAGTCAGCTTTGGATCTGAAACAAAGGGAAATGTCAGTATCATGTGCTGAACCAACTTGATTGCTTTCTGAAGTAGATTCCACGTTTGGTTTTGGTTTTGGTTTTTTTTGTTGCTATGTATACGTCTTGTAGAGAGTATAGATCTAATTACACTTCAAAACGAATATAAATCTTCCTGTGAATGTAAGCAGTTTTGCTGTTTGGTATTTTTGGTCAATCTTTATCAAAAGACAATAACCAATTGTGAACTCTGCAGTGGTCAGTTTAGCAGATTAATTTTATTGTTACCTAATGTATTTACTTGGTGTTGCCTGGAATTTTATATTCTCATAGGTATCTGTCTGCATTCAAAATACATTGAGATAAAAGAGAGCCTTCAGGTGCCAGTGTGGAACAGCCTTCATACTAATATGATTGTGTTGAAGGTTGTCAGGAGGTGTGAGGGGAATTTAACTTCCAGGAATGGTTGACAACTGTTTAAAATAGCAACAGTAAAATCCTATGCTCCAGGGACATTGAGTCTGAAGTTATATTGAATATCTGTCAAAACAGAAATAATGCATAGAAAATGTTTGTATGTGTCTAGTGTTTTCCTGCCATTAGTGTGATTGTATAACGCAAACCAGCAATCCTGCACACTTATACCCATGCATGTTTAATCGAAATTAGTAGGATTAGCTCACTGTTGTTTTTATACAAAATTTTGACACCCCCCCCAAAAAAAAGAAAAAAAGAGAGAGAGACTTCCACATTCTATGCCAGGTCATGTGTACGTGAGGAACCAGTCCAGGATGAAAATAGTGTGTTCATCCCTAATATGTTAAGCAAAATGCCTGTGAATCTTGGCTCTTCTAATTAACCAAAGTCTGATATCAAATGGCTGACAGATTTGCAGTTTAAAAACTGTGCAAACATTTGTTCAATTTTTTAAAATTGTGGCTGCACTATTTGGCAGAGAATTGACCCATGAAAATATCGCCACAAAGGTAATAATCTTGAGGCTGCCATAACTGGTGTAACCCCTTGGTTACGTACACTGCTTGAAGGGCAATTGGATCTCATACAGAATTTAATTTCCTGAAGATTTCCTGTTACTTCAGAGGTGCTGGAGATAGAAGTATTTCTTCCACACTGTCTGAAAGAGGCATTTCCCGCATCCCACTGCATTCCACTTAGCTAGGGACTTGTAGTAGTTTTCAGAGAGGGTTATATATGTAAATACAGAGCCCTACATTCAACCTGTGTTCTATTTGTTGAGGTGACATAGTAGCAGATAATAGTGAGGGAATAAAAGGAGGCGTTCTTCTGCCTACATTTTTGTGTCTCATATGGACCTGCTCTGCACTTTCCAGTCACTTTGACATATTGTGAATTTTGACAAGGTATAGTAGTGTATTGTGAAACCCTGGATGCTGTAAATATGGGGTGCGATGCTGGTAAAGAGACATTTTTCTTTGTCAACATCTCTGGCAAAGATGGCCTTCAACTTTTCTCACACAGCAGTAGTTTAAGTGATCACTAGGGTAACAATAACTACTGGCTGCAGAGGCTGTTGGAAAGATCTATAGGTAAAACATAGAAGAAGCACTACAGGCTTCTCTGTAAAATGAGTGATCTGAAAAAAAGAACAACTCATCCAAACCATGTAACCATTTAAAAGTTTGGACTAATGTTTGTGTGATGCCACTGTGTATGTATTTGAGGTACAAATCTCAATTTAATCTTCAGAAAGGCAGGCCATCTGATTGTGTTGTTTCTAGCAATTCTTCTTTTGTTGCTAGCAACAACAGTCTCAGCTTTCTCACTCAAACCTGGTGCAGTGGGTGGTGAGTGTAAGAGATCAAACACAAATTTACCATTGCGTCAGTCATTGGCTTGGGCTAGTTAATATGTGGCAGCCCCATCAACATTACTGGATTATAATCAGGATAAATAGCATAATGATTGTGCAAGACAATGCATGCCGAAAGCTTCTGTGGACATAGTGGTTCCCAATTGCTGACCATCTTTATACAACAGACACAACAGATATATGCTAGAGCTACAGAAGAAAACTTGATCCTTGTAGAGCTGTTTTGAACTGACAGCTGCTTGCAGTATGTGGATGCACTTGCTATCTATATCTTTCAAATGACCTGCACTGGCATGTATGTGCTTCCCCCGCCCTCCCTATCGTGCCAGACTGCTGAGAGAGAGAGACAGAGAGAGAAAGAGAGACTTGGCAGTTGTCATTCATTATTTCTGCTTTTAACACAAGCATATGGAACTGAGAATTCATTGCGAAAGGCACCTCACCAGTATCTTTCCCTAATTCTAGGCTGGGAGAATTTGTGGTAAGCACCCTTTCTGGATAGTTCTTTCTATGTGCATGTTTAGAATACTAATTGGCTGACAACAGCTGTTTCGAGTGATACAGTAGCAGTTCTCTTCAGTGTATGTGTTCATAACTTTATTAGTTTTGCATGTACCTTAGAGACACTTTGCTTCAGGCAGCATTTTTGATGGTTTCGAAATGGAGTTCAGCATTTAAAATCCTGCTTCATTTAAAAGGAACAGAACAGGTTAGATTAGAAGATCTTAGTGAGAGATTTCTTGCCTGAAATATGTTCTTTTCTATGAAAAGAAAAATTGGATGTGTATGTGTTTCGTTTTTCATTTTTAGAGCTTTCTTTTTAAGACAAGTTGTTGGCAAGATTTCTGCTGCTTAATTTTCCTCTAGCTTAATAATGAAGGTCCAGCTCCGAAGAGACAAGTTGTCTGCAAAAAAGAGGGGTAAAAAGTTGAATAATAGATGTAATTAGAATCTGTAGTAGGAATGCTTCTGCCTGGTTCATAATGAGAGTGAAACAGCTGCATAGTACAAACCCTCTGTGTCAGTGATACTGGAGCACATGCATTCCATTGGAAGCACAGCTTTTGGCCAGGCAAGCACACACAGCTTATACACTATCCAAAAGAACTGAAGAAAGATGTCTCCACCCCTTCCCCCAAAATACATTTACTATCAAGTGCAAAGGCTCCACCGCCATACAGTGTTTTGTATTTTGTTAAGGGAAGCAATGAAATATGAGAATCCTGTGGTGAGCTACATAATGGTCATTCATAAATTAGATTGGAAAATTAGTGTTTTGTTTTAGTGTTGTGTTTTAACTATAAAAGCAGTTCAACACTGTGTGATCTGATCTCATCAGAGCATTTTGTCGGACAAAGAGCAAATTTGGGTTCAAGGACAGAATTAAGTCCGTTTATGAGAGTTGTCTTGTGTTTGTATGTTCTAGTGCCCTTACTCTAGCAAATTGAAGTCAGGAAGGATTCCTTTGCTGATCGTGGCTGTTGAAGACTAGAGATATAAGGAAAGGGGGGGGGGTGCAGAAATGAAGCAAAGAGTGAAGATGTTGGTATTTTCTTAGTGACAACTTTTTGGGAAACATTTCAGTTTACTAATATGAACCATATAGTTTGAGACGTACCAGAATGCATATTGCTCTCAGTATGATGTTTGAGAAACAGTCAAGACATCTCCCTATCAGTGCTTGCACATTGAAAGAGGTGGGTGGGGTTAGAAGAATGGTCGGGACAGCCAGGCCGAAAAACAGATAGCTCAAATGTTCAAACTGCAAGAAGCTACACCTCCAGGTTGGCATCAATAAGAGTCTTCACCAGGCTTTTGGAAAATTTGGGAATCTTTCCCTTCTGCTGCATAGCTCTTTTAGAGTCAAGGAGTTTTGAAAAGGAGTTCATGCTGTCACCAAATTTGCACTGCTGGTAAACAGGTTTTGCAGACTTTTATATTGTTTGAAAAAGCAATAGACTGTAGGTAGCAATGTTAATACGAGATGCATTTTTCAAGACACATGATCTTCCTTAAAAAGACTGTCTTCATGCCTCAGAGTTTTAGTATTTTCATCTACTTTATACTGATTACTTTATAATTCTTAAGTATGTTAATATTCACCTACTTGGTCTTCACATGTAAGAACAAATAATTTGCTCAGTTTCCTCCCACTGTGCAGAGAAAGCAAGTAAATTTAGCATGCTTCTCACCAGGTATTCATACATCCTGAAGTGTTACAGGAAATTATTCTGTGTAGAAAGGCATGTGTTTTTTTTGTGTGAGAAGAGTAGGTTGTTTTTGCACCACCACCCATTTTCAGACAACCAAGTGGGTTATTTGGACAAAATTTCTGTTTTGTATGGAACAACCCCCCCCCAGCAATCTTGCACAACAAAAATCTTACAAAACAAAAATATTTCATGCTAAGTATTATACAACAAAAATCTTATGCGCAGAATACCTGTCTTGTACAACAAAATCATCTGACTATTTTTGTGCAAGATTTCTGTACTTTGTGCAAAAAAAGTGCAAGATTTTTGTTTTGTAAGATTTTTGTTGTGCAAGATTGTTGTTTTTAACACAAAAACAGCAATCTTGCACAAAAAACTCAGTGTTTTTCTTCAGTATCTCATAATTCTCATATAAAAAGCACATGTACTTCTGTACAGAACAATTTCCCAAAATATTTTTGAATACTACATGAATGAATACTGCATGAAAACAACACAAACTTCTTGTATTATTCTTCCTGACAGGATTTCTTGAGTGTTGAGAAACCCATTTTTCAGCCAGGAAACAAATAACAATGAATGTTCTTTCTGTCTCTAATCCATCTACAAAGTTACTTTCAAACAAAATATTAAACCATTTTTGAAACCAATCTCAAGGTCTCTCTGAGTGAGATATTGATGTTTTGCTCCTCATGCGCACTCTTCAGTATGTTCTCATGCTAGTGACATCAAAACAGGCACATCTCTGTTAGCAGCAGAACAATAACACTATTTTCACAGGCTACATTTGCTAAAATTCTGTCTTCTTCCCAACTTTGAAGGTACAGCAGCTTTGTCCTTTTTCCTGCAGCCATTCTAGGTGTCAGTTAATGGTAAAAATTTATGTTTCTTAGGGAGAAGGGAATGCGCTTGAGGCTGACATTGGGGTAGAAACTAACAGGGCCTATAAGGATATGCACAATTCAAGCAGTGAATTAACTCTAGAGGTACGCTTACTACCACATTTTGGATACATAAACATCTTATCCCCCTTTTCCTTGACTGAGCTCAGGGGAAACAGTCTTCCTGCTGATTTTCAGCAGTAATTTGGATTTGCAAAGGACTGATTCAGCCATCTTTTTTGCCAGCACAAAAACATCTCCAGCTTTGTCACAGATTTTTTTAAATGTAAGAATGAAGTATTTGAAAGACATCAAAGGGACATTTGGACATACATGGTGTCAGAAAATGGGAAACCTAGAACAAAGCAGGCCAGCTTTGCCGGGTTGTAAGAATATATTTAGTTCAACATCCTCACATTGTAGTAACTGCCAAGCAGTTTGAGTATTCCCTGGCCTGATGAACTTCCTTCCTTTAATTCCAATGACACTGAGTCTCTGAAAACCAGTCCACATAGGACGCTGAGATATTGCTGCAGAGATAGACACCCTTTCCGCTCCTCTGCTGCCCAGGTGTCAGTTTTGCCCTGCATTCCATACTAGCTCACTTCCTGTTCAAAGCTGTGCTAGAGTCCTGTTTCAGTAATTGGGGAAGCAATTCTAGTACACAGAACTATTTGAACACTCGGGTATCTTCTGATGACAGGAATGCCAGAGCTGGGAGGGTATTATTAGAAAAGTGTTTGGCATGGCAGAGAAGGGAGTGTGCTTTCTAGACAGATTTGTGCCCTAGCCAAAGACATTAAAGTGCTAGTCAATTTGCAAATGAGGAAGAAAAGAGGTAAGAAAAGGTAAATGAATTAGGAACAAGGGCTGTAACATTTAGAAATGGAGAGGGCTGTTGCTCTGCACATTGAATCTTTTACTGATACACATTTGTTAGTCTTTAAAAAAAAGACGGCTATTGCTTATAGAAGATAATGTGTATACCACAGTATGTTATATGTGTGTGTATGTGCCTTCTAGCTGCATGAATTTCACAGGGTTTTCTTGAGCAAGAAATATTCAGAAATGGTTTTGCCAGTTTCTTCTTCTGAAATATAGCCTACAGCACCTGGTATTTGTTGGCAGTCTCCCATCCAAATACTAACCAGAGCTGATCCTCCTTAGCGTTCAAGATCACACAGGATTTGGTTCCTTTAGAGTGTAAAATACATATTATATATGCGACAATAAATCTCCAAGATATTCATATTCATATTCAATGAGACAGTCCTGTTTCCATTAATAACCTTATCTGAGGCTAAGTTGGTGAAATCCATAGGAAAGCTGTATTGCTTGAGATAATACTTTGTACTTTGCTTGAATGCCTTTGTGACATTTGGAGCCACCTCACTGCTTCCTTATTTCCATTCTTCCAACTTCCCTATTTCCATTCTTTCAATTTTCACTATAAGCAACTGGCATTGGGCTATTGAAAAAGTTCGCCTAGCAACCATGGCCCTCAACTCAGACTGAGAGTTCAGAGGAGTTATGGTGAAAGAAAATGAGGGCCTGTTATAAAGTCTGAAGGAAAAATTATGATCATTGGAGCAATATGTTCCCCTGATTTCTGGGGTCCCTTGGGGGACACCTCAATGTGCTCCATGTGATGGGGAATGGAAACTAGCCAGAGCACGAGCACTAGCAACACGAGAGGCAGGGTAACCTAGCAGGGTCTTTTTACCCAGTTTTTACGGGGTCAGGCCAAGCCAAAAATGAAACAAAAATGTCCAATAAATGATTTTATTGAATGAAAGTCTCACACACCAACGCAATCACTCACACACTCACTCAAGACCTATTAAGAAGCAAAAGAGAGGAAACTGGATAGGGAAATATTGAAGAGGGTGTAGCAGGAGTAATACTGCACCTGTTCTTTAAGTCCTTGGTCTGGGGAAAACAGCGGAGAAGTGGGGCTCAGCACGGAGAGGGCTGAGGGGATTACTCAATGGACAGCGCAATGGTCTGCTGGGATGACTGGGAGCAATCCAAAGAAACACTCAAAAACTGGGACTATTTGTAGGGGAAAAAGTACCTGGGGGGCTAATCCTTTTCCAGGGAGAACAATGGGTGTTGCAATGAGAAAGAAGCTCCACAATGGTAACTTCCTTTGCGTGGTGAGATTACAAGGTGTTGCCAAAGTCACAGGATCTTCGGCTGTGTTTGGTTGTGGTGTGACTTGATGTAAATGGTCCTCGCCTGATGGGATATTTACTCAACTTGGGGCAAACATGCAAATCCCCTCAAATCAGCTTCTCAGAGGCCGAGGATCCTTTGCTGTGGGTCTGTGTATTGTGGGTTTGCCCAACTTGAGGTCTCCTGGGGCCACATGACTGGGGATTTTACTGACCTGACCTGGTTTTTGATCGTTCGACCATTGCTGCCTACGTGCTCATCCAGGCGACCTCTCAGGCACGTGGAATCATATTTAATATCAAAATTGTAGACTCCGGGATAGGGTTTTTCCAGTGGAGTAACAAATAGACCTAGATTCCTTTAGGTCCATCATCTATCTAAATCTGAAGACTTCTCACTCCACTACTCTTGTTCTCATGCATAAATAAATAAACAGGGCAAGTTTAATTTTTTTTTTAATTTCAAGTACTTACTGTAAAAATACAAACAATGAGCGATCAAAATGGCAAAAAAAATTATAGATTACATAAATGAGGAGAAAAGGTCTAGACTGAGTATCAAAGAATATGATATACAGAAACAGTAAAGTTGGAGGGCTTCGTGTCCCAAATCTTATTTTCAACTATGAAGTTTTTCGAATAAGGAAGATGATAAGAATAACCACAATAATGTAGATCCTTGGATAAAAATGGTAAATGGAAACTTAAATACACAGAACACAAGAGACCTTGCGTTCTGGAAATTTAAGCACATTTGATCTAATGCAAAACTCTTTTCTAAGGAACACTTTCAAGATATGAAATAAATGGAGAGATAAACTTACATTAACACCATCACCATTGATCCCAGTTGTATGTCATCCCTTATTTTATCATCAAGATAAATTTAACTTATTTAAAGGTTGGGAATAAAAAGGATTACATAGGCTACTAGACTTCTGTACAAAAACTAAACATAAGTCCAGCAAACAAATCCAAGATCAATTAGCTGCAATTAAACCAATGTGAATCCAAATACACCAAGTGTTCCACTGTATCTTCAGAGTAGACATAAAAACACAGATGCAGTGTCCTCTAAGCAAATGTGAAATATTAATACAAAATTCCCAAACAAACATTAAAGATTTAGTGTCAAAAATCTGTAATCTATTGATTAAATCAACATACTGAGGCTGTGAGGACTTCAAGAAAGCGTGGAATACTGATCTGCATACAAATATGGCAAATGTTAAATGAAGACGTTATGAAAAAGTCTTCCATTAAAATCTCTGTCTTCACATATGAGAGACTATGCTTTAAAAATAATATATTGTTGTTATGTAACCCCAGTAAAAATGAAATACAGTTGGCTGTCCACATTTGCAGGTTTGACATTCAGAGATTTGATTATTTGTGAGTTTCTCCAACCTCTGCCACCCCCCAACCTCAGGCACTTTTTGTTTGGGAAACCTTCCTTCTTGGTGGCTCCGATTAGGCTGAGCAGCTCTTTAAAATCTGCCTGCAGTCCTACTTCTCTTCCATCAGTTGCTGCCTGGCCAGCTCAGGACAGCTTGTAGTCCAATTTCTCAGCAGCACAAACCCTCTCCCAATGCCTCCTCACATCCAAGGAAGGAGATGGGCAAGGGAGAGTAAATATAGGGCCACCATGGCAATGCCAACTCTCTCCTTTCGTTGACCTGGCCCACTCTCCCCACTTGTGCCTTGGCCCCCTCCCCCTCAATTTTAATATTTGTGATTTTTCACTTTTGCAAGGGTCCTGTGCCCCTAACCCTAGCAAATGTGGAGGGCCAACTGTACATAGACAAACACTCATTAACAAATGCTGGAGGAACTGTGGGTTCATACTTCCACACATGATGGGAGTGCCCCAGTATTTCTGAATTTTGGAAAAACATACTTGTAATAAGAAGTCAAATTAAAAACCAAACTGTTCCAGTTGACACCAAAATAGGACTTCTGTCCATATTTTGTGACAGCTGTGAGGCATTAAGTCGTAAAGATCTGATTACTTTTTGTTTGTTTGTTTGTTTTTTTGTTGCAAGATTGACAATAGCTGAGAATTGGAAAAAACTGGACCACATCTCAATTGAAGCCTGGTATATAAAAAAATTTGGGAAATAGCACTTATGAAAAAGCTGACATCTACTGTAAACAGTAACAGAAATGATCAGTCAGGACTAAGCTTCTTTTCAACATGGTTTCATTTTATTAATTTCACCAATTACAATGGAAAGTTTCTAACTCATCAACAGTCACATTTGGGCCTGTGGAGAGACACTTTAGTTGAATTATAAATTTATTGTTTTTTTCTCATGCTGTGAACCTATGAACCAAATATTTAATATAAACCCTAAAAATCTTACTTTTGGAGGAAATAATACACAATGCCTGATAAGTATCTCGTTCTCTCTTTAAAAAAAGAGGTACATTACACCACTATAACTTAGTAAAATTAAAAAATAAATAAATGTACAAGGCAAGTTGAATTATATTTCTGTATTAAAATGTATACACAATTCTATAGGCTTAGGACAATGTATTTTCTTTGAAAGACTAGAGTGCCTGTCAGACAAATCTTACATCTAGCACTTTTGAGCTTGTTTTTGGCTGTTCATGTGAATGTATGAAAGAGAGCAATGTAGTTTTAAATGTGATTGTATCGGGCTTTAAAGATTGGTTGATGGAATGGTTTGATATATAATGCAAGATGATTTGATTTACAATCTTATTCCAATTTCTGTCTTTCTATTCCACCTGCATTTTATAATATAAAAAGAAGGAAGAGAGAGAGAGGCAAAAAAAGGAATGTAACAACACTCTTAAGATTAATAGGTTTTTATTTTATCATGAACTTTAATTGATATAAATCTACTTCTTCAAATGCAGTACAGAGTGATACCAATGCCTCAGGTTGTAAAGCATATTTATTTTGTTATGGAAATAAGATAAGAGTGTAATAAATCCAGAAAGATGCAAATCATATATGTCCCTTGCCCTAAATTTTGAAAGGGCTGGGTGAAATGATACAGGTCATTCAGATCTTTACAGTGGTCAGTTAAGTGTTGATGTGTGAAAGCAACAAATCTGCTTAATAAAAATTAGTTTCCTTGGGTTCAAAACACTTTCTAAGAAGATTCCTTTTGTTATATGTGCAGTAGTGAGAACTTTTGTATTAATATATGCAATGTGCCATGAAGCCGTTGTCTTTGTTCATACCTCTGTTAATGGATTGGAATTTGTGAGTATAATTCAATTCAGCTATTTCTAGTCTTCCTTTATAATTTTGACTGATCTGTAAATCCCTTACTATATGTCCAGGAAAGTTGAAATGTTCTGCAACTGATTTTTGCGTATTGCCATTTCTGATGTCAGATTTGTGTCCAGTTATCCCCCTGTATAGAAACCGTTCTATTTGTTCCATGGTGAATTTAGAGAGGCATCACTTTCATACGATGGCATATATCAGGTTGCAGGAAGAACAAGTAAATGTGCATCTGATGTTGCAGGTGATGTTATTGGCCCCTGTAATATTTCTCCAAGAATAGTTATGGGAATAAATACTTACATCTACCATAAAGACCAAAGACATCCAAAGACCCAGAACATCATCTGTATTGTGAGTAAAGTAGGAATGTTCAGCTAGTTGTATTAGGGCTTATGTTGTTGTTGTTGTTTTAATCTTGGCTGAATATGACTTAGATTGGTTTGTAACTTTGTAACTACTCCTAAGTAACACCTGAAGGAAAGTGCTTCATGTACAAGATATCCTTCTGTTAATATAAGATTGCTTGCTTAGAATAAAAACTTTCCTTTAAAGAGCTTCTCTTTTCCATACTCTCTTCATGTGCCTTTTTTGGTACGTGTGCACTTGCATGTACAGGATTCTCATCTCCCATGGGAGGGAGAGGGAAATTATCTGCAGAGTTAGATGTGAAGAAAAGTACAAATTAAACCCCTCAGTAATGTCTCACTAAGTTAACTGAGTCACAGGAGGTGGGGGTGGATTAGTGGATGATGGCAGCAAATAAAATTCAGGGGTTCCCTCTCAAGAGCAGGAGATGGGGCTGGATCCTGTTACATCACTTAAATAGGCATTTTGTGTGAACCTTCCTTTAAATCCATCCCCACCAACTGTTTTTTTTCCCCATTAACTGTATGCATTTGGGAGTAACTCTTTTCATTTTTTAAATCTCTCTGCCTCTTTAAGTCACTCTGAGAACAAGGCATGCAGAAAAGCTTGGTACTCCATTTCTGAAAATAGAAAATCTAGATGTAAACTCAGAATTGTAAGATGCTGATACTCATAACCCGATGAGTCTCTCAGCTTGAGATCCCTGCTGTTTCCTGGACAGGCATGCAGATAAAATGAGGAAAACTTAATATCACAGGTTAGCTAAAAAAGAAGTTTCATCTTTGATACATTTGGAATGTGTGTTTTGTGATAATTATTTGAAGAAACTCATTCATACCATCCGGACTCCATAATTTCGTGCCTGTGTTGCCTGCAATCACTGATCAGATGGGCACTTACTAAATTGTGTGAGTCATTAAATCCTCATTAGCATCTTAAACATAGACTCTTAGTCATAATTCCATGTTTAGCTCTGCTGGGCCAATTTCTTTGCTTAAGAAGCTCTGCTCAATTAAATATTACTGATTTCTGTGAAGACAAGCACTGTGAAGGAAATTGATGCTATCCAGAGTATATAGTGTAGTATTAAATCTTACTGAAATAAGAAATAAGCCTTCAACATTATGCTTAGATCATACTGATTTCAGTGGAAATTACCATTAATTGTTTATTTAATACTCCACCTTTCTTCCAATATGAGACCCCTAGTAGCTCACATTGTGTCATTGGTCTTGGTTAGAAGTCAGCCTGATGGCATAATTTCTGTCCTGCTTTCTCTTAGTATATTGGAAGTGTAATAACACTAAAGAAATAGTAATACCAAGAATGAGAGAAGACAAATCTTCATTAGCAATTAGCTTGATGTATTAGCAATCCTGTTCTAAAATAGTAGTGATGGGTTGGCATAGGACTGCACACCAAATTTTGGGGTTATCAGGAAGGAGGAAAATAAGTAAGACTCTGAATGTGTGTGCATTAATTTTCTGTAGAAAAAGAATATATAAATTGCAGAATACATAGATTGAAAGAGGGAACTTGTTACTCCACTACAACTGTGTAGGATGCAGGAATGCTAGAATCCCCAGACCTGTCCTATACCGAGGTCTGCTTTGCTCTCTCAGGAATGTCTATAGCTATGAATAAATTATTTGGTTCTATAAATTTTTATTCCTTCTCTAGAACTTTTCAGTTTAATTGTCAATGTGTAATTGAAAACATTTTCCCTGTCTTGATTGATCGTAACTGCCATAGTGGTTGTTTCAAGCTGGGTGTTTAAGGTAGTTGTTTCTTCTGTTTCACTGTAGTGCCAGAATTCCAGAAGGAAGTAGTGATCTACCTGGAAATAATATTAAGTCTAGAACTGAGTGAGCTTAATAACTATTGCCGATTATTGAAACTGCCTTTATTACCCCAAAATGCGGGTGACTCAGAGGTCCACCTGTAATGCCAGTAGTTCCACATGAATTGGGGAATGGATTAGCTAAAAATTAGGAGGCCTGGGGGGGGGTTAGCTTAACGAGATCTTTCCACCAGTGTTTAACAGATTACACAAGAAAGAACTAGCCAGAGAGTTAAAAATGTAAACTAAAAATGTGTTTTATTGAAAGAATCACACATGCATGCAAAGGACTCAAACATTCATGGACTCACATAAGGACTAGCAAAGGAAAAGGGAGGAAAGTTGTGGATAGTGGACTTTTAGGGTTCACATTATAATTACTGATCTAAAGAGAAGTGAAGAAAGCTGAAGTGTGGGTTAGGTAGGCACCTATGGACAGTTCTCGTTCAGGAATGAAACGGACAGCATGGCATTCAGGAAGTCAAGGGATTGTGCTGTACCACTCAAAATTGAGGGCTTGTATACCCAAAAACTACCCTGCAGGTATGGGTATGAATCACGGTACCAGCCAAGTGGACAATGAGAGTAGCAACACAAACAACCAAGTCTGGACGAAGTTAATGGTCTTAGTGTTTAGGTAGCAAAGGGGTAATGGCTGTCATAATAGCTCTGTATTGTGGATAGGTTGGGAAGACAAAGCAGGGAAAAATCCAGCTGTGAGGGATCAGGGTTAGAACAATCACAGTTTGGTAGGGACTTCCCCTTTCTGCTCTGAGATGTCTAGCTCTTAGCCTTAAGCCTATTGTCTCTAGAATTGCCTTGCAATCTGCCCGACAATAACTTTGGCTGCACCTAAAGTGGGGGCATGGGCTGATCTTCCTTGTAATCATACATTTACAGTCAATAATTTGCCTCTGTCCAGCTTGACCTTCCAGTCACCTCAGGTTTCCAGTTTATATCAGTGCCAATTAATGTAGTACCAATCAAATAATATTTCTAATTAAACCATATCAATCGTGAGGTGCATGGGCCTGTAATACCATTTTTATGGTAAAGTGTTTGACCTTATTGTTGAAGTTCATGTCCAGGTGTTTGTGAATGAAAATTTCAGTTCCTTCAGATCTTTTTCGACCATGGTGAGACTTCCAGGACAAGCCAGAGAATTGCACTCTTGTCATCAAACAAGACAGTTTTTTCCCCAAAGTCAGGCCTAACATTAGACTGGAAACTGCCCTAGTTGCCCTTATGAATGACACACACAAAACTGCAGATGAAATCAGTGGAATCCTTGATTCTCCTAGTCATCTCAACAGCTTTCAGTACTATTGACGATGGTGTACTTCCACAGCACTGGGAATAGAATTAGAAACATTGTTTCGCAATGGTTTTGGTCACTCTGAAGGATTAATTCCAGAAAACTCTGCTGGTAGACAGCTATTATGTTTGGTGGCCTTTTATCTTCAGGATGTCATAGATTTCCAGGTTGCCATCCAACTTTTCAATGTTTACACAAAACCAGTGGGCGAGATAATGAGGAGATCTGGACTGAAGTGTCATTGGTATACTAATGAAATGCATCTCTTCCCCTTTTTAATTTTTGGATCCCAGAGAGACAGAGAAGTGATCACCAAGTGAAACTTGATTTAGATAACTTAAAGGTATTGTTGGTGAGAGGCTTCTCCCATCTGAGTGAGAATCAGGGCCAGCACAAACTTTTCATTTGCATGAAAGTGGGAAGTGAACTGTTACCCCATATCAAATGGGGGTGACTTCACCAAACAGCTGGCACACATAACAGGACAGTCTGCCAACCAGCCAGCTGTCGCTGACTATGCCAGGAGAGGAGGAGAAGAAGGCAGTAATAGTGGCAATGGCAGCACCACTGCTGCATCATCCTTGCCATGGGAGAAAGAGGGGAGGATAAGGAAGAAGGGTTCAGCAGTGACAGTAGGTCTGGAGTGTCTGCATGTTGCCAAAAGAGATGGAGATTATGTATGGCAGCCAGCTGCTTTTTGAAAGTCACAGCACAGACCATTTCCTCAGTTTACTTTGGTCCCTGGGACCAAAGCATTTGAAAAATGGGTGGCTGCCTTGTACTTCACCCTCCACCTTCAAGGGCATGTAGGGGATGCTAGACACACTGCTGCCACTACCCTCTTCCCTTCCTCGTCCTTTTTCCATGTTGGGGAAAGAGCTGAGTTGCTACTGCTAACCTTCTCTTCCTCTGACACAGAAAGGAGTTTCTGGAGAGCATTGGAGAAGCTGATCTGAAGAGTGGCAGTGGCAGCAGGAAAAGAGGGACTGGTATGTTCTCTGTTCCCTGTGCTCTGCCACCTGAAGCAAATGCTTCGTCAGGCCTTATGACAGAGCCAACCCTTTTCAACCATTTGTGGATGAATGTACTTTCCGCTGTGTCCCTCCTGAGAGCCTGGAAGTTTTATTTTTTGGACCACAGTGACTATGCTCATGGGGCGGGGGGCGGGGATCAGTCCTAGAAGTTGTAGTCAAAATGAATGGATTAATTAATTAATTTCAGGTGGGCATTGGCCACACTAGCTGCAGGATTCTGGGAACTTTTGCCCAGAACTGTAATATTTCCATGGTCTAGTCTTCCCTCCCCCAAGTTTTCCTGGTTGTAGGCTTTTTCCTCACATTGATCTCTACAAGTGCATGGAGTGAAAGTTTCAGCAATCATTTTGCAGAGCAAGAAAATGGGATGTAAATGGAAACTCCATTGAGGAGAAAGCACTTTTACTACCCCTGCATACAGTGAGGAATAGAATAATGTAATGAAGGTACATCAAAATTAAATGTTGTCTAAGTTAACAAAAGAGCTTGAGCCACCCTTGAGTGGCTGCATGTATTATTTGGTTGTACAGCAGCCCCTCCACATTTGTGATGGTTAGGAGCACAGAACCTTCATGAAACTAGAAAAATTGCTAATCACTCCCACCCTCACAATTTCCCCTCCAGAGCTCCCCTCTTCCAGCATAGGGGGGTTGGGGGGGAAAAAAGACACAGTAAGGGCTTACTGGTACTTCTCCCTCAAAGGGAAAAGAGCACAATTCTTCCTTTTGGTTACTTCTAGTGGCCATCTTGAAAAGGGAGGGATAGGAGCAAAGAGAGCACCTGACCAATAAGCAGCCATTACACAGAAAGTGCAGCCACATGGGAGAGAGGACACACCTCCACCAGTGGCAGTTCGGTTTTGCTCATTGAAAAAGAAAAAAGTGTACATTTTAAACACAAACCTGGCAAGTCTGGGGTGAGGAATGCTAGGGAACGGGAGGAGAAAAATGGAAGTGGAGACGTAAGCATGTGCCTCACAAATAATCAAATGCACGAAGGTCAAAACAAGGACTATATTCTGCTCTCTTGAAAGGTTAAAGGTAGTCATGATTAATGCTGTGGCTTGCCCAAAAAACAAAACAAAACAAAAATACAGAAGAGAGGTGAAAACAAGTTCAAACAACATTCAGACAACAAAAACACACAGTTGCAAGAAAGGTATATATCACCTGTTCAAGGGCAAGGGGGGCAGTAAAAGATCAATGTATAAGTAAATGCATTTCTCCAACTGTGGCCATGAGAAGCAGGGGAACAATGAAAGTCTGCTGTGTCACGATTTGCACAACAAATAAAAAGTGAACCGTATTTCCACTGAGTCCAAATCTGAGTCATTTTGAGTCTTTTATTTTCAGAAAGGGGCAAGGTCAAAGTATTACACATTTCCTCTTCCCTCTCCAGTGTGAATTCCTTACTGCTTTTTTCCCTTTTGGCAACGGTAAAGCCTGCCACTCAGTTATGATGATTTTACTATCTTTGTTGCAACTGAAAGTTTCACCAACGTAACTTTATTTTACTTTAAACTGAAATCTGTGCTGAAGTAGCTTAAATTCTGTGCCATACATTTAACATTAGACATTTTTTCATAATTCCTTACAAATTAGGTAAGAATGGGAGCATGCACCTTGATTTCTTTGTCTCTGATTGCTTTAGTAGCTTGTTGGAAAAAGCAGTGCATCCCCCCACTGTTTGGCTTATTTCACGGCTGAATTATTTATTTACTTATTTGTAATTTATTTACTTGTTTGTGGATAATTTTTTTATATATATTACTTTTGAAACTTGTATTGTATTTGTAGTCCTAAATGCTCTAAACACTGGCAAACTGCCAGGGGAAATACAGTCTTCCTGTAAGGTATATCACCACCTACTGGGCACAGTTAACTCTGAAGCATTTAAAGATCATTGTGGCAGCTACTATAATATTTCATACCATGCAATAGCCAAGAGTTAGGAATGTGTTTGTGTGTTAGCTGTGGTTTGCACCTTCCTAGAATTGTTTTGAGATGTTTGGGGATGTCTGCATATGTGTTTTGGTGGCATTGGGAGACTATGTGTCTGTTTTTCTGGAAGAGGTAACACTTTGGTTTTCCTTCCTTTTAGGGCCTTTTTCATGTTAACTAAAGCAAGAACAGCAGCAAAACATCCAGAACATGACATCAGCCACTGACTTTGATCATCTGGAGATTCAACAGCAGTACAGTCGGATCAATGCTCGTTGGGATGCCTCTGATGATGAACTGGACAATGACAACAGTTCTGCCAGGCTTTTTGAAAGATCCCGGATCAAAGCTCTGGCAGGTACACACTACATACATTGTGGAGATATTTCTTTGTGTGCTCATTCCTAACTTTTCTTTCTTCATTGGCATGCAGGCCCATTCAGATGGGACCCTTTCTTTGCTGCTATTCATTTGAGTGTTTTTAATTTGAATTTGAGAGCTCCATTACTTTACAACAAGCTTTGAACAACTTGATCTCACCAAGCCAAACACAGCCCACGAGCCTCATATTGTAGCTCTTTAGTTATTTGACAACCCCTTGTATTAATAGTCTCTGGCAGGAAATAACAACGAGATCTTTATCAAGATTCTGAAGAGTGTTTTAGGAGCCTGGTAGGATACATTTGGCTTGATGGGTCATATTGTACAGGCCTGCCTTAAGAGCTAGGTTTATTATTTTAGGTGTTGGTTATCTGACCTTTAATCACTCATCATGGTAGACTAGTGTCTGAGCATCTTAGAAAATTCAGTGAAGCACTACAAATCAGTACTGTGGTAGCTCATTCTCTGTTATAGTCATTTGCCCTTCTTTTCTCTTGAGAGATGGGGGTTGGAGGAATATACATAAATTAACGGTCATAACAATCTACTGTTTTTCTTGTCTAGGAAAGCACTATATTAGGTTCCAGATTTTTTGCAGATACTCACATGTGCATGTGAAAGAAAAAAATGTACCTCTTTCTGAGTTCTCTGGGGCCAACTGTAATTGAATATTGCATGTAATTGCATATAATAGAATGTTGCAAACACAGTTGCACTTTACTTCTCTCCCCCCTGCCCTTTCTATATAAAATCTGACACATATGTGCTATCCCAGCAGTTCCACGCATCCATTGAGGTACCAGTGCAGAACCTACTCCTTAACCCTGGCAAGTGCAACTTCTTTTCAGCTCCAGCGCTCCCTCTGCTTCTGATCTTAACCAGCAAGTTCAGCCCTTTCCTTCAGGTTTCTCCACCCACTAGGCCAAACCAGTACTCATAAGGGTTACATAATAATGCATGGGCCATGTTATTGTACTGTATATGCTGTCTAGGCCAAGGGTCAGCTGAATCCAGACTCCTCTCAGCCTATAGTTGCTGGAAATTACTTAGGACTACCTTCACCCTGGTCTAACTTTTTGTCACTGTTGTGATTGTGTCCTGGAAGACTTGGATGTGGAATAATTTCTCCCCCATACTCCTTTTTGCAGTCTTCTGGTGGCAGATCCTTACCAGTAGAGCAGTTCTGCCAGCAGATTGCCCTGTTGACCCATCTCTGAGATCAGCTGACAAAAGGGCCATTTCTGCCAGCAGAGAAGGATTGAGAGTAATCCTTAACCCTCATACCTTGAGTTAACATTACTCTGTTGCATACTTTTCACATAGCATTCTACTGGCCACTTACAGTACCTATGTAGTATTAAAATACAGCCATCAACTGTAAATCAGTGAAAGATGAGCTTTAAGCAGAATTTTAAGGAATAAAATTTTTAAGAAATCTGAAAGGGACTTTTAAAGCCAATGGAACTAAAAAGGTACTTGCCTAATACAAGAATTGTCACAAAGTAGGCACCAGACAAGACTCTGGGAAGGATATTCCACTGTTGAGATCCTATACGTTAAAAAGACCTCCTTCTGGTAGCTACTTGGTGTAGCTGCAAAAAAAGGGTCTCCAAAGAATATCTTAATTTCAGGGTCCAGGGCTGAAGAAGGTAATCCTTCAAGTAATATTGTCTTAGAGAGCCAGTGTAGTGATTTGAGCCTTGGACCATGACCCTGGAGACCAGGATTCAATTCCCTGCTCAGCCATAGAAACCCACTGAGTGATCCTAGGTATATCACACACTCTCAGCCACAGAAAACCCCATGATAGATTTGCCTTAGGGTGCCATAAATCAGAAACAACTTGTAGGCACACAACCACCACAACCTTCAGAGAATACTTAAGTGCATCAGCTGTGCAGCTGTTCTTAAATAAGTGCATAAGCTGTGCAGGTAAAATGACAGATAATTCCTGTTAACTTTATTTTGTTGGGCAAGATACAAATAGTTTGCAAACACTGCAGAAGCTTAGTGAGTTAGGAACTCCATAATCAGACAGTTAGACTAAAATTCTTCATGTTTGAAGATGCCATAAGAACCTCTGCTCTAGAGGAAAAGCAGTGAAAAGTAGAACAGAGATCTTGTTTAGGCACCTCCATCTATAGCCCTTCTTTGTCCAAGTCTTGAAGCGACAATGGATCCTGAGCCTCTGTTTTCCATAGGTTTTCCGCAGTTCTACTTGAACTCCACCTTTTCTGTCACTTAGGTCACAACCCATCTTGGTACAGTCTGCGTTGATACTATTAGTTGGACAGTGAGATGATCCTCTGACTCTGGGCTAACCCATCTCTTCCTGAAAAAAGAAAGTTTGCTTGAATTGTGACTTGGATAAAGGGAAAGAGAAGAGCCAGATGAAAAAGGAAGCAAAATAAGGAGAGACTGACTAAACTCCATATAAAGAGAGAGTATCTGAATTTTGCCTCACACCATGCTAATGACTCTTCAACCCATGAATGCTATGATATTAATGCAGTTCATTGTGTTAGAGTTTTAGATTCAAACAGTGATTCTGCTCTGCCTCCTTAGATGCTGTGATATTCCCCTTCTTCCATTCTCCATCTGATTATTAGAGATGACTCACCTATAGGTACAGCTAGAGGATGACATTCTACAATTTTTTGGCCCACAGGAGTGGACTCTCCAGGACAATGCCTTCCAAATTGTGGCTTCATAATTTGAGGCTGTGATCATGATGGGACTGGTCAGTTCACAGGACCCCAAGTTATGAGTTACCTTCTCAGTCTCCCTCATGTCCAGTCTAGATCATCTCAATGCATACATTACCCTACTAAAGATCATATTTGTCCTCTGTGAGATTACTTCCCTGAATCTGTCTACTCTAGGGCCTTGACACTAGACTTTCTAAGTTATAATATCATTCCTGGATGGATCTGTTCACCCACAGCTTTAGTATCCTAACTACATATGGAATTAATCTTCACACCGTTGGGATCAACCATTGGTCTGGTATCCATCATTGACTGACCCCCAAATGCTACTTTTTGTGCAAAATTGCTGGAAGTCTTCTGTAAGATACAGCAAAAAAAAAAAAAAAAGATTTCTGGAAACGGTTCTGTTTGTTCATTTGCTTCTCCTGTCACTAAGACAATGCTAAAAATTAGAAATGATATTCTGAGCTTGGGCAGCAGTCTCGGAGAGATTCATATGAATCAAGACTGGCTCACAACATGGAAGGAAAATATTTTACCAATGACTAATGGATGCAACAGATAGTTATTCACCTTAAAAGAAGTCAGAATCCCTTCACAGCAAGTAAAAGGCTAGGGCTTTCAAACAGCCCAAACAGATATACCACAAGACTAAAACAGTTTCTTTAAGTTGGTGTGCATCTTATCACCCTCCTAAGGTGAAGACTAAAGGATATATCTTTCTTCTGAGCTTATTTACCTATGAAGATACTTCTAGACAATACCAAAAGGTATATATGTTGGAAGGGGGAAGGCTACTTTCTATGTGGCAAGAAGCATCAGGTCTGTAGTAGGCCCCCTACTTGATTCTTCAGAAATGTTGAGATGCCAATTGAGCCAGTGATGTTTACATACAGACCACAATGATTCTGCCTGCTTACATAAGAGATTAATGGCCTACAGGTCTATACAATATGACACCAATAGCAAGCTATACGTGCTTC
Organism: Iguana delicatissima; assembly: GCA_948472985.1. Taxonomy (NCBI): domain Eukaryota; kingdom Metazoa; phylum Chordata; class Lepidosauria; order Squamata; family Iguanidae; genus Iguana; species Iguana delicatissima. The sequence continues at coordinate 118,058 of CAOKZL010000846.1, read as the reverse complement.
TTCATTCCCAAAATTCTGTGTATTAGTGTTCTGTAATCCGGGGACGTACCTTAAAACCAGCAGGGGTCGTATCCGCCAGAGGCAACAAAGTGGACTGCATTCTGAGGGGGCTTGGCATCTGTGGTGCTCCTGTTATTCAGGAACAGATTCCATTTTCTTCCCCCAATCCCAGAGAGGCATGGTACAATACATCACACTTCTTCTAACTGTGGCTGATTTTGTCAGCCCTCCTCTCAAATTTCAGGTACTGATGGTGAACTGAACATCTTGCAAGGAACTGACTCACCACTTATTGCTTCATGTGGAACAAGTTCTTGCATTGCTTCTTTTAGCACAAGACCCCCGTGGAACGTAAAGGGCTGTGGGAGGTTTTACTTTACCTTGTCAGTCCAGGAGACAAGGAGACAGCTCCTCTCTGGATCTATCTGATGACCTTATTTGTCTCCTTCTGGTCATTCCTGGTTTTCTCACCTGAAGGTTAAGGTCTTCATAAAAGGCTTCAAGAATTTATACCACCCTGTTGCTCACCCTCTGTAAACATATTGCTGGTTGCTGAGTATTTTTCCCAAGTTTATAGAGAAATGATTTGAGCCTTTGACCATTTGCACCTTCTGCCTTCAGGCCATGAAGACACCCTAACTTGTCATGGTCACATCCACCAAGAAGGATAATGCAGTCTTCACCCTCAGACATGATCTTTCATATTTATACTTTTAATGGAACAAATTTGTTACGAGGCCAGAAAAAACGGTGATGGCAGATGTATTTATTTATTTATTTATTTTTGGGCAAAGGCAATGTCTCGCTTTCACTGCAGGGTGTAATGTTTCTGGAGTTTGTGTCTAACTCAATATCAGTGGTGTCATTAGAGTTGGTGTCACCCAGTGTTGTAGCTCGTGGTGACATCCCCATGGACCCTTTTCCATCCAGGAACCAGAATACGTAACTGTTCATAATTTAGTTTTTGGGATGATGGGAGGGTAGTAGGAGAAAGGAAAGAGGGTAATATTGGCTGAAGGTGGTGATGGGAGAGACTATGGTGGGAGTCCCATGGAAGGAAGCCATTCTCCAGGTCTGACTAGGATATGGCTAAAGACCTGAGGGGGGGAGTGGTCCTGATGGCTGAGGAACATAGAGAGGGGTGTGAAGGGGAGGAAAAGAGAGAATGGTGCTAGGCAAAGGAGAAGTATGGCAGTCATGGAGCTCACATGTGTGCATGGTGACCCTTGGGAGCTCAGCCCTCTTTTGGGAGAGTGGTGGCAGTAGGAGCAGCGCCACTCCCACTGATCTACTCACTCACCTGCCTGGCATTTTCACTTCCAGCACTGAGACTTGGCCCCACAGGATGCCCAGGCCCTCTGTGCTCCCAGATACTGCTGTGTCTGCATGTCTGCAGGGTCATGGCCAGTCTGAAGGGGAAGGGGAGAAAAAAGAGGGTGGTTGTCCTATATAAAACTGTAGAGGATCTCATGGAGAAGGTAAGAGAGAAGAAGTGGACAGTTCTTTTGGAGTCCCTCCCCTCTGATAGTGTAATCTGGTGCGGTCTGCACACGCCCCACACACCCCTAGTGACACCATTACTCAGCATCATCTCTGCAGACCTGGCCTTATTGATTAGAACTGTAAAGGACATTAGCATTATATGTGGATTAGATTAGGCACATTTGGTCCTCTGCCCAGATATTGGTGTCATGCCACCTTATAAAAGGGTGATCTTTTATTTAAACAATCTCTAGTGAAGTAGCAAAAGAGGAGACCTATTTCAGTAAAGCAGTGCTGGCTACAATTGTGTTCCCTTCCCTTCTTCCAGTGCTTGGTAATCTTCTCATATATGTGAGTTACACAGACCACAAAAAGGAACACGTTGCTTATATATAACCATGGTTCTTCAAGTGGTCATCTCAAACTCACACAATGTACTTTTCTCTCTATTGAGAGTGGTCACTTCTTTTCCCTCCTTACCTCTCTTGGTGTCTGTACTGCAGGTTACTAAGATCTGACAGGCCAGAAATCCCATCTAAACACGCACACTGAGTGGGAGGGGCTTCAACCAAAAATGGTACACTTAGCTCTGGAAAATTCTGACAGATTCTGTTGAGGCCCAGTTTAACCCATTTGTGTGTATTTAGGTATCTCCTGGAAGACCTGCAGTTACAGTAAGAACCTGTTCTTCCAGACTGTTTTCAAAGGCAGCCATATGAAAAATAAGTTCGGCCATGCAAAAGGGCCCTCGAGTGTTGCACGACTGCGAGGAGTGGTCCACATGACACATTTGCAATTGTGCGATGCTCCAGGGTCTGGCAGGCGCCGATTGTGCACTTTTTCATTTTCGGCTGTGAGCTGAAAATGGTTTGCGATAGCGCATCACTCTGAGGCCCCGCGCACACGGAGCTCCAGAGCTGCGGTGCTCACACTTCCTGCCCCAGCGCAGCCTGGGAAACTGCCAGGCTGCACTGCAGAAGGAAGAGGAGGGGCTGTCGCATGAGCAGGCAGCAGCTGCGGAGCTGAAGGAACCGGGATGCGAGAGCCTCTTGCTAGAGGCTGTTTGCGCGATCCCCGCACCCCAGCTCCACAAAAAGGTGAGTTGCAGAAAGGACCTTATAGTAATGCAGATGAGAGGTTAACAGAGCTTCAGCCAGGAGCCACCACTCCATATAGCTTGCAGCAGGAGTATCAATTTAAACTGATAAAAAGTAGTCTGAGCCACAAAAGCTAATTGTACCTCAAAAGCAAAGCTGGATTAATGACCACCCATAGACTAGGGTAGGTGCAACTAGATCTTTATTATGCCTAGGCAATGATTTGGAACACCCACAGCTTCACTAGATTTTCGTGAAAAAGTTGAATAGGGCTGGATGTCACCTGTACACTGGTAACATCTCAGTGCTAATTTTGGATGGCTTCACCCAGCAGTTTCATGTAGATGCTAAACAGCACTGGGGATAGAATGGAACCCTGCAGAAACTGAGATGATAAATGCCAAGGATCTGAGCAATATTGTGTAGAACCTCCTTTAAAATCAGTGCCCAGGGACTTCCAGTTCTGGTGTGAGCAGGGAGACACGGCTCCTCGGTGTCTCCTGAAGAGCCACTGCAGCCACGGGTTACCATCTGGAAAAACTCCGAAAACAGATGGTTCACTCTGTGTCCTGAAGAAGAGGGGCACAGCAAGAGAGTGGTGAGTGACAATTTGTGGGTCTGGCTTCCCCTGCCAGTGCTCAAACTGAATGCAAAGAGGAGAGTCACCCCAGCAGGCTTATGCCACCATCAAGCTTCACCTGCGCCAACGGGAAGGAGGGGGGACTACCTCCCTCCTCTCCCTATCCCTACCACTGAAATTTCTTCCATGACTAGAGAAGGAAACCCATTTCCTTTGCGGGAAGGGTTCCCTTTTTGTTTTATGTGTTTGCCCATTTTGGGCATCAGGACATAAATAGGAAGAACTCTGAGGGCTACAGCAGATAACCCCCTGAGAGGAACAGCTGCTCATGAGTGGAAAAAATCTTTTCCCCCTTCTTTTGAGAAGGTGGATTAGAAAGTTGCTTTAAAACTCCATGGTTTTTTGTATTTGTTTTTTCCTCGGACTTTTTGAGGCGTTGGTGCTCTACGGAAAGGGACTCAGAAGAAAGATGCCAAGACTGCAAGGGAAGTAGTTTTTCTCCCTTTGCTTTCTAAGACCTTTTTCAGGAGACATTTGTCATCAAAGGAAAGTGTTCTCTTTTTTTTCTCTTTCTTCTCTTTCTTGCTTTTCTCCTTTTTGTGTTGACTTACATGCCTGAGAAGGTTAAATTCCAGACTGTTTAAGAGTTAAGCCTTATAGCTTTGAACCACGCTGAAGAGTAAGTTTTGTGTAAGCTGTTGTCTTGACTTGGCCCATTCTAAACTGCTAATGACCGAAAACTAAATAAGGCTCAACATCGACAAGACAGATAATTTTGAAGTGAGATAGAAGTCATTGTGGATGTCGACGTTAAATGAGCTGGAAGAACGCAGAGACGGTAATACGGAGAGCGAATTATGGACTTTAAAGGAAATATAGTACGAATTGTGTGAGCTAGAGCTGCAATGTATATTATGAACTGTTGATAAAATTTAGAAGAGGTCTCCTTATGTGGAATTATCTATATGTTAATTGAAGACTTGACAGACTGTAGTATCTGCAACAGGAACATACAATTGACCAATTAATTATTGGACTATATAAATATGAAACTTATAGAGAATTTACTGATGAATTGCAGATGGTTAAATTTATGAACAAATGAATTATTGAAATGATTAATTACCTGGATGTATGAACTGTTGTTAGGTTTGATTCCTAGATTGTGAATGTGTAGGTGTAAAGTTGGATGAAACTTGCGGAAAACTAAGAATTTCATCTAATAATTTAACAATGAATTTTCTGTGGGCAAAATGATGATGAAGATATGAACTGTTTGGATTTGTATAAATTGGTATGGTGAAAGAGCTTAGTATCTAGAGTTAGTTACAGTTAATGGGAGATCTGAAAAAAATGAAAAAAATTAAAATTAAAAAAATCATTTGGTTATATATCAATTAGGAAAAATTATAATAACAATAAAATAATCAAAAATAAATAAACAAAAAAAATAGAAACTAGAGCCAACTAATTTTAATTGGAGAGACAGAAAACTTGATAACATTCTGCCCATATTTGTTTGAGATATAATATTTCCAAACTAATAATAGTAAATTTTGAGATTTATCCCTTAGAGAACTTTGAATTTATTCCCAATTATTAAAGCAAAAAGAAAGATGCATAAGATGAGATCAGGCAATGCTCAAGGTGCAGAATCACAGGCAAGAAGAGACTCCATAGAAGAACCCCCTGAATACCAAAAGAAGTTCATGGAGGAAATTAGATGTTACATGGTGGATATAAGGCAAGATCTGAAAGATTTAAAATCCCAAATGTCAGAGATGCGAGATACAAGATGCGAGATGCAAGAAAGATGTGACTTGCAACAAAAAAGAGATTGATATGAACAAGAAAGATATTCAGGTGTTAGAACAGAAAATGACTGTATCTTCCTCGGAATTAGAGAAACAACTCAACAGACTTGCTCTGTTGGAACAAAAACAAATGGATGCATGGATACGGATTAGAGGCCTTGAAGAAAGAAGGGATGAAGATATAAGGAAAAGGATTGTTGGACTGATGGCAGACTTCCTGGAGATTGAAGAAGAAATGATAGCGAGATTGACACCACTTACAGAGTGCAATCTATGTTTGCAAATATATATATATATATACACACACACATACATACATACATATACATACATACATATATACACACATGCATACACACACACCTAGGGATGTTGTGGTGCAATTTACCAGAAAATCCACTAAATAAAAGCTGATGGAAGAACACAATAAATCACCTCTAATGGATCAAGCAAAACAGTTAATTATTGTGCTAGGAATTTCAATGTGAATATTAAAGAAATGGAAAGACTATGATTTTCTAGTTACAAAGCAAAGAGAGAATAAAATTATGTACCATTGGGACCGTTTAGAAGGAGTGATATTCAACTCCAAAGGCCAGAGATATTGACTTAACTCCATCGAGAAGGCTGAAGATTTCCTAAAAACCCACGGAGATGAGTTGAGTAAAGTAACATCTCCAAGGAGAACACAGAGACAGTCCGGAGGTAAAGATATGATGTTGGAAACACTAGATGGTAGAGACCATAACCAGAAAGAACAGGAAAACAAAATGGGTAAAGAAACTTTGGAGGAAAGTTTAGAAGAGAATAGACCTATGGAAACCAACCTTATTAATTTGGATCTAGATGACTTGGCAACAATGAAAGTTAAGGAAAAATGAGTTGTACTATTATCTCCTGGAATGTGAATGGACTGAACTCTATGATAAAGCGGAAAAAAGTATTTCACTTAATGAAGAAGATGAATGCAGATGTGTGTTGCCTTCAAGAAACCCATATCAAAAAGAAAGATGAAAAATGGTTCCTACATGACCGCTTAGGAGAAATGTTCATCTCTGCTGCCTAGGTTAAGAGAGGAGGGGTGATTTTGTACGTTAAACCACACCTAGCTCTGAAATTAATATTTTGTAATGATAAATGTAGATTCGTGGAAGTTAAGATTGATGGCCACGTTTTGCTTGTGATTGGGATATATGTCCCTTGTAATGAGAATAAACGATTTTATGAAGATCTGAAAAAGTATATTTAGAAATATCAATATGAAAATGTGTCAATTTTGGAAGACTTTAACAGAGTGGTGAACACACAACTTGATAGAAGTTCGCAACCTAAAACAAAAAAAGTCATGAGAAAATACGGAAGGATTTTCTATATATGGCTGAGGAACTGTAACTGTCAGATGTTTGGAAATACAAGCATCCTCTGGACAAAGAATTCACTTTTTTCTCAAATCAACACAATTCCTGGTTGAGAATAGATTTAATCTGGCTTTCAAAAATGTTTTTTAATTGTGTCAAGAAGATCAAAATTCTGCCAAAAGTATTGAGTGACCACAATCCGGTGAAATTGATGCTGAGTTTCTGTGTGAGATCTAGATGTTGGAGAATGGATGAAAATATATTACGATATGGAAAGACTGTGGAATATTGTAAGAAGGAATTTGATGAATTTTTCAAATTAAATCTAAATAACGAAGTGGATATAGCCACGGTTTGGGACACGGCAAAAGCTGTCTTCCATGGAATTTTCATCCAAAAAACATGTGAAAGAAGAAAACAACAAAGAGCAGACATGGATAAACTATTAGACAAGATCAGAAACATTGAAAACAAGTTAATTTCAGACAGAAATAATAAATCTTACATTTCCACAATGAAGATATTACAAAGACAACTATCCGGGATGGTCACTGAAGAAATGGATAAAAAATTGAAATACCTGAAACAGAATTTCTTTGAAAATGCTTATAAACCAGGCAGATGGTTGGCGCGCAAAATAAGAAAAGAGAAGATGAAAAGACTTATTTCAAAAATTAAGGAAGGTCAAAGGATCATAACAAATGAAAAAGAAATCTGGAAACTTATGTATAATTACTTTAGTAACCTGTATTGTGACCAACAGGATGAGAATAAGCAGAAATTGGAAGATTACTTGCAATTTCACAAGCTTCCTCAAATTAAGTCAGAACATAGAGAGATATTGAACTGGCCTATTTCTCTAATGGAAATAATAGAAACAATTGATAGATCTAAATTGGGAAAAGCCCCAGGCCCAGACGGGCTCCCGGGTAACTTCTACAAAAATTTCAGAGATCAGCTAGAGAAACCATTACAGAAACTGTTAAACTCAATATTGGAAACTAACAAGATACCAAACAGTTGGAAAAAAGCTAATGTCGTATTGATTTCTAAGACTGATTCCGAAGAAATTACATGTAAAGATTCCAGGCCAATTTCTCTCTTAAATGATGATTATAAGATATTTGTGGCAATTTTGGCCAAATGATTAAAAGAGATTCTTCCGCATAATATCAATGAAGACCAGACAGGTTTTCTTCCTGCGAGACAGATGAGGGATAATATGATGATTGTAATGAACATCTTGAAATATTTTGAGTCACATAACGAGAAGAAGGGAGCTTTCCTTTTCTTAGATGCAGAAAAGGCCTTCAACAACATCAGATGGGACTTCATGATGAAGGTATTGGAAGAGATGAAGTTTGGACAGACATTTCTAACCTTGATCAAGTGTATTTATCATGATCAAACGGCATGTCTGATTATAAACTCTGATCAATCTGAGACATTTCCTATACAGAAAGAGACAAGGCAAGGATGCCCTCTGTCCCTGTTATTGTTTATTACAACATTAGAAGTCCTGTTAAGAAATCTTCGAAAGCAGGAAGATATTCAATGGGTAAAGATTGGTAAAGATGAATATAAGATTTGGGCCTTTGCTGATGATGTGGTGCTTTTTCTGGAGGACCCGTTACTCCAGATAGCAAATTTAAATAGAGAGATAAATCAATTTGGAGAGTTGGCAGGATTTAAGATCAATAAACAAAAAATAAAAATGATAATTAAAAGTATCAAAAACCAAGAGAAAAGTCAATTAGAGGAAATATCTGGGATCCAGTGTACCCATAGTGTAAAATACTTGGGAATACAGGTTACAAATAATAATAACCAATTATTCCAAAATAATTACTTGACAGCTTGGAAATCTATTCAGAAGAAAATGGAGGGCTGGAATCAGCTAGGCTTGACCTTACTAGGAAAAATATCATTGTTCAAAATGAATATATTACCGAACATGTTATTTCTATTCCAAATGATTCCGATACCCATTCCTTTCAAGTGGGTTCAGAATTGTAAAAAAGAAATAGTAAGATTTCTCTGAGATGGGAAGAAACCGAGGGTTAAGCTCAAACCAATGACTGACCTCCAAGAACAAGGTGGGTTTTCCATGCCTGATTTAAGAACATATTACGTGGCAGCATGCCTAGTATGGATACAACCATGGGTACTCTTGAATAATTGTAAGCTGTTGGCGCTAGAGGGGCACAATCTGCACTTCAGGTGGCATGCTTACCTATGGTACGGCAAGGCCGAGGTGCAGAAAGTGTTCCTCCAACATGTAATTCGGAAATCCCTCTTTAGGATATGGATCAAGTACAAACCCCTTCTATATGTTAAGTTGCCACCTACCACCTCTCCAGCAGAAGCACTTCAGATAAAAAGCTTAAGGAGAGAGGGAGACTGGTTTACTTATAAAGATCTAGCATATTTAGAAGACAGGATAATTAAATTGAGACCAACAACAGCTTCAGAAAGAGGGTATTATTATACAGCGGTTTCCCTATCTCCAGATCAAAGAGAGGTTCAAAAAGGATATGGAACGGGATGGTATAACTTTGGAACCTTCTCCATTAGAGAAACAGTGGCAGGGTGGAGATACCCACCTGTTGTTGAAAATGTATAAATTAATACTGGGGATCAACCTGGACGGAGAAACCACAAAACAATATATGATTAAATGGGCATGTGATTTAGGCCACAATATATATCTAGATGACTGGCAAAAGGTGTGGAAAAATTGTTTCAAATATATGCGGTCTTATATCCTGCAAGAGAATGCGCTGAAAATGTGGTTTAGGTGGTATCTCCCACCTGTGAGAATTGCTAAAATGTTCAAGAGTGCCAAGAATAGATGCTGGAATGCAACAAAGAGATTGGTACCTTCTTTCACCAGGGGTGGGGGTGCCAAAAAGTTAAGAAATTTTGAAAGATGATTTGTTCTAAAATTCAAAAAATATTGCAAGTCAGAATAGATTTAAAACTGGAATTTTTCTTGTTGAGCATTTTCCAGCTGGATAAGCAAATAGAGCAAAAATATGGCAGATTGATGTGGCATATGGTTACGGTGGCAAGAATCATTCTTGCTAGATACTGGAAAAAAGAGTTGACTCTACCTGAGACAGAATGGTTAGAGAAACCGTCCGAAATTGCGGGGATAGAAAAACTTACTTATATGATAGAGAATAAACCAGATGATAAATTCTTAAAAACCTGGCAACCAATTTTAGAGTATCTATATACTAAAACTGGGATTGATTAATGGATCAAGAGGAAAATATGTTTAAAATATAATATAAAATCTCACATAATAAGAGATTTAAAGTGGGAAGTCTAGGAACAGGGGTTCAGAGAAGGTGGTTACAGTAAACTATTCATGAAATTGGCTAGTATGTAAATAAGAGACTAGGGAATTTTTGTATATACTCTGTTAACAAATATGTATATATGAAAAATGTATATATGTGTATACATGGAAAGTGAATATGACTAGTTTACAGGTAGATATGTATACCTATACACGTGTGTATGTGCAAATATATATATAATACTTATGTGTGGTTGTAGGTGTATATACACATTCATACAGATATCTCTTTATCTAGTCTCACTTTCAAGTTTGGAGAGGGATTGATAAGTTGAAAAAAGTACTACACTGTTTTGTCAGCAGACGGGGAGGTTCTCTTTATAAAATGTTAGCTAATTGTCAACTGTTTTTTTTTTTGTTAACTATAGGTCCGTAATTGTTACTAAATTATTAGCTCATGTAAGGCTTAGTTGAGTTAGACTCTGTAGGTTAGAAAAGGTTAGTCTACCAAAATGTAGGTTAAGTGCATTTATGTTTACATTATGTAATTACATGGAATGTATGTTCTATAATTACGTGGAATGTATGATCTATATTTTTTCATTTTGCTTACCTATATGTACCCTCATTCTTCTTATTTTCTTTTTTCGTATACTGCTTTGTCGAACAAAATAAATAAATATATACAGAAAAAAAAATCAGTGCCCAGGCAGGGGCAGAACCACTGAAAAAGAATGTGTCCAGCTCAGCTGACCCATCAAAAATAATTAAATAGTTCTGTTAGTCTTGAGGAAATTGGAATCTATCCAGTAAGTGATTGGTGTGGGGGTGCATCTGCTGCAGCTGGAAGGAAAGGGCACTAATGAAATGGACATTCTGTCTGCAGGAAAAACATATAATAAGCAGGCAGAGTAATTCCCTAGCACAACCTTGGAAACATATCAGGGAAAAATGAGAAGGGGGATACTCTCATGGATAATTCTGGGGGAAGTGAGAGGATGAGAGAATAAGCAATAGCATTGAATTGCAAACATGATCATATTTACAGGTGTATTCCTTAAGGAGCTGGAATTGGTGGGAACTCTTTGCTGGCAACACATTCTGCAAAACCAGTTTGCCAAATCAATTGTTATATACCAAATAGTCCTAGGAAACAAATTTTCATTAACTGCAAAATTAGTAACAGTGTAGAATCTTTATTAATCCAAGGGAAAAAGAGGGAGAATTGCATGCAGGCTTTAAAGACCTGTAGATCTCTTTATCAGGCAAAAGGTAATAAATTCGCAGAGGGACTGCTTTGGTGTCCTCCTAATGGCTTCTGCATAGATAAAATGAAGAAAGAAGTATCTGCAGACATTCAGATAAGGCACAACTGTAGGACATTAGTTCCCCTCGAGTATCCCCTAGGAACTCTTGAAGCAAAATAGGCTGAAAATCTTCCATTGAGTTCCCATTTTTGAAAATACAAAATCCAACTGTAAATTCAAAACTGTCTGCATTTTCCATCCAGGGTGAAGCGCAGTGTCTCCTTTACTGGCAGAAATGTATATACCAAGATGTATTGATTAGGAATTGTTATCCCCCTGAAGCATCATAATGCATCATGACTGTGAACATAAAAAGATAGTTAAAAAATGGCTGCAGCATGGATTTTTATTGAGTAGATGACTGGTATGTATGTGTGTGAGGTGTGCGTGTGTCTGTGTGTATTCTTCATTTGTCAGAGTGGTTGCAGGCCAAGTGTGTCTCAGATGCGGTTTGTCGCTTTTTCAGATGGGTTCAAACAGTACCCTTCTGTTATTATCTGTGATTCTTGTAACTGCTGTAGCTATTTTGGTTACCTGACAAATGACTTGACAATTACATTTCAGAAATTCTGGTCTTAGAGACCTGGCAAATCACAAGTCTCTTCCCAGAAGCTGACTTTACTCCATTCTGACAGCTGCCTTATTTTTAAATGAGAGAGCTAACAACATCACCTCTTTCCCTTATGGCTGTTTCCTGCTTTCCATTCAGTCTTTACTTTACAAAGGAAGGGAGGAGGGGGTGCAGGAAAAAGTATAATTTAAATTAAATTACAGTGATGCAGTTAGATGAGTGGTTCAGTTAGTTTCTGCTGCAGGGAAATGTAATTAGTACTAGACTGACTGCCAAATTGTGAACATGCCATTCCTAATCAAAATCCTCAGAACAAACCCAGACACCCTTTTGAGTAATCTGGGTAACTGAACTACAAGAAGTCTATAAATGAGAAATTTTGAAAATATATTTAATCAGCTCTTGATCTTAATCCAATGTGATTTATCATTTTAAAAATAAATAGCATGAGATAGAAAGTACTTGTCAGTTTACCCAGACAAGGATAGGAGATGCAGTCTTAGGTGGTCCCTGTCTGAAGTTCCTGACTGATACAATATTTAAAAATATCCAAATGTACACTGTGGTCAGAATGATTCTATTAAGAGTAACAATAGGTAGACTGTATTAGTAGAGTGATGGACAAAGCTGCTCTGAGGAGAGGGGCACTGGAGTACTTTGTCCCACTCTCTGTAAAGAGGAGCCTCTGTATGTACCATTAGTTGCTGATCCAGCCTTGCCACATTGCTCAGTAGAGCCCCACATAATCATGGATTCTTGTAGGGTCCAGTGACAGGGACCTCAGGATCACACCTGTCTCAGACCTCATGAGCCTTTTGGGTGGCTCTTGTGCCAGTGACTGATAGCAATATGAGAAAGACAAAGAAATATTTGGGCACAACATACTGTTGTTTTACGAAAGTCCTCCCTGACTTTTGAGGTCATACCTAATACTGTCTAGGCATTTAAGTTCTTACCTATAACAGGAGTGGGAATCATGTTGTTCTCCAGATGTTGTTGGACTGCAACTTCCATCAGCCTTAGCCAGCATAGCCGGTGGTGAGGATTTCTTGGAGCTGGAATTCAGAAACATCTGGAAGGCCACAGAATTCCTTCCCCTGATTTATATCATTTAGAAACTGAGTCAGTTAAACCAAAAAATCTTTGAGATTTTCAGAATGTTTTATCTGTGGCACAGTTGTACAGTCAGCACTCCACCTTTGCAGCAGCTAGGGATGCAAGACCTCTGTGAAAGTGGAAAAAAATGAATAAAAATAAAAATTGTGAATGCTATTTTCTTCTTTACCTGAGAACACTTCTCTAGGAACCTCTAGGTCTTCCAACATAATTCTATGGTCAATTTCAGGGAGAAGTGGGCCATAGAGTCATGCTGGAGGACCTAGTAATGCTTAGAAGAATGCTCTCTCTAGAAATCTGTAGGTCTTCCAGCACGATTCTATGGTCCACTTCCATAGAATTTTGCTGGAGAACCCAGAGAGTCCTAGAGAAGACATTTTTTTTCCTGTGGTAGAGGCAAATACAGTAAGAATGTTTTAGATAAATAAAATAAGATAAACTGTGAATAATCAAATTGGTGAATGCTGAACCCACAAATGTGAAGGGCCAATTGTATATAGTACTTTTATGAGCAGATATGTTCAGTGATCAATATAGTAATATATTTAGTGATGATCTTTTATCTGTTTTCAGATGAGCGGGAAGCAGTGCAGAAGAAAACCTTCACCAAATGGGTGAACTCACACCTGGCACGTGTGACCTGTCGGATTTCTGATCTTTACATGGACCTCCGAGATGGACGGATGTTGATCAAACTGCTGGAGGTGCTTTCAGGAGAGCTGCTGGTAAACTTCCTCTCTTGTAGAACTAAGGGTGTATAGGACTAGTGGATTGTTGCTCTAATATTGAAGGAAAACATTTCACACTGATATCATCCATCCTTTGTTCATGATCTTCCTAAGAGAACTGCACAGATATCAACATTCCCATGTCTATGTAAAAAAAATGTGCAATTTCTGTGGAGATCACTGTCTTCCTACAGAGGCTACACTGGTGTCCTCCTTGCTATTTTTCTGTAGGCAGATGAAGCCCTTTTTCTTTCGTCAGGTCTTTGAGGGCTTACTGTTCATGGGGAAAGAGCCTTTAATAATGTGTTGCATTGTTTATATTTGTTGTTTTTTATTCTGTTGATAGTTTAATTATATTTTGACTTATGTTTGATGTTTGTGTTTTAGTTTTATAAATTTACCTCTAGTCCCAGGTTTGAGGAAAAGGTGGAATGATGCTAGCAGTGATGATGATCAGTAACACTGCTTGGAATGTGCCACGTTGTCTAATGATAGCTTACTGACTACTGGATTCTTGGAGAGGTATAGGCAGGTATAGCATTAGATAGGTGTACTCATGTAGGCATGCACGTTTGCATGTGGGCACCAGTTCTGAAACATTGCCGTAGTGGCTACATCTTTAAAAGAACAGGCTGCATTTCTGCTTCTTGCCCCTGGGCCACCAGATACCAAGTTACATCCCTGTTCAAGATGTCCTAGGAGCCCCCAACCCAGTCCCCAGCTGTGCTTGCTGCTGCTGCGAACCTATTTTTGCAAAATAAATCCAATTACACTCAGAAGGAAGATGCACATTTCTTCGCTGTATGCGGCAAAGATGCCTACTAATCCCCCTAGGTGCTAAAATCTTTGTGTCCTCAAATGCATAATATATTTTCAGTGCATCTCAAATGCATTTGATGTGTTTTAATACGGCCAGGATTAAGCTCACTTGCACGAACCCCAGTCCCATGACACGATTCTCTCTATACCTGTTGCTTCCCAGTGGTTGCCTTAGCTTAGAAGTGGGCAACACATGGCCTGCAAGTCATATGTGCCCCCCTGTTGTTTTTGTGTCTGCCTTGACCCCTACATTTGCATCAGAGAGTTTTGCTGTTTCACTGCTAACCCTTGGTGACAGATTGGTGGCACAGTAGCAACTCTTCTCCTTGCTCCCCACAATTTTGCTTTAAAATAATATGTGCAAGCAGTACACAGCTTGCTTTAAAATCAGTCTATGCTTTTGAGAAGCTTTAGAAATACTTTGCCCAGAATACTGTGCCTTGGGGCTGGGGTCTGCATAAAAGTGGGCTTTACTGTGGAACAATGGTTTATGATGTCTCATATAAACCCATGGAACATACTCTATTTTGCGGTTTTGCAAACATGAAGATCTTGGATAGGCTACCCAGTAGCGCCATTAAAGTCGGTGTGGTATAGTGAGAGAGCCAGCATGGTTTGAGCATTGGACTACAACCCTGGAGACTAGGGTTCAATTCTCTGCTCAGCCACTGGGTGACTTTGAGTGCATCACACACTTTCAGCCACAGAAAACCCCATGATAGGTTTGCCTTACAGTCACCGTAAGTCAGAAACAACTTGAAGGCACACAACAACAACAACAGCCCCTCAGCAACTTAAGGGAGTAATATGCAATTTGAAGCATATAGCCAAAACCGGTGTATCTTCCTGCTGAATGTAATGAGATTTCTATGCAATTGCAAGACTTGCATTTTTTTTTAATCCCCACAAAAGGTTTAGAATCTGCCGTAGTGAGAAGTGCAAAAGCTCTGATACCACCTCAGGAACTAAAACCTCTCACCCAAATAAATAGATCTAAGTTGGATATTCATAATTCAGGAATTGCTGGAATGGGATGACTGGATTCTCTTAAAGTGTGTTTGTAAAGAGCATATTGATTTTATTTTACAGCCCAAGCCCACGAAGGGGCGCATGCGAATCCACTGCCTAGAGAATGTGGACAAGGCTCTGCAATTCCTCAAGGAGCAGCGTGTACATCTGGAGAACATGGGATCTCATGACATTGTTGATGGTAATCACCGTTTGGTTCTGGGTCTCATCTGGACTATCATCCTGCGTTTTCAGGTGAGATCTGGGCCTGAGACCCGGGAAGTAATCAGTAGCATACCTTGTTCTGGCACCATGAGGAAGCTGGCGAGAGATTGGCTTTCTTATAAACTAAGAACTAATGCTTCCTCCTAGCCTGGAGCAAGCTAGCACTGTGAAGTTTTTGTAGATTGGACAAAGTGAGAGTTTTCACTGTACATTAATAAATTTGGCTCTCTTGAGAGTACCCATTAATCCTCTTCAACTTTTTGTACCTCTAAATAAGAAGGAAGGAAGGAAGAAAAGGAGAGAATAAGCAGCTTTTTCCACCCATAGATAAAGAATGTCCTCTGTAGGAGTGTGTGAACACTCCCCTGGAATCTTGGGCTCCTAAGGCATGAAATTCTTTCCTTCTGATAAAAGGATACATTCTATCACTGTCAAAAGCCCTATTTATGTTTTCACCAAACTCCATTGTAAGGTTTCAGTGCAACTGTCAATTACAGTTCCTCCAAGACGGCACAGAAAAAAATGAATTCAATTGTTACCATTAGTGTACTATAACCCTTGCTGAACTTGTGCCAGAGACAAATCTTTTCCATGAACTGTGCATTCGTGTTAGAATTGTTCTGAGATCGGATTTTAATCTGGGTTTTATCTGATTGTTCTGGCAATTGTACAAACAAGTGGCACATAAACAAGAAGAGACACACATATGCACACACTACTGAGTTGTGGCAGTTTATCTCTTCTTGATTGTACTAATCTGACTCTTTGTGGCATGAAAGGATGCTGGCATTAAGAGCAATTGAAGTGTAAGACTTTTGGAACAAGAAAGTCAATTCCTGCACTGTCCAATATAAGGACTACATGTGGCTGTTTTCTTTAGCTTTCTTGAGATAACAGTGTTAATAATATCCTACTGGAAAATTCATCTTGTTTTACACTGCAGGTTAGAAGCCAAGAGAAGAATGTTGTGTTAGTATATTGCAGTGTGTGAAGGATAATCATTTGCACATTTATTCAGAAGGAAATGCCACAGTATTACAGATGTAATCACTCGGAAATTGAAACCATTGATTGAGGATTGGATTGTTGTTTGCCAACATATCTTTAGGTGCATTACAAGAAAATGGCGTAGTGATGGGGGTTCAAAATTGTTGTCCACTGAGTTTATATTGTATTTTATAATGTTTCTGTAGCAGTTAAGTTAAAAGTCATTTTGCAAACTTCCTATAGTGGGGGAAAAAATCAACAACAAGAATAACAAAATATCTTTGTTAGGATTAATTAAAAATAAGTGAGTGAGGCTTTAAGCTCATCACAACTCTTCATTAATGTGATATTAATCAAAAATGAAGGTGTTGCTAAGAAAGAGATCCACAATAGTGTGGAAGAGGAGCTCTGCAAAGTTTATTAAGAACAAAAAGGACTCAGATTACACAAAGGGATGTAATCACTCTTTTGTCTTTAAAAATGTAAAAGCCAGCAATAACTCAAATCTTATGTCTAGCAGCAGGCAGAACACTCAACTCACTTGTAAATCAGTGAGCAGGAATAAAAGAAAAAAAGAAAGAAAGAAAGAAAAGCCATTATTTACAAGCAGCAACAACAACAACAAAACATTTTTTGGGTAATACTCTAATCCCACTGCCCCTTTGGATATTAATAGCAAAGTTAGAGATTAGTTTTACAAGGTGCAGTTGCTGTAAAGTCAACTCTACTCAATTGGTTCTGTTTACCTGTTGGTTCAAGGGCATATTGATTACTCCATAAGCAAAATTATTAGTTATTTAATAGACAAGTGGTTTAATTATATTTAGGAAATGACTAAATGATAGTGGGGATTATGATGTAGCTGAGAATAGGAAACAAGATAGCTCCTGAGGTCACATTTTCTTCCAGGGTACCATCTCGTGCTGGATGAGGTTGGGAGTGTGCCCATTTCCCAAAGCCACACCTGATGGTTCCATCTGACCCGCTTTTTCTATGCCCATGCAGAGAGAAGGGGTCTGATGGCATCAAGAGGGGCACTCTGCACAGAGCAGGGAACTCTAGCTGACTTCACTGTGCTCATACCTTCTCTGGCCAGGGAAGGCCCAGAATGAAGAGGACTGAGGCACCAGCTGCATAAAAAGGCAGTACCTTCAATAGGGAACCAAGTTCACTCTACCTTTACCTTGGCCTGCCAGGAAACATAAAGGCAGAGTGAAGTTGCAAGACCAAGCTACATGTCTAAGGCGGCAAGACTTTGAGGGTGGTACAGGGGGCCTTGGGAAGGAGATACTGCAGCCTTAGAGGAAAGCTGGCAGACCAAAATCTGCCTATAGGCCAAAGATTCCACATCCCTGATGAAAATATGAGTAGGTAGCCTTCTTTTGCAATGTCCATCCACTTTAAGACTGTGACTTTCAAACAATATACTTTGAAATAGCTCCATTGAGTTTTACAGTGATTGTTCCAGAAAGCTTGCTTTAAAGATTTCAAACTTAGATGACTAGTTTATCAATCAAACAGATGATGTACTGTGCTTAATCCCTTTGTAAGCAAAATGATAACATTATTCAGCACAAGGATCATGGTATGTTAACGATACAAATCAGCTCACACACATGCATATCCCAAATTTTTTTAGTGATATGTTAGAATATAATTAATTGTTTTCTTGCTCAGCCTGACTTTATGCAAATAATTTTTGCTAGTGATATCTTAACAAAATTACATGTGTTAAAAGTTTGTACTGCATAGACAGATATTCATATGGATAAAATTAAGCATTTGTAGTGGAAGACCTTTAATGTGAAATATTTTTCTTTCAATTTAGATACAGGACATCATTATTCAGACTCAAGAGGGCCGGGAGACTCGTTCTGCAAAGGATGCCTTGTTACTTTGGTGTCAAATGAAAACTGCAGGGTATGTTGGCAGAAAATATTTAATTGCAATAAACATCTTAAGCCTTGCTCTGTTAACTAAGGAAATAATAAGATAGAGGACTGCTTGAAGTTTGGCCAAATTCCCATTCAGTTCATATCAATGGGAGTATGAAACCTCTCAAAGTGCTATCAAAATGTACCAGAGGGACAGAGCTGTCTACAGCAGTGTCATAAAGTTGTGTTTGAAATGTGCCCTCTGGGTACTCCTGTCATTGACCCTGTAATTTGCTTCTCTGTGGCACAACATTCTGTGAGCCCTGCACTGAATTCAAGCACAGTTTATGCTTTGTCATTTTCTTCATGTGGCTTTGTATCTACTTCCTAAAGTTTTTAAAACTTTTTTGGATTGTTCTATGTTTAGTGCGGGCTGAAGCTATTTAAATATTTTGCCAAGCTTGCAGTTTTCATAGAAATCCAGATGCTCACAGTGAGGGAGCATAAATCTCAGGGAAGCATATGTCTAGATGTCTATTTTCCCAACAATTTCTGACATGTAGCCTCTGTATGCATGGCCATCACATTTCAGATGCCACGCCCTGGGTCAGTCAAGCTAAAAATCAGCAATGCAAGTATCTTTCTCTCTCTCTAGTGCTTTTTAATACAGCATTGTCAGTTCTGGAAAATCTGCTGTAGGATGGTTCAAGAAGCCAATCTGTCCACGTTGACCTTGATGTGACTAGCTCAGTACCAATATACCTAGACATCAAAGTATCAACCATTTTGACAGGACAATCAACTGGTAGAGTACTTTTCTGATCCTCCTCATTGCTTCCTTGTGTGCAGCCACAGAGAAGATGTTAAGTTTATTTAGACAACATTTATTATTTTAAATTAGTTGAAATTTGGGATTATTTTTCCCATTTTACTGAGGCAGAAAAGGACTACGGATACCTCACCCTAAAATAAAAATGACATAGCTGTATATGATTTCTCCTAAAAGCTAGACTACAAAGAGGCTGTTTTTACCTTGAACTTTTGCAGTTCGCTGGGATTTGGTTTCAAGCTTGTGGGAAGAGTGTCACATTTACAGTGCACTGTTTCCCTCTCACCGGTGGAGCATGCCTTGCATCTTTACTGAGACCCATGTCTGGAGCAGTTCTGATTGTTCAAGCATGACTACTCTTTTCCACATGCCATCTGGCTCAGTTTTTCTTCATCTGATTTAACAGCTTGGTGTAGCATATTTTATGTGTTACTAGTTATTTGAAACAAAACCATTAGATTTTAAAAAAGAAATGTGAGACTTCCATCCTTGTGTAATCTTCTAGTTCTATGGTGAGGTAATAATCCAACTGTGAATCTTTCTGCTGTCAAAATCTCAATATTCATGCAAAAGAGGGAGCTATCAGCAGGTTTGGGTTAACTGCAAGGTTTATAGAAGTGGGGAGTGGGTGGGAATTTGCGGGTTTAAAGTATCTGAAGAACTGAGTATTCTCATTTGGCATGGAATTATGATCTTCTTGAAGGTGGGTGTGGGGTTGGGAAAATGAATGGAAAATTAAGATGAGGGAGGATACAGGGGAGTGGAATGGAAAATGTAGGAAAGGGGCATGGCTAATTAGCTGGAGCCCTCAGGAGGAACACTTCACCTTGCATCATTTTGTTGCAGATCCCACTTTTTTTTAATCTGTTCATGTACTTAAAAAAAAAGGGAAAGAAAAAAGTCAACTCCCATTGTACTGTATTATGACCAGTGCTTCTATACATATTGGAACAAGTAGATTTTTAATAGTTATAGTCACCAGGGAAAGGGAATTAATTTAACCATAAGCCCTGTGTTGTCTTTGCATGTATCCTTTTACACTATCCCATAGAAATAAATAGTTTTAATTTACTTCTTGAGGAAAACTAGAATACTGCCTTTGATGGATACTATTGCAATGAAAACTCAGCTTGTTTAATGTGGACCAGATTTTTCCTGGGATGTTTCCTCCTTCCTTATCTGGTGCACATAAGTATGCATTCATTTGTGTGTGCGTAGGCATGTGCCTATGCCTCTGTCCATAGTCCTAGATCCTGTTGTTAGTACAAACTAAAGCAGACCCATTAAATCTATGATAGCTTGGTAAGTCAATAAATATGTAAGTTCTATTGATTCAGTTGGTGAGTTCTAATTGGATTCAAGTCACACACACACACACATACCACACATACTATACACACACACAGAGGGCCTTTCTGCACTGCAATGTTATGGTGCTATTATTCCACTTTCAACATCCTGTAGAATCCTGGGGTTTGTAGTTTAGGGAGGGGCCTTCAGAATTCTCAGCCAGAGATGTCTTTGGCCTCAGTAAACTACAAACCCCAGAATTCCACAGGAGTTGAAAGTGGAATAATAGCACTGTAACAGTATTGTGCGGAAAGAGCCAGTCTACTGCCTCCCTGCTTTCTCTAATATTAACAAGAAAGTCAAGTGTGCATGTATTTGTAGAATGGATAGGAGCAGGTAGCTGGAATAGATGGAAATATACTTTGGGCCACAGTCGGACTTAGCTGATACTGGATGATCAGAGACATGCATTCAAATCAAACATCCATTTGTCTGTAGTGGAGCATCTGCATTTTCAAATGCTATCAGTTTGTATTACACTTCTCATCGTTAAATTGCAGACATAAGAAGTACATTTAGAAATACTGGTGTTTTCCAAGTTACAAGAAACTACAGAAAATGCAGGTTGCACTAAATATACCAGATTACATTCTGACCTTTCTGTTGGGACAAAAGTATTTTTTCCTATCAAATACTGTTTGCAATTAAATTACTGTTCTATAGTGTTCACCTTCTGTATTTAGTTATGCCTTTTCTGTTTGTTTTTGTTCCCTGCCTTGTCTTTGCAATGCAGCTACCCCCATGTTAATGTCACCAATTTCACCTCCAGCTGGAAGGATGGCTTGGCTTTCAATGCCCTTATTCATAAGCACAGGTAAGGATTGGAAATATACGCTGCAGAGATCTGTGGTGCAATGTTGATGAATGCTGTGTGTTTAGGCTAGCTTTGTAATTATGACTTCAGATGCAGGGGTTTGGCAACAGAAGTTTACTTTCCTGTATATTTTATCCCCTTTCTCCTATTAACTCTGCCTGCTTTCTCCACCAGTCTGCAATAGCTCTCAGTCATCATTCTGATGAACTCTAAACATTCCAGTGATGAGTCCCGTTGGTCATCTACATACACAGCATAGGTATCAGCAGGAGTGAGGGAACCTTAAGAATCACAGAAGGACACATATTTGTGGAGAATTAATGAGAGGGGTGAGAAATACTTCAAAGTGAAATAGGTGGACTGGTTATGTGGCCAATAGCTTACTAATTCACTATTGTGACTTCATGACAGAATCAGTTGTGAGGGGATAGAATGAACATCCTGAAAGAGGCTATAACTGGCTGGTTGAATGAAATCCTCAGTTAGTAGGGTAAAAGTAAATCTCTATGTCCAAGCCTCTGCACATACACTGAAAACTGCAACATTCTCTAAAACATAACTTCAATTTCCTTTTGTCTAACCTACTGCTAACATATTGCTTATTTTGTTGCGCATACCTGGTTTCATTTTTAGACCTGACCTCATTGACTTTGAGAAATTGAAGCACTCAAATGCCAGGCACAACTTGGAACATGCTTTCAGTGTGGCAGAGCGGCAACTTGGCATCACCCAGCTTCTTGACCCAGAAGGTGAGTCCATTTGGCTCGGTGCCTGCCTTTTCAAAACAAGGAATTCAACTGACAAAGCAGATGAGAGGTGGCTGTAAGAGCTGAGGAAATATATTGTTCACCTTTATGCTGGATACAAAATGCCTGACAGAAGAATATCATAAAGAAGTTGCATGTATGAATCTAGATGCAAAAGAGAAAATGGTTTTTTGTTCTGTTTTGTTTTATTGTTGTAGTAGCATACTTTCTTGTGAAACAGTCCACTAATAAGCTGTCCAAGCAAATACCTCTGAAATGAATGGGAGCTATATATATACACACCTTTGTGTGTTTTTTACATTAACCATAAAGACCATCATATTCTGACAGGGATTTTTAAATCAGAACCTGTAAACACTTTTAGTCTGCTATTGCTCATCAGCAGAACATTTTCAATTTTGTTGGATGCATATTTTTATTTGAAAGCTACCATGAACTTTGTTTTCTTATAGAAAAGTTGAACATGAACATCCACACAGATAAATACAGTTGGCCCTCTGTATTTGTGAGTTTCACTTTCACAGATTTGGTTATTTCTGAATTTTTCCAGTCCCTGTCCCCTACATGCACCTCAAGTGCTGCTTTTCCAGGAAAACCTTCCCTCTTGGTAGTTCAGATCAGGCCACTCAGCCCTTTAAAGACCTGCCTCTGGTCCTCCTCTCCTCCACCAGCTACTGCCTGATTTCTCAGCAGCACAAACCCTCTCCCAGTGCCCCCGCAGACCCAAGGAAGGAGATGGGCAAGAGAGGAAGTATAGGGCTACCATGCCAACCCACCTGCTTTACCTTTCCCTGACCTGGTTTGGATCCTGGAGTCCACTCTCTCCACAATGCCTCAGCCTCCTTTCCACAGATACACACACACACACACACATTTTTCCACTTTTGTAGAGGTCCTGCATCCCTAACCCTAGTGAATGGAGACAGCAGACTGTATACTTCTTGTACGGTGATAGAAATCAGCAATGTAGTTGTTTTTGTTGTTATGTGCTGTCAAATAGACTTTGACATATGGTGACACTATGAATAACGGAAGTCTAAGAGATCCTGTCATTATCAACCTGGCTTAGCTCTTGCAAACTCAGGACCTTCATTGAGTTCATTCCTTCATTGAGTTCATATACCTGTAATATACTCTTAGGCCATTTCCACACTAGATTGTTATAGTGCTATTATTCCACTTTCAACATCCTATGGAATCCTGGGGTTTGCAGTTAAGGAAGGGGCCTCTAAAGGCCCCTCTCTAAACTGCAAACCTCAGGATTCCATAGGAAGTTGAAATTGGAATAATAGCCTCCCTTTAACCATTTTGGCTTTTAGTGAGAATACAGGTATAATGTGCACTCTGATGCATTTATTTGCCTTTTCAGCAATACATGGTATCCATAAAACTCTTGCACAGCATAACATCTCACATGAGTTGATTTTTTTTCTTACCTGCTTTCTTCACTGTGCAGTTTTCACAAACATACAGTAGATATCAGAAATACTATGGCATGGCCTATCCTGTCTTTGAAATTAAATTATTTATCTTTGCACTTGAAGATCTCATCAAATTCCTTTATGGCTCCCCTTCCAAGTCTTAGTTTTCTAATTTCTTGACCACAATCTCCAATGTCATTAATGACTCAGCCCACTTTAAGGTTATACACATTTTCTGTTATCACTTTCTATGCGTTCTTAAGATTCAGCTTTAATCCTGCTTTTGCACTTTCTTCCTTAACTTTCAACAGTAGTCATTCCAATTTGTTGCTGTTTTCTACTAACAATATGATGTCATGTTGTAAATTATTAAATTCTTCTCCTTCTTTGTGGTCTCTGTGCCTCACACAATGGGAATCTTCACGCATGTGCAGTAGCTTTTCGGAAAGTTCCAGAGCTGAGCAGCTTGGCAGGAACCCTTCCCCCATCCGGTACTGAGCATGCTCAGTCCTGCCAAGCTAACGGTCTCTCCTCAGTTTCTTTTCATCCATTGACCTGTTAGCAGCTCAGAAGGCTTCCTCGCTGAGCAGTTCCTCGATTCTTGGCCTTTTCTTCGTCTTTCGCTCGTTCTTTCCCATTTTTACGACAAAAACTGTAAGAACTCTTCCCCACTTCTTGTGTCGTCTTTGTTTAAGTTGTGCGTGTCTTGTGGCCATAAGGTCTCCCTTTCAGATGCCCACCCAAGTGCTTGTTCTGCCTCGGGGAAGGCCATAACGTTAGGGCCTGCTCTATTTGTAAGGACTTTACCTCACAGACTCTTAAGAAGAGAGCTTCCCAGTTGAAATCCTATCATTGGGAACAGGCCCTTCTCATTAAGGAGCAGGCTTCTTCGAATACCACTCTGTCCACCATGTCAGTATTGGCGCCTTCCACGACATCCTCTTCGTCGGTTCCGAATTTATCGGTACCATCCGCTCCTTCGGTATCGACAGCCTCAGTACTGGTGCCAATGACAGCCATGTTGACCTTGCCGCCAATTTTGTCTCTGCCCAAGATTCCGAAGCTCTCCAAGATGCAAGCTGCTGGAGATGCCACTTCGACCTTGCAACAAGTTCGCAAGGTCTCTACTTTGGCAGAGCATAAACGCACCTCGTCGTATCATTCTTCTGTTTTCTCTGACAAGGAAAAGAAGAAGAAGAGAAAGGAGAAATACTGCTCTCCTTCTCCTGCTACCTGTCCGTTGGCTATTTGACCTGCCTCTCGCGGTCCCTTACCAACTCCTCTGCCAATGCAGCCTGCGACAGCCACCGTCGAGGAGGAGGATACGCCGGTACGAGACGTTACTCAGCCCCCGTTACTGTCGGTCCCAGCTACTGTGGCTCTGGTTTCCAACTTGGACCATCGATCCTCACCGATGGCTTCCTTGCCTGTGACCTCTGGCCAATCCGGAGATGGCTGCCTGCAGACTCTGATGGTTCCGACTCTCTCTTCTGGCCATCCCAAGTTCGACCATCCACCTGCTTCGGATGCTCCTTGGACTGTTTCCTGCGACTGACCACAGCTTAGTGTGGCTTGCTCTCCAGGACATAGTGAACAGTGTAGATCCCCACGTCATCGGGACTACCAACATTGCACAGTTTATGAGCCTTCGCTGGCAAGGGTGGATTCGCCCTTTTCCTCAGCCTCCTATATTGCCAGGTACGGCCATGAACATCTTTGGAGAGAGCAGCCTGGCTCCCACCGCTCTTACTCACTGGCCTACTGTGACCGGTACCATCCTGATGTTCGTCGTTCATCTCCTTACCGCCCTCGACATTCCTGTTCTCCATCGTGGTCCCCTTCGGGATCTCATTACCGGAGTTCTCCTTGGTATCGCCACTTCAGATCCCGTTCTCCGTCCCGATCGGCCTGCTGCTGCTGCTCTTGGTCTCGTCACCGCTCCTGAGACCCATCGTTGGGCCGTTTCACCTCCTCCTCGGGTGACAGCCACGTTGTCACAGCCTCCGCCGGACACTCAACCTGTGTCCACTCTGCCAACATCTCTGTCGGCTCCATTGTCAACACAGTCTGTCATTGCGCCGATCCTGACCGTACTACTTATTTCATCGGCATTGACTTCAGTACCGATTAGCATGCTGGCCTCGGTACCGGTGCAAATTCCAGTATCGCTACTGGCCCCGGCTGTTCTACCGCCTTCTGCCCCATCTGTTGTTCTTTCTGTGACAGGACCAGCCCATCATCGTTGTTCTCAATCCCTTCGTCTATCATCTCCTTCTTCTGGTTCTTATGATTCCGACAGTGATTCTATGGATTCCACACCAGAATCTCACACCTCACCATCTCTAGCATTTGGAGACCCGTTTCTTGATTTCTCTCCTGAGGACATCAAGCAGTTCTCGGACATCTTAGTCCTCATGGCCACTGCCCCGGGCCTCGACATCTCTGGACCCACTTCTACTGTACAGGACCCCGTCTTCCACTATGTCGATACTCGCCCCCCATCAACGGCTCCGATTCCATTTCTACCCATCCTGCAAGAGGTTTCAAAGCACCCTTGGGCCTAGCCAGCTTTGCTTCAGCCAATCCCTCTCCACCTGGAGCACCTCTACCGCACCCAGAAGAAAGATGTTGATTTCCTCTTCAATTATCCCACTCCAAATTCAATTGTTGTTGAGTCGTCCCAGACTAACGGGGGCAAAAGGGCTCATATGACCCCACCTGATCATGAGGGCCGCCGTTTAGATGTCTTTGGCTGTCGCTTCTATTCTGCTTCTTCATTGATCACCAGGATCTCTAATACTCAAGCTTGCCTGGCAGCCTATCAACGCAACATCTGGGGTAATTTTTCCCTTCCTCTCCCGCCTGCCAAATGATCACAGGGCCACTGCTATTCAATATTTTAACAAGTCTGTGGCCCTTTTGAATCAACAGATTTTGTCCTCTCGACATGTTGTTGAGGGTGCAGTGTGCATGATGGTCAGTGCAATTGCTCTCCACCGTTTTGCTTGGCTCCGGTCCGCCGGGTTGACCGAGGATAGCTGAAAGCGTATTGAGGACCTGCTCTTTGATGGCCAAGGACTGTTCCATACCACTACAGGCGAGGCGATGGACCAACTTGTGAAAGCTCATCAGACAGCTAAAAAGATGGGCCTTCACCCCTCGACCCAACCTAGAAGACCATCTTCACCATGTTCTTCCTGGAGGTGCCCTTCCTACTCTTACAGGTCACACTCTCCTTGCCACTCATCACTGCAATCTACCTTACTGGCCTCTTCTCACCGTTCCTTTAGACGTCACCAGCTGCCTTCCAAGAAATCCTCCTCAACTGCCAAATCTTGTTTTTGACTCCTGTTGCAGGTCTCCGCCTCTGCCCCTCTTCGACTTGCCCAGCCGCTTCACCAGAACCACAGGACTGGCCCCCCACCTCAACATCTGGCACAACATCACTCCGGACTCATGAGTTTTGACCATAGTTCATCTTGGTTATGCCATCGAGTTTCGAAGTACCCCTCTTCTCAGCGTCTTCTATTCCACCCCTGCTAGTCTGGCCCTCCTCAAAGAGATAGAGACCTTCCTTCTTAAAGGGGCCATAGAGCGACTTCCACCCTCAGCAAAATCCATGGGCTTCTTCTCCCGGTACTTCACAGTACTCAAATCGGATGGCACACTCCGACCCATTCTGGATCTCCAGGGGTGAACTCCTTTATTGCCCCCTGGAAGTTCAAGATGGTCACCCTGTCCTCGATTCTACCTTTTCTGAGGCGTTGGGACTGGCTCCCGTCCATCGATCTACAGGACACCTACTTCCACATTTCCATTCACCCCCAGCACAGGAGGTACCTCCGCTTTGAGATCAACAGCGTCTCCTACCAATTCAAGGTTCTTCCCTTCAGCCTCTCCACCGCCTCCTGGGTCTTCACAAAGCACCTAGCCCCTGTGGTGTCTTACCTCCGCATGAAGATGTTCTGGTCTACCCCTGTTTGGATGACTGGCTCCTGGTGGCGTCCTGCAAACAAAAGCTATACAAGGATATCCATATTGCCCTCGCCCTCCTTTCTGATCTCAGACTCAGAGTGAATCCCAAGAAATCCCACCTCGAGCCCTCGCACATCCTAGATTTCATCGGAGCCACCCTCGACTCCACTTGAGCCGGGGCCTTCTCATCCCTGAGGTGTGCACAGACTCTGCGACAGGCTGTGGCCGCTGTCCTGCACAATCCGTCTGTTTCCACCGGCAACATACAACAGTTCCTGGGCTACATGGCTGTGATGACAGCGGCCACCTATTCCTCCTGCCTTCACGCTCGCCCTCTCCAGCACTGGTTTCTCCGATGTTTCAACCCTCTCCTTGATGATCAACGTCGTGTTCTTTGGGTGCCCCGTCTGGTGCGGGACTCACTTCATTGGTGGCTGTCCCCAAGCCATCTCTTATCGGGGATGCTGTTTCGGGAGCCCTGTCCAACTCTCACTATCACGACTGACGCATCTCTCCTGGGCTGGGGAGCTCACTGTCATGGTTTCACAGTCCAAGGCCACTGGGCCGGCCTGGAGTTGCGTCTTCATATCAACATGTTGGAGCTACTGGAGATTTTCAAAGGGCTTCGGGATTTTTGAAACCTCATTGTCAGACGGACCTTCCAGATCCAATCAGACAATACAGCAGCTGTCTGTTACGTGAATCAGCAGGGAGACACTCACTCTTCCACCCTGCTCCATCTGGCTCTACACATCTGGGACTAGTGCATTCTGCTACGGATACACCCCATTGCGATCCACCTCACGGGGTGGGACAATGTGACAGCGGACACATTGAACTGGGACACAGTGTGTCATCACAAATGGTCCCTGTCTCATGCTGCCTTCCAGTGGATAGTGTCTCGACGGGGCACTCCATCCATCAATCTTTTCGCAACCGATTGTAACAGGAAGTGTTCCCATTATTGCTCGAGAGCTAGCTTGCACCCCGGCTGTCTCAGCGATGCGTTCTAGTTTCCTTGGAACAGAGAGTTCCTTTATATCTTTCCACCATTCCCTCTCCTAGGTCGAGCGGTGGTGAAGATCACAACAGACAAGGCAGACGCCATCCTTGTTGCTCCCTTCTGGCCAAGGCAGCACTGGTTCGGCCCCCTCCTCGCCATGATGCGAGGCCACACCATGAGGCTCCGGAATGCACCAGACGTCCTCTCTCATTCGGGGGGTCAGTACTGCACCCGGACCTCCCTCTTCTCCACCTGCATGCTCGGAGGATAACATTCTAGACTCTCCCACTGTCCAAGCTGTTCTCATGGCTGTGAGGAAAGAATCAACTCATAGGTCCTACGAGTACAAATGGAAGAAGTTTCTGGCCTTCGCTGTCTCCAGTGATGAGCCTGCTTCTCCTTCCTCCCTGTCCACAGTGCTTCACTTCCTCCTGGCACTAAGGTATCAGGGCCTCGCCTTCTCCTCCTTGAAAGTTTATCTCTCTGCAATTGTGGCCTATCAGCCACAGGGTTCTCCTTCTTCTGCCCTTTTCCGGAATGCTACGGTGAAGCAATTCCTCAAGGGCCTGCAACACCTGTCACTCCACCGCTTCCTCCATGGTCACTGTCGCTTGTCCTGTCCCAACTCATGCTCCATCCCTTTGAACTGATGGCTACGTCTGATGACCACCTCCTCACTATGAAGATGGCATTTTTGGTTGCTGTCACTTCAGCCAGGCGGGCAGGAGAACTAACCGCATTGCGTTATGATGAGTTGTTGCTGGTGTTCCACCAGGACAAAGTGGTCCTCCGTCCTGATCTTTCTTTTCTTCCTAAAGTGGTCTTTGATTTCCATATAAGTCAAAACTCGATTCTACCCTGCATCACCCCTCGAGCATTCTCTTCACTTGTTCAATGTGTGCCGTGCGCTTGCTTTTTACCTTCAACGGACCTCCATCTTCCGTCAGACTCCCCACCTTTTTGTGTGCTAAGGTGGGCATTGGAAAGGTCATAAAGTCTCCTCTCAACGGTGTTCCAAATGGATTGCACAGACAATTCACCTTGCCTATGAACTTGCCAGGCAACCTCCCCCGGCTTTGCTTCGGGCCCATTCTACTAGGGCGATGGCCTCCTCAGCAGCCCTTCTCAGGGGAGTTGACCTGCAGGAGATTTGCCATGTGGCTACGTGGTCACAGCTTTTGACCTTCATCCGCCCCTACTGCTTTGACTGTAGGGCCTGGCGTGATGCTCGCTTCGGCCGTGCAGTGCTGTCTTCTATCCTCTAGGACCTGACCCGCCGTCCAATGGTAAGCTACTCAGTCTCCCATTGTGTGAAGCACAGAGACCATGAAGAAGAAGAACAGGTTGCTTACCTGTAACAGTGGTTCTTTGAGTGGTCATCTGTGCCCTCACACACACCCGCCCAGCCTCCCCTCTTCAGGTCTTACTTTGGCGGACTTCGAAACTGAGGAGAGACCATTCGCTTGGTGGGACTGAGCATGCTCAGTACCGGATGGGGGAGGGGTTCCTACCAAGCTGCTCAGCTCTGGAACTTTCCAAAAAGCTACTGTGCATGTGCGAAGATTCCCGTTCATGCTTCTTCCTCAGTTTTTACACCTTCTTTATCCAAGTCTAATCCTACTTTTCATATGATGTATTCTGCATATAAATGAAACAGGTAGGGTAGTAATATGCATACCTGTTTGATCTCATTACCAGTTGAAAATCAAGTTACACATCAAAGCAGTAAAATATTGAGACACTCCCATTAATTTTAAAGTGATCCATAGTTTTTCATGATCTATTCATTCAAAAGGTGTGCTGTAATCTATAAAGCACAGGCTGATTTTCTTCTGTAGTTCTTTGGCATACTACATTTATTAATGTTTGTAGTAATGATATTTAGTGCCTCTTCCCTTTTTTGAATCTAGCTTAGACATTTATCAATTATTAAAATAATTAGACCCCACCCTCTATTAAAACAAATTCAGGGCAGCTAACAAATAACATTGACATAAGTTAACAGTTTAAAACAATAAAAATAATTTAAATTAGCTAAAAACATATTAAACATCATAATTAGTTAAAAACACGTTTAAAAGATGTAAAATTTTTGAAAGAAATAGGGACATCAGTATTTGAGTCAAAAACATTTGATGTTTCTCACTCCAAATATTGTAAGCCTCTTTGTTGTAAAATCTGAAGCATCACTTCTTCTTCATGGTTTCTGTGACTCACACAAATAGACTTTACTGCTCCTACACAGTAGAGCATTTGAAACCTTCTAGAGCTGCTTTGCAAGCATTTTGATGGTATCCTCTCTTCCCATGATCCATGTGACCAGCCTGATTCCTGCTCAAACCCTCAGTACCTTTTTTTTTTCAATATGGTAGCAGCATCAAAGGAAGAGCTGGTAAGCTTTTGGATCTTGATTTGTCTTGGGCTTTCGGACTTTGTCTATGTTTGACTTGAACTGTTTTTTGATTACGTTTATGGCTGGTGGATTTTCGATTACAGTTCTCTCAGTGGATAGAATGTCTTCTGATTCATTCAAGATGTGCATTTCCTGCAGGCTTAACATCCCCAGTATAGATGGAGACTCGTGCTGTTTACTATGTCTGAAAGAAGGCCACAATATTGGGTTGTAAATCATTCATCTAGACTTAAGGCACTCTTGTACAGGCAAGTCTTGATGGCTATGGATATGTCCTCTGATTCAGGATGTGGCTACAATCCTGTTCCGCTCCACTGTTGTGTCCCAGGCAGACCAAGCAGACCAGGCAGTCAATTAGGAAAGTGACAGAGCAGAGCTTACCCACAAAGGGAAGAGCAGGGGTAGTCCAAACAAAGTTCAAGTTCAAAAGCAAACAAATCCACAAGGCAAATCCAAGCTGCCATCAAACAAGCAGAGGTCCAAGATAGTCAGGAGTCTAGAGAACACAGAACATGACTTCAACCACCAAGAAGATCAGTTGTCAACCCTGAGAGAAGACAGCTGTCTGCCTTTTATCCATGAATGATGTTGCCACAGGTGCTCCTTCATTAAGGCTCATTTGTTATTTAAACAAGCTGAGTGGCAGAGCCCCTCTTTCTGGCATTATCTTTCTCACACAATTGTTTGTTATCTTCCACTGAGCAAGCTTCTGGGGAAATTTCTGCCTCAAATTCAGAATCCTCCTCCTCACTGTCAGGGCATGACAACCACCTGTTTCCGGCTCCTTGGTCAATCTCACTGTTAAAAGATCTTTACAGGACTCAGGTGCTAGAGATGGGACAAGAGTCCTGCATCCAATTCCGCTGTTAGAGCTGAAGAATCGTAATACCAATTCATGAGGTTGAATTGGAGTCTCAGTCTTGGGTCCCATCAACACTGGGGTGATCCATCAAAGTTGAGGCCATTTCTTCTAAACATTGCTCTGAAAAAAGACAGCATAAGA
This sequence comes from Iguana delicatissima, assembly GCA_948472985.1. Lineage (NCBI taxonomy): Eukaryota > Metazoa > Chordata > Lepidosauria > Squamata > Iguanidae > Iguana > Iguana delicatissima. The sequence goes on along the minus strand of CAOKZL010000846.1, from coordinate 86,213 downwards.
AGAAAAAGAATGCAAAGGATGTTTCAAGGCCTAGCTTGTCCACTTGGCGGTGTGCAGTTCAATCCCCTTGTACAGAACAGGTGCAAAACAAAGGGAATCATTGGTACAAGTATTGGTAGAATCCCATCACTCTTTTCTGGTTTGAGAAGCATGTGCAAGTTCCTCTGTGAAGGAATCTCCTGTAGTAGTTCAAGTAATCATGGCTTTGAAGGAAGAGATAATTGAATCACCTCCTGACTCTCGACAGCTATCCCCTGAGTAGGATCAAGTGGTTCATTCTCCCACACTGCTGGCTCCATTGTGGAAAAAAGCTCATCTACCACTTCCTCCATCTAATCAGTCAGTTCAACATTAGCACTTGGCATCTTTTTTTTTTCAGACATCTTGTAGGATGGATTCATCCAAATCTAGATCTGGAAGTCATTATGTTGTGTCCCAGGCTAAGCAGGCAATAAATTACAAGCAACTGTTCAGTTCCTACTCACACAGCCCAAGCCAAAGAATGCCCAAACAAAATGTAAGTCCAGAGCAAATGAATCCAAGGAGTGAATCCAAAACATAGTCCAAACAAGCAGAGTTCCAAAGTAAACCAGATGCAAGAGCACAGCACAGGATTTCAAGACCAAAGACACCAGTTGCTGACCCTGAGAGGAAAAGCAAGCTGGAGTCCTTTTATCTATGGATGTTGCCGCCACAGGTGCTCTCTCATCAGGGCTCGCCTGCTACTTAAACGCGCCGAGCGGCACAGGCCCTCCCTCTCACAGCATCTCTCTTGCAAGGTAGATGATTCTGATATGTCTTCTTCTATTTGTTCCCCTGGCTTAGGTCCCTGTTGTTGTTGTCTATTATCTCCCTCTGTGCCAGTTTCTGGGGAAATTCCTGCCTCTGGGGAAGCTTCTGTCTTAGAGTCAGAATTCTCCTCCTCCTCCTCCCTGCTAGAGTCTCCAAGGCAGGGCATGACACATTACTCCCATTCTTCATGCCAACAATACTGTCACTACTCGGGCTGTCGATGGGACAGATGTGGTTCCAGGAACTATGGCCATAGGCAATATGAACTTTGCCACTATCACCATGAATATCCCTCTGTATTACTGTCATAGTTGCTTCCCTTTCTTTGCAGTTGGATTACGAAGAATATGACTGTTTGGCACCATTCTGTGGTTTCAGACAGCCACCAATGGCTATCACCATACCACCAACATAGTTCCAGAGAACCACTTTACTACCAGTGCTCCCCACCATACCACTAATGTAGTTAATATTGGTGATTGCATCTAGCTTCACGACCATCTCATTCTGCATCAAGGCCATTGCCTTTAGTACCAAGTGGACCACAATCTCCTCAACAGAAACAGTGGAATCCAAAATCTTCCTGCACATATGCTGCTCCTCCAGCTAAACCTTCTGTTCAACTTTCGGGTTCAGCTCAGCCCTTGGGGGCTCCCTATTCACATACATCTCTGGTGCTGGAGTCTTCTCCACCATATGCTAGCAAGCATTTAATTCAGGATTCTTTTTCATGGTCTCTGTGACTCACACAAATGGGGTCATCTGTGCCTGTACAGTGCACTGTTTGGAACCTTCTAGAGTTTGATGACAGGTTTAGTGGGAATGCTGCCCCCATCCTTAGAGGCTATACAGACACTCTCACCAAAGGCTTCTTCACCCTGCAAACAAGGTGTAATAAAGCAGCCAGACTCAAAGCCCTACTCTGGGAAAAGATAACTTAGTGCCTCTGACGTGACTGCCCAGAACAGGCTGCTGCATACTGCTTTGGTGACTGTAGCTCATCTGAAGCAACAGATGACACTGAGAGCACTTTTGGTACCATCTACTTCATAGTCAGCCACAAGGTTAGCTTCTCAGCTGTCAAGAGAAAGGGAGACTCAAGGAGACCATCCACCTTCAGCCCTGACCTCCTTGCCTGCCGTGGCACTGCCTCAACAACCCTCAACATCGAGGCACTTACAGGTGGAGCAGGAGGTAATGTCAAGGCCTAGGTATGAACACCACCAGCAGGCCCAAAGTTCTCCAGAATCTGACCCAGGGTGTGTCAAGAGAGAGGAGGCAGGGTCTGCTTACATCAGGAAGGTCTGTCTTGCATTCTTTGACCAAGAAGCGCAAGAGGAAGAGGTTGAGGGATCTTACCTCACATCATTCTTTACAGGAGCGCCAACAACAACAGCCTCTACTGATTCTGGAATCTTGGAACTCATAGAACTTCAATCCTCTCCCCAGGAGACTCCAGCATCAGTAGTACAGGAGCCATCCCCTTCAGCTTCTAGGGCTTGGTTCGCTCACCTGGACTGTTTGAAGCCTGAGCAGACTCTGATGGTGAAATTATTAGCTCACTGGCATGGCAAACCAAGAAATCTTCAGAGGATTGTTCTGAATTCTAGGTTCAACAACAATTGGAACAATAACTTGTCCTATTCTGGCAACCTAGCAAGGTTTCCATATGTGTAATCAGGCAGAAAAACAGCATTTGTTAAAGCAGGGTCGTAGCAAACTTAGCGCAGCCAAGTTAAATTTACCAATAGTCCAGAAAGGGAGTGTCCAAAAGCAGAATCTATAGCCCAGGCAAAGGTCCAAGATCCAGAGAACAAGAGCAAAAAATGCGGGAGTCAGCAAAGCTGTCACCATCAATGGAGTCAGTAGTTTCCAACAGCTGTCTGCCATCCTGACTTTTGGTCATATAGTCTCAGCAACCTAGCTAGCTGTGACCTAATTAACAAGCTCTTCCTATGTAAAAACTGCCAGAAGCCTGGGCTCTCCCTTTTTCACCTGCACTGGCTGCTGTAAATACTGTTCCTCTCATGAATCTAGGGTGTGGCTGTTGGGAAGAGTCCTGTCTGAGTCCTAGGGCAAGAGCATGACATAACTACTGATAAAGAGCCCCAAACAAGCACTCAACCTCCACCTTCTCCTCATCACCATCGGCACCATACTTCATTGTCTTCCTCTTCATTGAGATCCAGGTTAAGGAGTCAAAGGTTCTTCTCTTGCTCACACTACAGATGTCTGAAGGCAAGTGTCCATCGACACCATGTCTCTTGACATAGAGATAGAGACTGATCATATACACATCCCAGGGTTTCCCCTTATGATGCCGATGACTTCTAGCCATCATCAAGGAGTCCTACAGGGATATATATCATAGAGAGTGCTGTTATCATTATGAAGAGAAGGCATACTACTTACCTCATTGCTACAGATAATTCACTTGCATCTACTAGGGGATGGTTCCATTCCTCTATGTCTTTAAGGTCACTACCTAGGAGAAGGCATCACCTGAGCCAGCAGCTACCTTGACCACACCACAGACATCACAGTTAACATCCACACAGCCTGCTACTAAAGTGGCTCAGGAAGCCCAGTTGGTACCAATGACAACAGTTCACCACTACCATCAACCACCAAAACCTTCCTCCCCAGACTCTTCAGTTTCCAGCCTAGAATCAGTGCTGGACCCCATTCAGGTCTCTCCTGCGAGTTGGGTAGCAGACTGTGATCCCCTCTCTCCCACCAATGATGTAAGGTCATTCGCTGACCAGCTGTTTCATATGGCTCAATCCCTAAATCTACAAGTGGAACAGCAGAGAGAATATTCAGGATCCCATCTTTCAGCAGCTTCAAGATCTGGCCCTGACTCTGTCTTTACTTCCTCTCCTGCCTTATCTTCATGTTTTCAGAAAATATTGAGCTTCTACTTCCTCCATCCTTTCCACTTCTAAGAGTGGAGTTGAGAGCAGAGTGGCTGGTTTAGCATCCCAAGCCTAACTCAGTTACTGTTGACACAGCACATTATCATCTGTCACAGAGGCTGCACTCCACCCCGTGGATAAAGAGGGGAAGAAGTTAGATTCCATGGGTCATAAAATTTATTCTAATGCAGCCCTGCTCTTCTGGATTTTAGCTACAGTGCCTGTAGTTAAGGTTCTTACCATAGTTTATATGAAACAAAGTGAAGCTCTTTTGGGATCACCTTCCAGAAGAGGACAGAAGAATGGTGACAGTCCTGTATGGAGAAGCCCACCGCTTAGCTTCACAACAGATAATGGCTGCATGTCACATTGCAAATGGTAGTGGAAAGGTAGTGGAAAGGCCATCAGCAGGAGCGGTATTGTTCCATAGTCATGCATGGCTCATATCTTCAGCTTATCTCAGCAAGATAAGAAGACCTGCCCGTTGTTGAAGCTGGCCTGTTCAATGCAGCCACTGATGAGAAACTAGAACACACACCAAAGATGAGGAGTATGGCCAAGAAATTTGGATTGCAACCATCTTAGCAGTCATCTAGATACAGGTACTGCAGGCTCTTCCCATATACAAGGCACATGCACAGCCCTACCTCAATTAGACAGCAGAGAGCTCAGACTCCCTCGCAACAGTCCTCCACTGGTAGGCTGCCAACATCATGCTATAGGACCCCTCAGTATAGGAGAAGGTAGCCTGAGGTCTCGAAATGCTGCCTTTGACTGCTTCCTGGACAGTACCTTCACTGCTGGCTCTCAACACCATTGACACTTCTATGTCATCAACCCTCAATACTGTCACCTGTACCATCCCATTTGCTTTGATGCTGACATTTGGCACAGGTTAAGCAAGTTCCATCACACTTGGGCCATTATAACCTCAGATGCTTGGGTGTTAGACATCATTGCCAGAGGGTATGCCATAGAGTTTTGCAGACCATCTCCCATGGGCTGCATCCAGGTTACTTGGTCTTCCCCTGTGCTGAAGGAGGAAATGAACACATTGCTTCAGAAAGGAGCCATAGAGCCTGTTCCCCTCTTATCTCTGCATCAAGGCTTTTTTCCCAATAGTTCATGATCTCCAAAAGAGATGGGGGTCTGTGCTCCATACTGGATCTACAGGGAGTGAACTTCTACATTCGTCCCAAGCAGTTCAGAATGGTGACCCCAATACCATCTTGCCTCTGTTGCACAGAAGAGATTAGTTTGCCATGCTGGACTTGAAAAACATGCATTTCCACATTTCCATCAGACAATCCCACAGGAGGTTCCTATGCTTCATAGTGGAAAGAAGAGCATACCACTTTGAAGTTATGCCTCAGTACAGCTTTCCGTGTATTCACCAAATACATGGTGATGATAGCAGCAACATTGCGTCAGCGAGGTCTTGTCCTATTCCCTTATATCAGGGACTAGCTTCTAGTTACTGCCACTTGAGCTCGTTTTCTTCAAGTCATCGACCACACCATATCTCTGCTCAGTTCCCTCAGGCTTGTGATCAACTATCAGATATCCCACCTTGTCTCACCTCAAGAGATCAAGTTTATAGGGGTGCTACTAGACTTCCAGGCCAAAACAGCCTTCTTTCCAAGAGACAGGTGGTTGACACTTCTCAGGGTGGTCTCTTGCTTTCATGAGCTCAGATGAGTCAGAGTAAGATCTGTACAAGTCCTTCTCAGTCTCATGGCCTCAACTACAGCAGTCACTTCATTTGCCAAGCTTCAAATTAGACCTTTACAAGCATGGTTCCTAAAGAACTTCAGCCTCCTTCAAGATCACTGTTCGAAGTTTCTCTTGGTACCACAAACCATCCTTCACTCCCTCAAGCAGTGACAGAGCATTCAGAATATCCAAGCCAGCATGCCCTTCGTATCTTGACCTCCATTGATAGCGGTAACCACAAACACCTCTCTGAAGGGATGGGGAGTACACTCCAAGGGAATGATGATCAAAGGTCATTGGTTGCAGTTGGAGAAGCTATTCTATGTAAACGTCTTAGAACTTCTGGCCATCCTCAAAATATTCTGAGCATTCAAGGATTTTCTATGGGACAAAAGGTCCGGGTGGTGACAAACAACACCAAGATCATGTACTATCTCAACAAACAACAAGGCACACAATCAGCCATTCTCCTCAATCTGACAGTTCAGTTCTGGGACTTGTACATAGCCAGGCAGATATCACCAACAGTAATCCATCTGCCAGTGTACCAGAACATCCTTGTGGATATGCTCAGTTGTTCAGCCCTCTCCTGCTGTGAATGGAAGCTACATATGGGTACCCTGAAGGAAATCTTCAAAGCATGGGAAACCGCTCTGGTAGACCGGTTTGCATCTCCACTCAACAAACAGTGTCACACCTTCAGCTCCAGGATCAGAGAGGAGAACAGGTCCCTGGCGGATGCATTCCAGTACAGCTAGAATGAACCTGTCGTGTATGCTTTTCTTCCCTTCCCTCTTATCACTAGGGTGCTGATGAAGATTTGACAAGACAGCGTCAGAGCCATACTGATCACTGATACTGATGCTGATTTTGTGTTCTTATTATTATGATCATTTTCTGTTTACTGTAATTTTTGATTCTAGTAATTCATGATCAGTACCACAATTCTCTCCTGCTCTTAATTTTCATAAAAAATAGAACTTCTTCATCTTCTGCTCATAATCATATAGTTTATCTGATTTCTATATTGGCCATCCTTTGATCTGCATGTGTACAGTCATCTTTTCAGTTGGCAGAATAATGAGTTTGCAGGAAACAAATTGTTGGCTTCACAAAATTTGATCAGTTGCTCTCTTACCTCATTTCTTGAACTCAGATCAAATTCTTCAATGATATTTGGTTCTACACTGTTTCCTACTTTTGCAATCCAGTCACTTGTGATTATCATCATGTCCTGTTTGGGTATGGGTTCCCCAAATTCCTTCTAGGCACATGCATAAATGTTTCACTGTTTTCCTCTTCTGTTTCTGTAGTTGGAGCATAAACTTGAATTGATTATATTATTAGGGTTGAAAGTCTTATTGATATTGTTGTAATGAAAGTGTTATTGATATTATTTAGTCAGACTTTTTATTATATCCCCTGACTGCTTTTGCTACATCACCTCTCACTCTTAATGCCAACCTTTATTTCTTCTTAGTTTGCCACGTTCAGAGTGAAACACTATGTAATTATCTGATGTTCCTGTCCATTTTAATTTACTCACACCTAATATTGTTCTGTTTATATGTTCCATTTCTTGTTTTAAATTTTCTAGCTTTCTCTGATTCATACTCCTCACATTCCAAGTTCCTGTTATAGGTAAGCCACATATCTAGTACATGCATTGTGCAGCTTTGGATTTTCCTTTCACATCTGACAATGTCAACAGCTGAACACCCTTTTGGGTTGCGTCCAGTTACAGTATTAGATACAGTACTATTTGTGCTTCTCCTTTTATTTTCATCAATAGCTGATTAAGTATCTTCCAACTTGGAGAGTCTCTCATTTTCCAGCACAGTCTCTTGCTTCATTTTGGATTGTCTCATAGAGTTTTCAAGGTACAGCAAAATACATTCAGAAGGTGTTTGCCAGTGCCGCCTTCTGTGCACTACTAACAAGAATTAACTACAGTGCCACTGCCATTGTCACAATGTGATCATCTATCAGTGTCACCTCTCACCACTACTACTGCCCAGTAGCTTCCCTTCTGGAGCTTTCCTGCCATCAACATCATTGGATCCATCAGTTCTCTTCTACTGATGTGGCTATTAGTCATTGAAGGGGATGTGTGCATCTTAGTCTAGTGTCTCCAGTTTGAGCATTCTGTCTTGGGTGACTCTTATGGAAGTCATGACTGTTGACAGAGTCTAGTCTCCTAATTACACTCAGTCTCCCTAACACACTCAGATTCCCTCACTTTTCCCTTTAGTCTTTTTGCATTTCTTAACAAATGTGAAGCGTTTTTATTTTGTTTTTTTTAAATCCTTTGTTGCATCTTGTTTGTAGCTAATAATGTTGATCTATATTACAGTGGCCCCTTGATTTTCACAAGGGTTTGGGGTGCAGAATTCTCGCAAAACTAAAAAAAAGTGAATAACTCTCCCATCCCCAAGTGGGCACTCCCCCCTCATTCCTGTCCAGGGCTACCCCCTTCACTTGTGTTCTGTGCAGCCACGCTGCCTTCCAGGCACCTGGGCAATAGGCAACGGAATTGGAGAAATCAGCGTCATTCCTGGAGAAGGCACGCACATGGGGCTGCCCTCTTCCTTCACTTGCCTTTTGCCCAGGTCTGTGGAAGGAAGACACACACATCCAGTCAAAAGGTAGGGGAATGGGAGGGGGAGAAGTGGGGAAGCAAGTGGGCAAATAATCAAGTTTGTGATGGTCAAACCCACAAATGTGAAAGGAGGTCTGTATTTTCTTTTGGTTTTGAATGAATTACTTTTTAAATGAAAATCTACTTTTACTATAGGCCAGAGGTTTTTTTTAGATATTCCTGTAATTTGCATTAAAAGATTAAAAATAATTGTGTTGGGAAAGTTCCAAATTGTTCTTATAATATTCAAATTACATGTGCCCTGATTCAAATCAACCCAGAATTTTGTGTGATCTTTGATTTCTGTATTGCATTGGTGAATCTCCCCAATTATTTTTGATGGATGAAATCAATTTTCACACACATTGGTTGTGGGTGTAGTATAATAAAAGGGAAAACACACAGGAGGTGAGGGAAATGATGTGTGCATATCAGAACTGCTTGCACATGCAAGGAATAATTGGATTAGGAAGATGTGCCTTGCTGTTAATCAGCTACTTCATTAATAGGGAGAGCTTCCTCTAAACCTGAAATGCTGGCATTTAGTGTTATGATCCAGTTTTGATGATAGACTTGAGCCTAGAATAAACAAAATAGTTTCTTTAAATATGTACAGATTTTCTTCCATACCGCTAATGAAAGTCAGCATGATATAGTGGGCTGAGTGTTGGATTAGAGGTCCTAGCGCTGTTATTCTACTTTACCTGCTATGGAAACGTAATGTGGAATTCTGAGGTTTGTAGTTTAGTGAGATGCAAGAGTTTCCTGGCTGAGAATTCTAAATGTCCCTCCACCACCACAACTGCAAATCTCAGGATTCCATACTATGGGCTTTATCACACCAGGCTCTTCTCCCACTATTATTATTATTACTACTACTACTACTACTACTACTACTACTAGTACTACTACAAAAACACTATTGAATTGGGATTGCTGTATTTGGTTTTGCACCTTTGGAACCATTCTGAGTGACAGCATTCATTTGTGGTGAAATCTATCACACACAGCATTTGGGAATGCCCAGCACAACCTTCTCCAAGACTTCTCTGCTCCTTTCCTAGTTTGGCATGCATGCACACACACGCATACACACACAGCTCCCCCCTCGCCAAATATAGAAGAAAACAGTCTTATGTTTAAAAAGTCTTTTATATGGGAGGTGGCACCTGATTGGGAATAGACCAGATTCTTTGATTCAGACCTAGCTAATTGCTGGCAAATAAAAGCCAGCAGCTATTGATCTACCTGTCTCATTGATGCTACTTTCATCTACCAGGAACTGAAGCTAGAATAAAGCACCACTTAATGGATTAATGAAATAAGTGGACTTTTTTTTTACTTATAAGACTCTTTTCACTTGTATCTCCAGATGCGTGGGAGTGTGTGTGTGTGTGTGTGTGTGTGTGAGAGAGAGAGAGAGAGGAGAGAGAGATTTCAGAACAGGGCTGGGAGAAAGTAGGGCAGTAAGAAAGTTTTGGCTTCCCTGACAAGCTCCAGTTGGGAGGGAAAGTGGTAATTTGGCAATGGATTCTTTTCTGTAGAGGTTTCCCCATCCACAGTACAGCCACTGAATGCCCCCCATTACCCAAAATCAGCATAAAAGTGCATTTGAACTTTCACACAGAAAATTGTAGCACAACAGAAATAGGAAAGGATATCATTAATGGATTTTTTGTGTTAATAAAAAGAAACCTTTTCCAGATGGTCTCCCACTGGAGCACAACAGTACAACAACATCATCATGTGGCAGGTCCCAGCCAAAGACACTATTATTCAGCTTTATATATATATATATTTATAACATTTTATTAAAATTTCTAAATGTCCCCCCAATTCCCATAACAAGTTTTCTTCTCCAGTTTTGCCCACCTGAATCAAACAAAAGGTACAATATAATACAATACAATACAATACAATACAATACAATACAATACAATACAAGGAGTCCAATCCACTATACATAGAATCTTTGGCATAACAATCATAATTTGTCTTTTAACCAGTCAATAGATTTTTACCTTTTTTATCAAATTATATCAGTATAATCATTAGCTTTACAATTGAAGCCACTCTTTTACTTTGCTTCATTCTCTGTCAAATTGTTGAATAGATTTGTTCTTTAATGCATTTGTCAATTTTTCCATCTCTGTCATATCCATAACCATTAATTTCTATTCATTTAAATTTATTTTAATATCTTGTTTTCAGTGTTGAGCATAAGTTAATCTAGCTGCTGTAACTAAATATAACATTATTTTGTTATGCTTTCTGATTTCTGCCTTTGATTTTTTTATATTCAATAGATATAATTCGGGTATCATTTCAAAATTCATTTTGAATATTTTTTGAATTTCGTTGTGTATTTCTTTCCAAAATTTCTTCGCCTGTTTACAAGTCCACCACATATGATAAAATGTTCCCTCTTTTCTCTGCACTTCCAGCATTTCGAATTTCCATTCTTTGTAATTTTTTGTAATCTCTCTGGCATCGTATACCATCTATGCAACATTTTATAATACTTTTCTCTTAAATTTAAGTTTAATGTAAATCTTAAATCTATTTTCCATACCATTCTCCAACTCTCAATATCTGTTGAATGTCCTATATTTTCTGACCATCTTCTCATTGTTGCTTTAATTTCTTCCTGTTCTATTTCTCTTTCTATTAACAATTTATAAAGTTTGGATATTCTTTTCTTTTGATTTTCCAGTTCATTTTCCTTCTTCTCATATCCAAATAATTTTGGGTCCATTTTGTATCTTTCTGTGAGTTGTCTCCACAGAAGCCAATTCATTTCGTGTCCAGCCTCCTTCATTTCTTCCAGCGTTTTCTTTCTTGGCTTATTTCCGTCCCAAGTATGTCCCGATATGTCAGCATTTTCCCTTCTTTTGTTGGGGAAATTTTAAAGGCTTCTTGTGATGATGTCCAAGTCGGGAGGCTGGAATAAAATCTTGAGTATAATTGTTGCCATACTTTTAATAAAGTCTTCCGGATGTAATGGTTATTAAATTCTTTGTTAACCGCTAGTTTATTATAACACAATTAACCATGCCATCCGAATCTATTGTCATGTTCTTCTAAGTCTTTTATTGATTATTTTTGTAGTGATTTCCAATTTTGAATCCATTCTAAGCAACATACTTGGTAATATATTTTCAAGGATGGTGAATCCAATCCCCTCTTTCTTTAGTGTCCTGTAATGTTTTGAATCTTATTCTTGGCCATTTACCTAGCCATATAAGTCTTGATATTTCCTTTTCCCAGTCTCTAAGTATTTTTTCTTTTCCAATTATTGGCAAATTTTGAAATGGGAACATCATTTCAGTAATAATGTCATTTTAAAAGCATTTATCCTTCCCAAGAAAGATAGATTCGGTTTGCTCCATTTCTCCATTTCTTTTTTCAATTCTTTCCAGACCATTTCATGATTATTTCAGAACAATTCTTGATTCTTCTTTGTCTTCTAAGTATTTTATCTTATTAGAGGATTGGAAATCTGATATTTCCTCTAATTCAGTTTGTTCCTTTTTCAACATATTCATAGTCAACATCATTGTCTTCTCTTTATTTATTCTATATCCAGCTACCTGTCCAAATTCTGTAAGGCACTCTTGCAATTTCTGCATTGATTCTCTTGGTTCTTCCAAAAAAATAATTACGTCATCTGTGAAAGCTCTCAATTTTATTTCTTTTCTCTTTATCTTCAGGCCTTTTATCTCCTGTTCCTCTTTTATCTTCATAATTGGAACATCCAAAGCCACAATAAATAGTAATGGTGATAATGGACATCCTTGTCTTACTCCTTTTGTTATATCAAATTTTCCTGTTGTGTCTCTATTAATCACCAATCTTGCTGATTGGTCTTGGTATATCTTTTCAATCCATTTATAAAACACATCTCCAAAATTGCTTTCTCTTAATATCCATTGTAAAAATTTCCATGATATATTATCAAATGCTTTCTCTGCGTCCAAGAAAATCATTGCTGATTTTTTCCCTGGACTTTTGTCATAATATTGTATGGCATCTAACAGTATTCTCACATTGTCTTTCAATTTCTGCCTGGTATAAACCTGGCCTGCTCTTCTTGAATTTTTTTCTTGCAATGCCTTTTTTAATTGTCTTGCCAGCACTGTTGCAAAGATTTTATAATCCACATTCAATAAATTGGTCTGTTATTCTTCTGCTCTCTTTTATCTTTACCTTCTTTGGGTATCACTACTGTGTTTGATGCTCCTCATGTTTCTGGTTTTCCCTCTTCCATTAACTTTGCTATTGTAGCTTGTAATGCTTTTATTAATTCTTTTGAAAGTCTCCTTTAATATAATGCTGTAAATCCATCAGGTCGTGGAGCTTTGTCTACTTTCATATCTTTGATGACTTCTTCCAATTCCTTACACGTAATAGGTTCATTCAGTTGTTTCTGAGCTTTGTCCGATATTTTCCATAATTTCATATCCTTTAATTATTTTATTATGTCTCTTTCTTGTTGTTGAGGAGACTTATTTTCTTGTAATAAATTCAAAAAATACTTCTCAAATATCTGTTTAATTTTCACTGTTGCATAAACAGTTTTTTCCCTTCTTTTATTTCTGCAATCACATTCCTTTCTTTTTTCTTTTTTTCTTTTTTATCCTGTAAGCCAGCCACTTCTCAATTTTGTTTGCTTGTTCAAATTCTGTTTGTTTCATATATTTCATTTTATTCTCTGTCTCTTCTGTTGTTAATACTGCTATTTCTTTCTGGAATTTTTTTAATATCCAAGTGTATAGCTTCTTTGACTGGATTTTCCTTAAATTCTTTTTCTTTATCTTGAAGTTTTTTCAATAAATTCTGGTATTTTTCATCTTTTTTCTTATTTTGTAATTGTTGTTGTTGGATAAAAAATCCTCTCATCACTGCTTTAGACATGTCCCAAACTTTTTTCATCTGAGTCTCTTGTCTCGTATTTTCTTTGAAATATCTATCCAATGTCTCTTTAGCTTTTTTAATAAGGTCTTCATTATTCAATAAGCCATCATTATGTTACCACTGAAACAATTTAATTTTGTCTCTCATCTGTAACATCACCGGATGGTGGTCTGATATTACTTTGGGTAAAATTTCTGTCTGTTGTACTTTTGCTAATAGAGATTTTGACAGTAAGATCATATCAATAGGGGACCAAGTTTGATGCAGATCTCAAAAGAATGTGAAATCTTTGATATTTGGGTGATTATATCTCCAAGCATCCATTACAGCCAAATCATCACATAATTCAAAAATTTTGGGGGGTAGTTTACCTTTCTTTTCTTTTTGCTCTTTGCCTTTCACCATTGTTTTATCCAATTTTACATCTTGGACTCTGTTCCAATCTCCCATTAAAACCCGTTCTTCATATTCATATACTTGCAGGTTGTCTCGGAGTTTTTTTATAAAATTCTGCTTTGCTCTCATTTGGCGCATGAATTCCTAGTAACATAATTTTTCCCCATTTTTTTGAATCTCAATTCCCAAAGTTCTCCCTTCTTTATCTTTGAAGATTTCTTTAGCATGGATCTCTTTTTTTCTCATAGTTTGCTACTCTTCTTTTTTTCTTTGTGTATAAGGATGTAAAACATTCTCCTAATTTATTATTTCTCAAATATTTTTCTTGGTTCACTTTTATGTGAGTTTCTTGTAAAGCAATAATTTGAGCTTTTAATCTTTCTAGATGATGGAAGATTTGCCTTCTTTTCACCTGTGAATTTATTCCATGCACATTCCAGGAGTTTAGCTTCATTTTCTTTTTTCTACTTCCCTTTTTTCTTCTATTTCTACTGTTTGTGTCTCTTCTTCTGACGCTTAGCTAGAATCTTCAACTGGTGTTCTCCTCTTGATTGGTATTCTGGTTTCTTCCTTCTGTCGTCTTATCTGTCTTAAAATGTTCTTCTTGAAAGTCTTGTGCTTCTTCAACTTAGGTAATCCTTACTTTCTTGTTTTCATAAAAAATAAGAGATTCCCTCAGGTAATTCCCATCTATATCTTATATCTCTCCTCTGAAGATTCTTTGTCAAGGAAAAATATTCTCTTCTTTGTCTCAATACACTCGGTGGTATATCCTTAAATATTTTGATTTCCACCTCATCCACTATCAGTTTCTCTTTGTAACTTTGCTCCATGATTAAATCCTTAATTTTTTCTCTGGTAAAATAAACCATCACGTCTCATGGGAGCCCCCTTCTCTTTGCTATTGAGGATTCAATCCTGAATGTTTTATTAATCTCTATGTCAAATCTCCTCTTCTCTGGCCTATATATGGAGCTATAATATCTATCACTCTTTGTTGTAAATTTTCATTTTTCTGCTCCTCCAAACCTCTTAGTCTCAAACTCTTATTCCATTGTCTCATTTCCAGCTTTGTTATAGTCTCTCTGTCTTTTTTCTGCTCCTTTTTCATTTTTTCTACCAAATCTTCCAACTTTTGATTTTTTTCTCTTACTTCTTCAGCTTTTGTGCCTATTGTTGTTATATCTGTTGCAAGTTTCTGTAAGTTTTTATTCAAATTTTCAACTTCCCTCTTTAGATGCTGTTTAATTTTTGTTCTTGTGGTTATTATCTCTGTCCTTGTTGCTTTGAATTCATCCGTCATTTCTGTTTTCATCTTCTGGATTACTCCCAAAAGTTTCATTGTCTCCGTCGTCTTAGAACCTATCGAAGCTTGTCTTTCTAATATTACAGGATGAAGTTGCTGTTATGCTGTCTTTTTTGGTCCTGTTGCCATAACCTTTAAGCCAATCTCACTTTATATTATTAACTCTTAGTCCTTAATCCATTTTAAAGTTCCTTAGTTATAGTATATCAATATCAATGTCTTCTATCAATCAGTCACTTTTTATATCTATATATCTATAAATCAGATAATCTATATACCAAACATCAAATATCTAATATCAATATATCATTACGTATCAATTTATAAATCAAACAATAAATGTCAACATTTCAATATACAATGTACAGCATCTGTAAGTAAGAATATCAATGTCCTCAAATATCAGTAAGTATCGCTTATCACCAAATTTCACCAGCAATCATCGATTATTATTCAGTTTCAATTCATTCTAAGTTCCTTTGATCAACACTGCTCATTGTTCTTAAACCTTAAATTTGTATTTACTGTGTTTTCCACCTTCGCTTCTCTTCAAGAAGCTAATCTCACTGATTTCGTAGTTTCCCTTTCTTATTACAGTCACCCAAAGTTTTGTTACCTTAGCAAAGGTTCATTTCATTTTTATAAGTTCCCCGTGTTTTTCTATTCCAGAAGTTACCCTTGTTTTAAACACAAGTCAGTTCATCTCTATGGGTCCCAAAGATTAAAAGTTTAGGTTATATCACTATATCTGCCAGAGTTAACTCTTTCTCAGAGTTCATTATATTTAAGAACAGCTTTCTCTCCAAATCTTCACTTCTCTTCCAGAAGCTAATCCATTATTATAATCCAAAGTTTGTTAAGTCTGTTAAATGCCCTTTCAATTACAGTTTAATTGCAGTTCTTCTTCCACTGCCGTTAAGTCTCATACAAAATAGAGGGAGAGAGGAAGAATCCATTTGTAGGTTTCAAAACCTTCGCTTCTCTTCCTAGTCCCAGAATATGTTCCATTCAATATAATTCACTTATAATCACTTGTAATCCATATTATTATAGTTCATTTATAAACCATAGTCAATATTTGGGAGAGAGGGCAAAAAAATCTTCATGACACTGAATCTTCTCCCCTCTCCCAATCAGTCACAGTTCTAGTCGCTTTACTTTCAGTTCCACCACCCTCTTCTCCTGCTCCATGTGCTTGTCACCATTTTCTCTCTCTGTTGTCTTTGTCTGCTTTGAAGTCTGAATATCCCAAACTCCCTCTCTGTTCTCATCAATCTAAAAATCAAACTTCAGAAACCCGATTTCAAAATATTTCTGAGTAGCCCGTCATCATTTCATAACTTTGCAACTTTGCACTCTCAGAGGAAAACAGGAGGAGGACCCAGCTCTTCTCCCTCTAGTTTCTATTCTCAGCCGGAGAGTCGGAGGGCTCTGTTTTTTTGGTATGTGCCTTCTTGTTCATATGTTTAAAAATCCTTGTATATAATTTGCTACTCACAGTTCAGATGGGATTAACTGAGTACTCGCTTCCAATTAAATAGATTAAAAAGGTTATTTCATCAGCGCTTCTCAGAGTTATCTGGCTGCTGATCCAGTAGCTTCGCTCCGTCGCTGTCCCATCCGTGATGATGTATCTCCTCCTCCTTCCTTCACCATCGCTGGGGCACTTTCGACTTGTGAGCTGCTCCATTCTCCCTACCTCAAAGGGAGAAATTTGGGGGGGTCACAAGGACCCCAGATGTTATTTATGACCGGATTAGTAGCAGCAGTCCAGAGCCAGCTGGCTTTGGCTGCCTGTCGTGCCAACATCTTAACCGGAAGTCTATCACTATTATCCAGCTTTAAGTACAATTTACCTGTCTGTGTGGTAAAGCCCTATGTTGCCATGGCAGTTAAAGTGGAATAATAGCACTATAACAGGGTAATGTGATAGAGGCCTAGGACCCCAGGAGACCAGGGTTCAAATCCCTGCTCAGCCAAAATTAATTGGGTGACCTTGGTTATCAGAGAAAGGCAATGGCAATCCTCTGAACAAATATTGCCAAGAAGACTGAATGTTAGGTTTACCTTAAACTTGCCATAAGTCAGAAATAACTTGAAAGCAGACAACAACATATGAACCACACCAAGAGATGAGATTAGGCAGAAGCAGATGTAATATTCCTATTTGCATCAGTCCCAGTATTGTTTGCTTTAAAAGTTAAAATAATTATAAGACATCCTTTTTCCTTGCAAGTCTGTGTTATAGTACTATTACTTTAAGACACATTTCATTTCCTCCCCATGGATTCAACAATGTTCACATAACTCTTTGCATTTTTTTTCTTTATTATAGAGTCAGTTCTGCTACAAATATCTTATTCTGTAATGCAGATAATATCCCTATAAGAAAACAAGGTCTTATACAAATAGCTTTGTTATCATGCATTTTTTTTTCTTATCTGAAGTTGGCAGGGAGGTGAGATGATGTGCGGTACTATATTGTGTTGTGCTGTTACCAAAAGGAGAAAAAGATTTCAGGCATAGTTCAAACCTATTGGGCACTGTTTTCAAATTAATAGTTTTGTCTTAAAATCTGCTTTCTGTTCAGATGTCTTCACAGAGAATCCAGATGAAAAATCCATCATCACCTATGTTGTTGCTTTCTACCACTACTTCTCCAAGATGAAGGTACTTGCTGTGGAAGGGAAAAGAGTTGGGAAGGTAAGGATATGATTACATAATGAGCAGTGGGCATGTTCTTCATTCTTCCACCAAAAAGGTTTTATTTACTACTGTTCTTAAATTGAACACTTCTCTTAGTAAGCAGTTGCAGTGTAATCCATAGTGACTGGTAGTGATAGAGACTGGTAGCTCCACATGCTTCGCTGGTGGTGGTTGGAAATAAATACTGTGGAATGTATGGCTATAATAATAGTGTAGTTTCTCTAGCAACTTAACAGTTGATGAAATAGTTGCAGACTGAAGACATTCATGTTTATTTTAAAGCCAGAAAAATTCTTCTTGTTAATCTGATCAGACAGACCTAAGGCTTCCAGACAGTCATCCTTGTGTGCAATTTGAAATTTCTAATGTAGTGAAGTCAGACTTGTTGACATTGTTGAAGATTCCTATATGCAGGATCTGCAGGTTGATAAAGGACTTGACATGTTTCCAGCAGCAGCAGGTGCCAAGTGAGCAGCGATTTGTTAATTTATTCCTTTTCTCAGGTAATGGACCATGCAATGGAGACTGAGAAGATGATCGATAAGTACAGTGGGTTGGCTTCAGACCTGCTGACGTGGATAGAACAGACCATTACCATTCTCAATAGCCGCAAGTTTGCTAATTCTTTGGCAGGCGTGCAGCAGCAGCTCCAGTCCTTCAGTACATACCGCACAGTGGAAAAACCACCTAAGTAAGCACCTGTCATCTTTAGAGGGCATGGGTGGGGTTTTTTTACATTTTTTTTTTTAAAATTGCTGATATTCACCATTTTTTCAGAAGCTTAAACTGTGCTCATCTGCATTATGACTCATTTAGTTTTGGTGTGAGGCTTTCTGAGGAGAAAACTGGCACATGGTGGTGATACTGTAATGAATAACGGTGATGAGCCAAGATGAAGGGAAAAGGTGCAATTGATGTACCCCCAAATGATGTTTTGTTAAGATGCCAAAATAAAATGCAGCTCCAGAGATTTGCAGCCTTCCCTATTTTTTTTTCAAACTGAAGGAATTTGGCAAACAATGATGCTGATATCTGAATTGTTAGGAGTCATTTGACCTAGTACTTCAAAGAGAAGAAAGTAGGAGGTATCTTCCTTGCTCCATTCTTTTTAGAGCTATTAAACAGGGATTTCTAAACATAATTGTGAGATCCAGAGAACAGTCTTGAATGAATGGGAAGATACTTCCAGAAAACAATAAACCCAGGGGCAGAGACTGAGGTTTACACTTAAGGATTAAGGTTTAAATATAAGGATTAAGTTTACATTTAGGGATTAAGGTTTACGTTTGGGGACAAAGGCTCATTAAACATAGTGCAACTTTATTCTGAAAGGAATTGCACTGACTTTCTGTTTAAATTTGTATAGCTCATTTAGACTAGCAACAGTCTGTCAGTGTAGAGATTGTTACTATCCAGATATACTGATGCAGGACATTCTATCTGGAAGTTGACTGAATTCGACCAATGCTAGTAAAACTTGTGAAGTGCTCTTTCATAAATCATTAGTTTTGTTAGTATTTTTGACAAACCTGTACTCATTTTTTGTTTCCTCACACTGATCAAGTAGCAGCTTGCAGAGGGTATGAAATCAAGAAAATTGTGACCTGGGGCAGGGTTATACATTTTCCTTCTTACATAGAAGCCCTTATTTGATCTCCTCACTCCTGTAACTGCTTCTCATTGAAAAGAAAAGTATGGTGTTTTGAGTCTTGTCAAATTGCACTTCAGAGAAAGAATTAGAATAGTACTGTTCATGGCAGTATTGACTGAGAAGGGGTTTATCAAAAGCCATCTTTTTGAGTGGCCAAAGGCAACGAGGGCGACAATTCTGGTGTAAAAATGTTTGTGTAAAAATAAACAATTTTGGTAGAAGTAAGTTTTTAAAACCATACACACACACTTCTTCCAACAATGGGATGTACTAAATGCCCTGACGGCATCTGATCCCACCTGTTCTTCTTTGTGGTCTCTGTGCCTCACATAATGGGTTCTTTGTGCCTGTGCAGAAGCACTGTTGGAAAGTTCTCAAGCTGAGTAGCTTGACAGGAGCCCTTCTCCCTTCTATGTACTGAGCATGCTTGAACCCACCAAGCCACCTTCCTCTCAGTTTCCCTCCATCAGCTGAATGGATAGCCCCTGTCAGTTGGTTCAGTCTGAGTAGAGTTCTTTTGCGTGGATTTTCTTTCCTTCTAGTTCTTCTTTCTTTCTTCTTATTCTACAAAAAAAAAAATACCCTTTCTTTCTTACTCTTTTTATTCCTCCCTTCTTCCAATGACTTCTTCTTTCTTTCAAGCTCTGTGTTACTTGTGAACACAAAGTTTCACTCTCCGACGCTCACTCCAAGTGTATGTATTATTTAAGAGAAGACCACAATGTGAAGCTCTATAAAATCTGTAGAGATTTCACATCCCAAACTCCTAAAAAACAGGGATTCCCGCCTAAAATCTTATTGCTGGGAACAGTTCCTACAGGTTAAGGAGCAGGCAGCTCCAAGCGGGGCTCTTTTTATGCTTTTACTACTGTTTTGAGATCTTCCAGAGTTTCCTCAAAATTGGTACCGACATTGGTACCATCCTTGATACTGAGGGTGTTATCCTCACTGATCCCAAAGCATTCTTCCTCGACAGCTGCTCCCTGACCTTCCAGCATGCTGTTGGTTGAACATCCACAACCAACTCTGGATCTCCCACTTGTAGTCTCTTCCAGTCCACCACCGACTTGCAAGGAGAAGG
Organism: Iguana delicatissima; assembly: GCA_948472985.1. Taxonomy (NCBI): domain Eukaryota; kingdom Metazoa; phylum Chordata; class Lepidosauria; order Squamata; family Iguanidae; genus Iguana; species Iguana delicatissima. Next base: position 66,101 of record CAOKZL010000846.1, on the reverse strand, counting down.
CACCCAAGAAGTACCATGCCCCAGTTGACCCAACTGCTCCTCCCACTCATAAGAAGAAGAAAAAGAAAAAGATTAAGCGTCATGATGATCCACATGCTTCAGAGTTGACCTTGGTAGCAATGGCTACCATATCTTTGGGCCCTCTAGTTATGAAGCCTCCAGCTGTGCCTATGCCTACTCTGCCTCTCACAAAGCCCACAATCCAGGTTGAGATGAAGTACTTGGCCCTCACTCCCAAACTGCATCTCCAGAGCATCCTGGCCAGATATGTCTCTGCAACCACTGTCAACCCCAGGCTGCCGATTCTAGGAGGCTCAAGAGCAATCTCCAGCACTGGCCAGACCTGGCTCTTTTTGTCAGAGCAGAGATCATTTGCCTACCAGCAGAGACTGATCCCCCAACCATTGGGATCATCCATACCTTCATCACCTCCACAGAGAGTGCGCTCTTCAGGAGGACTCTCCCTTTCATCAGTGTCATACCTGGACAGGTACTGGAGGGAGCCACTGAGGTCCTACTATTCCTATTCTCTGTTGTATTAGGACTGTTACCATTGGGACATGTAGTATTGGTCACCTTGTTGGTCAATATCATGATACTGATCTCGGTCCTAGTCTTGGTCACAGTCTTGATCTCTTCACTGACACCTGGATCGATCTGGCTCACTTTGACCTCGATCTCCTTGACCTCAACCCTGGACATCTCCACATTCAGACTTGTCATCTCTATCTCCACCTTCACTTCGGGTTTCATCTTGGTCTTTGTCTCTGCTGGCAGCAGACCATACTTCTCATGCTGTATCACCTCCTCCACGGATGATGGCTACAGTGTCCTGACTTCCTCCTTCTCTGGTATGGACTTTAGCACCAACATCAGTACTGGCTGCCACTTCCACATTTATGGCAACAGTCACTGTTTCTTCCACTTCTGTTCTGACCACCCCTGCTGCCCAAGTTGACAAGCCTTCAGAATAATCTTCCGAAGACTTTGACTCTGATTCCACCTCTTTGGAGTCACATCCACCATCACACAACTGTCCAACAAATCCAGTTCATTCAGCACTGTGTGAAATGCATGTCTAGGGTCATGGCCAGCTCTGTTGCTCTGAGGCATTACATGTGACTCTGTTTGGCAGGCCTCTCTGAAGACACCAGAAAGAGGATTGAGGACCTCCCTTTGATGGCCAGGGCTTGTTCCCCACTTTCACAGATGACTCTGTGGAGCACCTATCCAAGGCAAGGCTCATGGCAAGGAAGATGGGATTTGGAGTCCAGCAACAACAACATAAACTATTCCCCTACAGGGTTTTGTGGAAGCACACTCCACCCTTTTCTACCATTCAAAGTCTCCTCAGTGTCCATTCAGGTGTTCCTCTCTTTGTGTTTCTTTATTCCAGTCCTATAAGCAGCACCACACTTCTTCAAAGAAGTCATACTTGACCCCAAAGTTGAGCTTTTGACACCTCTCACAGGTCGCCACCTCTACTAATCTTCTGCCTTGCCAGCCTAATGCCATCTCAAACTCCAGATCTATCCCACCATTATTCCATCTGGCAGATCATCACCAAAGATGCCTGGGTACTTACTATCATCTGCTTGGACTATGCCATAGAGTTCTTATGTACTCCTCAGCTTGGCATCTTTCACTCTATACCACCAGACCCTATCCTTGTGGAGGAAATATCTGCTCTCCTGTGCAAAAGAGTAGTGGAGAGGTTGCCCCTTCAATACAAGATGACAGATTTCTTCTCTCGTTATTTCACTATTCCCTAGAAAACAGCAGCCTTTGTCGCATTCTAGACCTTGCTTCATCCATCCTCACAAATTCAAAATGGTGACCTTGGTCTCATTACTTCCATTCCTGAAGAAGGACAACTGGGATGTGTATTTTCACATCTTGATACACCCACAGCACAGAAAGTATCTTCCTTTTGAGGTTGGGGATGAGCTGTTCCAATACAGGGTTCTCCCATTCGGTCTATCCATGGCTCCCAGAATGTCTACGAAGTGCATGATGGTGGTGATTTCCTGTCTCAGAGCCAAGAGGAGCATAGCCTATCCCTATTTGGACAACTGGTTATTGATGGCAACCTGCAGGACGAAACTTTATCAGGACATTCTCTTCACTCTGTCTCTCTCTGCTTCAGGATCTGGAACTCAAATCTCAAGAAGTCCCATCTGGAACCCACACAAAATTTGGATTTCATAGGTGCCACTCTTGACTGTATTGTGATGAAGGCTTCTCTCTTGATCCACAGAGTGCCAACCCTCCATGCAGCAGTGCTCGACGTCTTAGAAAGGACCACTTGTTTGGCTCTCAGAATCCAGCACCTCTTGGGCCTCATGGCTGTGATGACTGCAGTAACCTGTCTTGTCTGCACTTCTGTCCTCTCCAGCACTGGCTCATCCATCACTTTGACACTTTCCTGGACAACCAGTACATGAGAGTAACCATCTCTCATGGAGTAAAATCCTCTCTGCTATGGTGGATATCCAGTTGCAACCTCCTCTCTAGGATACATTTCGCTCCGCCAAAGCCATCTGTCACAGTGAATACCGATGCCTCCCTCATTGGTTGGGGAGTGCATTGTGGAATGGCAATGTCTGGTGGAATGGTTGTCTCCTTGGGTGATCACTGGTCACCCAAGGAGACAAGACTCCATATCAGTGCTGTAGAGCTTCTTGCCATCTTCAAAGCTCTATGCTCCTTCAAGAGGCTGCCTTGCGGAAGGGTCATCCAGATAGTCTCAGCTGTATGTATGTCAACCACCAGGAAGGAACTCATTCCACAATGCTGCTGGACCTGGCTATGCAGCTTTGGAATTGGTGTGTACCTCGATGCATCCACCTCACAGGGCTCTGACAACTTCCTGGTGGACACTCTGAGCCACAGCAACAATCCACACCACAAGTGGACTCTATCCAGCCAAGCTTTCCTCCTCACTAAAAGTCAACATGCATTTCTCAGAAATAAGTCATGCCAGACTAATCTTATCTCTTTTTATGATAGGGTTACAAGCTTGATAGATGAAGGTAATGCTGTAGATGTGGCACATCTTGACTTCAGTAAGGCCTTTGACAAAGTTCCTCATGACATTCTTGCAAAGAAGCTAGTAAAATGTGGGCTGGACAGGGCTGCTGTTAGGTGGATTGGTAAGTGATTGACCGACCAAACCCAAAGAGTGCTCACCAGTGGCTGCTTTTCATCCTGGAGAGAAGTGACTAGTGGAGTGCTACAGGGTTCTGTCCTGGGCCCAGTGCTATTCAACATCTTCATCAATGACTTGGATGAAGGAGTGGAGGGCATGCTGATCAAATTTGCAGATGACACCCAATTGGGAGGGGTTGCCAGAGGACAGGATCAAATTTCAAAGTGACCTTGAAAGATTGGAGAACTGGGCCAAAGCTAACAAAATTAATTTCAACAAAGAGAAATGTTAAGTCCTACACTTAGGCAGAAAAAAGGGAATGCACAAACATAGGATGGGGGACACGTGGCTGGATAGCAGTACATGTGGAAGGGATCTAGGAGTCTTGGTAGATCACAAGCTGAACATGAGGCAGCAGTGTGATGAGGCAGCCAAGAAAGCCAACACAATCCTTGGTTGTATCAATAGGAGTATGGTGTCTAGGGCAAGGGAGGTAATGGTACCACTCTATTCTGCATTGGTTAGGCCTCATTTGGAATCCTGTATCCAGTTCTGGACACCTCAATTCAAGAAGGATATCGACAAGCTGGAACGTGTCTAGAGGAGGGCAACCAAAATTGTGAAGGGCCATGCCCTATGAGGAACGGCTTAGGGAGCTGGGTATGCTCAGTCTGCAGAAGAGAAGGTTAAGAGGGGACATGATAGCCATGTTTAAATATTTGAAGGGATGTCATGTTGAGGAGGGAGCTTGTTTTCTGTTGCTCCAGAAACTAGGACAAGGAGCAATGGATTCTAGCTACAGGAAAGGAGATTTCACTTGAACCTCAGGAAGAACTTCCTGACAGTCAGAGCTGTCCAGCAGTGGAATATGCTGCCTTGGAGTGTGGTGGCGTCTCCTTTGGAGGTTTTTAAGCAGAGGCTGGATGGCCATCTGTTGGGAATGCATTGACGGGTGTTCCTGCATAGCAGGAGGTTGGACTGGATGGCCCCTGGGGTCTCTTCCAACTCTCTGATTCTATGATTCTATGATTCCTAGTGTCTTGATGAGACCAACCAGATACAAATCTATTCACAATGCAAGACAACAGGAAATGCCACATTATTGTTCCAGAGCTGGGAAAGAAGTGGACTTGGTAAGGGAAGTGCTTCAGGTTGAGTGGATACAGGGCCTTCGTTATCTGTTTCCGTTGTTTCCCCTGCTTGGCAGATCATCACCAAGTTAGCTGCAGATAAGACAAACATAATCCTCATTTTCCCTTTTGCTCAAGACAATATTGGTTTGGTCCTCTTTTTGTGTGTGACTGCCTTGATCTCCAGATCTTCTCTTACATTCCAATCGTCGTGTATTCCACCCAGACCTTCCTCTCCTCCAATTGACAGCAGTGTGATAGATGATGATGCTGTGATTGAGGAGCAACTGATTGTGCATGGAGCCGAGCCAGTGAGTGAACAAGTCAACCTGCAACATCTCCTGCACTGGCAGGTCAGAGACTGAGGTTGCCCCAGCCAGCTCAGGATGGAGAGGGAACCAACAGAGGAGTTGCAGCCAGGTGTGCCCATCAGACCTCAATCACACAGAAGGCTGAAACGGGCTGCTGAGAGGGAGGCTGCTTGGACTAGGCTGAGGAAGCAATAACGAGCAGCACCTGTGCACAGGGGCTATTTAAGTCTGCTGGCATGGCTGGTCCTTGCTTGCCGCAAATTATTAGCAAGCCCTCACAATCTTTGTGTCTCCTGCTCCCTGAAGCCTTCCGGGTGGATCTCTGCCTCCTGAACCTTTTGACTGGACCTTGACCTTGCTCAGCTTGTGTTTTCCTGGTGTTTGGTATATTGTGGCACTTGTGGCAGTATCATTACTGGATAAAAGACAGCCAGCTGGTCCATCCCTCTCAGGGTTGACAAGTGGTCTTCTTGGTGGTTGAAGCTGTGTGCCGTGTCCTGTGGACTCCTGACTATCTTGGACCTCTGCTTGTTTGATGACAACTTAGATTTGCCTTATGGATTTGTTTCCTTTGGAACTTGAACTTTGTTTGGACTATTCCTGCTCTTGCCTTTGTGGGTAAGCCCTGCTCTGCTGCTTGCTAATTGACTGCCTGGTCTGCCTGGAACACAGCAGGTAGGCACCTAAGGACAGTTCCCTTTCGGGATCTGGGTGACAGTATGGTGTTCAGCAAGGTGAGAGACTGCACTGAACCACACAAAACTGAGGGTTTTTATACCCAAAAACTATCCTGCGGGTATGGGTGTGAATCCTTCTCCCAGCTAAGTGGACAATGAGAGTTCAACACAGACAACAAGATCTGGATGGTGTTAATGGCTTCAGTGCTTTAGGTGACAAAGGAGCAGTGGCTGTCATGATAGCTCTGTATTTTGGAGAGGTTTGGGAGACAAAGCAGAGATACATCAGGTGTGATGTATCAGGGTTGAAACAATTACAGTTTGGTGAGAACTTCCCTTTTCTTCACAGAGAGGTTCCAGCTTCAGTTTAAGCCTATTGTCTCCAGAGTTGCCTGGTAATCTGCCTGACAATGACTTCAGCCTGGGGCTAGAGGGGTGTGGGCTGACCTGCCTTGTAATCTCACATTTACAGTCAGTAATTTGCTTCTGTCCAGCTTGACCTTCCATTCACCTCAGGTTCCATTTTATATCAATGCCAATTAATGTGGTGCCAATTATTTAATATTGGCCAATTAAACCATATCAGTCTTGGGGTGTGCATGGGACCATAACAGCAGAGCCAGATTAAATGCTTGTTTTGGCTGTGCTGTCCTGTTTTCACTCTTCTAGGACCTGACCTGCAATCCATCCATTAAGCTTTTGATCACCCATTTTGTGAGGCACAGAGACCATGAAAAAGAAGATTCAAGTAGTTCAAGTGGTCATCTGTGCCCTCACACAATCCCTCCCTACCTCCCCACTTTCAGGTCCCGTCTGTTCAGTGGACTTCAAAACTGAAGGGAAGGTAGCTTGGTGGGCTTGAACATGCAAAGTACACAGGAGGGGGAGGGTCTTCCACCAAGCTACTCAGCTCTAGAATTTTTGACAAGGCTTCTGTGCAGGCATGAAGAACCCACTGTATAAGGGCACAGATGACCACTCAAAGAACTACAGTTACAGGTAAGCAATCTGTCTATCTTGAAAGCTAAGCAAGGTCAGGCCTGGTTAGCACTTGGAAGGGAGACTGCCAGGGAATAACTGCAGGCTATAAACATGGGAAAGCAATGGTAAACCCCTTCTGAATAAAGCTTGCCAAGAAAACTTAATGATAGGTTTGTCATAAGTTGGAATCATCTTAATGCCACATAAGATGATGGGGAGGATGGTACCTGCCACTCTTGGTTAGCCAAACCCAATCTTTCCCATACTGTGCTTTGTGTTTAGATTAGGATGTGTGGTTTAGCGAAAGTAATTCACAAAAGCCAAATATTATGGCCAGGGTTTAGAGCATGGGTGTGCAGCTGGGTCCGTGGTCCAACTTTCTGCTCCAGGACCCTCTGAAAGCTACAGCCAAAAAAGTGGGAGAGGAGAGGAGAATGATCCAAAGTCCACTTCTAGTTTTGAAAAATAAATATTTTTGATGTTAAACATTGCATTGCATGTGAATAGAGCTTTAGCCTGTTTGAACAGTGAATTGCTACTCGTGGGAGGTAATTTACCTTCCAGGACAGGAGTTTTCACCTTTTGGAGTACAGGAAGAGTACCAGAAAGAGAATGATCAGGGGTGACTTGAGGGGGACTGTGTAGGGCTGTACTTTAGCTATCCCTGGCTTATAACATGCTGTATTTCAGTGACTTGATGACACATGTTGCTTGTGTTGCATTTCTGTTTTGGCGATGTTTTGTCACTCAAAGCATACTTACAATTCCTCCCCCCCCCGTTTTAGGTTTCAGGAGAAGGGGAACCTGGAAGTTCTGTTATTCACCATTCAGTCAAGAATGCGAGCCAACAATCAAAAAGTGTATACACCTAATGAAGGAAAACTAGTATCTGACATCAACAGGGTATCTAACACAGTTTGTTATAATTGACACAGGGAATGACAGATCAGAATGTTCTATCATGGGATTTTTCTTCTAGAAAACAGTTTTGTTCTTTCTTTGCTGATGTGAGGCCAGTCAGTGCAATCAGTGTAATATGGCTGGCTTGGGCAGGATCAAATTTATTGGCAGAACACATGCTTTATGGACAGAAAGTCCCCAAACATCTCTTACTATCTCTAGTTCTTTAAAAAGAAAGAAAGAAACCTACAGCAGGCCTAGGATTTTGGCTTGGAACGTGCAGAGCTGCTGCCCCTTGGAGTAGTGATAGCCCATTGAACTAGGTGGATTCATGGCTAATATAAACAGCTCCATGTGTTCATGTGACTTGGTTCAGTAATAATGAAGGATTAAAGGTAACAAATTCTGTATGATTTGGCCATTTCTCATTTATTCACATTTATACTGTGAAATTGATATTTACACACTGTCATTGTGACCAGGGAGTTTAAAAAGCAAGATAAAGGGGGTTGGAAAATTACATAGATAACATGGAAAAATACAGTTAAAATGCCAACAAAAGTTTTGAAGAAGTTTGTTATTGTATACCTAAAAATTTAATCAAGCATATTTAACTGTTCGAACTTCAGCAATAAGAAAGGAAGATAATTATATTTCTCTGCAGGAATCTTCTATTTTCCCCTAAAACACTGTGAATTAAAGCCCTACTTACATAAGAAAGATGATATTTAATCAAAATATATATCCAGTCAAGTCTTTCACTAATGATAAATCTAAGTTTAGATATCCATGATTTCATATTACCAGAGTATCTTTCATTCAGGTGTTCCAGTATACCACAGAAAGAATGCTGAGAGTTCTGTCAGTCTGTGGTGACTAGATACCAGAAGACTTAAAGTCTTCAGCAAGGGGCACAAATTTCTAGTTGATATTGGAAATAAAGTGCGTGCTTAAAATTCTGTATTTAAAGGTAAGGATAGTCAATTTATGAAGGGCAACACTGCAGTGAGATTGATGTGGCCTTCTAGCCAGTCTATGCACAGGCTAGTTTAGAAAGCCAAAGGAGCACTATTTCAGGGCATCAGTCTGTAGAAAGCCAAAGAAACATAGCTAAAAGGCAGACTGTCTTGAGCATATTTCAGGATCCTGTTCCCCCACCCCCAAATTGAATATGCTTCCATTCTATATATCAGAACTGGTTTACATAATACTTTTCCTACCCATTCATCCCTTACTACATTTTCAAATGAGCAAACATCACTTATGAATTAGGTAATTGTGAGTATACTTAGCAGCAATTTCATGATTGTCTGGAAAAAGATTTTGCTATGACTGTAGTAACTGCTACATTTCATCATCTATTATTGTTCAATTTGCACATTGTATTTGTTCAGTTGAGCAGGTATATGGAGACAACAGGCTACTTACATATATGAGAAAAGTATTGTGTGAACTGTACCTTAACTATATCTCTCTGTTATTTAAAAATGAAATCAAAGAAGGAGAAATAAGTCTTTGGTAAGGAAGCCTTTTGCTGATGTGGGACCAGTCAGTACCACTATTGTATTCTGTACCGCAAGCTATGGACATTTAGGTAGCCTTTTACATAGCTTCTAGATGTTCCATAATATCTATAGACTGACATCCTTTTATGGAATTTATTTGCACAGGCCTGGGAGAAACTGGAAAAGGCAGAGTATGAACGGGAGCTCGCACTAAGAAATGAACTTATTAGACAAGAAAAACTGGAGCAGCTTGCCCGGCGTTTTGATCGCAAGGCAGCGATGCGAGAGACGTGGCTGAGTGAAAACCAGCGCCTTGTTGCACAAGTAATGTGGAACTGTCTGGGAGTGTATGGGTTTCAATCTCTGATCTGTCTGCTTGCATCAGAAATAGTAGAAGATGCTGGCTATGTGGGTGGCTTTGTAGTTACAGTTCTCCAAAACCTACTACACATATAGCACCTTATCCACCTCCAGAAAGTAGGTGTATTTTGACAGTTAGTGATAAATATGACTGTAATACAAGAAAGCAGAGCTGGATTTTTTGGAAGCAATTATATTTGCCTATGAGAGAAGCTCTGCTAGGGGAAGGTTTACTGTGGAGAAGCTTCTTTCTTATGGTCAGAGTCACGGAGTCTAGTACTATACCTTTTTGGCTTGAGCCCTTATTTTTAAACACAATTTGGCCAGAATCCTGTTGGTTGGTTCTACTTGGAGTAGACCTATTGAATCATTTGTTCAGTGGTGAGTCAACACATGGGTAAATTCCATTGATTCTGTGGTCAACTCTAGTTGGAAATAATAAAAAGATTGGAAGCATAGTATGTTGGCTATAAAGATTTTTTTTAAAACTCTGATGGCACATTTACGCTTGAAATCAAAGACAAGCTTGCCATTCATCTGCCATTTTTTGCCCAGCACACCACATTGACTAAAGGAGGGTCAGTTATTAATGCATACACCAGGACAAGCAGTGAATGTGGACTAAGCAACTGTAGTCGGTCACATCTCTCAGCCTGTGTGTACAAGGTAGAGAATTTACTTTAAAAAAAAGCAAAAACCTTTCCTTACTAACTTATAATAAGGTGACGAGGTAACTGTGTTCTATCCCACAAAGATCACTGTTCTGCCATTATGTGTTGATTGTTTTCAACTCGATGAATGATCTAGAGTAGTAGTTCTTAACCTGGGCTCCACAGACCTCTAGGGGACATAGAGCCTTCACAGAGTGTCCGTGAAGCCCTTCTGCTAGACACTAACAGCAGCAGCAGCAGCAGCAACAGGAACATGGTGGGGGAGTACCAAAGCTGCTGCCTTGTTGACCAAATGGAGCGGTTTGAGTGAGCACAAATGCCTGCTGCCATGTCCTGTTCAACAGGGACATGGCAACAGGAGGTGCGGGCACTGAGAGAATATGGTGGCACATGCGTGCGTGCACTCACACTGATCCCTCAGTTGCAAATGAGGGAGCAGTTTTGGGTGGCAGGAATATGCACATGCCCAAACTATGGCTGTGGAGATCAGAGTTTTGATCCCCACTCAGCCATGGAAACCAACTGGATAGCCTCAAGCAAGTCATGTTCTCTCAGCTTCAGAAAAAGTCAAAGGCAAGAAATCTTGCCGAGAAAACCCCCATGATAGATTTGCCTTAGGGTTGCTATAAATCAGTTTTCAAAGGGGAGACATGTTGACTAGGAAGAATCTCCCTCTGTCAGTGGCAGTTTATTGTTGTTGCCTTCAAATCAGGCCTGATTTACAGCAACCCTAAGGTGAACTTATCACACTTTTTGGTGGGGGCAAGATTTTTTTGCAGGGGCTGCCTTTCCCTTCCTCTGAGGCTGGAAGAATTTAATTTCCCCAGATTCACCCACTGTCTGAGCAGGTATTGAATCCTTGTTGCCATAAGCCTTTAATAAAGAAATATTTGAATATTTAAATCTAAATTTAAATATTTAAATCTTGAGCTGGATCGTTGGCAACAACTTATATTTACAGGGTGTTCCCAGTAAAGAAAAGGTTAAGAACCACTGATGTGGTGGTGATATATGGCTGAACCAACTAGTTGCAAGTTCCAGTTGCAAGAATCAATCCATCTTTAATGTGATCTTCCTCTTTTCCTCCTGCCTTCCATTTGGCCAAGCATTATTGTGCTTTCCACTGAGACACTCTACCAGTAATTTAAAATGGTACCCAGATCCTTTCTGTTTGTTTGCGGTTTGTTTTTTACACCCACCTCCTCACTCTGTGGTTTGCAGCATGAAAGAGATGTTGTTGCTGATCAAAGCCATATTTACTTTGGGCAGGATAACTTTGGAAATGATTTGCCAGCTGTGGAGGCAGCGAAGAAGAAACATGAAGCCATTGAAACTGACACAGCTGCCTATAAGGAACGTGTCCAGGCCATAGAAGAAGTGGCCAAAGAGCTGGAAATGGAGAATTACCATGACATCAAGCGCATCAGTGCTCGCAAAGACAACATTCTGAGGCTCTGGGAGTTCCTGCAAGAGCTGCTGCACACCCGGCGCCGGAGGCTGGAGATGAATCTTACACTGCAGCAGCTGTTCCAAGACATGCTGCACAGTATTGACTGGATAGATGAGATGAAAGTAAGGAAGGAGTTAGGTGCTAGAAGGAAGTTGACCAGTTGAGATGGAGACTGATCTCTTGTGAAGGCAAAGTGCTGCATTATCCCAATTTGTTTATTTAATTTAGTCATATATTTATGTTCTACCCCTCTGCTTAGGTATTCTCAAGATAGCTTGTGCAATGCATTACTTAAAAACTTATAAAATACAAATGAATAAAACCATCAATCCAAACATCCCAAGCACTAAATAATTACTTCCAGCAGCAGTAAAGCAACTAATCTGTTCCTCAATATGCCATTAAAAATACCTTGATTGGATCTTGAAGTCTGTTAAAGAACTAATCTAAAAAGCCACTATGACTCAGTTGTTGCATAGCAAGTATGTTGAAGATCATTATGAGATAAGCACAGAGGTAAACATATCATTGCTTGCTTTGTGAACCAGTATGCTTGCTATGGCTTCCACAGACTACTTGGAAGATTTCTAAATTAAACTTGGTTCCTTCTACCCTTTGACATGGCTATGACTACATAGTGAGAAGAGTAACATGGTTTGCTGGACTCTGTTTCACTATGTTACTTATCAGTCAACACATTAATAAATTATGATTTCAAGAGGTATCCATTTGTAATAAAAAAAAAACTCCACAACCATCCAGATGTTAAGTATGTACAATCTCTTTGTTCCCAGTATGGGAGGTATGAAAAGTGCCTTAGCGGCAATCCTCTATAAAAATAGCTAACTTTGAATTAAAAATCCTATTGTGGACAAACGTATGTAACAGAGTCCTGACGGTGGTTTACTTTTGTTTTGTAAAGAAGAACAACTTTGGGGTGAAAAATTTTAAATAAAAAGTATATACAGTGGGCCCTCGGTAACTGCTAGAGTTTGATTCCAAGACACATACACATACACACACAGCTCCATGGATACCGAAATTTGTGGATGCTCAAGACCTATTATGGACAATGGTGTAGTAAAATGGCATCCCTTATATAAAATGGCAAAATCAAAATTTGCTCTTGGGATTTTTAAAAAAATATATACTTCAAGCCTTGGTTGGTTGAATCTGTGGATACAGATTCTGCCGACATGGAGGGCCAACAGCTTTTCATTGCCTGCCATTTCTCTACTTTAGATCACCTGTCTGAATGATTCAGCAGCCCACAATTCAAAGTGCAGCATTACAGGCCTCATTAGAAGTGTTTGTAATATTTTGAAGAAATGGCAGGTAGGGAGAGGATTAAGCCCATTTGCTGTTTCTTTGCAGAAACTCAATCCATTCCAAAGCTGCTTTTCTCCAGACATGCAGATGTACATAATGTGTACTTCACCTGTAGGAGGCAGGAAAGAGAGAGAGAATACCTTTTCACTTTGTATTTTTGTAGGTAAAACTCTTGTCTCCTGAATCTGGAAAGCACCTGTTGGAAGTGGAAGATCTACTTCAGAAGCATAAATTGATGGAGGCTGACATGGCCATCCAGGCTGAGAAGGTCCGTGCCGTCTGTGCATCTGCGCTTAAATTTGCCAATGGAGATGGTAAGTGTTTGCTCATTCAAAATCTTGTTTCTTTGCCTGACTATATGTACAAAGGGGAAGGGATAATGAAAGAGATTGTCTGTATCCCACTGTTTGATACCCACCTCCTAGTATTTGCCTGAAGCAAATGCCTCTATCCTTTTGAATCATTTTGATAGTTTTCTCCTGACTGAATTTTAGTGTGGTCAAGGATGTACATCATTATGGCTATTAAGTTCAACTAGGATGTATAGTGTTTCTCATCTCAAACTATAGTGTATCAAAGATGTGTTTTAGGGTTGTGGCTAGCTGCTTGTTGACTTCTAATTGTTATGACAATGGAAATCGCAGGAAGGGAATTGTATGGAGAGTTGTTGCCCTCCATAGGGTTTTTTTTAATACATGGGACATCACATTTTCATATTGGCAATTGAAACAACAAATCCACATCCCAATTTATTCAAGGCCCTTTCATGCTACATAACTAAAGCACTGTGGAATCCTGAGATTTGTAGTTTGGTGAGGCACTAGAGCTCTCTAGCTGAGAATTCTGAGTACCCCTCCCAAATTGCCAGTCCCATAGGATATTGCCAGAGCTGTTAAAGTGGAGTCATAGCACTGTTGCATAGCATGAAGGGGCCCTCAGCATCAATTTCCAGCATCAGCAGTTTTCTTTTAACTGTGATGGTATGCCAGCAAAGCACATGATTTATTGCCTTTTGTAGGATAAAAGATACCCCAAAATATGCATGTCTCTCCTGTTTCCCATAGCAAGAAAGAGAGAATGAATTTAAATACATCTACTTGACTAGAAGACTGTGAATGAATACTGGGTGCTGTAGGCTATACTCTAGAGGACGGAACTAGTAAAACCACCTCTAAATATTCCTTGCCTTAGAAAACACTGTGAAATTCATGAGATCACCATAAGTTGAAATGTGTCTTGAAGGCAGATGTATACACATGTAATTGAGAAAATAATCTGTTTAATCAGAATTCTAATTTGCAACAGCCTGGCCTGACATTTCTCAGTAAAGCAGTTTATTCGGGAGAACTATAAGATTTTAAAGCCATTCAAACCCCAGTTTGATTTTATGCAACTGAAGTGTCCCACTGTTGGTAGCAGACAGGCAGCAGTAAATCCTTTCAGTGTTTATATAGAGCTATTCTGTTCTGAGTGTGTTTGTTTTCTGCATGCATACACAGAGGCAACTCATCCACGGGGTATAATTCTTGCTGCAAAGCCTCCTGATCCCTGACCTCATTATTAACTGCCCTGTTGTTGGATGCCTTCAAGTTGCTTCTGACTTAAACCTGTCACAGAGTTTTCTTGGCAAGATTTGTTCAGAATCGGTTTGCTTTTGTCTTCCTCTGAGGTAAGAGTGTTTGACTTGCCCAAGGTCACCCAGTGGGTTTCCATGGCAGAGTAGGAATTTGAAATTTGATCTCCAGAGTCATAGGCCCTTTTCGCATGCCAGTCCTGTTGCAAAATGGCCTCTGGAGCATTGTGCGATTGCGAGGACCGTTCCACATGACACCCTCGCAATCGTGGAACACTCCCGAGGCCATTAGGCGGCAATTGCGCATTATATCATTTTCGGCTCGTTGGCGAAAATGATGCACGATCTCACATCCCTCCCATGCCCCACCCACACTTACCTTGTGTGCGGAGGCTCTGGACACATGGCCGTCATGCTTCCTCCCCCAGCGGAACCTGTTAAAGTACCTAGCTGCACTGTGGAAAGAAGGGGCAGAGTGCTTCCTTTCGGCCAGCACGGGGCTGGTGTGGAGGAGAAGCAAAGGGGGTGCGAGTGCCTCTCACAAGAGGCTTCTCGCGTGATCCCTTCACGACGACACCGGAACAAGGTAAGGTGCGAAAAGAGCCATAGTCTAGCACTCAAATGGCTACACCACCCTGGCTGTCCTTTAGCTGCATGTAGTTGTTGTGTACCTTCAGGATGTTTCCAGCTTATGGCAACCCTTAGGCAAATCTATCATATGGTTTTCCAGGGCTGTGTATGTGTGAGACGCACTCAAGGTTCCCCAGTGGGTTTCCATGACTGAATCAGGAGTCAAACCCAGGTCTCTAGAGTTGTAGTCCAGGACTCAAACTACTATACCACACTGGCTCTTTTAGCTGCCCAGCAGCACCTAATTACCAGAACTTTTTTGTTGTGTCTGTTGTTGTTGTCTTTGCTTTCTCCTGCTACAGCTTCATCCAGATTCTTCTTTCTGTCTCCCCTGTTTCCTCCAAGTTCTATTGTTGAATAACATCTCTTCTTTCTGTTCCTGTCTTTTGTCCAACCTCCATTTCTAGACTTTTATTCCCTCTTCCCCTTCTTTTCTCCAACGTCCATGGATATGGAGTGTGCAGGTTTTTAACTGGCATCTGACTGGCTGGCTGGCTTATTGGCTGGCTATTTATGTGCGTGACCTATGATACCAACTTTTGCTCCTGACTTGGTTTATCACCCCAGTTCTGTCTGTGCTGTTCTTAGCTCCACCAGCCATGCTGGGCACAAACGTACACACAAAAGACACACAGGATTCTGAAGTCTCTGTATCTTCTTGTGTGTGTGCACATGTATCCATATGGCTGTCCAGAAATAAAAGCCATGGAACTGAATGGGAATTACTTTGGATAGTATGTATAGAAATACAGAAAACAAAAGGAAAATAAGGATTAATTACCAGAAGGCACTAGAATTTGGCTTTTACTATATCACATGTTGTGGAGAGAGATAATTTTGCACTGTACCAAGGTACTTTTGTACAGTGCCAGAATACTGCTAGTTAGTTGGCTTAGCAATTCACTAAAAATGAGGGAAGAAAGAGGGAGGAGAGGACAGAGAAGGATATAAGCAGCTAAGTCAGTGGCAAGGCACTGATGGGTGAGAGATTCCACACGAATATAAAGAAAATTTGAAAAGCAGCATAACCTTTTGGAGCAACATTTATGTGCATTTTATTGACTGTCAGTCGTTTCTTCCTGTTCATAGATTATGCTGTGTAGCATCCATTGGGTTAGAACATCAGAATTTCAGTGTTAAAAAGATGCTGTTCAAATCTCTTCAGCATCCTTACTCTGAATATAATGTTGGTTATTAACAATCAAATCATATTTTCTTTGATGTCTCCCAAATGCAAACAATTAAAATGTCCATATGGAAGCCATGTTTCTGAAACGTTCAAAATCTTATAATGATTACACACAAATATGAACAAGAAATCTTCATAATTTAAAAGGAATGGACATTGCATAGCAGGAATTTGAAAAAGGCAAATGATGATGATGATGGAGTTAAAATCAAAGAATATACTGCTTAGGTTAAGAGCTGTTCCAAAAGAGCTGACTGATTTAAAACACACAGTTTCAAAAGGTTTGATGGCCATATAAGCAGCTCCAGTGAAGAAACTGACAAGAAGATTGAAGCAATAAGGCAAAACTCTGCTTATGCACAGAGGAAAAAACTTCTAAGAGAAGTGATAATTCATTTCACACATAAAAGCTTTAGAGATGAAATATTGAGAACACAGTTTAAGAAATACTTAAAATAAATGAGAATTAAATAGTTATGTTTAAAGAAATTCCTGAAAAAATGTTGAAAAAACTCACAGAGTATAAATTCTTGGTGGAGGCACTGAGAAAGAAAGAGAGATATAACCTTTTAGCTGGATAGTGCCAGAGGGTTTGGTAACAATTTATGCAAGTGAAAAATATATGAGAGTGAGAATTCTGTTCAAAATGTTGAAAGAAGAGGTCCCAGAAGGAGATATTTAAATTAAGAAACTTTTAACAAGAAATAATAACAATATAGTAAGATATCTTAATAAAACAACTAAAATGAATCTGAAAATAATTTAGATAATATAAATAATAATGAAAAAATTCAGTAAAGGTGTTAAGGAAGATCAAGGGAGACTACCTAGAACCTTCTTTAAATATAAAGAGTACTTTGGATTAACAGACAGTTGGAGATATCTACAGCCAAATTCTAGAAACTATACTCTTTTTTTAAGATCATCATGATTTTTTTTTTCTACAATATTTATGTTCTGAATTTGGATAACGTTATAAAGAGTATGGGCATTTTACAAAAAAAACAAAAAACCCCTACATGATGTCCCTGAAAGAGGAGCAAGCACAGTTTAGATGGAGACTAAATATTTATTTCTGAAGATGAAAATATTAAAACAATGTAAACAAGAACTGAGGAAATTTTTTGAGCTGAACTTTAATAAGAGCACAGAGTCCACAATAGTTGGGGATACAAGCAAAGTTAATATGAGTGGACAATTTATAAAATATGGTTCCAGATTGAAGAAAAGAAAGAGAAGCTAAAAGAAGTAATCTGATGGACAAAATACAGAATTTGGAGGAAAAACATAAGAAGGGTTTTGATAAAGAGACCCCACAAAAGATTTTTTTTCTTTTTAAAAATTTATTTATTTATAATTCCTTTTTAAAACTGATGTACATATGGAAACTTATTCCAACAATTAATACAAAATGATCAGTGCTCCACTGACAACCAACAAATTGATATTCTCAATAAGTATAATACTTCTTTAACCCTTCGGTTGCTCCCAGTCCCCCAGGAACAGAGTCAATTTTTATTTACAACCTCTTTCTTTTAATGTGAAGAATCATATTAAGTGTGTCTTTTATAATTATGTACCCCTTCCTTCCTTCCTTTCTTTATTTGTTTCTATTAGTTTATTCCACTTCCTTAACCAATGGCCTTCACTCAACTGATCCATACACCCCATTCTTCTTTCTAATATAAAATCAAACATTATATATTCTGCAACATAATATTGCCATCTATCTATTCTCCGTTTTCCTTCGTCTTTCCAGCCATATGCAGTAACCTCCTGAGCTGCTCTCAACGTTTGCTTCAGCAAATATTCCTGATTTCTGTCCGAACTCAAATACTTTACATTTAAAGTCATGCATTTTCTTTCTTTCTTCCTTTCTTTCTTTCTTTCTTTCTTTCTTTAAACTTTCTTTCTTTCTTTCTTTCTTTCTTTCTTTCTTTCTTTCTTTCTTTCTTTCCAACTTTTTCCTTATTTTTCTGTTTATTTCAGTTATTATTTCCTGCCAAAATCTCTGCCCCTTACAACACTCGCACCACGTATGTATGTATGTGCCTTTACTTCCACTTCCACATGGATGCCAACAATTAAATGGCATATTTTTTATTATATATTATAACTGCTGTGTTGTTCTGTATTATCTTCCAATTAATTTTAACTGTTGCTCTCTTATTTTAGTATTTTTAATCCTGATAACTTTATTTTGTCACTCTTGAATTTGTTTACTACTTATTTTAATATCTCTTTTCCATAATTCTAATAACCCCTCTTCTATTTTAAATTGACTTTCCACAAACATTTTATAAATCCCACTCCCTATTCCTTTTCCCCCTCCAACCTTCTCATTAAATCTTCTAGGGGATATTAAGTTTCTCCATGCACCCTTAATTCTAGCAACCTCTTATAAGTCCCAGCTGATTGAAGCCAAGATCATTTCCTATTTATATCAAATAAGTTTACAGTCTTAAATAGTTTCCTTGAGTTCTCATATAACTTCCATATTCTTGGTAAACTATCCTTTAATTTTTTAAATAATTCTACTTAATCCCTGATCTCCTTCCCTATTCAAATATTCCATTGGGTACCATTTATAATTTTATGTACACAATTTCTTCTTCCTTTTGTTGAATACCACCCAAGTGGACCTCAGCAGGCCGTCTATTGTACTATTAAACTTTCCTCCTAATTTTCTTTCCAAGAATGACCTAAATTCCACGTTATTTAAATATTTCTCTATTCTCAGTCATCTTTTATAGTCAAATTCAAAATCTAATAATTTCTTCAACTGAAAAGCCTTGTAATAAATTTCTAAACTCCCACAAAAAGATTAAGTTACTCCAACAACAGTTCTCATTTTTTACAGTCGAAGAAATGAATGGCAAATTACCATATCATAAGCGGCTGCTGACCGTCTCCCACATGTGGAGCCGCCCGTCCGGCCCCGAGAGCGCAAGGAAGCGCTGCTCGTGAGGAGAAAAGGCACACGGCATGCCCACGACAAAGACGGGGCTCTCAAAGGCCGCCCCCGTCGCCTTCTCCCCGCAGCCGCATGTTGTGTCGCCCACCAAGGTGCTCGCTCTGGCTGCCACTGCCATGGCGCTCGCTCCAGGCCCAGCTCTCTCGGTTCCCAGCAGGCCAGCGAGCGGGCCCGCAGCAGCCACGTGTTCCTGCCCCGCGCAGGCGCACTTACCTCGCCGCTGCCCGCAAATGGAGCGACAAGGCCCTATATCATAAGCAATAAAACTTTGAATTCACAAATAAACATGTCCTGTCTCAACTAAGTTTAGACAGGAAAGGATAAAGAAAACTGTTTCAAAGGTCAGGAAGGGAGATCAGTTTGTAATTGATAATTGGAAAGTAATAAAAACATTTGAGGAATATTACAGAGATTTATATATGCGGGGTAATGAGAAAATTTAAGATATAGAAGGCTATTTGGATAAGTACCAGTTGGACAAATTATGCTTGGAACAAAAGCGAAGTTCAGATGTGCCTATGAAAACTATGGAACTTATTGAAAAAATTAAAGAGATTAAGTTTGGAAAAGGGCCAGACACAGATGGACTGTCTGCAGCACATTATAAGAAATTTGAAGATGAGCTACATCAGCCATTAGACATAGTATATAATGAGTTATTAGAAGAAAGACAGATACCAGATTCTTAGAGAACCCCAATCAAAGCATATTTCTTAGAAAACCCCAATCAGAGTGGATTTCTAGCTACAGGTTTTTGTACAGTGCACCATAGCATCCAAAAATCCTATAAAATTCACACAGTGCTGCGGCTTTTCAGAAAACTTCATATTTATTTGTTTATTTTTAAAATGAAACATACAGCATCATTTCTCATACACTTTTCCATGTTCATCTCATGATCTCTGTACTTCATACATTTCCAAATATACTTGTCCTTGGCATAGGATAGGAAGGAGAGCTCAGGGAAAGTGGAAGTGGATGAGGGCAGGATAGGTGAGAGGGCAGGAATGTGTTGAGTAGGGGCTATCAACAAGGATAAAGAAAAGATGAGAGAAAGGGAAAAGGCAAAGCTGATTAAAAAGAAAAAGAAAATGGTGACCAGTGTAGATATTGAGGAAAGAAGCAAGTGGCCTGAAAACGGCATCCCTCAGTCTGAAAAGAAAATGTAGAATGAAATAGCAAAGGCCTTTCCAGAATAAGAGGATAACGTCACCAAAAAATTGGCCACCTACATATGGAATGGAAGGTAAAGTCTGGAAGATTTTAGTGGAATTTATATTATAGGTTTCGAAATGATGCATTTCAATTACATAATTGTTCATTTATTGCTCATTTTTCTGCAGTAGTTGTCTCTCAAGGAAGTGCTTCATTTTAGAAGATGGCTACATTTACTCAGCACTCAAACAGAAATCTATTGTGTTGGGGTTAAATGAAATTTCCCTTCTGCTAGCGAGCGGGGTTTTATGTTTTGGCATTCTGGCTGGAATGTGGTTGCACTCGATTGCCCCAAGCACTTCTTGGGTGATTCCTCTGGTGTCACTGATGGAAAATGGCACAGTTCCTACTCTCCTGTGTCTGTAGACATAATAAAAAACATAATTTCTGTGGATGATAACAACAGCAGACTCTAAAGCAAGTTCAGGGAACCTTTGTAAATTCAGTGTCTAATTGTATTTGGAGGTATGTGTACTCTAGTTGTGGTGGAGCTAAAGGCAAATGATTGTGACCAAAAAGACTAGCTAGTTTTATCTTAAAACTAGCCAACTATTTTCAGTAATTAAGCTTTAGCAGTGACATTTCAGCCTTACAGAATGAGGAAGGTCCCATATGAAATTCGAGAAACTACAAAATGATGATATCCTTGGAGAAGGGAATGTGGTATTATGGGGAAACCCAGAGTTCTTCTTTGTGGTCTCTGTGCAATGGGATCTTTGCGTGTGCACAGTAGCTTTTCAGAAAGTTCCAGAGCTGAGCAGCTTGGTGAGAACCCCTTCCTCATCCAATACTGAGCATGCTCAGTCCTGCCAAGCTAATGGTCTCTCCTCAGTTTCTTTTCGTCTGCCGACCTGTTAGCAGCTCAGAAGTCTTCCTCACTGAACAGTTGTTCACCTCGTTTTTGGTCTCTTTATAACAAAAACTGTAAGAACTCTTCCCTCTTCTTATGTTGTCTTTGTTTACGTTGTGCTTGTCTTGTGGTCACAAGGTTTCTCTTTTGGATGCCCGCTCCGAGTGTTTGTTCTGCTTCGGGGAGGGCCATAATGTTCGGGCCTGTTCCATTTGTAAGGATTTTACCTCCAAGACCCTGAAGAATAGACCTTCTCAGTTAAAATCCTACTGTTGGGAGCAAGCCCTTCACCTCAAGGAGCAGGCGGCATCCAATACTGCCCTTTCCACTGTTTTGGTATTGACACCCTCCATGACGTCCTCTGCCTCGGTCCTGAAATTATCGGTAATGACTGGCCCCTCAGTATCAACAACGTCAGTACCAACTCTGACCTCGCCAACCTTACCACCGATATCTTCCTTACTGAAGATTCCGAAGCTCTCTAGGATGCCTACTGTCCCGTCTTCCACTGGAGATGCCACCTCTAGCTTGCAATAGGCTCCTGTTTTGCAGCCTCGCAAGGTCCCTACCCTGGCGGAGCATAAACGGGCTTCCTCACACCACCCTTCCGTTTCCTCCAATAAGGAGAAAGAAGAAGGAGGAGGAGAAGCATCGCTCTCCTTCTCCCGCTGCCCATCCGCAGGCTAATCGACCTTCTTCTCTCGGTCCCTTGCTGGGTCCTGGAGTTCCAGGGTCTTGACAACCTCCTCCGACGCAACCTGCAACGTCTACCATTGAAGAGGATGACACTCCTGTCCTTTCCCCGGTGCAAGATGCTGCCCAGCTCCCGGAGCTGTCCGTCCCAGTTACGGTGGATCTTCGTCCGACTTGGACCATCGGCCTTTGCCACTGGCCTCTCCACCTGTTACATCAGGCCAGTCTGAAGATGGATGTCCACAGACTCCACTTCCTCTGGCCCTCTCTTCTGGCCATCCCGAGTTAGACTGTCCACCTGTTTTGGACGCTCCTCAGGCTACTTCCCGAGACTAGCCTAGAGTTAGTGTGGCCCATTCTCCGGAACGCGGTGAAAGGAGTAGATCCCCACGTTGTTGCGACTACGGCTACTGCACCGCATATGAGCCTTCACTAGTGAGAGTTGATTCACTGTTCTCATTGGCTTCCTGTATTGCCTGGTACGGTCACAAGCACCTTTGGAGAGAGCAACCTGGCTCCTACCACTCATATTCACCTACCTATCATGGCTGTCAACATCCTGACATTCATCATTGGTATCCTTATCACCTTCAGCATTCACACACCCCATCACATCTCCTCTGGGATCTCATTACCGACGCTCCCCTCGGTATTGCTTCTCCAGATCCTGTTCTTGGTCCCGATTGGCCTACTACCAGCATTCGCCATCTCGGTCTCGTCACCAGTCCCAAGACCAATTGCCTCATCATTAGGCTGTTTCACCTCCTCCTCAAGTGACAGCGACTGTGCCTCCGCCAGATGCTCACCCTGTGTCCACTCTGCCAACATCTCTGTCGGCCCCATTATTGACGCAGTCCGTCATTGCACCGATCCCGACCGTTTTACCCATTTTGTCAGCACTGATCTCAGTACCGATGCAGATCCTGACCTTGGTCCTGGTACAGATTCCGGCCTCAGTACCGGCTCCAGCTGTTCTAACAGTCTCCACTCCCGTTCCACCATGTGTTCTTCCTGCAACGGGAGCCACTCGACCTTGTTGTTCTCGATTCCCTCAATCATTGTATCCTTCTTCCGGTTCTTATGATTCCGATGGTGATTCAACTGACTCTACACCTCAATCCCATACCTCCCCACCTCTAGCGTTTGGGGACCCGAATCCTGATTCAGCTCCTGAGGACGTCAAGCAGTTTTCTGACATCCTAGTCAGAATGGCCAATGCCTTAGGCCTTGACATTTCTGGTCCCGTTCCTACGATACAGGACCCAGTGTTCCACTATGCTGACACTTGGCTCCCGTCAATGGCTCTGATTCCGTTCCTTCCCGTCCTGCAGTCTCTGGCTAAATTAGGAGACCCGACTCCTAATTCAATTGTCATTGAGTCCTCCCAAACAAAAGGGGGCAAAAGGACCCACACGACTCCACCTGATCGAGAGGGCCACTGTTTAGATGTCTTCGGCCGTTGCTTCTACTCCATCTCTTCATTGATTACCAGGATCTCTAACACTCAAGCTTGCCTGGTGGCTTATCAATGTAATATTTGGGATAGGTTTTTCCCCCCTGCTTTCTCACTTGCCGGATGACCTTAGAGCAACTGCCGTCCAATTTTATAATGAGTCTGTCGCCCTCTCTAATCAATAAATCTTGTCTTCCCGACACGCTGTTGAGGGCGCAGCGCAGGTGATGGTGGGTGCAATCGCCCTTCGCCGAGTCCCATGGCTTCGGTCCTCTGGATTGACCAAGGATAGCAGAACAAGGATCGAGGATCTGCCCTTTGACGGCCAAGGACTCTTTCATGCAGCTGCAGATGATGCTATGGACCATCTTATAAAAGCTTGTCTGACAGCTAAAAAGACGTGCTTTCACCCAATGGCTCAACCTAGAAGGCCATCTTCATCCCGTTCTTCATGGAGGCACCCCTCCTACTCCTGGAGGTCGTCCTGTAGGTTGTTGCACATCTCGCCAATCGTCTTTGCTGGCTTCTTCCCGCCACTCCTTCAGACGCCATCAACCATCTTCCAAGAAATCTTCTTCGACTGCCAAGTCACATTTTTGACTCCCCCTGCAGGTCACCACCTCTACCTCTTTTTCATCTACCTGACCACCTATCTAAACCCCAGGACTGGCTCACCACTTCAACACCTGGCGCAAAATCACTTCAGACTCCTGGGTTCTGACCATCGTCCATCTTGGCTACGCCATCAAGTTTCGAGATACTCCTCCTCTCAGCATCTTCTATTCCACCCTGCCAGTCCGGCCCTTCTTGAGGAGGTTGAGACCCTCCTCCTCAAAGGTGCCATAGAGCAGCTGCTGCCCTCAGGCAAGTCCACTGGCTTCTTTTCCAGTATTTCACGGTACCCAAATCAGACGGCAGTCTCTGACCCATCCTAGACCTCCAAGGGGTGAACTCCTTCATCTCCCCCCCGAAATTCCAGATGGTCACCCTGCCCTCCATTCAACTTTTCCGGAGGCGTTGGCATTGGTTCACATCCATCGACCTACAAGATGCCTATTTCCACATTGCTATTTGCCCCCAGCGCAGGAGGTACCTCCAGTTTGTGGTTGACGGTGTCTGTTACCAACACAAGATCCTGCCGTTCGGCCTTTCCACCACCCCCAGGGTCTTTACCAAGTGCCTAGCTCCTGTAGTGTCTTACCTCCATATGAAGCGTGTTATGGTGTATCCCTATCTGGATGATTGGTTACTGGTGGCATCCTGCAAACAGAAACTGTACAATGATATTCACGTTGCCCTCTCCCTCTGTTCCGATCTTGGCCTCAGGGTGAATCCCAAGAAATCCCACTTGGAACCTTCACGCACCCTGGACTTCATTGGGGCCACTCTGGACTCCACTTGCACCAGGGCCCTTCTACCAACAAAGCGCACTCGGACCCTCCGGCAAGCCACGGTTGCTGTCCTGCACAGTCTGTCTGTTTCTGCCCACAGGATCCAACAGCTCCTTGGCTACATGGCAGCCACTATGGCAGTCACCTACTCGTCTCACCTTCGGGCTTGCTTCCTGCAACACTGGTTTCTCCAGCACTTCGATCCTCTCCTCGACGATCAATGCCAGGTTCTGTGGGTCCCTCACCCAGTACAGGACTTCCTTCATTGGTTGGTATCCCCACATCATCTCTTGTCAGGAATTCTGTTCGTCGAGCCCTGTCCAACACTTGCCATTACAACCAACGCGTCCCTCCTCGATTGGGAAGCTCACTGTCACTGCTTCGTGGTCCAAGGCTACTGGGTCGGCCTGGAGTTGCATCTCCATATCAACACGTTGGAGCTCTTGGCAATCTTCAAAGTTCTTCAGGCCTTTCAAAACCTTGTTGTCAGACGGACTGTTCAGATTCTGTCAGACAACACGACAGCTGTGTGCTACATGAACTGACAAGGAGGCACTTACTCCTCCACCTTGCTTCATCTGGCTCTACACATCTGGGACTGGTGCATTCTGCTGTGAATACATCCCGTTGCAGTTCACCTAGCAGGACGGACAATGTGACAGTGGACACAGAGCAGGGACACAGCGTGCCATCACGAGTGGTCCCTCTCTGACGCCGCCTTCTGGTGGTTAGTGTCCTGCTGGGGCACTCCAACCATCAATCTCTTTGCAACCGAACAGAACAGGAAATGTCCCAGTTATTGCTTGAGAGCCGGCCTGGGCCCCGTCTCTCTCAGGGACACGTTCCAGTTCCCTTGGAGTGGGGAGTTTCTTTACATCTTCCCACCATTTCCTCTCTTGGGCCGAGTGGTGATCAAGATCGTAGCGGACAGGGCAGACGCCATCCTTGTTACCCCACTTTGGTTGAGGCAACATTGGTTCGGTCCCCTTCTCGCCATTGCCCGGGGCTGCAACATGAGACTTCAGAGCACGCCAGACCTCCTCTCTCACTCCGACAGTCGCATGCTGCATCCGGACCTCCCTCTCCTCTGCCTCCATGCATGGAGGATAACATTCTAGACTCTCCCGCTATCCAAGCTGTCCTCATGGCTGCAAGGGAGGAATCCACTCATAGATCCTACGACTACAAGTGGCAGAAGTTCGTGGCCTTTGCAGGCTCCCGTAATGAGGCCTCTTCTCCTACCTCCCTGTCAACGGTGCTTCACTTCCTCTTGACACTGTGGGAGCAGGGCCTCACCTTTTCCTCTTTGAAGTCTTATCTTTCTGCGATCGTGGCTTATCAGCCACGTGGTTCTCCTTCCTCAGCCTTTTTCTGAAACACTACAGTCAAGCAGTTCCTTAAAGGCCTGCAACACCTCTACCCTCCTGTCTCCCCACCGCTTCCTCCATGGTCGCTATCGCTTGTCCTTTCTCAGCTTATGCTCCATCCCTTTGAACCGATGGCCACGGCTGATGACCATCTCCTTGCCATGAAGACGGCGTTCTTGGTCACTGTCACTTTGGCCAGATGGGCAGGAGAATTGACTGTGTTGCATTCTGATGAACTGTTCCTGGTGTTTCATCGGGACAAGGTAGTCCTGCATCCAGACCTGTCTTTTCTTCCCAAAGTCATCTTGGATTTCCATCTGAACCAGAATTTGAGTCTACCTACCTTCTATCCTGATCCTACCTCGCCTCTCGAGCGGTCTCTTCACTCACTCAATGTTCGCCTTTTATCTGCAACAGACTTCGACCTTCCGTCAGACTCCCCACCTTTTTGTGTGCTACGGTGGGTATCGGAAGGGTCACAAGGTATCCACTCAATATTTTTCCAAATGGGTTGCCCAGACAATTCACCTTGCCTATGAACTTGCAGGGCAACTTTCGCTGGCTCTGCTTCGGGCCCATTCCACTAGGGCAATGGCCTCTTCAGCGGCCCTTCTCAGGGTAGTTGACCTACAGGAGCTTTGTTGTGTGGCTACATGGTCATGGCCTTTGACCTTTGTCCGCCACTACCACCTTGACTGCAGGGTCCAGTGTGATGCTCACTTCGGTCATGCAGTGCTGTCTATCCTCTAGGACCTGACCTGCCGTCCAACGGTAAGCTACTCAGTCTCCCATTGTGTGAGACACAGAGACCACGAAGAAGAAGAACAGGTTGCTTACCTGTAACTGTGGTTCTTCGAGTGGTCATCTGTTCCCTCACACACACCTGCCCAGCTCTTTTAGGTCCTTGTTTCGGCAGACTTCAAAATGGAGGAGAAACTGTTAGCAGGACTGAGCATGCTCAGTACCAGATGGGGGAGGGGTTCCTGCCAAGCTGCTCAGTTCTGAAACTTTCTGAAAAGCTCCTGCGCATGTGCAAAGATCCCATTGTGTGAGGGCGCAGATGACCACTTGAAGAACCACAGTTACAGGTAAGCAACCTGTTCATCAGATCAGATCAGATCAGGACTACACTGGGCTGGATTGGGGCTCAGTATTCTCCAGGCCTGCTCTGAAGCTTGAAAGTGCTGATCTAACCTTTAAAGAATAGTGGCAAATACCAGCAAAGGTACCTTTTCCCCTCTCACCCAAGTTCTACCATTTTATGAAATGTTTCTTCTGTTTCATTTTTCCATTTGATTAGTATGGATTGCTTCTCAGCACTGCAAAGCACAACTTCTCTGATTTTTTAAACCAATGAAAAAGTTTCAAATGCAAGTTCAGTTATCTCCCTAGAGCTGTCCCCAGTTATTGGAAATCTCCTTCCCAGTCCTTTATATAATTTGTGGCTCCCAGTCTTAAATTACCTGGAAATGCTCTGCAAGATGTTGTGAGTTTCCTTTCTGATTTAAAGGAAAATATGTTGTGTATCTCAGCTGACTGTAGCTTTCTGTCCACACATGCTTATACAGGTTACCGGCCTTGTGACCCAAAGATCATACGAGATAGGGTAAACCACCTGGAGTTTTGTCATCAAGAGCTGGTGGCTTTGGCTGCTGAAAGGAAAGCTCGCCTGGAACAGTCCAAGCGCCTCTGGAAGTTCTTTTGGGAACTAGATGAAGCTGAAAGCTGGATCAAAGAGAAAGAGCATATCTATTCCTCCCTAGATTATGGGAAAGATCTGACCAGCATTCTTATCCTGCAGAGGAAGCACAAGGCTTTTGAGGATGAACTACGTGGCTTGGAAACTCACCTGCAGCAGACCATCAAAGAAGGAGAAACCATGATTGCTCAAAAGCATTTTGGAGCACAACAAATTCGTACTAGAATTGAGGAAGTGAAAGCCCTCTGGGCCCAGCTTCAGGAGTTGGCAGCTTTCCGCAAGAAAAACTTGCAGGATGCTGAAAGCTTCTTCCAATTCCAGGTAGATGCAGATGACTTGATGGCCTGGTTACAGGATGCCCATCGTCTGGTGTCCAGTGATGATGTGGGGCATGATGAATATTCCACTCTAGCCCTGGTTAAAAAGCACAGGGATCTTTTAGATGAGGTAGCAGCCAACAAGAGAGTCATGGACAATCTAAACAGGCAGGCACAGAGCTTTCCCACTGAGTTCCGAGATGTTCCAGGATTTGAGAATCGACTGAAGGCCATTCAGGCAGCATATAACGAGGTTGTATCTCTAGCAGATCTGCGCAGACAAAAGCTACAGGATGCTCTGGATCTCTATACAGTTTTCAGTGAGACTGATGCATGTGAACTTTGGATGAGTGAGAAAGAGAAGTGGCTGGAGCAAATGGAAATCCCTGATACCCTGGAGGATCTGGACGTTGTGCAGCACAGGTAAATGACAGAAAACTTGCTTCCTGGGCAGTATCTGATGGACAACTGAACAATGTAGTTCTAATTAAACAGGCTGAGCAAATCAGGGGAGTGTGGTATGAATAACTGGGATGATAGAGTCCTGTTGTATCAGAAACACTTATCACTATTATTATGGCTTATACTTGGATGAGTTAGAGTCCGCTTATGATAGAACTAGATATTTCCCTAGCCCGGTTTCCGTATCCCTTCTTTACAATATAACATATCTTGGTATAAAACAAGTGACCAGAGAATGAACAAAAGAACCAGAGTTCTATAACCTCTTGCTAGGAGCAGAATATCTGAATACAATTTGAAAGATAAAGGGCAAGAAAGAGCATTTGGTTAGTAAAGAAAGAATAATAATCTAGTTTTGTTCAGGTTATTCTTCATTTACTCCAAATACAATTATTAAGGTTCAAAAAGGTCTATGGAATAGGAATTAATGTGAAACTTTATATTGATTATTGCACTGGGTTAATTTGGGTGTAAGGTGTTGTAGTTTAACTGTAATTGGCCACAGGACAATGTGATGACTCCCATCTACCTGGGGCTTCTCACTAGTCAGTATTTTGAAGTGCCTTCAGTTGTGAGATTCTTATCTTTGAAATGACCCTCAAAATGAATCAGTGACATATATGAAGGACTCAGGATTCAAGGTGCCTTGTCTGGCTCAAAGTAGTCTGGATCTCCTACAACTGGGAATACTCTCTTAGCTTACCGCTTATGCAGCAGGTCAGGACTACGTGGACTTAGGGAGAACCTTTTGCAGTAGCTGCTCCTTACTGTGGTATTCCCTTTTCTCAAATCAAAGCCAAATTTACCTGTCTTCTGAAAATGTCATTAATTTTTTTAAAAAAAATCCAGATTGAAATTTGGTGAGTAATAAGATAGAGCAAGCTGGGGTTTGTTTGTTGTTAGTGGGAATTAAGGAGTTATGTGCTATGAATCCTTGAGATTTGGTGAGCTTTTAGTTGAAATAAGGGATTAAATATTAAATAATTATATATTTGATTGCAGGTTTGATATTTTGGAGCAGGAAATGAACAATCTGGCATCTCAGATTGAAGGAGTCAATCAAGCAGCCATTGGTCTAATAGAAAGTGGCCATCCCCGCAGTGGGAAAGTGAAGCAATGCCAGGAACATCTGAATGCCAGGTAAGATCCTTCCTTCCTTCCTTCCTTCCTTCCTTCCTTCCTTCCTTCCTTTCTTTCTTTCTTATTTATTTATTTCTCCTCTGCAGTTGTTCCATCTGCCTGCCTGTGTGGTTTCATGCCAGCCCTAAGGTTAAGATTGCTTTGGCCTTAGCAACATGAATGTGATCATGTGCTTTTGAACCATTCTCTGAGTTTTATTGTTCCACATTTGGTGATATTTCCAAGCACCGTAACTGGGTACATGTTTAGCCACCCTCCTCCTCTCTCTATTTTTTTTTTTTAAAGGATGGTGCAGTGACTAATAACTATTCCTGCATCTCCAACATGCCAGTGATGGCTCGGATACCAATGCAAGTCTGTTTGCTCCTGCTACCCCCCCCGTCAGTTACCCTTGGGATTTCATTTGTTGGAATCTTGGTTGCAGGTTACTGACTTTGTCCCAGGATCCAGCTCTAGATGCATCACTGCATGCTCATGACTAAACCAGAAGAGGGCAAACTGTAGTTCTCCATATGCTGTTAGAGTGCAAGTACCATCAGGCATAATCAGTGTAACCAGTTAGGAAAAGATCTTAGATATTGCAATGCAGCAATATCTGAGAATCAGTTTGCTGTCCCTGCATTAAATCATGGTTTATTGTGGGCTGTACATGCAATTATAGCAAATGCATGCACTTCAGTATTTATATTAAATTACTATTCAATTATAAATCAGGTTAATATTTTTTAAAAACCAAACTTATTTTTTTTTAAAAAACAGTGTAATCATATTTTTAAATTAACATAAAAAGAAAACTGATTTGAACAAGCCTGTTTCTGAAAGGTGATACTTTGTGAAATGTAAAGATTCTACAAATGAAATTCAAAGGAATATATCTAGGTATTAAGATGTCCTCACCCTACCTCCTACTTGCTTGCACAATCCAGAGGTATCTGGATGCCTCAGTGTTTGGCACTTTGTGTTTAATACTTTGTACATTAGTTTGGTAAAAAAAGGTGGTGGTTGTTGCTGCTGTTCTTGAAAAAGTACACAAAATGATCTGCAATCTATTGGGATAGGTGCTTATGGTTGTATCATAATTGAATTCCTTAGGCTGGAATGGCAGACACTCAGGTTTGGTTATGATGTAGATTCATTGGGTTGCAGTCCTTTTAAGTGAAACACTTTACTGTAGAAAATCTAGGCAAAATGTATTTTTGGCATGAAAAGAGAAAACAATACAGGAATCATGAACAAGCTTCCTGAAAATTGAAGACTGTAGAAATACAAGCATGCTGCTACATGGAGAGCTCAGTTTCCATCTCGTATGGGTCCCAACCAAAGGAAGAATTCTGTTACTGAATATAAGTCTCTAGGGAGTCTTACCAGCAGGTAATTGATAACTGATATGGGCTTTAAGCAAGCTCCTCTGTCACAGAATCAGAGCTGAAAGAAATTGTTTCAGTCAGTTAACAGAACTAGGAACTGAACATTTGTCACTCATAATGAACTCATTAGCAGCCAGACTCCTGGATTCTCTGAGTTCATTTTCAATGATACTCTGCTTCTAGTCTGCCATATTCTGCATGTGCTTGCTGATACACAGAAGGTGTTTCACAGGTTATACCATTTGAATGTAGATGCTAAATTTACAGGCAAAATGCCTTCTAGGGTTGCCTTTGGATGTTAGCAGTGTTGTCCAGATGGCTATTAGAAGTTCCTTCTCCTCTTCCTTACAGCTCAACTTTTGGAGTAGGAACAGTAATGCCCTAACATCTGTTGGGGAGAGACAATAGGGTGAACAGTCGAGGTGCCTCCTTTGCTATTGAGCAAGTAGTTTATAATCAAAAATCTTCAGCTGGGATTTTTTCTACAGCTCCAATAAGAGCTTCTGTAGTCTGTGGATCTTTCATTAATTTAGTTCAACTTGTAGCGTGTAGGAGAGCCAGTAAAAGTAGGACACAGCATAAATCTAGTCCATTGACACCAACAGCAATAAGAGGCTGTTTGATTCCATAATTGCCTTGCCAGTGCAACCTTTCCTGTTCTGTGCTTTCATCTGCTGTTTTATCAGCATAATAGAGTTCGGAACAGTGTATTAAGAATGCCAAAAAAGAAGCATAAGGAAAAGTTAAAGATATTTAATGCAATGATTGTTTTGTTGTGCCTTTCCTAGGTGGAGGGTCTTCCAGGAGATGGTAGCTCAGAGGCGAAAAGCTGTGGACTTTGCCCTTAGCCTCCACAATTACTGTGTAGATTGTGAAGAAACAAGAAAATGGATCCAAGAAAAAACCAAAGTCATTGAATCCACACAGGATCTTGGTAAAAACCTGGCAGGCATGATTGCCATGCAGAGGAAGTTGTATGGCATTGAACGTGACCTTGCAGCCATTCAGGCCCGCCTTGCAGCTTTACAGCAGGAAGCACACCGGCTTGCTGAAGAACAGCCTGATTTAGCTGATGATGTCTACAGTCGATTGACAGCTGTCACAGGAGTCTGGCTGGACCTACAGAATACATTGCGGAGTCAAGAGGCCTCCCTTGGAGAAGCCAGCAAGTTGCACAAGTTTTTGCAGGACTTAGATGACTTCCAGGCATGGCTGTTCAAGGCACAAAAAGCTGTTGCTTCAGAAGAAGTGCCCAATTCCCTAGTAGAAGCTGAGCATCTTCTGCAGCAGCATGCTGTTGTTAAGGAAGAGATTGATCAACACAGGGATGATTACTGCAGTGTCAAGGAGATAGGAGCCAGAGTGACCCAAGGGCAAACAGATGTGGAATATCAGCAGCTAGAGCAGCGGCTCCAGGGGATGGATACAGGCTGGAATGCCTTATGTAAAATGTGGGATAGCAGGGACAAATTCCTCAACCAGTGTCTTGGTTTCCAGGAGTTTCTTAAAGATGCAAAGCAAGCTGAAATTATCCTTACTAATCAGGTATGGCAACAGTATGAATTTTCTTGTAATTTTTCTGCATGTTTAATTAGTGTCTCAAAAATGATATCTTGGTACTTGGGTGCTATAGGTGTTTTCTCTACAGAAAACTGGTGTTTCCATGCTGAAAGTATGTCTTGGATATCCTACAGGCATATCACCTAGCACATGGCAGCCACAGAAATATACCTCAGTGTGTGTTAGATGTGCACACTGAGCACAACATACAGAATTTGACTTTTAATACACACTAAGAAGCACTGGAGAAAAAGAACACTAAAGACCAAATTTAGTGGGTGGTAGCAGATGTGCACAACCAGCTTACCAATGCTTGATGCCATCCTATCTAGGCATTTCAAGTGCTTTTCTTCTAAGTGCTATATAGCCTATGAAACTTAACATGCAAGCTGTAATGAGATGGAGCTGGCATTAGACCTTGCAGAACTATTTATGGAAGAGGCATTGTTGCTATTTTTAAAAACTGCCTAAGTTATATTCCCAAGCAACTTGTATGTTTTCTTCCCTAACATCTACTTTAGGAATATACCCTGGCTCATATCGAACCACCAG
The DNA here is from genome assembly GCA_948472985.1 of Iguana delicatissima. Classification (NCBI taxonomy): domain Eukaryota; kingdom Metazoa; phylum Chordata; class Lepidosauria; order Squamata; family Iguanidae; genus Iguana; species Iguana delicatissima. The sequence goes on along the minus strand of CAOKZL010000846.1, from coordinate 33,207 downwards.
ATACCTTGGAAGCATCAGAAGTTGCTATCCGAAAATTTGAAGATTTTCTTGCTACAATGGAAGCCAATGAAGAAAAAATTACTGGGTTTGTCAGTAGTGGGAACAAGCTTGTATCTGAAGGAAATATTTACTCTGATAAAATTAAGGAAAAAGTCCATCTGATACAAGAGAGGTAATTTTACTGGAGCAATTTCAATGGGGACAGCTGAGTCTGCAAGAAGAAAAGGAAGAAACTGTATGTAGGAGGGAAGGAGAAATAGTTAAGCATCTCCTTAAATGGTTTGTCAATACTGCACTTGCCTGAGTGTTTATTCTATACCAGTAATTGCCCCAGTCAATGTATTACAAGGAAAACTAGAAATATTTCTTCCTGAACTGAATAATCTTCCTGCTGTCTTCTCCCCATGTCTTATTAAAAAGGTATTTAATGCTACCTTGGAATCTGAGGCCATTTATGCACCACATGGTTATAGTGCTTTTACTCCACTTTCAACATCCTGTGGAATCCTGGGGTTTGTAGTTCAGGGAGGGGCATTTAGAATTCTCAGCCAGAAAGCTCTTTGGTGTCGGTAAACTACAAATCCCAGAATTCCACAGGCTGTTGAAAGTGGAATAATAGCACTAGAACAGTGTAGTGCAGAAAAAGAGACAGAAAAAGCATATCACATAATTCTGAATTGTGTTCCAGCATTAAAGATGGCGTTTCTGGAGGAGGAATACAGTGTAGCTTGGAAAGGGATGAAGGAGCGAGTCAAATACATGTATCTTTATAGCGCTCTGCCCTTTTTGGCTTGTTTACTCTGTGTGTAGCAGCATTCAGCTTTTGATAACTTACAACCTTTGAACCACATTAATATCCGTCTACATGCTTGATATACAAAATGGTTTGGAAAAGCCATAGAAGATCTACTGCATGCAACTACATACATACTCACACACATGCACAAATAGATAACAGTGAATTGGGGGTTGCGAACAATGTGTTCTGGTACCTTTTAATCTACTGGAACAACTGTGTCCTTTTATTACTTCTCATTTCTAGATACAAAACAAATGTCACAAAATCTCAGGAGGCATTTGTTTTGCTGAAGGACAATCATGATCTGCGAAATTTCTTAAGAAATTGCCAGGAGGTAAGGATTCTGGACCAATAACTATTATTAATATAAAGTGTGTCTTCATTTCCAAGAGTGTTTACGACTTTGGTATATATTCCCAGAAAATATTAAATACCATTTTTCTTACTGCACCACAAAGTTCCTATGTAACACTTGCTTCTGACTTATTGTTTATTTATGGACTCAAATAGTTAAACACAATAGCGTAATTCTAAAATGAGATTTTAAAAAGGAAGGAGGAAAAATGGAAAACTCTAGTTTTAATTCTTTTGTGATCTATGTTAAAAATTGTTAGGATTTGTCAGCTTCCCATTCAGGGCACATGCTTATTGCAGCAACCAACTCACATACTTAAGAACTCTGGGGGCAAACCACATGCCTTAAGAATGTTTCCAGAAAACAGTAGGTACACCCAAGGTGACAGTCTCTTCAGGTTAGTATAAATAAAAAGAAGCATTCATAGGAAGGTGTCTTATACTGAATGATCCTCTAACTTAGCAGTTTGACATAAACTGTCCACCACTATTTGTAGTCAGTACCTGCTACTTCTTGCTTCTTCTCCCCACCCCATCCTTCACAATGACCTGTGACTTCTTTTGCTTATTTTTTATAATACACTCTAAAGCCTTAAGGTTAAAGTGAATGGCTCAGAACTTGCCATAATCAGGATAGACTCACTCACCTTTGCCAGGGCTTTTCTAAAATGTGTCTCTGTTAGTTCTGCTAGGCTTCTCAGTGCTTTCAATAGCATCAGTCATGGTATCCTTCTGGGCTGCCTTGTGGAGATGGCACTTGGGGGTACTGTTTTACAGTGGCTGTTACTTCCTAGAGGAGCAAACCCAGAAGATGATACTAAGGGACTTCTGTTTGACTTCTTGACAGTTCTGTTTTGTCCCTCATCTACATATGCATGATACCTCTAGGAAAGTTTGTCCAGAGTTTGGAGGTCTGGTGTCATCAGTATGCAGATGACAGATGACACGCAATTCTACTCCTCCTTCCCACTTCAATGCAAGGAAACTATCTTAGTTCTACACTGGTGCCCATCATCATTAATGGACCAAATGAGGGCAAACAAATTGAAACTTAATCCAGACAAGACAAACATGCTCCTAATCAGTCTAAAGGCAGATCAGGGAACAGGGATTCGGCTTGTGCTAGATGGCATTCACAACTTGGGTGTACTCCTGGGCTTAACCCTAAGCCTGATGTGCTAAGCTTGGATGTGCAGATTTCAATGGTGGCCAGGTGCATTGTCATATTTAAGGCTTATATGCCAGCTATGCCTGTTCCTTGATACATCAGATTTGACCATGGTGACATATGCTTTAGCTTCAGTTTGGGTTACTGTAATGCAGTCTACATGGGGCTGCCTTTAAAGAGTGTTCAGAGGCTTCAGTTGGTCCAGAGAGTTGCAACCAAATTGTTAACAGGCGTGAGCTACAGGGAGCACACATCTCTGTTGCTGAAAATCTCCACTGGCTGTCAGTCTGTTTCTGGGCACAAGTCAAAGTTCTGGTTATGACCCACAAAGCCCTATATACCTCAAATCCAGATATTCTGAAGGGCTGTATCTCCCTAAGATATTTCTGCCCCTGTTTTGAGATCTTCTGAGGAGGTCCTTCTCTCTGTCTCACCACCCTCACAGATACATCTAGTGGGAACAGCAGAGAAAGGCTTCTCAGTGGCTGTTCCCAGACTTTGGAACTCCTTTCTTAGAGAAGTTGATTGGAGCCATCTTTGCTATGCTTTCATAGGCAGGTGAAGACCTCTGTTTCAGCAGGTCTTTAAGGGGTGACTGTTCAGAAAGAAAGGGCCTTTCATGTGCTATGTTATGTTTGCTGTTCTTCTTTATAATGGTTTTTTTTTAACTTCTTTTAATTTTATTGAATTATATTTTTAACATTGAACATTTTTTAAATTTAATCTGTTTTAACTTTCATTAAGCCTCCTTGAGACCCAGACTGGAAAAAGGCAGGAGGAGGAGGAGGAGGATATTATTATTATTATTATTATTATTATTATTATTATTATTATTATTAATGATGATGATGATGATGATGATGTTGGTGATGCAATTTGAAATGAAACAATGCCGTTCCAAAAAACAACCAATAATAGTTCTATGAATACCTATACTTTCTATTACAAATAGTTGCAGTTTCTATTATAGTTTTCAATGCTTTGGGGGCATTTCCAGTATGTGATTCTAAGTATTTTTGCAGAGCCCAATAAAAGGGACATTAGTGTAGTGCAGCAAGGGGGAGAATTACAGTAGGAAGGTACAGAATACTAGCAAGAACACCTTCACTACTGTAACATTTGCTAGCATTTTCTTTGTAGCTTACTGTTTGGATTGAAGAAAAGATGCTAACTGCTCAAGACATATCCTATGACGAAGCTCGGAATTTACACAGCAAATGGCTGAAGCACCAAGCTTTTATGGCGGAACTTGCCTCGAACCAAGCATGGCTAGATAAAGTAGATGAGGTATGTGGCTTTTTGCAAGATGGAGAATTAGCTTGGCATCTTTTTAACTTTTCCCTATATACAGTCCTATTCTTAACATCTGTCTCCTGATGATTTGGCACTGAGCTTTTTATGGAGGAGTTAATGACAGCTACTATTATCGTTTTTAGAAGATTGTTAATTAAAAATTATTGGATTCTTAAAGTATGTTTGCAAAAAAAAGAGAGAGGGAGAAATAGTGAAGAGAAAAAGAAAAGAAAAAAGCAGGAAAAGGAAATAGCTAGAATATGAACAAGGGCTTGATATATACATTAACATAAGCTGATCAAAATTCCAAAAACACATTTTTGTGACATTGACATTTATAAAACATGCATTCGTTCATATTTAAATCAAAAAGTTCTTCTTCATGGTCTCTGTGACTCACACAAATGAGTTGTCTGCGCCTGTGCAGTGCTGTTCTCAGAACCTTCTAGAACGGGTAGACCTAGCTTTTTGGTAGGAAGTCTGCCCTTTCCCTGAGGCTATATAAGGCCACCTGCCGCCACTGTCACTAGTTCCTTTCTTTCCGCCATGTCAGCCATGCCTTGGAACCTTTGATTGGAGCATTCGAGTACTTCACTTCTTCATTCTTTCAATCAAACATCGATTTTGACGTTCTCAGTTTCCTCATTCTACCTAGCTGTTTATGGCATTGATGGTCTTCTTCAAACAGTGTTGAACGTATGGAGCTAAGATCCTTGACCACAACGGTCACTCCAAGTGCCTGACTTGCCTTGGTGAGTCTCACAATGTCTCCACTGCAAACATTGTCAAGACTTCATCCCTCAGACCAAGCAGAATCAAGAAAATAGATTTTGTTCTATTTTCTGGGAGAAAGCTCTCCATCCCTCCAGTGTCCGACTGCCTCCAAGGTTGCATCTACATCTGTGTCTCCACTGCGTTCCTCAGCCAATGCCTCATGTAAGATGTCTGGTACAGACACCACTCAGAAAAAGGTGTCTACTCACTTGCCTTCCAAAAACGCTGGTTGAGATTGCCCATCCTCAATGTCAGCAGTTCACAAAAACCAGCCCACCTCTTGGGCATACACTCAGTCTTCGACACCTGCTTCAACCTCTCATCAACATTCACCAGTCCCCAGTACCTTGGTCATTCCTTGGAGAAGGAACTCACTAAATCTAAGGGGAAGAAGAGATCAAAACAGATTGCCTCATCTACTGAACCGCCAGCCTGACTTCAACTGCTGACGATAATAACTGTTTCACAGGGACTGGCACTGTCACCACCTGCTTTCCCTCCCCAACAGCAGTTGCCTCTTCAGGCATCTGCTGTCTCAACTGCCTCGTTCACAGTTTCCCTCAACTTCTTCGGAGGCTTCTGATGGTGAAATTGTCGAGCATACCCAGTTCAAGCACGCTCTTCCCAAGAATCCTTTGAGCCTCTCAATCTCAACTCCAAGCATCCAGTCAAGCTTGTTACTGTGGGCAGTACTGGTCAGCAGACTGCCATTCTCCCCATCTCGAACTCAACACGAGCACGGGTCCCATTCTGTAGACAAGTGACAGCAACTCCATGCGGCAGACTGTAGGCACCAAACTTCTTGCAAGCCAGAACATTGCCGCAGGTCTAGTTCCTGATCTGAATCATCTAAAAGGTCTCGACATCAACACTGAATGCCTTTATCACACAAGCAATCTCAGTCCCGACACAGTTAATCACATTCTCAACATGATCATTCCCGTTCCCAACGTAGGCACTCTCTTTCTAGGCATGACCATTCTCATTCTCGATGTGAGCACTCTCATACTTGATGTTGTAGAACGTATGTTTACTATTCTCCACCAGATTCAGAATATTCCTATGAGGAACACTATATACTGTGTTGTTGATGAAGATGTCAAGGCCACATCTATGAAGATGTGCATACCTGTCAACATCGACTTGGTTATTCCTCACGCAGGAGATCCCATTCCAGTTCTATTTCACCTCCAACAAAGAAGCAGTGCTCTGAGGTGGCTTCTCTCAGTCACAGAACATGATCTCCCTCCTCTGCTCGAGACCACGCTATGATGGAATACCCTCCTTCTGTGGAGCACTCATCTCGTCATGCTGGTACTTGTGGCACCCCAGATCTTCCTGACTGGCAATCCCCGTCAGACCATCTATCTCCCTCCACTAGGTTGGATAAATTGATGAATGGGCTAACTGATGAACTCCCAGATGCTTCTGTCTTTCAGGCAGAACCAATTTCACCTACGGACAACATCTGTGCTTTTTTGGACCTGATGTTCCAAGTGGTGAAACCTCTAAGTTTAGTTGCTGAGCATTGAAAAGAGACTGTCAATGATCCAATTTATCATCACCCTCAGGAACAGGCACCTTCCTTGACAGCAATCCTAATCTTGCCTTACCTGCTTCATGTCTTTAAAAAGTCATGGGCTACACTGGCATCAGTACCTGCCACGACTAAGAAAATATTGACACCTCTGAAGAATGGCTCCAGCAGCATCTAAAGCCTAATTCCATCATTGTCCACGTGGCTCACTCAGACTCTTCTCAGGCACTACACTCTGCCCCTCTGGACAAGGAAGGTAAGCATCTTGACCTCCTGGGCCAAAAGCTCTGTTCTAATGTGGCTCTACTACTTAAAATTGTAAACTATTTGGCCTACATGGCCGCTTATGACCAACTACTTTGGTATAAGATCAAAGTCTTTATCGGAAGGCTCTCAGATGATGAGAAAAAGGTCACATCTGTCTTCCTTGTTGTAGCCTCCAACTCACCTCCCAACAAATCATCACAGCAAGGTACATTGTGGAATGTGCTGCTAAGGTGTTTCCATCAGGTGCCACTCATCGTCGTCATTCTTGGCTCCACTCCTTGGCTTATCTCAGTCTGTTTGGTCAATGGTAAAGGACTTCCCATTCGACAGTGCTGGGCTCTTTAGTACCACCACTGATGAGAAATTGGAGCATACCCACAAAATGACATCTACAGTAAAGAAATATGGTACACAAACTCAATAGTTTCAGTCTTAATAAGCCTCAGTACTGCAGGAGAACCTACAGCCTGGTTACTTCATACAGGTCTTTTCAACCCTCCTCTTCTCAGACCTCTGCTAAATGCATCCTATCCCAAGCCCAGAAGTCCCCGTACAAGTGGAAACCAAACTCAAAATGGTGAACTTCACTCATACAAGGACAATTCTGTACCTGGCAATACCACCTTTGCCGCATGTTCCAACTCATATTTTTCTGCTGATCTTGATGCTGTCGTGGACTCCATATCATCCATTTCATCCACACCTCTATCTCCAAACCCCTCCCCACAAACTCAAGAAACATCTTTGGGCCTGGACATCCATCACCACAGACTCGTGGGTCCTCAGTATCATCACAAGGGGCTATGCAATAGAATTCCACAGACTACCACCTGTCCGCCAGATCTGAATCACTCAACCATCAGTCCCTCTGGTCAAGAAAATTTGCACCCTCCTAGAGAAGGGAGCAATAGAGCCAATACCAACCTCTGCACTGCGACACAGTTTCTGCTCCAGGTTCTTCCTGGTATTGAAAAAAGATGGAGGAGTTTGACCCGTACTTGACCTCAGAGGCCTCAACTATTTCATCAAGCCTCATCAATTCTGCATGGTCTGAGCTCCATTCTCCCTCTGCTTCAGAAGGGCAACTGGTTCACCACACTGGATGTCAAGGATGCGTATTTCCACATCACAAGCGATTCCTGACCTTTGTCATGGGCAGATGGGCATACAGATTCCGAATACTTCCTTTTGGACTCAGCACAGCACTGAGGGTCTTCATGAAATGCATGGCCATCGTAGCGGCAGCCCTTCAACTGCACAGGATTGTCCTCTTTTGCTGCTTAGACTGGTTGATTGTGGCTCCAACCCCAGATCAATTTTGACACAGCCTTGACAGGATCATCAACCTACTCACCAACTTAGGCCTCAGCCTCAACTACAACAAGTCTCAGTGGACACCAACTCAGAGAATACAATTAATCAGAGCCATTTGACTCCAATTGACAGTCGGCATCACTTCCACCCAACCACATCCCTTGACTCCTCGGTGCGATATCGATGCTACAGCAGAATCACAGAGCAAGGGCAAAATCTCTGCAGGTGCTCCTAGGCCTCATGACATTGACAACTGCTGTAACCCCATTAGCGAGGCTTCGTATGCACCCTCTGCAGAATTGGTTCCTGGATATCTTCAATCCCTTGTCTAACAGTCCAAGTCTACAAGTCTCGATACCATGATCAATCCTATGAACCCTGTCGTGGTGAAGGAACAAGCAGAATCTTCTGTCAGGCATGCCATTTCATCCACCAAATCCTACAATCTCGGTCACAACAGACACATTCCTCAAAGGCTGTGGAGCCCACATGGAAACATTAACCATGAAGGAAGAGTGGTCAACGCATGAGAAGCTTCTTCATATTTATGCCCTCGAACTCCTAACCATCATAAAAGCCTTCACAGCTTTCAGAGATGTCCTGAAGTGCCAGGTTGTTCAGGTTCTTAGTGACAACTCAGCTGTCACATATTACATAAACAAGCAAGGAAGCACGAGGTCATCAACTCTTCTATGCCTCACCCACTGTCTGTGGACCTAGTGTCTCCAACATAACATTATTCCAGTGGCACTCTACCTTCCAGGGACTCGGAACATTTTAGCAGACTCTCCTAAGTCAAGCCCCCATGATCTGTCCTGAGTGGAAGCTCACCGAAGAAACTCTGTCAGACCTGTTCTCAAGATGGACGACACCAGCTGTCGATCTCTTCACATCACCATGGAATGCCCAGTAACTGACGTACTGTTCCAGATTCACAGGCCACCAGGGATCTCTGTACAATGCATTTCTTTTCAACCGGAGTGGTCCAGTAGCGTACATTTTTCTACCCTTCCCATTGATAACAAGAGTTGTTGCCAAGATTCTTCGGGACAGAACATCTACTATCCTCATCACTCCGTGGTGGTCTTGACAGCCATAGTTCACCCCACTCCTGCTCATGTCCAACCATTGGTAGCAGAGGCTTCCACCCAAACCAGACCTCCTCACCCTGCAAGACAGTACCATCTGTTATCCAAAAGTCACCAGCCTGAAGCTGATGGCATGGAACCTACTCCACTAGCTTTGCTTCCTGACTCTGTTCAATGAGTCATAGAAGCCACGCACAAACCATCCACTGTGTATTCTTATTCTTATAAGTGCTCGAAGTTTATCCAGTTCCTTCAACAGTGACACGTTGATATTGATACATTCGATACTGTTGATCTGCTAAAATTTCTCTCTTCCGTAACAGCTAAAGGACCGTCACTTACCTGTGTCCACTGTTACCTGTCAGTGATTTCATCACAATTACAACTCTGTGGCAAGCCTTCCTGCTTCCTTCATCCTCTTGTCAAAAATTACCTCAAGGGGTACAAGCATCTCTACCCTCCAGTTAACCCATTTACTCCAGGGTGGAACTCACCTCTTGTCCTCATTTAACTTTCCAAGTGGCTCTTTCAACCAGTGGCCACATGTGATTATTGACTTCTGTCTTGAAAGACTGTTTTCCTCATTGCCATCACCTCTATCCGATGAGTGAATGAACTGTGTTCTCTCTGCATCGACCGCCTGTACCTCCAATTCTATTGGGAGAAAGTTGTCCTCTGGCCTGACATCACCTTTCTACCAAAGGTGGTTTCCGCTTTCCACCTCAACCAGAACATTATACAGCCTGCCTTGATGCCTAACCCTTCTACAGACTTGGAGCGTAGTCTCCGCTCCTTGGATGTTAGACATGCACTTGCATTCTATATACAACACACATATGAATACAGAAAATCTCAGAGATTTTTCCTGTGCTATTCTTCAACCAAAAAACCAAGAAAGGACTTCCAGTTTCGTCCCAAAGACTACCTAAGTGGGTTGCTTCTACCATTAGACTTGCATAATGGAAGCAGTAATGGTCTGGATGAGGAAAAACAGACTGAAGCTGAATCCAGATAAGACGGAGGTACTCGCTGTTAAGGGCCCTAGCCCAGGTATGGAGGTTTGTCAACCAGTCTTAGACGGGGTCACACTTCCCCTGAAAGACTGTGTCCGCAGCTTGGGGGTGCTCCTGGACTTGCCGCTTCAGATGACAGCCCAAATTAATGCAGCAGCCAGGAGTGCCTATTATCAGCTTCGGCTGATATGCCAGCTGTGCCCCTTCCTGGACCTGGAACACCTAAAAACAGTGGTGCATGCGCTGGTAACTTCACGGCTTGACTTCTGCAACGCACTTTACATAGGGCTACCCATGTGCTTAGTCCGGAAACTTCAATTAGTTCAGAATATGGCAGCCAGGTTGGTCACCGGAAGATCCAAAACTGACCATATAACACCAATTCTGAAGTCCTTACATTGGCTGCCTATTTGTTTCCGGGCACAGTACAAGGTGTTGGTCATTACCTTTAAAGCCCTTCATGGCTTGGAGCCAGCCTACCTGCAGGATCGCCCTCTCCCATATAATCCGCCCCCCACATTAAGGTCCTCTGGGAGGAATTTACTGCAGCCGGTCAGAACTAGGTTGGCTGCAGTTACCCAGAGGACCTTCTCTTCTATCGCCCCCAAGTTATGGAATGGCCTGCTGGAAGAGACCCAGCATATTACCAGTCTTGGCTGCTTTAAAAAAGCGGTCAAGACTGTTCTCTTCCGACAGGCCTTCCCAGACTAGTGCTCCACCGCCTCCCACCAACTGTCTTCTTGTTTTTAATGTGTTAATGTGTTTTAGGGGGTTTAGATGGGTTGGTGGGTGGGGAGGATGGGTTATGTTTTCATTGCTTTTAATGTATTTATATACTGTTGTAGTACCACCTCGATCCATTGGGAGAGGCAGGATATTATTATTATTATTTATTATTATTATTATTATTATTATTATTATTATTATTATTGTATGAACTTGCTGAGAGGGAACTCCAACTCAGTTGAGAAGCCATTCCACCAGGGTTTTGTCAGCATCTGTTGCCTTCCTGTGGGGAGTCCCTTTACATGAGATCTGTAGGGCTGCCACATGGTCTCAGCCTACAACCTTTATTTCACACTATAGGGTTGATCAAAGGGCTACTAATGATGCCATGTTTGGGAGGGCTGTATTGTTTTCTTCTATTCAGTGATTTGCACTTGGTATTTGTATTCAGTGATTTGCACTTGAATATTGGCATTTGAACATTTCTCATGCTAATAAAGTTACCTTTATTGATGTTTCTCCTTCTCTCATAATAAAAATGTACCTGTTTCAGGCCACCGTTGCCTCCTGATTTAATGGTCATACCTTGGTATAATGCAGTGGTTCTCAACCTGTGGGTCCCCAGATGTTCGTGGACTTCAGCTCCCAGAAGCCCTGAGCATTGACCATAGTGGCTGGGGCTTCTGGGAGCTGAAGTCCATGAACATCTGGGGACCCACAGGTTGAGAACCACTGGTATAATGGCTTATTGCAACTTTAAGGTCTTGATTTTTGCATGACGCTCCCACCTCCTTTACTGGTAGCTCGCTAGTCTCTCATTTGTATGAGTCACAGAGACCATGAAGAAGAAAGACAGGTTGCTTACCTGTAACTTACCTGTTACAGATGGCCACTCGAAAAACTCCAGTTACAGGTAAGCAACCTGCCCATCTCTTCACTGAACAATGGATTGTGAATATTGACCTTTCCAGTCTTGGGTATAAATCTTTTTTCAGTAGAAAAAGCATGCAGGATCTAACAGTGCTGACCCTCAGTTAAATTCCAATTTGTAGAAACGCAATTTAAAAGAACATGTGTCTAGAAATACCAGAAATCTTTGGAACTGAGCTGGTTATGGAGCCTGGCAGAACTGTATGCAAAGTGTTCTTGAGGGTAATACTTACATCTGAAAAAATAATACAAATGTAACATAAGAAGTGCAGCATACACAGCTAGGTCCAAAAGAAGGCCTGTAATGTATACTCAATTTCCTGTTTGTTGCTGTATGTACACAGTAGAGAACTTTGTCCAAAGCCAGCTTTCTAACCTATGTATCTGCTCAATATGTAGATTCACAAATGGATTTTGTGCCCTGCATTTTTCTTTGTGTATATAAGACAAACGTAGACCAAGAGCCCATTTTGCTTTATTGTAGTGTAAACATCCACTAGTGATGTTTTGTTGTGAAACCTCTATGCTGAATATCAGTGTAGTGCAATTTATGTGGATCACTGGTCAGCATGCATGCTTGGCAACTCACTCTGGAATTACAGTGCACAACACATAGAGGCAATGTGCGTTCATACACTGCTGTATATATTCTGTTGTGCTAATGCATGTGCACCAGTTCCAAGTGCATAACTCCATTTTACACCACTGTCATCTGGATATGACTGTTGCACATTGCTTGAAAAATCACTGCATGTGTAGTTCAATTTACTGCTGTATATGTCACTAATGGGATGCCAGCCATAATGTGTTAAAAAGCTTCTGAGAGAATCATTAAAATTGAAGGTGAGAAGTAGACTTCAGACACACTTCTTTCTTCATCTTTTTGTGAAAAGCTAGAAGTGCTTCCAGTTGGAGAGTTCCTAACACTACCAATCAAAAGATATCATGTAGCTATTCCATCCTTATTTCTTAACAGGTTCTTAGGGAAAGAGAAAAGATATAGGAATGAACAGGTAAATGTTGGAAGATTTTAAGTGGAAGACAAGGTTATCAGTCCTCCTTTCCAGTATTCCATGAGTGAGCCAAAGTAACTGCATAATAAAGCCCCATCTGGAAGCACCCTAGATGTTACACTGCAGATGCTTATAACAGTTTCCCTTTTTTTATTTTGTTCTGCTCTTGTTGAAAAACACCCATGTGAGGTTACCATTTGGAAAAGAGCAGCAAAGAACCTGCTTAAATCTGTTTTTTCCCAAAAAATATTTTCCTTCCAAAACCATCTTTTTCCCTTTAAGTGGAAAAGGAGCCAGCAATTTCAAGTGGAAAACAGCCATAGAAGAAAGGAGAAAACAATGTTTTTGTCTCCCTTTTGCTGTCTTTGGCGTTCTTAGCTCAAACTTTCATGGCTATTTTTCATTTAAAAGGAGATTGCTGTTACGTGTGTCTTCCATCTAAAATCTAGTTCCATATAAAAACCAGTTTGGTGTTTAGCAGCTTGGTTGCTGTCAATAGGATTCTCTCTTGTTTGTTTTACTGTGCAGTCCTCAAAGATGCATGCCTGTGGTTTATCCAGAGGTCCAGGGAATTCTGCTAGAGGCATATAAAATAATTTAGTGATGTAAAAGCTGTTAATGCTGTAAGAGAGAATTTAAGATTTTTTTTTCCTGACATAACCTCTAAATCAACACAAGGAAAGGAAGGATTTAAACAATTTTTTAGTACTTTTCCCAATTAATTCTGTGAATTCAGAGTGGCCTTTGAAGTGTAATTGGGGCAGTGTAACACATATTTTAAAAGTGTAATTATACATTTTAAATTTATATTTTTAATTTTTGTATGATACCAATTTTCTTCTACACTTTGTAAACTACCTTGAGTCCCATACTGGGAAAAGGGCAGAGTAATGATAATAACAACAATAACAACTGCAACAACAGCAGCAGCAGCAGCAGCAACAGGAGAGAGCCTTATTCTGTCCTTGGCCTGCTATCAGTGCTTTGGTTCACTAGAACTCCATTTGTGACCTACATGTTCTCTAGAGGAGTTGAATACTCCTGCTTCTTAGCTGTTCCTGGATTTAACAGGTGTTCCTATCTTTCCTCAGTTTCTTCTCTTTGTTTTTTCCAGGAGGGGCAGCAGCTGGCAAAGCAGAAGCCCCAATATGAAGATATTGTTTGCCAGAGGCTTGCAGAGCTACACCAACTATGGGATAAGCTGCAAGCAACCACAGAGGAGAAGGCCCAACACTTATTTGATGCAAATCGCTCTGACCTTTATGCACAGAGCTGTGCTGACCTTGGGGCATGGATCAGTGAGATGGAGCAGCAGCTGAAATCTGATGTCCAGGGTAAAGATCTCACCAGTGTCAACATCCTGCTGAAGAACCTGAAAGTAAGTAAGAATCCTGAAACTGTCATTCCCTGCTCAAGTCAACAGTGCATGGACAGGAAACCTTGAAACACTGTCAACTGCTGTTCTGTGTGAGGGATTGATCTGAAATGGTCAAATCGGTGGTGGTGGTTTGTTATAGCTTCATAAAGTTAGAGAACACAATGTTCCCCAGTTCCTTCCTCCACTCCTCATCTATCTTCAGCAGTGAAAGGCATGAAGTTCTCTGTATCTTAGGGATTTTCCAGATTCTGCCCCCCACTTTGTTTGGTACAGTGAATGATTCTCCTGTATTTCATGGGATTCAGATGTCTTTTCACCTCGCAAATACTTCTGTTATTATAGTGTGTGTTTTCTCAGCAGTTACATATATGTTTTCTGTAAATGTATACACATACAGGAAAAGAATTATATATCAGTTGCAATATGGAATTTTTTGTGAAATACAGGTGCCCAGATGTCTATTTCTTTCTTTTCCCCAGTTTTATTTAAAAATGTCTATTTCAATGAAGTATTTTCTTCTTCACATTAATCTGTTGAAAAGTGTCTGTGATATTAATAGTGATAAGTAACAGAAATCTCACCTGCAGTGTGTGAGCCAAACTGTGAATATCTTTAAATAGTTATACAACTATAGTTCTGCAATTTTCTTTAAGTATCACATAATCACTGAAATCTGTGTAGAGTCTCAGCAGTGGTTATTCATAAAAGTTGCTCCCAAAGTGGTTTTGTGAATAGAACCTCAGATTTCTGTTGGGTCCTTCTTACGGATCCCTATTCTCCACTTCATGATAGTGTCAAGTTTCCAATCTCTTTCTTTCCATGTTGTTCTCAAGAGATCACTTTTTAATAAAGCATCTCACGAGAGCAAGACATTGGACCAGCAAGGATCCTCAAAGTTAGACATCTCTTCCCTTGCACAGGGTGTGAGAGACCTGGTAAACAAAGAGCCTAACAGAGATAAAGCTGGATGAAATTATTTCTGCTAAGATCATCCACAACAACATGAAAGTGTATGAGTACAGCAGGGAGTTGCAACATAGAAGGTAGAGGACCTGAGTAGATCTTGCTTTTGCAGGCAGAAAACACTGTATAACAGGCTGGGTAGAAATAGCTGATTTGTGTGATCTGTGAATCTTGAAAGGTAGATATGGTAAAGAAAAGCTGAGAAATATCTTTTGGAGGGGGTGTAGGAAAAGTGTGTTTTAGCAACCTTGAAGATATAGTTATGAAACAAGTATGGGCTCTTTGCAAGGGGAAAAAAGGAAGTATTTGCACATAGAAATTCTCTGTCAGTAACGCTTCTGCTTCTTGACTTTGACTTAATATATTCAGACAATCCTTCTCTGTCTTGTCCCTGACTCTCGTGTAGGGAACTTTGTCATTAAAACAAGGGACCCATAATTTTTAATTTGTTGTATACCCTGAACAAAAAGAATATTCATAGAATCATAGAATCATAGAAATGTAGAGTTGGAAGAAACCATAAGGGCCATCCAGTCCAACCCCCTGCCATGCAGGAAAACCCTCAAAGCACTCCCGACAAGTGGCCATCCAGCCTCCGCTTAAAAACCTCCAAAGAAGGAGACTCCACCACACTCTGTGGCAGCACATTCCACTGTCGGACAGCCCTGACCGTCAGGAAATTCCTCCTGAGGTTCAGGCGGAATCTCCCCTCCTGCAGCTTGCATCCATTGCTCCTTGTCCTGGTCTCAAGAGCAGGAGAAACAAGCCCACTCCCTCCTCGACATGACACCCCTTCAAATATTTAAACATGGCTATCATGTCCCCTCTCAACCTTCTCTTCTGCAGACTAAACATACCCAGCTCTCTAAGTCTGTCCTCATAGGGCATGGCTTCCAGGCTCCTCACCATTTTGGTTGCCCTCCTCTGGACCTGCTCCAGCTTATCCATATCCTTCTTGAATTAGGGTGCCCAGAACTGGACACAGTATTCAAGAGGAGGTCTAACCAATGCAGAATAAAGTGGTACCAATACCTCCCTCGATCTAGACACCATACTCCTATTGATGCAACCAAGAATTGCGTTGGCCTTCTTGGCTGCCGCATCACACTGCTGACTCATGTTCAGCTTGTGGTCTATGAAGACTCCTAGATCCCTTTCACATGTACTGCTATCCAGCCACGTGTCCCCCATCCTATATTTCTGTATTCTATTTTTTCTGCCTAAGTGTAGGACCTTACACTTCTCTCTGTTGAATTTCATTTTGTTAGCCTTGGCCCAGCTCTCCAATCTGTCCAGGTCCTTTTGAATTTTGATCCTGTCATCAGGTGTATTAGCAACCCCTCCCAATTTGGTGTCATCTGCAAATTTGATCAGCGTGCCCTCTATTCCTTCATCCAAGTCATTAATGAAGATATTGAACAGCACCGGGCCCAGGACAGAACCCTGTGGCACCCCGCTAGTCACTTCTCTCCAGGATGAGAATCTGCCATTGGTGACCACCCTTTGGGTACAGTCAGTCAACCAGTTACAAATCCACCTGACAGTAGCCCTGTCCAGTCCACATCTTACTAGCTTTTTTGCAAGAATGTCATGGGGAACTTTGTCAAAGGCCTTACTGAAATCAAGATATACTATGTCCACAGCATTCCCTTCATCTATCAAGCAAGTAACTCTATCATAAAAAGAGATAAGATTAGTCTGGCATGACCTATTTTTGAGAAATCCATGTTGACTTTTCGTAATTACGGCATTGTTTTCTAAGTAATTAGAAACTGACTGTTTGATGATCCGCTCCAGGATCTTTCCAGGTACTGATGTCAGGCTGACTGGGCGATAATTATTTGGGTCCTCTTTTTTTCCCTTCTTGAAGATGGGGACAACATTTGCCCTCCTCCAGTCTGCCGGAACTTCTCCGGTCCGCCAAGAGTTTTCAAAGATTATAGCAAGAGGTTCCGCAATGACCTCTGCTAGTTCTTTTAAAATCCTAGGATGCAATTCATCTGGCCCTGGAGACTTGAATTCATCCAGTGTGGCCAGGTATTCCTGTACTACCTCTCTATCTATTCTGTGCTGCATTTCCCCCTCTTCGTCACCTGCTCCCCAACCGCCAGATTGAGTGTTTTTATCCTTTTGGGAAAAAACTGAGGCGAAGAAGGTGTTGAGGAGTTCTGCCTTTTTTCTTCCGCCTGTTATTAATTCACCATCTTCCTTGCGCAGTGACCCTATCGTCTCCTTCTTTTTCCTTTTGCTGCGGACGTATTTAAAAAAGCCCTTTTTATTGTTTTTAATGTCTCTGGCCAGCCTAAGTTCGATCTGTGCTTTAGCCTTTCTGACCTTCTCCCTACATCTCCTGGCTACTTGCTTATAATCTTCTTTGGTGATTTCCCCCTTCTTCCATTTCCTGTACATGTTTTTCTTAATACTTAGCTCAGCTGAGAGCTCTTTAGTCAACTATTCCGGTTTGTTCAGATGCCTTCCATTTTTCCTCCTTAATGGCACAGTTTTAGCCTGTGCCTTCAGTACCTCCCTTTTAAAGAATTCCCATGCATCCTGAACTCCTTTCTCATTGACTATTCTTGACCACGGGATTTCAGCCAGCAGCTCCTTCAGTTTACAGAAGTCTGCTTTTTTAAAATCTAAGACGAATGCCTGGCTACACTTGCCTTCTCTTCCCCACTGAATACAAAATTCTAATAGGGCATGGTCACTCTCTCCTAAAGATCCAACCAGTTCTACGTCATTAACAAGGTCTTCCCTGTTGGTCAGGATCAGATCCAGAATATTTGATCCCCTTGTCGCCTCTTCCACCTTCTGGACCATGAAATTGTCTGCAAGACAAGCAAGAAACTTGCTGGACCTTGCCGCCTTCGCAGAGTTTGACTGCCAACATATATCCGGGTAGTTGAAATCTCCCATTATTACTGTATCTCTCCTTTTTGAATGTGCAGTCATTTGGTCTATGAAAGCGCCATCGTGATTCATGATTACTGTCCACATCCATAATCATGAGTAGCCTGTGGCTGATAAGTTCCATCACATCTGAGCTGAAATACATTGATTCCTGGGAATGGAGAAGAAGAGAGTAGCCTGAAATTCTTATAAATATGTGACCAAATCCACTTTCTTTTTTTCTTTTTTTTTCTATTGTAATTTTTATTATAATCATAAAAATAAAACATTCCTTATTTCTTACAATTACATAAATGCACATCCACCATCACTGTACCTCTTATATATAATTATTATACAACTAGTTAGTATACAACCTACCTTTTACATTTGTACAGATTAATAATGCTATCTTATACATAATAGTAACACTCAATACAATCTCCCTACCTACTTACCCTCCTTCCCTTATTACTTCTACATTAATTGTAGGCGGTTATACCTTACCTATATGTGACCAACTCCTTATGCACTATACACTAACACATACCACTACCTTTTCCTCATACTTCTATAAGCTTGTTACAATATTTATACTTCCAAGTCTTGATTTTCTGAAGAACTCATTGAGAAAAATAACAATATACATGGTAACAGTGGCAAGACTGGTATTTGCACAACTATGGAAATCGAAGGAAATACCCAAGATGGATGACTGGTTATGGAAATTGTATGAATTATGCGAATTGGGTGAACTCGCATCAATAATAAACGATAGGTCAGGAAAATAGACTACAGAAGAGTGGAATTTAGTTAAACTCCTTTGGGAAGCCCAATGGGGAAGGCAATAGTAAGAGAATCAGAAAACCAAATCCACTTTCTGTGGGTCAAGGTAGACTACAATTTTTTAAAAAAATGACATATAGCTGACTTACTAGAGATTTTCTCATTTCAGCGATTGGATGAACAAGTAAGTATGAGGAAGAAAGAAATGGAAGATTTGTTAAAGCAGGCGCCTCCCACCAGAGGGGACCTGCATGAAGTAGGTGGCAAGCATGAGATTATTGAGAGGAGGTTCCAAGATCTTCTGGAGCCTCTGAGTAAGAAGAGGAAGGAACTGGAGGCAGCTAAGGCGGGATACCAGTTGGACCGGGATCTTGCAGATGAACTGGTGAGCTATGAAATCATCTGAATGTGCTATTAACAAATATTAGAATTCTTTCCTAGTTATAATACTATGTTATTGTAATTCAGAGGGTGGAGGGAACTCTTTTCCAACAAAACTAATCCTCATGGATAAACAGCTCCAGCCAGTGTCAGACAAACAGAACTAAGAACCTTTGGTTTCAACCATGTATGTACATAGCCAGCCTGGCCTTTCTTTACCATGTATATTAACCATTTTTCTGTATTCTAGCTTTGGGTACAAGAACGTCTCCCGCTTGCTCAGTCCACTGATCATGGTACAAACCTCCTGTCTGTACAGCTGCTCACAAAGAAAACTCAGGTAAGTCTACCCATCATTCTTGTATTCGTTTTAATTTCCCTTCCCCCTTCTTTTTTGTGATAGCAGTGCAGAAGTTATTGAGTGATTGCACCTTGGTTATGCCTATAGAGATCCAAAAGCTTAGCAGGGTCTGTAGTATGGTTAGTCTAAGAATATGTTGAGTTCTCAGTTGCATTCCAGACTAAGCATTTCTCTTAACCTGTGTGTTACAAATATCTGTAATCAAAGTCCATTCCATGACATCTGTCAAAAAAGGGTTTTGTGCCTCATGAGCTCCTTAGATTATTGTTAAGCAGTTGATTGCTAACAGTTAATTCTCTGAACAACCTGAAAGAACAAGAATTTTGGTGTCTTGTTTGAAGTCTTTATCCATAAGACTGTTAATACATTTCAGTAAAAGCGACAGCTCTATTCAAATGTGTTTCTGATCTTATCCACACTCCCTTAAAACTGCCCTTCTATTCTTTGCTAGACATTACAGAAAGAAATTGCTGGCCATGCCCCACTCATTGAGGAAGTACTTCTCAAGGGGGAAAGCATGCTAGCTGGAGCAGCTGGGGATGGAGATTTCAAGGACACTGAAGAGCGCCTCAGGCAGCTGAGGGATTCTTGGAACACTTTGCAAGAGGAAACTTTGAAGAGATTGCAGCGCCTCGAAGAAGCAAGTGAAGCTCAGCGGTATTATTTGGATGCTGGGGAAGCAGAAGCCTGGATAAGTGAACAGGAACTATATATGGTGACAGATGAAAATCCAAGGGTAAGGTCACTTGGCTTGTTAATAAAGCAGCATGCAACATATTTGACATAGCAGGACGGCTATTCTCAAAGAAACTTACCTTAAGAGAAAATGGATGACAGACAACTGGTGACTAAGAAGCAGACCCTGATTCTGCTCAAGAACAGCCTTTGCTCATTCTCTGGATGACTGCCTGAGCAATCCACTCTCATAGATTTATCCCCTCATGCCTGAATCTCAAGGCAGGGGTCCAAAGTTCTAATACAGTTGAAAACATCAGCTCCAATCTCCCTCACACTAGTTTTTAAATGTGGTGCCTTGCCAGCTAGTTGAGGTTTCATGTCATATCTACCTAAATTCCCTTTAAATAGGACAATAATATTAAATTGAGACATTTAAGGATGGAATTATAAACAGAAAACAGAAATTTATTTATTTAGAAACAGATAGCATTTGCCCTCTGAAAAAAAGAAGAAGCAAACCAACAAACAGCCAATCCTTAAAACTGCTCTGTTAACTGCATCATGTCATGTTTCAGAAGGAGAAAAGGAGAAAAACTTAACAAATCAGTTGACCATTTCAAGTGAGATTCTGTTCAAGGTTCGGAATATTATCAATATTTAAAAGAAAATTTTATTTCATTGTGTGACAGCAAGTCAGAGGTGCTAGCAGGACAAAAATAAAAAAGTAGAAAAATAGAGACAAAAGAGCAGAAATGACAGAACAGGCAGCAAGAGTTAAAGAAAGAGGGATAGCAGTATCTAATAAGAGCAGAAAGAATGACGGGTTATCAAAATCTAAAGGTTTAACAGTGCAGTCAGGTTTGGAGAAACAAATTCATAAGGTGACAAAATTACCAGTGGCCACTTCAAACCACCATATTGAAAAGGTGGGTTCTGTTCAGGAAAGGGAATTCTACTTGGTCAGTCATTCTTCCAGTCAGAGAGTACAAAAATGCTAATGGAATAAAATGAGACTCTCTCGCCAAATAGAATTCATGGAATGCATCACCACATGTAAAGAGAGAAATGAGTCCTTCTACAACAGTAATCCATTCCCAAGAGGCACAAAATGAATTCTTTTCCTGCTTAACAAACAATAATGTCAAGAGGTTCCACTCATCCTTCCAGCATATACATGGAGTCACCTGCGGTTTAAAGAGCAAGTTTTCACCTCAACAAGATCAAAATAAAGTGCATTTAAGGGAGAAAGTACAGTAGTCCCTCCATTTTCACCAGGATATGGGGTGTAGAATCCTTGCAAAAGTGGAAAAACTGCAAATATCTCCTCCCCCATGCTCCTCTTCCCATTCCCTTTCAGGGCTCTCTTTCCCATTCTCTTCCATTTTACCTCATTACAAGTTGTCCATACTGGGGCAAAATGCATGGAAATGGGAGGGGAGTGCTCCAGAGGGAAAAAGGAAGGCTTGCGTGAGCCTCTCTCCTATCCCATTCCTTTGCATTTTGCCCCAAGACAGATTCTCTGCACCAGGGCAAAAGGTAGGGGAATGGGACGGGGAGATCCAGAGGGGAAAAAGATGTTGCATGTGGGCCCTTCCCTCCCATTCCCTTGTGTTTTGCGTTGGCACGCCTTCTCCTACCAGAGTCAAATGCAGAGAAATGGAAGAGGGAAACTCCAGAGGGAAGAACACATGTGCATGCCTTCCCTCTTTCTCTTCCTTTTTTCCCAGATGCACTTGCCTTCCTTCTCCACACCTGGCAAAATGCAAAGGAATGGGAGGAGGAGTGAGGGAAGGCACACGTGCTCATAAATAAATTCACAAAGGTCAAATCCATAAATGCGGAGAAAGAACTGTAACATAAAATCAACAAGTAAGTCAGTATCCAACAGCCTCAATTTGATGTATATGAAATGGAGGATAGAATTAAGGGAATAATAGACAAATAGGAGAGTGATTTAAAGCTTATAATGAATTACATTGAGGAAATTCTGTAAGAACAGTTAATGTGCACTACATGTTAAATAAATTTAATTTAAGCCTTTTTGCAGATAATAATTAAAACATTAAATCATTTCCCAGTTTAAATTCAGATATTAATTTAAACTCTTATTTATTTCCTTAAATTCAGATTTTAATAACATGGGATCAAATTTAATATCTTTAATAAATTTAATGAATTTAATTAATGCAATTCCTCAACACACAATATAGTTAATGAATTCTTTAAGTAATTAGGGAACTCTAGACGAGTGAACAATGGAAATTTACAAGGGATGAATATAGAAAAGAAACCTTTAAAAAATCAGACAACTACTGTAAATACCTAACCAGTGGAACACACTAGTACTGACAGAGGCAGCAAGCCAAAGAAATGTTTGAGCAAATCTAAACATTTAAACAGACAAATAAAAAACAGAAATTCCAATGAGGAAGTACACAAGGCTTTCAGTACAAATTCTGAGGAGGAGCAATTATTTAATGAAGTGGAAAATTCAGTTTATATGCAGTACCGCTCTGAGGATGATCAGTCCTCAGAAGAAGAGACAGAAATAAACAATAGTTTGGAGAGGTTATTTGAAAAAGAGGAATTTAAAGGTTTACTGAAAAAGTGCTGATGACATTGAATCTGGAAGCCCAACAAAAGATTGGTCAATATTATAATAAGGATTCAAAAAAAGGGAGTAATGGAAGAGCCAAGCTTTCCAGTGTTTTAGGAAAACCAGTTCCAAAAGGTGCAAAATTACTAATGCCAGAGATGTTTAAAGACTTAATAAAATTAGAACAGGAAATGTCACTAAATATGAAAAGACTTTTAAGTTATAGCCACAAGCTTTACATGTTTAAAAAGGAAGTTATGGAAATTTTGTCAGTGCCTCTATTGATGTGCTGGTTTCAGCATCTATTTCACAATCAGTTGCCTCCAGTGAGGGAGACAGAAGTCTGAAGGAAGCAGAGGGAAGGAGAGCAGATTCTGCATTAAGGAAGTCTCATGAGGAGACTGAGCTAGCAATTAGATCTTCAGCAGCTGCTTCAGTGTTTCCTAGAGTAGCACAGCTCTAGGTACAAGATATTTTGGAGTCAGAAGATTTATCAGCCCATATCTTGCAATGTCTATTAGTTAGGATTCAAAAGGTGCTGCATTTTGTAGCAGGTGCAGGCCATGACACGGCTGCATTCACAGCCAGATCAGTTACCGCTACCAGTGTAGGAAGGTCCCTTTGGTTTAAGCACTGGGGGGCAGACTAGAAATCTAAAACCAGCCTTACACTTAGCTCGTTTGGGGTACACCTTCTGTTTAGGGAGAAGGCATTAGAGAAGATTTTGGTGGAGAATAAAGATAAAGATATGCATTAGCTGAGAATAAGAAAATAAATAAAAAGCCATTTTGGAATACATTTTCTTCCTTTTGTGGAGAAAACACATAATAGACAGAAGGATTACAGAAACTATTAGCCACAATGGAATAGATCATGGTTCCAGTTCCTACAGCAGAATAATCAATAAGGTAGGAAACAAGCCAGTCACTTGACAAGAAGTGGCCATCACTAATTCTGACTTGACTAGGATTCTTGTAGACGGAAAGTTACTGCACTTTAGATGTTGACAGAATATAACAAAGAAAAGATCAAAGAATTTTATGGACAGTGCAAAAAAGCTTACAAAATCTGGTTTTCCAAGAGCGGTAAGGACACGTACCTTCCTTCACCAGTATTGGAAAAAAAGAAAAAGGGAAATGAAATGCAGAGGAATTCAACATCTTCTGCAAATCTCAGCCATCAAAAAACTACCACTGAATCAAAGATGGATATATTTAATTTTCTTTACAATACCAAAGCACAATGAAACATGCAGGCTTGTACTGGATTTGAAATACCTCAGTAGTTTGTTTGACTCAAGATGGAGATCTTGCAAACCATCTTGTAAAATTTACATATCAACAATTATATGGTTTTGTTTTATTTTGGGAGGTATATTTACACATTCTGAGGATTGCAAGAAATGGCTAAGATTTCATCTTTACAAAGAGTACTATCAGTTCAAAGCTCTACTTTTTGGCCTGGTTTCTTCACCTAGGGTTTTCATCAAGATGTTAGTGGTGGTATTAGTAAATTTGAGACAGAAAGGGATCCAATTATTCCCATATATAGATGATACATTACAAGTTGATCCTCCTTTATCCAGAAATCTAAAATCTGAAACCCTCCAAAATCCAAAATTTTTTGCTGCCAGCTGCCTGCTTCCACCTTTGAGGCAGTGGCTGTTCAGGGAGAAAGTCTTGCTCAAGGAGAGAGTCAGCAGCTGGCAGGCTCCACAGAGGGAGGCTGGAGAGAGACTCAAGAAACACGAGGCTGGAGAAAGAGACAAGGATCTGTGAAATGGTAGGAAGCATGGATTCCAGCCATTTCACAGGTCCTCAGTCTTTCTTCAGCATAGCATACACACAGAGAGGGCAATTTTTAAAAAACTTCCCTCGGGCATGGCAGTTTTGTGTGTGTCTCGCATACACACACACACGTATTTAAAGGGGTGGTTGAAAAGTTTCTGATTCAAAGTTCTGAGTAAAGAAATCGGAAATTTTCCTTGGCTGGTCACAACAACACAGCTTTAGCACAGAGAAAAAAGGCAGACCACTTCTTCTCTGTTCACCCACCAGCCTTTACCTCTTGTGCTGTTGCTGTTCCTGCATAAGAGACTCACTGCTGTGGCCACACTCAGAAATCAGACTGCTTTCCAGCTGAACAGCTAAGAGACAGACAATACTGGAAAAAATCTGAGGAAGCTTTTAATTTATAAAAAGTATTTTGCCTTTTACAACCATGGACTAAGACTGTCTGTTCCAGCAGCAAGTCCCTTGTGCAAGAGCAGCAATGAGGGGAGGGGTTGGCAGCGTGCATTTTCTTATGTTACAACTGCTTACACATTCCAAAGTCAAAAACGTGTGGGCACGTTTGACTAGAGCTATGGCAATAACAAGAGCGTATGAAGTTATGATGTTGTTGGATGAAATCTGTAAGGTGGCCAGATGGAAGGAGCCCTTTAGTTTTGTAAGTCTGTTCAGGCAGCTTTCTGGTGGACACTCCTACAGACAGTGGTGGCAGAGAGCATCAGTAACACCCACCTGTAAGAATGGGCTTGAGTATGTCCCTTAAATGACTAAAGGGGTTTTGTTGTCCCAGGATGAAGAGAATGGTATTGTGATGCTGAAGCGACATCTTCGCCAGCAACGATCTATAGAAGACTATGGGAAAAGCATCAAGCAGCTGGCTGGCAGAGCTCAGAAACTGCTGTCTGCTGGCCATCCAGAAGGGTATGTGTGATCAATATACCTCAAGCTACAATAGTTTGGAAGAACATAGCCAGATTTCAAAAGCTCATGGTATTGACTGATACATGGTCACATGTTAGATCATTTGACTAGAAGGCCCCTTCACACCACATAATTATAGCACAGTGATTCTACTATAACTGCCATGGCTGCATCCTGTGGAATCATGGAGTCTGTAGTTTGGGGAGACACTGGAGCTCTCTGGCTGGGAAGTCTATAAACATTTTCCATAAGCTGCAAATTTCAGGATACCATTGGATGTTGCTATGACAGTTAAAGTAGAATCATAGTGCTACAGTTGTGTAGTACAAAAGGGCTCCAAGTCAAGCTGAGCTCATTAGAGTTTCATTCATTCTAACACTACTGAATTGTATACATTTCTTGGCACGTGATGTTTTAGAAAATTTTTCTTATTTTTTTCCAGGGAGGAGATCATCCGATTGCAGGGACAGGTAGACAAGCAGTATGCAGGCTTGAAGGATCTGGCTGAGGAACGCAGGTGTAAGCTGGAGCATATGTGCCATCTATTCAAGCTGCAACGAGAAGTTTTTGATCTGGAGCAGTGGATTGCAGAGAGAGATGCAGAAGCATCATCCCCAGAAATGGGGCAAGATCTCGACCATGTCACTGTGAGCAAGCACTGTGGGAATGAATGTATCAATATATCAAGTCCACTTTTCTTAGTTTCTGTCTAATTTTGAGATGTGATTTCAGTTTAAGGAGATATAGTACAATGGGTATGAGGACCTGATCTGGATGAGTTGTATTACTTGGCTACACAACATCCAGTAGTGACTTGGGAGAAAATTGTTGTATGGTGACAGGATGCATTAAAACACAACTTGGTACAAGGGAACCTTCAAATTGATGTTGGAAAGAGAATGCTAAAAGTTTTGAGAAGTGTAGTCATGTTTGCCTGCTGTAGAAATCAAAAAGAATCTTGTGTTACCTTAAATGCTAGCACATTTATTATAGCATAAGCTTTTATGGACCAGGTCATAGAATCAGAGAGTTAAAAGAGGCTTCATGGGCCATGAAGTCCAACCTTCTGCTCAGTGCAGGATCTCCACCTAAAGCATCCCCAACCTCCTTGTGGAGGCGTCCAGAGAAGGAGACCCCACCACCTCTCTAGGCAGTTGGTTCCATTGCTGAACCATTCCTACTGTCAAGAGGTTCCTTCTAATGTTTCAACCATGAGACCTGGTCCTTCTCTGTGGGACAGCAGAGAACAGACTTGCCTCCTGCTCTCTGCAACGGGCCTTGAGGTTTTTAAAGATTACAGTCATATCTCCCCTCAATCTTTTCTTCACCAAGCTGAACAAGTCCAGCTCCTTCAATCTTTCCTCATATGTTTTGTTCTCCGTACTTCTTGTCATCCTTGTTGCCCTTCTCCAAACCTGCTCCAACATGTTTTATATCCTTCTTAAAATGGGGTGCCCACAATTGAACACAGTACTCCAGGTGAGGCCTGAGCAGCACAAAATATAGTGGGACTATTACTCCCCTTGACTTACAGACTATGCTTCCGTTAATGTAGGCTAAAATAGCATTTGCCTTCTTTGCTGAAGCATCACACTGCTTGCTCATGTTCAGCTTATGATTAACAATCGTCTCAAGTTCCTTCTTATATGTAGTAGTGCTGTGCCATGTATCCCTGTTCTATACCTACATGCTGTACCTTGGTGCTTGTGGCTAAATGTAGAATTCTCTATTTGTCTCCGTAGAATTCCATTCTATTAATTTCTGCCCAATTTATTCTAGGTACTTATTTATATACTAATTTATCTAAGTACTGATATTGAGGTCAGGCTTACTGGCCTATAGTTTCCTGGGTCTTCTTTTTTGCCTTTTTCAAGGAAAGGGACATTCTTTGCCCTTCTCCAGTCCTCTGACACCTCACCTGTTCTCCAGGATTTCTCTGAATGATGGCAGGTGGTTCAGAGAGTACATCAACAAGTTCTTTCAATACTCTGGGATGCAATTCGTCTGGCTCTGCAGATTTGAACTCGTTTAGGTTAGCTAGGTGATTCCTGACTAACTCTGGAAATTTTGATTTCCAATCCAGATCTCTTGCCAAATCTCTGCTGCTGCATAAAAGCATACAGTTCTCTGATACGTCTGATGAAGTAAACATTAGTCCACAAAAGCTTATGCCAAATAGTTTTAAGATGTCCTTAAGATTTCATAAAACTATTGTTTCTGTTATAAAGAGGCGTTCCCACTGTAAATTCTGGGAGCACAAAGTTGCATGTAATATGTATTACATAGTATTAGTCTTCAGCTGGTGAGTTAAGATCCACAAGTGGATCACACCTGTGTACCACCACTATTTGTGTGCATTTCTTTTTAAAGAGAAGAAATTAAGCACAGAGCCAGGAAGCATGTTTTAAGGTGCATAGAGTTCCATTATCTTGAATAGTTTTGTAAAAGAGAGATTGATAGGCCTGACTTTTTCACTCCTGCATGGCATGCCACATCTTCTAGCCAAACATGTTCTCTTCTCCACAGTTAAAAAACATAGGAGCCCTGCCCTCCTTTACATTTGGTCATTCCAGATGTAGAGAGAAGGGCAATAGATATATGCAATTTTTTTAAAACGTGGGTCTTATTTTACAATTTTGAATTAAGGGTGGGTCCTGGGTAGGTCACAGTTGAAAACTGTTGTTCTGTTGTGAATGTAGTTTATGACATAACACCTAGCAGGAATTACACATCTGTTGTGGAATAGGATAAGAATTCTTGGGTTACTCATATTCACTCTGGTTTATTTCTTGGCCAGCTGCTGCGGGAAAAGTTCCGTGACTTCGCTCGGGAAACAGGAAGCATCGGGCAGGAGCGGGTGGACAATGTCAATCTCATAATTGAGCAGCTGATTGACATTGGCCACCCGGAGGCTGCCACGATTGCAGAGTGGAAAGACAGTCTGAATGAGAGCTGGGCTGACCTGTTAGAGCTGATTGACACCAGGATGCAGTTGCTGGCCGCCTCCTATGACCTGCACAAGTTCTTCTACGATGGTGGTGAAATCCTGGTTCTTATTGAGGAGAAGCGCAAGGAGTTGCCTGAGGAGCTAGGCCGAGATGTCAGCACAGCTGAGTCTTTCCACAGGATGCACACAGCTTTTGAGAGAGATATCCATTCATTGGGAGTGCAGGTAACTACTTCCTATGGAAGGACATGGGGAATCATATGGCAGAGCAAGTTCAGACGTGTGGCTTGCATAGACAATAAGAAATGTGAGTAAGAGATCACTTGAGGCATCTTTTCACCTTTATGAGAGGAAGGGATCGGTTTACACTGTCATTATTTGAGACAGATGAAGGCAAATTGAGATGCAAGGTACAGTCTGGGTGGTGGTTTGCAAAGGTGACAGTTTTGCTTACAAGATTTTTGAACATGTGAAATGAGTTTTTGCCAAATATCCTTAGGATCCAGGCTTTTCTCCTTAATGCTTATGTCTGATTATTGTGGTGCAAACCCAAGCCAGAACCTCAACCTTTTTACCCAATGAAATTGCATGCTGATATTACCATTTTAAAACTAGGAAACTGCCAGCATATCCAGACTTGGTTTATAAGGTATCTGATCCCAGGCCTTGATACAAAGTTTTCTTTTCTCTGGATTGTTGCAGGTCCAGCATTTTCAAGAGGTGGCAGCACGCCTGCAGGCAGCCTATGCAGGGGAGCAGGCTGTCACTATTCAGAACAAAGAGAAGGACGTGTTGAATGCCTGGAAGGCCCTGCTTCATGCTTGTGAGGGACGGCGGGCTCAGCTTGTTGACACAGCAGAGAAGTTCCGTTTCTTCAGCATGGTCCGGGACCTCATATCTTGGATGGAGAGTGTAATCCGACAGATTGAAACACAGGAGAAACCAAGGTAACAAGGTGGATTTGAACTGCCTTTTATTATTTTCTTCATTTATCCTGTAAAGACCCCACAAAAACCCTCTACGGTTCCTGGCATGCCAGGAGAACCCCTAAGAACCTCCAAGAATTACTTCAGTTCTTGTATTTTCAAGACCTCTGTGAAGTGAGACTTCCTAGAAGGCAGTTTGGCTAGAAATCAGTTGCATGTCATTTTCCCTGTTTCAGTCAGGCAACCTGCATTTGAGAATAATCTTAGGGAGACTTTTTTTTTTTTTACATAAAACATAACATGAGAAATAATCCTGAATTTTCCAGCACTGAATTCTGCTTCACTGAGAACTGCCTTATGTTAGAAACATTCTTCTGCTAATTTCTCAATTATATTCCCAATTAAGGGATGTTTCATCTGTGGAACTACTGATGAAATACCACCAGAGTATAAAATCTGAGATCGACACCAGGAATAAAAGCTTCACCACCTGCATTGATCTTGGCAAAGCACTGCTGCAGCGCAGACACCATGCCACAGCTGAGGTGAGAGTTTCCCACTGCAGTATTTGCAACGGAATAATACATGGGAGAGACTGTATGATGCATGCTGATATGCAGTCCCAAATCAAGGTTCCAAGAAATGCAGTCGATTATGGCTGACTGAAATACAGGTGCTTCCTCCCTCAGCCCTGAGCCTAGTTGGAGTTTTATGTCTGTACAGCTCTTTTCTCACAATGGTGATCAAGCAGCTTGATCAGTTTAGAATTATATTGACTGGATGGGATCTTTTCTCAGCCATAGGTAGGATTTTGCCTGCCTGTGGTGCAATTTGCACAGGCTTAAGCATTCGCATTTGGCATAGCTGGTAAATGCTTCATTGCTGGCTACCATCATTTCTGCCATTGTTCATGATGGTGCAGGTAGCAGATGATAAAAACTGAGTGGCATCCACACAATCAACTTTTTCAGATGCAGGTCTTTCCCACTTATGTGAAGTATGAGACCTGATTTAAAGGATCTATGAAAGCACACAGGTCAAGGTGCTGAATCTTCTCTCCACCTGTTGCTTGGCCCCTGCAATCCATCCCTCCAGGTGCTTTCCTTCCAAATTGAGAGTGAACATGGCTAGAAGAAAAATGCTTGGGAAAAGAGCCTGCTGGAAGGAAGCCATGAGTGGGTAGAAGAATTCAGTGCTCCCAATTCTTTGCCTCTTTGGCTCTTTAAATTGCATGCGTCACCTAACACATGAAGGGAGCAGACTCATCTTTTCAGAAGGAGATGCCACTCACTCTCTTTTTGGCTGGATTTTTAATTGTTCAGGGGATGACAGAAAAAGAATTTCATGTTACACCCATTTTCTGTAGAGGTTTAATAAGTATTTTATGATATTTTATGCTTATTGATCAATTTTCAATGTGGAATAAAATCCAGTAGGCTTAAATGTTCTGGCTTATGGTCAATGTAGTGTTTTAGTTGCATTGGGTTTTCCTTTGTTTACAGTGAAAGTGGAATGCCATTTATGTATTATAAATAACATATCGTTGGAAAATTAGTTATGTTGACCAAACAACTGTGAAACTCTGGTGGTTAAAAAAAGAAAATCCTTGCCCTCTGCCCTCCTTTTAGGTAAAAGTAAAGCTGGTGCAGCTGACAGAAAAGTGGAGAGAGATGCTGGAGAAATGGGACAGGCGTTGGGACTGGCTTCGCTTGTGTGAGTATTACACAAAGGGTTTGCCAGTTGAGGCAATCTGATTGGGGCTTTTCTGTGTGTGGCTGAAGATCCGAGAGTTTAGCAATTCCAGGCAAAGTGAAATTTCTAGGAATATCTATCCTGGCCATCCTGCATAATGTTTAGATTGTATGTCTATCCTCAATTTGAAATAGAAGTGGTTTTCTTCTGGATTAATTTTGAATTTTTTTCAATCTGTTATTGTTTGTATAGAGTTCTCTTAGATGTTTGAAATCACTCTTGGGATTTACCACAAGGTTAATATTGGTCACATTCAGGCAGCTGTAAATGGACAATCCTAAGTAACACTAAAATAAGTCATTTGGAGTGGTATTTGGGACTTTAAAAGAAGTTTGTAATGGGAGAGGAGGATTTGTATTGGTTCTGTGGCATATACAGTGGGGGAGGGTTAATCTTTTCTTACCTTGGCATTGCTGTGACACCCAAGCTGCTATTAGGCCTGGAGAAGCTCCTCTTGAATCAGTGGAAGCTTCTATTCCAGGACCAATAGCATCTTTGGGATGGATATACAGGGGCTGCAACAGGGAGGGAGAGATCGGCTACTTCTTTTGCATTACAGTCCTTCTGAAAATTGTTCCCATGCTTGCTGTTAACTATGGAGGGGGGAACTAAAAAAAAAAATTGTAAGTGACATATTTTGCTTTATGTCTAGTTTGACTGTAAAAGCTACATGTTTTAATGCTTCTTGAATGTGGGAAGTGTGTCCTACCATTCTGGAATTGCCAACTATCATAGGTGTTATGTCTTTGTTTTTTATATATTTTCATACTGCTCTTCCTAAAAGGAGTTCAGAATGGCATATATAGTGTCTTACACCTTGTTCAGACAACTCTATGGAGTAAGAACCTTAAGAGGTTGACTACAAGACATTTAATGCCCCTTCTAACTCTGTGATTCCATGAAAACTGGCCTGTTGAGCTTGATGGTTGAGCAAGGATTTAAAGTTTCATCTCCCTGATTCTAGTCCAGCACTCTGTCCATCAAGTCATATTTCTTCACATGAAATGATGAACCAAACCATACAGAGCTTCACAGGCAGAATATTCTGAAAGTCACATGTGTGACACACCACTGATATGGAAACAAAGGAATTGGTCTTTACTGGGCAACACAAGCATCAAAGAAAATGGAACAAAATAGTATATGCCCAAATTAGACTATTCATCATCTACTGTACTCCAAATACACAAGGCTATGTAGAACATAAGTCCAAGAACAGAAATGGACATAGGTCACATCATTTTAAAACTTGAATGGTAGAAGAGAATACAATCATATTTTGATAGGGCATTAACGGTATGGACTGCTAGGGCCTCATGTTTATTTACATCTGGTCATCTTCACCCTTGAAATGTTATCTGTGATCACATTTTGTATCAGATAACTTGAAGTACCACTGGAATTTTAGGTGGCTCCTACGTTGTCTGCCCCTTCAGCTAAAAGTGCTGAATGTGTTTAATATGGGACCTCTGTTTTGTTTTGTTGTTTTCCTTCATAAAGTGCTAGAAGTATGCCAGTTTTCCAGGGATGCCTCAGTGGCTGAAGCCTGGCTCGTTGCCCAGGAGCCCTATCTGTCCAGTGGTGATTATGGGCAAACTGTGGATGGTGTGGAAAAACTGCTAAAAAGACATGAAGCGTTTGAGAAGTCTACAGCAACATGGGAGGAACGTTTTTCTGCACTGGAACGTCTAACCACAGTAAGGAATCCTTGGACAGGACAGCATGTCAGCACTTTATAGGCATCATATTTTATCATAAGTGGAAATTGTTTGCAGAGCTGTTGGGAATAGAGGTTGCAATAATTGCTTTAAAAAATAAATTTTTTATTTTTTAGATTTTTCATAAAACTGTCCCCAAACCTTTCTGCAGATTGTCCTGATTTTATTCCTGCATTTTGATACATGCCAGGCAGCATATGTGGTTCAGTGCTAATGCAGCATCTTGAGCCTGTGATTGCCTTTCTCAGTAACAACAGTAGTAGACACCAGCCAAGTAATACATCAGTGTAAAAGGCAGATGAGAAAATAGAGTATGATTAAGAGGAATTGTGTAGGAAAGACAGAGTAGTCCATGACGGCTTCGGGGAAAGGGTGCACATTTTGGAGATGAAAAAGAAATAGGAATTGCATACATTGAATGAGTAATGTCTTTTATTTTTTACAGCCTCCCAAACAAGAATAGGTGTTCCTAATGTCCCCAAGAGAATATAATAATTTTTTTCCTCCCCAGCTTGAATTACTAGGGAAGAGAAAGATCCCAGATGAGTCATCACAGCACAAAGTACCTAGAACCACAGACCTGGAGTTTGACTTTGAACTACAGCCAGTACATGATGCAGGGTAGGTTACATGTATGTAAGCTGCGCTCTGATCATAATTCTCTTTCCACAGCTGTAGCCAGGACTAGCAGTGATACTGTTATGTATTTTAAATTCTGATCTATGCAATTTCTTACAACTCAGTCAATAAGTAGAAACAGCTACAATATACCTAACCATTGTGTGTATTTAGGATCATTGTTGGTTGAAGAAAGATGTAAAGATATACAATAATGTTCCTCTACC